>CM041058.1:17324548-18524548 GCA_023078785.2 Hyles euphorbiae
GTTTATCCTTAGCTCGGTGAATGTCGTAGCGTGAATTCATTCAAAAGTGCAGGTAATTTAGCGAGCTCATTGTGTTTGATTGTTAGTATTGTGGCAACGAACATTCATCCGAGGCGGAGACGGCCGCGCTGCGCCTCGACGCCACCCGCCAAATAATTTTATGCAAATATATTCGAGCCTCCGCTAACAGTCTATCTCTCATTTATTTTGGATCAATTTTCACCAATACTCATGAAAGTCAGGCGGGCGGCATAACGCAATCTGGCTTCGAAACGGTTCGCTTGACGCATCGGCTAAATTATTATTTCGCTTGCATCCCACCAAGGCTTCTGATCCTAACCGAGCTGAACATACAATTTCACGTTCCAGTGGTCAGGGATCGGATACGGAATCGAAAATACGTTATATATCACCTAATAACAGAAATGAACCTAGATGGGCTCCAAAATATTGCAAAGTATAAAAAAACCGGTACAATATATTATTAGAAACACAAACAAATTTTTAATCATTCGCTTATAATTCTCAAAAGGATAGATAGCATTATAAAACATGCCTGGGGTGGAAAATTCTTATCTACCACTAGCCGCCATTATGCCCCCCGCGTTGGACCAAAAAGAATTGTATAAAACTTTAATGTTTGCCATTGGTGTTGGTTTTACCAATAAAAAAAAAACCATCACATTACACAGGTGTAAAATCGGTATGTTCTTTTCAATTCGAGCTACGGCTGCAAGTAGTTCATTTTACGAAGGGCAAATAAGCAGTCAGTCACCCGGTTTGGAATGCGGCATTTTATATGAAGCGGTAACTGGAAGTTATGTGGCAGAAACTGTAACGGCGCGAGGCAAGTATCAGCCGTCGGCCAGGTCAACTATCAATTTCAGTCGCACGTGGTGCACTTTGCAAACGTACGAGATCCTAACTGCAAAATGATGACGGCTCAGCTATTATTTTAGCAGCGCTTTTGAATAGCAAACAGTTTCATCACTCCGCATTGAATAAACGAATTACTGAATAGCGACGTTATAAAGCCGGTCTGTATGTATTTAATTTACACCGATGACATTTAAACCACTCCACGTGTATGTTTCATTGATAAATCAATGAAACCGTTCAAGGCCATTGCCAAAGCTCTATGTGAATATTGCTGCAAACGTAAACATTGCATACAGACAGCTATAGTACAACGCAAACTAATCCTCTAATTGACATGTATCTATCAAACATCAGTCTAGGTATTAATTTACGAACAATATCGGCAACGTATTTCCCAGAAATTGAATGCACCCTATTCAACATTCAAGAGTTCAAGGTTACCTTATACAATCACAGGCTTTGGAAACCGAATTCGACGACCCGCTATCAATGTTCTAACAGTACCGTTCTGAGAATAACTCAAGCAAGTGGCCCCACTGATATCGTAACTGCTTTTATGACGGGAGACTGCCTGCTGAATCTATCAACTTAGAATACATCTCAGAAATTCTCGGTTAGATTGTCGAGCTACATTCCGGGAAATATTAACAGGATTGCCAATAATATTTAACTATAGATTACGGGCAGTTTGCTCCACAAACGAACCAGTTTTTGGTGTCTTGTATAAATAAAAAAGAATATTGCATTCACAATAACTACAGTAAAGTATAATTTAATACTCGGTAGTATTATTTTTATCGATAAATTACAGGCCAGGTAAGAAAGTGAATTTATCGAGTTCAAAGATACAATCAAAGATTATAATGCTTTGCTCATCTTATAGTTTTTTATTTTAATGTTCAACAGCAGACATGATCATTAAAATCCGCTACCAAGTTCATTGATTTTAAACTAAATGAAATGATAAATGATATCAGTTTGCAAGAATCTCGCTGGCATTACTAGACAACTACATTATTTAAAAAATATTAAGTAATAAGGCCTCGCAAATTTATGGTGGCTGCATCAAAATTAGGTCTTGCGCCGCTGCCGCCGCTGCTTAAAATCCCACTTTTATTGTTCGCGGAAAATAAGGGAACATTACAACGCGTTTGGTAGCTATTAGTTAATTTCACGTGGAAAGTGATGAACGCCCTTACCGAATAGAATACTCAAAGTTTGATTTGTGTCTGTAATGCCGTATAGTGAACCGATACCTTTTATATAAAATTGATTTTACGGCCTTTGAACGAAATTATTTTTTATAAATATAATAAATTCATATAACACCCCAATTAACTCTTTAATCAGCTTTGTAAGATTCCCGGATCACATAGTTACTATAGTGGCTTTGTTTCGAAAGCGTTATTGTTTTGAATAGGATTCTTCGACACATCATGCAGTTCATAAATTCATATCAGACATTTCTGCAAATGTCCAATTCCATTTAACGTATGAAAGGTGTTAAATGAAAAATTATTATCATAAATTAAAATTCACATTAATCCATCTGTACTTTAAAGTTTCATTTATATGAAAATTCGTGTCAACTGTGTGGTTATGTGGTTGATAGGCTGAGGGATTTTTGCGGTAAAAATAAAATATATTTATATATTGAAAATTCCGAAACGGACGAAATTTTAATAAGCCTTGGCGTCGACAAGCTCACCTCATAATTACATTTGCCCGTACAATTAGTGCCAGCTATCGTTAAATGCGGGCTCTTTGTGATTTGAGAAGCTTGTGCCTCCTAGAAAGGGTGGTGATATAAGTTTTTAAATGAGTTATACTTTATAACAAAGCCTATAACTCAATATATTTTTAATTACTTAAAACATTAAAGTTATACATAGGAACAAGGACGTAGTTCTCTTGTTGATCTTTCCCTCTTTTGTTTTACTTGCAGCCGACGAGTAGTCAGCGGATTACATTCCGAACAACGCAAACGCGACCGATAGACTTCATTTTTATTAAAAGGACGAGCATTTTATTTCCATAAAACACTCCCGATTGTTATTTTAAAAATTCACTGCATTCCATGTTTGTTTCATATGTCATACAACGTGTTCTTTTGTTTTTTACACATACATACTTGCAAGTATGTACGTGAAAAATAAAATGAATGTTGGAAAATTGTAATGTTTTGCCACGCATTTTTGTTATACATAGAATCGTTACAAAACTCAGACCGGTTGCAGCACCCCTATGCATATTGCGAATGACATTTCCCGTGGAAAATGCCTTCTATTTATTCATTGCCTCAGGTTACGGGGCACAAAAGACACGAAGATACTATCTCCATCACGTCTATCTTTCTTTCGTGCTTTGTCAGATGCATTTGAACGTATATTCCTACTATTTCTTTGTATTTTGGATCACTGGTTTGATCTCAAAGAACATTAACAAGCGTCGGTTACGATGTATCAGGATATTAGAATATTGATGTTTCAGTTCATTTTCGTTTAAATAACATACGCGAATGATCTATTAAATTATTCCTACGTATAGAATACTCATAGTTCTTTTTAATATCAAATTAACTCTTTAGCTGTTAAGTAAATATATGCCGTCAACACACTGGTTTGACTTAATTTTGCCAACAGAGCTACGATATTACAATTATACAATCCGACTCATTATGTAGTGTGTTTCAATCTACAGTTACATTGAAATACATTTTCAATTATCCCATGTCATGTCCCGGTCGCGAACATTTCCCTAGTGTTTTGTTTACTGATTTATTGATCGGTCGCAGAGACCTCAGGTGTTAAACTTATTAATAATGCCATTCATAATATATTTTTTTAAAGTCAACACCAGTTTCTTCAATGCCGGTTTAGAACACGTTATTTACGAAACTATTGGCAGCTCTGAGTTCAGCACAGTTTTTCTCGAAATTGTAAGCAAAACATAAGTAAACAGGATAATACGACGAATGGTCACAGAAAAGTGGTTGGAATTATCAGCCGATTCGGTAAATATTGGGTATTTACTTATCATCAGATACTATGTTGTCACTTGAAAGAACCTATAGATCTGTGCCCGTATCAGCCCATATAGGGTCCCACTGCAGGGCACAGACCTCCGTTACAATCGATAGTGCGGTTGGGAGTCTAGTATATACATATAGTTAATTATAATCTTATTGAACGAACCAGATTTAAAAAAATGCGAGAAATTAATTAAATAATTATTGATCTTCAACTTGTGTTAGAAAACAATGCCTTTTGTATAGATAAAAAGAATTTTGCCAAGCCATTAAAACAGGAGGGGAGCGGGAAGAAAAAGAGATAGGTAGAGCAAGGGGTATTGGGCATCCAGCAAAACATTAACGTACCCTGGTATTTTACAGAATGAAATAAAATCAATCAGGGCTAATATGACGATGAGTTCTCCGGTTTATGCAGTTTTGGATATCAAGCCACAAGGAAGGCAGAAGACCTGATGGCAGTCATAGAAAATAGCTATATGCGGACATTTTTATGACTCAAAAAATGAAGTAAAACCTATTTACAGTAAAAAATATTTTCTATATAGTGATGACAATGAAATACATAAGGTGTAGAAGGAAATATATACCCTAACAATTCGATTTAAAAAATATTCTATTGATCGCAAAACCGTGCTTGGACACTTTTATCAAAAGATTATACACGCTTCTCAAGGAGTCTCTCCGAAAAGAAATTGTCTTTTCGATCCTACTCGGGATTTAAAACTTTAATCTCTGTATTTTCCACCTTGCACCGTCAGTCTGACCTTAACGCAATTCTCTCCAGATACTCAACCCGCTTCAACTTCGTGACTCTTTCATACTTGATGGTATTAAGATTTTATACAGTAAGCTACGGTACTCATACGGTATAGCTTATAGATTTAGATTATTGCAAAGCAGGTAAAAATAGTTTTCAAAAAGGGGCTGAATTATGATGTTTGGCTTCTTCTATCTTAACTTATCCCGCATGCAGTGATTACAAACTGCACGTATACTAGTCGACCAAAAGTGGGTTATGATTTTTCATCTAGCTGCTAATTCTGTTGGAAGCTGAAAACCCAGAAGGAAAATCATGCTCCAATGAACCTGTAACCTAAGTTAATAAGTAACTATTAATGAGTGCTAGAGCTACAATTACCTTTATCTGGGGCACAAGGAATCTTCACTTGGGAGTTCAGCATCCTGTTGGCCAACATAGGAGGCTCCAGTGACCCATAGATGAAGGGATATACTCGTATATCACAGAGATAACGTATCCAAGTAACGAGATGATGATGGGGAGGAAAGTCATGAGCACGAGAAGTACGAAAGTCTCACAAACCCTTGCACAAAAGTGGAATTCATACATACATGCGAGTACATAAATAACCTCGCGCCTTTTTCCCAGAAGGCGGAGTTTCCATGCTTCCGCTTGTCTGTTTCGTCCCACGATTTGAAAGAGGACGAGCTTATCCGTAAATCAGGAACAAATACTTGACTCCGAGCTGATAATGAATAGAAAATTGTAATATCACTTTGCCGGTATTAAATTTTTTCTCGGCATAAAACTATTTTTCGTGTTTGTACATCACACAATACATAAATGACGAATTTTCTTGCATTTGTTGTTCGTGTGTAAGAAGAGTAATATTATATGCACCAAAAAATATATTTAAGTTGATCAAGAATTTATAATAAGTAGAATGACGTAAAGAAATCATAATTTTATTGTAATAATTGCATATTTTTTGCTTTTCCATTATTAAAAATGTTAATATCTGACACACAGCTGAAAATCTTGATAAACCTGTTCATATAGATTTGTAAAATAGCATTCTTAAACAATAAAACTAAAACCAAATATATAGATTTTTATAGAAGTAACAACAAAAAACATCTAATCAAATAGACCTGCCTTTAAGTTGAATGTTTTTTTTTTGTAAATAGTGGTCGAATTTTTAAAATTAGCGTATAGCTATGGTAGGTAAAAGAAAATATTCTTTCAGAAATTGATCTAGGTCTATAATTTTATTTATTACTGGAAAGATTTATGTAAAAATCTAATACCGTGTAAGCTTTGCCTAGGATAAACTCAAAAATATAAGGTACCTAGTTGTTTTAGACAAAGAGCCAGACTATCGTAATTTTATAAAATCTGAAAGCTTGTGTGCGCATGCCTCTAATATAGGCATCCCACAATCAGCTATTATGAAGTTCTGATCTTGGTTGCTTTGGAAGTTTTGAGTTTTAATGTTTTTGGCAAGATAAAACAACCATCAAAAGTATCTGAATACTAAGGAAATATTTGTTTATATATGGAAATAGTTACCCTAATAAAATCGAATAAATGATATGCGCCTAACAACGTGAAAAATAAACTGCGATTACAGCTCAACTGCTAAAAACAATCTGATGCTACGTAAGATCAATCAAATATTATAAATGAATGAATGAGGAACTTGTTTAAGTAATTTATCAGCTATACTGTCGGCCATTAGCTCAGTGGTTAGAGCGTCGTGTTACCAAGCGCGAGGTCGTGGGTTCAAATCCCTCATGGGCCGTTATTGTCAAATCATCACATCCGAAAATTTTTGTTTTCGTTTTTGTTTAGTACTGAAAAAATATATATAGTTAAAAATGTGCTGAAAGATGCCATTTTTGCATTATGTAGGCAGGAATTCCTTAAATACATGGTTGTAACATTTAAATTGGTCAAGACCACAAACAAATCTACAAAATTAAAACTTTCAAATCACTGGACTACTACTTTACGTTAGGCAACTTTCAACTGTAAAACAATAGTATACTTTCTAGGCGGCGTTGTGTGTGTTATATATTTATTTATTTATGTTACGCAGCGTTATGTTACGATTCCCGTTTATATATTTTTAATCTTTAGAAATAAACATGTAAGTTGTTTACCTAAAATTTTTGCTGAAAAGACACAGTCGAAACCTACCTCAGAACTAACAAAGATGTGACTTGCACCATCATTCGTTATATATGTATATATTTTATTTTACTTAAAAATATGTGTATAAAACGGACTAGCTGTTATATTCAATAACGAATGTTTAAAAGTATTGTAACGACTTCAAGTCATAGTTGCCGACATGTTTACGGCTGAATGTCAATAGACATATAATATAATCGGTGCATCTAAACGATAAATCTAAAACGCTTATTTGTATTTTAACACAGAGTTTAGTGAAAAAAAATATATAATTATAACCACAGTTGAAACAAACTCTATTGCAATAAGTTAATTAATAATTATTGAAGTAATTTTATTCCTTATTACTTCTGAAAAAGAAACGAATAGATGGCGCGATTTGCGCAGCTTTCTTATTGATAAGCGTTACTAAAATTCGTCGTCGTCGGCAACAGAACAGAAAGCAGTCAACAAGTTAAAAAATAATTCACCGATAAAGTAATAGATTTTGCCTTTAATTAATTTCATTAATACAACCTCATTCACAATATGACTTAGAAAAATACTTTACAATGTCTTAAACTTGGAATCAAGACGAACGCTGCTTGATCTGTGATGCTTTATAACTTACTAGCGGCCCGGCCCAGCTTCGCCCGGGTACAAATAGATTTCTGTACAATAATATGGACATATTATACATATAAATCTTCCTCTTGAATCACTCTATCTATTAAAAAAAAAAGACGGGTTGCACTCCGGGAGTGCCGGCAGAAGTGAAAACTTGATTATTAACGTTGAGCATGTTTGATATTTTGGAATGGTTAGGGAATAATTTTGCACAAATTGCTTTATCAGTATAAAAGTACTATCATTTATGTGGTAGAATACAATATTCATTTATTGCGCTATCGTACACAAACATGACAATTTATATTACATTAAAAATTTAACACTTTAAAACTATTACAATTATTTTACATTAAAAAGTTTATCTCTCCGAAAAATCAACTTTCATCCGTAATTTCAACGACTTTTTCACCATCATCATTACCAGAACTATCATCGCCAATCTCTAAAACTGATACGATAGGTTTATGGTAGCTGAAGTAAGAAACGAACAGTTTTGATTCGAACCTATTTAAATGTCTAATAAAGACCGCATCAATAGTAGTTTTGTATTTCGTTGTGCTAAGATTGCGATCATTCGACATAATTAAACCAAATTCATTATTTAAAAATTTAATTTATAGTTGATTTTTATCGTCTGCGAAGTTTATGTTGAAATCTCCACTCAAAATCATTGGCAATTCATCAAAGCTTTATAAACTGACAGCTAACTGACAGCTGTCTACTCTCCATCCGTCTTACGCTTTTCGTCTTACGATCAGGTCACGTGTCCTGACGCGAGTTAAAGATTTTATACCCATTACAGAAAAAGTGCTCAACGCCGCTAAAGAAGTTTTCACTTCAAAAACCGCATTAAAATTCGTTGCGTAGTTTTAAAGATTTAAGCATACAAAGGGACATAGGGACAGAGAAAGCTTCTTTGTTTTATACTATGTAGTGATGTAATAATATATAAGACTGTATTGAACTGACGGACAAAATATGTTAAAGAATACCTAGAACTATGATTAGGCGCAGGGTGCGCGTGTCTCAGCTATTCCATTCACAATCCTGTACAAGTAAGATAGGGGCACGAGTGCCACTACGCCGTCTCTTAAACAATTACATCTCACAGTTTGCCCATGCGGATGCAATTCTCTTCCTCAGAATTTCGGAAAATATGTAATATCCAATTAAAAGGTTGTTCATATTGCAATAGAAACATGGGAATAGTAAACTCTTTTAATGTATCTTCGTGCTTTATTTTATTCTGTGTGGTAAATTGTGGACAATGGTTTCATTTCATTTAATTTCATTTCAAATAACATATAAGATTTTAATAATAATTCTAAGAATTATAACCAAAATTCCAATAAAGTCCAGAGCCCGTGGACACCAGACTTTCAACATTTTATAAAAGTTGAAAGTTTGTTTGCGCATGCCTCTGACATAGGCTTCACATGACCAGCTACTATGGAGTTCGATCCTGATGGTTTCTCCATCACGGAAGTTATCAGCTTAAATATTGTGTCTGGCAAGATCCCAGAACCATCAAAATATTTGACTACCAAGGAAACAACTTTTGATAGATTCCTTAATAACATAAATTAAATTCAGCTTTAATACTATGACGCGAACGAAATTACATTTCATGAAAGTTTGACGATATCGTAATATTTAATAACATGTAATTTTGCCGGCGTTAAATATAAAAGCTGAATTTTATATATGTTATTAAAGCAACTATCAACAACTGTTTCTTTGGTATTCAGACACTTTTGATGGTTCTTTCTTCTTGCCAGAAACATTGCACACAGCAACCACGATTGGAACTTTATAATAGCTGATTGTGTGATGCTAAAATTTTATAAAATGACGAAAGTCTGGCGGTCACCTGTTCGTGATCTATTACTATTGGTTCTCGGGCAAATTATGTATGAGCATAGAACATTGTCGTTTGTATCAATAATTTTTTTCAAAAAAAAATCGCCTTGCTTGCATTTAAATCAAACGAACCAAATTAGATTTTAGTCTTCGCCACTGGCATAATGCGGTGGACAGACATCGCATATCTGAGCTAGCGTGTGGTCACTGTGACCGCAGATTTAAAGCGAAAATTGTAGATTCAATGAATACACCTCCACAATTCTTACTTGGGCTCTTGCAACAATAGGAATTGACTTGGACTTGTAAGGAATTTGAAAATAAAAACCCAATTGTTTTATAAGTTAGATATGATGTAGACAACTTCAGTTTGAGAACCTATTTCCATATTCTGCTCTCAGATTTCATTCTGCGGTAGGTTCCTGCTTCGTAGACGTTCGTCAGTGACAACTCAGTATAGGCATGTGTGTAATGAATCGGCATAAGAACTGGAGGCATTTGACTGGTGGTAGGTCTGTCATATGTGAGAGGCCGTCTGGGTAGGTGCTACCGTAATGCCTGTTACACCCGCCAAACAGTAGTGTAAATGTACTGTTGTCTTTCGGATTGAAGGAAAATGCAGCCAGAGTAACTACTGGACATATTGAGACTTAACATTTTATGTCTCAGGACGGCGAGCACAGTGGAATGCTAAGCATTGCTTTGTAAATCAAGGTGTTGTTTAGTTTTGCTACTGTTCACAAACGGTCGTATCGCTTATCATCATGCGAATGGCATGCTCGCCTCACCATTCAGCGCAATAACAAAAACAAAAAACTAAAACACCAATGACTCAGGCTAACATATCCTTCAAGCCGAAATACAACAATGTATTTACACTACTGTTTGGCGGGGGAAATTGATATTGCAGGGATTCCTACCCAGGCGGCCTCCCACATATGAGGGGCCTACCATCAGTAGAAAAATTAGATTGTAATATTGATATCTTATCACATATTTGATTGAGAAGTATCATCATCAAAACTTATTGACATAGCTGTAGACTTCCTTCTTAGATTCATGCAATAAGCGAATATCTAGCAGCTGCATCTAACTGCTTTTTACGATCTCGCCAGCCCGCCTTATGTTATTCATTCCGGAGTAATTTTTCATTTTTCTCGGCTTAAAAACTATTCTTCGTGTTTGTACGTCACACAATTTATACGCATGACGGATTTTCTTGCATTTGTTATATACTTTTATATACTGGGTATCTCAAGACTGCTACCGAAAACGAAGCCGGGTGGTAGTTTTAGTGACTACAACACAATGCAATTAAAAATTTCGTAAAGAAACGCGACAATTATTTTTTATGATTTTTTAACTATCGTCATTTTTGGGTGATAAATCCATAGTTTTTGCTATAATAATAATTTAAACTTTTTTATACCTTAAATTATTTATAAATAAAAGGGTATTCACTATTATTTTAGGAAAAAAAATGTATTTACCACCCAAATATAGCCATAGGAAAAATATAACAAAAAAAATGTCACTTTTTTTTTGCAACTTTTTCTGTTGCATTGTGTCTAAAGTCGCTTCGTTTTTACACGCTTTATATTAGCTTCACTTGTATGTTTGTATGTTTGTAACCGACTCCTTAAGACGCGATTTTGACCCACTTTAAACGGACAGATTTCATTCAAATTTTGCACACCTGTCAAAGACCGATGACAATACAATAATTAAAAAAGATAAATAGATTTATTGAAAAAAAAAATGGATATTTTGCACGCCGCTAACTTCCTCTGGAAATACAGCCGTAGATGGATGTTTTTAGTCAAAACAATTAAATAATAGTTTAAAAAAAACTAAAATACACGCTTTAATAAGATATACAACTAAAAAAGTAAAAATAATTAATACTGAATTTAAGATAAGAAAATGGAGTAAAATACATATATTTTATTGTTACAAAGCGTGGGGTGCAGGAGGATAAGTAATTGTTGTAAACACCCCACGCTTTGTAACAATAAAATGTATGTATTTTACTCCATTTTCTTATCTTAAATTCAGTATTAATTATTTTTACTTTTTTAGTTGTATATCTTATTAAAGCGTGTATTTTAGTTTTTTTTAAACTATTATTTAATTGGTAGCAGTCTTGATATACACTGTATATACCACTATAAAAGTATGTTGTTTGATTGTTTTTTTTTGGTAAATGTGTTTAATCAAATAGTAAGATTCTAAAAACGGTGAAAATTAATCTAGGCAGTAGTCCGATATTTTTATTTAATTAAATTACTGGGATGATTTATGGGAAATGTAATTACCCTGTAAGCTTCGTCTAGGTTAAACTCAAAAATGTTAATGTATAAATATTTAATATCTTCAGCAGCTTTTAATCGATTTTAGTGATGTCTGTTTCATCGGACATAACATATTCCTCGAGGAACCACTTCTTCAACATTTAAATGTTTATCGACACTAAAACGATACAAATAACTAATTTTTTTAATAAAAAAAATATAAAAAGCTAATTTAAGACAAAAACCACTCCATCGCAAAAAAGTATATTTACTTCATTGTACTTGTACTTGTAATATAGATTTTTTTATAGGCATAGTGGCCGCATTGCGCCTGATGGTGAGCGCAAATGCCGCCCAGGCAGAGTATCCATTGGCAACGGACGGCAGTCCCATGCCAATGGAAACAATTATGCCGGCCTGCTAAGGTGCCACTTCACACTACGGCGGAAGGACCCAGGATTGTAGGAAGGAGGGAACACGTGAGACGTCAAACAATTCCACAGCCTGACGGTGCGGCACAAAAAGGAATTAGAGAACCGTTTGGTTCGTGCCGGGATGGTGTGGACCGTCAAGCTATGGCTTCGCAAGCCAGCACGCGTGGTTCTGGTTAGGAAAGGAGAGGAGGGGATGAAGTTGAACAATTCTTCAGAGCATTCATCGTGATACAGGCGGTAGAACATGCTTAGAGAGGCGACATCCCTCCGGAGTTGTAGCGACTCTAAGTTGCTCGTAACGCCTGCATCATTCACAATGCGGATGGCCCGCCGCTGCAATCCATGCAAGGCATCGAGTAGGTACTAGGCGGATCCATCTCAGAGGTGCGAGCAGTACTCCATACCCGGCCGGACCAGCGCTTTATATAAACTATAGTCAAAGCCTACAGACGCGAGTGACGTTAGCCCCCAGATATTTAAATTAATATAAGGCATAGGTCCTACATGTTGGGTACATAAAGGCCCGCCTTCAATATGTTACGCATATATTTTGATTTGTTGGTTAGTCAAGTCAATAAGCAAATTAATGAACATGTTCAAGTACAATGAAATAAAATATTATTTTTTGCTTTGCAGTGGTATTTTTATTTATTTTCCGTGGCAGAATTGGTTAGACGCTGACTGGGAAACGAGAGGCCGCGGGTTCGATGCCCGCACCGAGACAAATGTTGGGTGAACCTAAAGCATTTGTGTCGGGTCTGGGTGTTTGAGACCGAAAGGTTCTCGTAGTATCTGATACCCACGATACAAGATCTTAGTGTGCAGTCAGAACGATGTATGTATGTGACTGTTGGGTGTATGTGAGTGTATTTAACTGAAGTACATATGTGAATTTCGTTCGATGACATTCTGCTATCTTGTAAGTAGTGCAATGCAATATTAAACAAAACAAAAACGCGACTTATAACAAGCGCCTAAGAACGCGAGAAATATATGTGGCTGCGATAACAGCTCAGCTGCTAAAGGCAATTTGATGCTACGTAAGATCAATCAAAAATTTATAATGAATGATAGAGGAACCTATTTAAGTAATTTGTCAATCATACTGTCGGCCCATTAGCTCAGTGGTTAGAGCGTCGTGTTACCAAGCGCAAGGTCGTGGGTTTAAATCCCTCATGGGCCGTTATTGTCAAATCATCACATCCGAAATTTTTGTTTTTAATTATTATTGCAAAAAAAACATTGTTAAAAACTGCTGATAGGTGCTATTTTTCCAATATGCAGGCACGAATTTCTTAAATACGAAGTTGTAGCGTTTAAATTCTGCAAGACCACAAACAAATCTACAAAATTAAAACTATCAAATTACTAGACTATTACTTATTAGTTTTGTAAGCAACTGTTAAGCAACTTTCAACTGTAAAACAATAATATGCTTTCTAGGATGCGTCGGGCGTGTCATATATTAATTAATTTATTTATGTTACGATTCCGTTTTATATTCTTTTAATCTTTAAAAATGAACATGTAAGTTGTTTACCTATAATTTTTGGTCAAAGAACATAGTCGAAAACTGCCACAGAACCAACAAAGATGTGACTTGCACCACAATTCACTCTATATATTTTTATATTACTTGCAAAAATGTGTATAAAACGGACTAGCTGTTACATTCAGAACGAATATTTAAAAGTACTAGTGGTCGCCTAGCGGTCGAAATTCGACCAAATCAAGAAGAGAAAATGTTTTTACCTGTATGATGATGTTGTTATTCTGATAAATCGTGCACATTTAAATGTACGTATCTCTCAAAATCACTTATTTCCCCTGAAGTATATGCAATTACTAAAATCGTAAACTACAATAATTGCTTTGAACCAGCAATAGTAAATTATATATATTTTTTTGTACCTGAATGTTGTTATTGCAGATTGCTGCTACAAAACTTTCTTTATGCATATAATGATAATCCGTGTACATTTAAATGTATCTTACTGCTACACAATTTGTATAAGCGCTCAGTATTTCACGTAGTATTCATCAAATAAATATTTTCTGTTTGACATTCAACAAAACCACAATAAACAAATTTTTCTGATTGACATTCAACTATGTCTATAATAAACCAAAGAAACAATTTGACCAAAGAGTATGTATACGTGTACAAATTCTTGTGTATGCGTGTGTCAAATGCATGCTGGTTTATTTATTGATTTAATGTACTTTTTATGCATTATTATTAAAATCTTTTTTTATATATTCAATTTAATATTAGGCCTAATATTAATATTATTGCCTCATTTAAAACTAATATTCTCTTTTAATATTAATATTATTACCTCATTAGGCAAATAAAACTTTTTGTTTGATATGTCAGAAGAACAAAATGAAAAAGAAAAGATACAATTTGACACCAGAGTATGTATGCGTGTACAAATACTTGTGTATGTATGTGTGTGTGAAATGCATGGTAGTGTGTGTAATGTTTTATTTTTTGATTTAATGTACTTTATAAGCATTATTATTGAAAAATATTAGCGTTCTGCACTTCTCCTACACATAAACTATAAGTGTGCCAAATTTTATGCTCCTGCGTCCGCGCAATTTTCGTAAAAAGGGGTCCAAAGTTTTTGCATCACGTATTATAGATTATATAGATTGTATATATAGATGTGTGTATATATAGATTGTACCGACTTCAAGTCGCCGACATGCTTACGGCTAATTGTCAATAGACATATAATCGGTGCATCTAAACGATAAATCTAAAACGATTGTTTGTATTTTGACACACAGTTTATCATTTGTTATATAGATCGGGTGGTTTATTATCAAATAGAACCTCGAAATATGATTCTTTTCTTTAGAATAATGTGAAATAACAGCTGGTCGTTTTATAAATAACATATCGACGCTAGAAAGCAAACATGTAGTAACCCGCAAAAGTGAAATTGTTCAACAGAGCCGAAAAACAAAGATTAAAAAAAAAAACGGTACTCGCGTGTTTAAGGAGCTTAGGCAGTTGTCCCACCAACGACCAGAAAACGACTAACTATCGGCTATTTTCTCGCTCAAGAAACGTACAATAGATATACATTCCGTGTGAACAAAAGAGATGCATATACAAACAGTTGATCGCTGACTGTTCACACTGCCGGCGAGCACTCGCTTCACTAGTTTGTCGCTGAGCGACAAGAGCTATGAAAGATAACACTCGCTCGGCGATACTCGCCAAGCGTAGAACTCACGCCGAGAGAGCAACCAGTGGTCATTTCTCTACAGTGCGTATCTGAAAGTACACGTTTTTTTTATTTAATATGAATATCGAAAAATCATTTGAATTATCATTGTTATCTAGTTCAGACGACGATGATGATGAATTCTATGATAGGATTTGTGTAGTGCGCGAGCGAGTGATACGAGTAATCGCCCGCCTCACTCGCACACTCGCTTATAGCCGTGCTACACAAATATCGGAACTACGCACTCGCTCCCCGCGTCTCGCTAACTCGTTTCTAGTTCTAGCTCTACTCGTTACTCGTTAATCGTTGCCGGTGAGACAAGTGCCTTAGTTACCAATTTCGGACACTATAATTATATTTTCATACAGAAAAAGTTTTCTTAGACGGCATTATCCTAAAGTTTGTTGAAAGGAATATTTTGTGGGTTACTATCTACATATGACAATCTTTTTTTCAATCCATCAAAACGTAGTAAGCAAAGATAGTAAATGTATGGAACAAAGCAAATCGCACTTATTTATGGAAATCAAAAATGTAGTAATGAACACACAAAATAACCTAGAAAAACGTTATAACAATGTAAAATTTGTAAATATTTGACATCAGTATGTCGTATGGTATTATCATGATAATTCGTATGCTGAAAAAAGAGTTGTTTTAAGTGACTATCTGTTAAATTGACGTTACTATATTTTAAACTGCTGTAGGATTTAAAGGAAGAAATTTAGTTTATCTTTAAAATATTTATTTAATTTAAACCAAACGATTTTTACAAATATGTTCTGTTTTTTATTTTTTATTTTATTGGACCACAACTACATCCATATACCACCCATAGCCGACTCCCTCGTGGCGTAATTGTACTACGGTACCGCTACAAAGCTGAAATCTTACGTCTAGAATCATCTCAGGTCATGAAGTAGATCATAAACGCACAATTGATATAGTACAGGCAACGAAGCATTTTTTCCTGCATAATTTGCCAGGAGTTTTTTTTTTCATGAAGAGGTGGCATATGACTAAGTTAAAAACCTAAAATACTTAAAAAATGGCGTCCGCTAGAGCCGCCATTTTGGAAAACGCGTTTGAAGCCATATCTCCGGAACCGTCCACTTTAGGCCCATCATGCTAAGGATCTTTCTTTAGATAATTAAATTTCCCATCTGTTTTGTTCAATAATTTTTTTTTGTACCATTAACCGTTCGCGATTTACAATGTTATTAATATTCGTTTCATGCCTTTTTGCCGATATCATTGTTAATAATTGTTTAAACAAAAAATTGTTAATGACTAAACTTTTAAATCAATAAATTCTTAACAACTTTTCACCCATACTTTTTTTTCTCTAAAATCAATATTTTAGAAGTTATCGCGCGTTGAATGGTGTACTACCGAATCAAGGTCAATGGAAACGAAGGATGCATAGCGTAATTATGAAATCCAATAATTTCTCCATGATTATCACGTAATTAATTAAATACTGATGGCATAAGGGAACAAAGCAATGAGGAAATAGTACATTTTGTTAAAAATCCATGTAAAATTTATTGTAAAAAAGGTATAAAATGAAAATTAATCATCTTCTTCAACTCTCGTCCGTTTCGCAGGTGGTGAAGATTCTATATCGATGACGTTGTCCTCTTCCTCTTCATCTTCTTCAATGTCATACAAAGATTTCAATGCTTCCATTAATTTTCCATTGGGGTGATTCATAACATCTTCATCGTCATCGCCCAATTCTGCATCGTTCACTAGGAACTCAGGTTGATTATTGCACGTTTCTTCAGATCAGTTCTCACAAATTACAGTACAGTCCAAGCCTGCCTTTCGTCACCCACAGGCTCTACCACAACAGTAAACTAGGTGGTGCAAATGGCATCTTTGATGCTATTGGTTGGAGACCCTGTGATGTGCGTGTCCAGCCCCATTCCTCTGGATCCAAATGATTCCCAAGCCAGGCTTGAACTTGCTGGTAAGTTCTGTGGGAATGATATTTTGCCGCTTCTTCAGTGGGTGGCAGAGATGCCAAATTGATTTTATTTTTAGTTGACAACCGAACGTAATTGCGATATCGCAGATAGTTCAGTGTTATTTCATAAATTGGATTGCCACCATAAAGCGCAATAAACATATTTTTGCCAGCTTGTTCCACTTCCACAAGCTCTTTTTGGTCTCGGTGAAAATCTTCATGATATTGGTCAAATTCTTTTGTTTTCCAAGTGTATTCATCACTTTCAATTTGCCAATATTTTACGGTGCTGAAGTTGTATCACAACCACTGAAAGCATGCAATGCCAATAAGTTTTGGATGTCCTTCATAGAGCTGTACTTCTTTGCAAGTGACGCAGAAGTGAAGTACAGATCTGAGACTCGTCCTCTTCCAGGCTTATAGAAAAAAACGTTGTTATGCTTATTTCCTAGAACTGTTAAGAGAACGAGCAGATCAACATCCTCACCGACGATCACAATCGAAGAATATTCCTTCGTCAAACCAAGGGCTGTATCAACTATCAATTTGTCAGCATCTTCAACAGCTTGTTCTACAGTAATCCCAGACTGTCTCAAAACTTTCGTTAACGTGGTTATGAAACGAGTTTTATTGCGCTCATTTGATAGAAACTTTTCTTGTTTCGTGGTCTATGTCATAGTTTCAGTCAGTCAGGATATCCGTCAAAAACTACTGTACTTGTGAGACCATAATGTTTTCGAACGTAATGTACATACTTTTCACATATTTCTAAATATGTCAAGTGAGTATCCCATACCGCACGATGTAAGAGGAATCCTCCATCTACCACGAATGCTGGCCGAGTCCCGAAGTCCGGAACTTTGCTCAATGCAGTGAAGCATTGCTACAATTTCGATTTAGAACCATGGCGCATTTGTCCAGGCGTGAATAGCGACAATGGGCATGGCGACAATTCGTATGTCAAGAAAACGATTAAATCTGCTGTCGTTTGTTTAGAGACAGAGATTCGTTGAATTAATAACTCGGGATTAATTACGACTTTCGGCTTTTCAGGATCGATAAGCAAACCGCTGGATATTTCTGCCAAACAATGTACCTTGTCCTTTCGTCGAAGTGAGAGTGTGAAATAATTCTGGCCAATCATTCGTTCCATTATTTTACTACCAATCTCATAGCTGAGATGGCAGTTAATAGTGGAATCTCCTACAATTCCGGAACTTATCGATCGTAAATTTGGGCCTTCCAAGAATGGATAATGTTCATTCAACCAATCACTTAGTTTTTGTGGATGGGCATTGTCCAGAGTTATTTGTGAGTCACGTGCATCCGTATGCTGTTCACTTGTAGCACTGAATACTCCAGAATAGTTCTCAATTTCATCGCAAACATTCATCGTTGAGTACATACCCAAAGCCCAATGAGTTAAAACCACATCAGAGATGCCACGGCCTGGAATGGTTATCCCGCCATCAGTTTTTAGTAGACGCATCAGTGCCTACTCAATTGTCATGTCTGTGCTGATTCCAGCCCAAAACTTGGCTGAGCGTCGTACAGAATGAAGTCCTTCGGTAAATTTTTCGAATTCATTGCGCGGCATTTTCGTGGATAGATATCTCATTTCTTGTAGATATAGATGTGCAGCTTTGGCATATGGGAAATGGCCACTTGCGTGAAAATACGGAAGCATTTTCTGGATGGTGTCCAGATGAAGATGCCAGTTTCCCGATCGCTCTGCTTCTATGAAGTGTTTAACCAAGGTAACCATTCGAAAATATCCGATCCAGAGCTTCGCAGTTGAGCCTTGTTCTTCAATTTTTGTTAGTTTTGCCGTAAATTTACTGTATGCGGCTCTAACTTCGGGCAACTCGCTTTCTCGATAAATGGCCGATCGATCAATGTTCTCAATAATGGCGTCAAGCGCATCGCGTTCATCATCATTGAAATCTAATTCCGGAAAATCAGAATTATCCATGACCAGTTTGGCAAGTGCTTGGTGAATCAGTAAATGCCCTCTTACAGCTCTACTGTATGCATGACCGGTCATAATCGTACGGACATACGGTTCATAATGTTTCCAATTGAACCCAAGAAAGACATTAATAAATGAAATCCCCCCAACCGTTATATAATTTTTTTTAACGGTGAGGCCGTATCGGCACAGAATATGATTTCATGCGCTTTCACAAACAACGGCAGATCGAATGTTACGTTGCATGATTCCTGTTGGAGTGTTTTCGATTTTTCAATTGCTAGTAGCAATGTAGTATAAATTGTATCGTAATCGGACGGTGGAGCATTGATAAACGGCATACACAATATCCTTGAGATTGAAAAATCACGTTCACTTGTTGCTTCCTCCATAAAACCATTCCAACCAGGAATAGTTGATGCCATGGCCCACCTACCATATAACCACAGGAAGTCTTGCATAGTGGGTAAGATGTTGAGATCAATTGGGTGAATGTCATTAACGTCAGCTATGATAAGTTCTTTCTCTCCATACATTTTTTCATACGTTTTTATAGGAACCACTCCAAAGCGTCCCAATTGTGAAGGGGTTAGTTTCGTGAATTTTCGTGGCATTTCTTTGTTTGGAGCAATGGCATTTTTTGGAGTGACAGTAATTATACCACCCATAGCGTGAAATGTTGAGTGACCATCAACAGTATTGATGTTCCAATCAACATTGTCAAAAACGAATTGACAGAATCCTTCAGGTGATATCGTTGGTTGCTGAGATTGAATTGAAGCCAATGCAAACTGGGTGATATCGTGATACGACGCACAGAACCCAAACAATGACAAAAAGTTCAATAGATGTCTAGAGCCAGTTTTTTTGTATATAAATGTGCCAATTCCTATCTGCAACGACGAAAAGAAACTTCGTGGTCGAGCGGCAGCCATGATTGTGTGAGCAATACTAGTCACTACTCTTTCTCGTTTTTCTGCAGGACCTCTCTTCAGTTTCATTATGATCTCTTCCAAGAAAAGACGAAGAGTATCAGGAATTTGAGTTTCTACATTTTCCAAAAATTTATCCGAAGGGGGATAATTTTCGTTATCGTAAAATACAGAACGTATATCCTCTAGAACTATAGATGCTGCTTCTTTTACGATTCTTTTTCTTTCCTCTTGTGCATTGGCTTCTTTTGCTCTGTACCAATTATCTAATAAAGCTTTGTATCCAGTACTTTTGTAAAGAACAAATGCATCGTGACCTGGACTATCAAATATGGCAATGTCTTCGCCATGTTTCTCTAGTAAGTATTTTTTAATGGTATGAATATCGCATACATTTTCCGCACCGATTTTCTCCAAAATTTCTGAGAGCTTCAATTGGCATTCGCTACTTGTAGACATAAGATCGATGAGGCCCTGGATAATGTCATCGATTTGGTCACATTTAGGCCTGCGTTTTACATTACGAGGTACACGACTTCTGAAATTCACGAAGCAATTTTTGTGGTACTTCAAATTCTCGGAATCCTCAGAAATACTATTAATGCGTTCAATAACATCCTTCGCGTAATCGTCTTCTCGATCTGCCAAAAAATCGAGTATACTTTTTTTTACTTTTGCAAAATTCCACACCGAATGGACCGTTTTTCGGAGATGTTTTCTTGTTTTTTTTTTGCTTTGCAAACCAATCGACAGATGATATGTCTTTATAACAAATGAAACATTTCGATGAAAGAGCTGGTGGATCTTCAGAGTGGCATGGTGGTGGCGATGAAGTTAAAGAGCTTCGACATGGCGATGAAGTTGAAGAGCTTGGACGTGGTGAAGACGTGGAGGGCAATGGGGTTTCTGATCGACTTCTTCGTCTCAGTGCAGCTGTAATATGCCTTGCATCCGTATACTTCTTTTGGCAGGAATTATGCACCCTAATATCAAACACAATTAATTATATGAATATTTGAGATGTATAAAAAAAGTATAAATTTTCAAAGAACAAATTCTCTGTTCCAATGATATACGAGAATATATGAAATATAATTATATTTTACCTTAAAGTATCCAGGTCGATTAACATGCGTTCATGTTGCTTCTCTCCTCTTTAAATGCTAGCTTTTATAAGACTTTGGATACATTTTTTTTTTACTATTATTATATCTTTTTCGCCTAATGGCTCATTGCAAATAAAACAGACTTCCATCGAAATTCACTCTCACAACTTTCTCACAATAATTAATAAAAATTTATAAATTTAACACACAAAAATATCGCTGTCAGACCTATTGTAGCACAGAGTAGCATAGACCATACTGAGCATAAAAATATTTCGCACGATTGTCGTTTTAGTCCCCCCCCCCCCTCCTTCGGTTAAGAGTCTATTTTTGGAAAGTGTCGTAGGAACGTATATATATATATATACTAACCGTTACGGACTATTCAGGTCAATTGTGAAGACCCTTCTGTAAGAAGGATTCATGTATATACCTGCTCATATAATGGATGACGTGTTCAGGCGTGCAGCTGGTGTCGACTGCCTAGGCATAGGATTTTCGAAATTAATGCGCGATAACTTTGAAAATATGGATTTTAGAAGAAAAAAGTATAGGTTAAAAGTTGTAGAGAATTTATCGTTTAAAAAGTTTAGTTATTAACAATTTTTTGTTTAAACAATTATTAACAAAGATATCGGCAAAAAGGCATGAAACGAATATTAATAACATTGTAAATCGCGAACGGTTAATGGTAAAAAAAAATTATTGAACAAAAAAGATGGGAAATTTAATTATCTACAAGAAAGGTCCTTAGTGGACGGTTCCGGAGATATGGCTTCAAACGCGTTTTCCAAAATGGCGGCTCTAGCGGACGCCATTTTTGTAAGTATTTTGGGTTTTTAACTTAGTGGGGTCATATGCCACCTCTTCATGAAAAAAAAAAAACTCCTGGCAAATTATGCATTGCGGACAAGAGTAACCCGTTGCTTCGTTGCCTGTACTAATACGCTACCCGGAGGATCACTCATTTATTAGTGACAGACAATACTGATTTCGTCACAGCCGATCAATGGTTGATCTTCTTCGGTAACACGTGCTGCCACCTTATCTGGTCTGGTGCATTCGTTCCTATCCAAAAGATACATAGTTTATCTGAGTGCTGACGGGTGGTGTCCCACACACCACTCGGACCTCACCTATGAAACATCGGCTACGACTAGTTGCTCCGTGGTAACATGCCGATATGATGCTTATGTTACATAAATGCACAAGTCATTAAAAAGTCGTACACTAATTAATATTGAATACATTGTACTGGATTTCTTGTTATGGGCACTATTTTTCAATTAATAATTATTTACTACAAAACGTCCGATCACTTTCGTTACAAAACCCGCACTAAAGCCGGGGCGTATGCATCAAATGAATGCCGGTGTTGACGCTGATCATTAGGCATAAAACAGCGATGTGTTATAGCTACATCTTTAGCAATGATGTAAATGAAAGTGACTTGTTAAATTGGGTACTTATAAATATTGTAAAGATAACGACTATAAATATTTAACACCGTGCAAGGACGCAAACACCGCGATTTAAAACAATATCGCCCTCGAAATGGTGTAAACGCAAATAATCAAAATGTCGAGCAGCAAAAATGCAGTCACCTGCTTTAAAAATGTAATTAGTGATGTAAGTGATAGGCTTATTTTTTTACGGGCAAAGGAATTGTTGTAATCAACATAGCTGAAAAAGTTTCCAGATTTTTTGTTACTTGCAGCGTTTTAAGGTACAAAAAAGAAAAACGAGGCTAATTTTTAAAATCCTATTTTTGTTAATATTAGTCGTACAGTAACGAGACCAAGACCATTCGACGTATTCAAATTTGCTGATTGACGCTATAAAAGAAAAATGCGCTATGTGTCAGTTACTACGTGTTTGCTTTCCAACGTCGAAATATGTTATGTGATTTTATGAATTATTGTAAAAATTAAAAGAAAATTCCAATATAGACCAAGAGACTGTGGCCGCCAGGCCTTCGTCATTTTATAAAAGTTGAAGGTTTGTCTACGAATGCCTCTAACATAGGCATTACATGATCAGCATTATTAAGTTCCAATCATGGTGGCTTCGGAAGTTATCAGCTTAACCCTCAGGGTACGGACTGGGTTACCGTAACCCGAGCGAAATTTGAAAGATGCGCCATACGAAGAGAAGTCGGCGCTGGGGGTCCGGACCAGGGGGGGAAAAACTTATAGGTACACACTATTAGAGGCCCAAGCGGCAGAGTCAGTCTCCGCTTTGTGTCCGAGCTAGACATATATGAACATTGTGCTCGGGTGTGGTACACCCAGTCCGTATCCAACGTTACAAAATCCAAAATTTTTTAAAATATAAAGTGTTAATTTTCGTCTGTTTGCCGCTGAGGAATAAAAAGGTAAGTAAGATACGTACTCTTTACTTAATTTTGTAGATTCTAACCTCAAAATAACGCGTTGTACATGGGTAAGCGAAGTATTGTAGTAGATCTCAATCACTTGAACGTACGTCTTATATCGAAATCTTTGCTGCTCGTAGTGAATTATAACTCATTAAATTTTGTTTCTTGTAATTTTTTATTACAGAACACGCATTAAACCTACTTTGATTAAAAGATTGGCAACACCTACTCTGAGGATAGGTCTGCGAAATACGATTGAAGAGTTTTTGGATTCTCGTGAGTTGCCAGAAGAAATGGACATTCGCGATGAGTTTGTCGACAATAGACTTCCAAAGCAAAAGAGATGTAACTTATGTCCAAGTTCCCTTGACCGAAAAACGTATTATAAGTGTCTTAGATGTCATAAGGCGATGTGTAAAGAGCACGTAGCGAAACTGTGCTGCGAGTGCAGCAATACTATGTAATATGACTTTTGTAACCTTTTGATAATAAATATTTGTCTTTAACAATTATTTTTGGTATTTATTTATATGATACTACTCAACAATAACTGAGAAACAATTTTTTTACGCTCAAAGTAATTATTTTTAACCTTTATCATCATAAATCAACGAAACAACGTTTTTTCGCTAACTCGAAAAAACGCGTATTTTCATTTTTCAAAAAAAAATCTAGTTTTGGGAATAAATCAAAAAACCGTAATGGACATTTGAAAGAACTACTTTTTACCTTTCAAACGCGATTTGTACAAAGTTAATATCTTTTTTTTTCAAAAAGTTACAGCATTTTGAAAAAAAAACGTTTTTTTACAAAAAAAATTCAAGAACCGTTCACATTTTTCATTATAATTTTTTTTTCAATTAGTTAAATGATTAATCTGACAATTCTATCATATTTTTGAGACAATTTCACACAAAATGAAAAATTATTCAAATTGACAAAGTACAGCTCGACATACACCCAATCAAAGTCGCCGGGTTAGGCTAACCCATGTCCGTACTGAACGTAACTTTTTTATAGTCCGTACCCTGAGGGTTAAATATGTTTGGCTAGATCCAAGAACCACCAAAATATTTGACTACCGAGGAAACAACTTTTGATAGTTTCCGTAATAACATATTTTAAATTCAGCTTTTATGTTATAGTGCTGATATAATTACATTTTGTTAAAGTTTGAAGATATCGTTATATTTAATAATATATAATTTTGCCGGCGTTATAGTATAAAATATGAAATTTATATATATTATTCAAGCAACTATTAACAACTGTTTTCTTGGTACTCAGACAATTTTGATGGTTCTTTAATCTTGTTAGACACATTGAAACTTATATTTTCCAAATCAAGCGGGCTCTGGATAGATTAACACCCCATGACCATACATCATTAGCCCCAGAACCAATAGTAATCTATTACAGTACATCTATTACAGTATCCAGGGCAGTATGAGCATAGAAAAATATCATTTGTATCAAATATATTGTCTCCAATAAATACTGCCTCCATGGCTCGTTAAGTGACTTTGAGCCTTTTAATGAGGCCCACAGTGAAAGGTCACGTCTCGGTGCCGTATCTCATCACAGGTAACACACAATTATCGAAAACTTTCGATTTTAGGCACTGAGGTATTTTGGACGAGAAGACGTCGCGAAGATTCCCGAACGCTGCCCAAACGAGTTGGATGGAGTTGGGCTATGCTCGGTGTTTCCCTACGAGATCGAATCAGAAATGAGAAGATTCTTAGGGGAACCATGGTTACCGACATAGCCCATAGGATTGGCAAGTTGAAGTGGCAGTGGGCCGTCGTAGTCGTGGTCGTGTCTCTCTGTATGTTCTCCGAGGAGTGCTCCGAGGAATTGTTTACTGATTTGATACCATCGTCGCCCTTTTACCATCGTACCACCCATCACCGCAGTAAAGTTCATTCCCATCACCTGGAAGCATACCGTTCTCGAACGGTCCGTTTTCAGCGTTCGTTCCTACCACGCACGTGTAAGCTCTGGAATAAACTCCCTGCATCGGTGTTTCCTGAATGCTATGACCTGTCCTTATTCAAACGAGGTTTAAATAGAGTACTGTCCTTAGGGTAGGCAGTGACTTTGGCACTGCAGAGGTCCATAGCCGCATAGGTAGTCGCTTACCATTAAGCGGGCCACTAGCTCGTCTACCTGGCACCTCTTTCTGCGCTACCCTCGTGTATAAAAGCTCATATATGCCTTCTGCTCTTATTGGGCTTTCTCATCCCCATACTGGCATCAAAATTAAGTATCAATGCATCAAGATCACCAGCCAAGCAATTTGCAATTCGTTGCAGTGCGTTGAATCGAGTATTAAAAGCATTGGTCACACGTTTACAGTCTAGCCTTTATGGCTACGTGAAGTATATGGTCACTTGAGTTGTGAATGAAACAACCAATTTTCCAAATAATGGAGTGATTGGCTATCCGCTTGGAAAGGGTAGTATTTCCTATCTAACTGATCGTACTGTAATCTATACTTATAAATATGTAAAGCTGAAGAATTTTTTTGTTGTCTCTAATCTCAGAAACTACTGGTTGGAATTGTTTTTTTTTTGTGCTGTATAGCCTATAGGTAACTTATCGAGGCATGCTATATGTCATCACGCTATGATCTATAGGAGGGACGAAGTAGGGAGAAATCAAGCAAATTCAAGAATTAGAATCACCATTAGAATCCTTATTCTTCTTGATAGACATAGGTGATTTTGATAACCTAGTTGGAGCCGAGCTGGCCTGCTAGTTGATTATTGCTCGTGCCTGCTTAGTGTTGTGATATTTTACTGTAACAAAAAGAGTTAAATGGTATGATTTCTAGGGCGGGCATATCACTTTGTTCGAGTGTTCAAGCTTGGAAACATTATATAAATAACCTAAGATTGATTATTGTCCGGAACAGAGATAGTCTATCCCTTATTGTAATTAATTAGGTATATTCGGGAAATGAAATCAGTAAATTTAGACCAGTCTCACCTCTGTCTACCTCTTCAAAGAAATAAGCACGTATTTGTTGGTCATTGTAATGTCAAATTAATACAAGTTGAAATAATATTAACAAATACTGATAATTACTAATTGTAGGGCTCTCGTATGTGAGAGGTGCCTTGGAAGGTGCCACGGCAATGTCTGTTACACTCCCCAAACAGCAGTGTTAATGTACTGTTGTGTTTCAGATTGAAGGACAATGCAGCCAGACTGAATATTTTATGTCTCAAGACGGCGAGCGCAGTAGAATACCAAGCATTGCTTTGTAAATTAAGGCATAGTTTGGTCATTCTTCTGTTTATGAGCGGTAGTATCACTTACCATCAGGCGAACAGCATGCTCGCCTCGCTATGCAGCGCAATAGAAAAAAAAAACTTAAACACCAGTTACTTTGGCTCAAATGTCCTTCAAACCGAAATACAACAATGCATTTTTTTTTAATTACACAATTTACACTACTGATTTGCGGGAGAAATTGACATTGTCGAGGTTCCTACTCAGGCGGCCTCCCACGTATAGGAGGCCTACCACCAAGAGGGAAATTCAATTGTAATCAAATATTTGATTGAGAAGTACAATCATCAAAACTAATTGACATAAATACAGTCCCTTCTTAGATTCATGCAATGCGCGAATATCTAGCAGCTGCATCTAACGGCTTTTTATTATGTCGCCGACCCGCGTTATGTTATTCATTCCGGAGCAATTTTTCATTTTCTCGGCATAAAAACTATTCTTCGTGTTTGTACGTCACACAATTTATACGCATGACGGATTTTCTTACATTTGTCGTTCGTGTGCAAGAAGAATTAAAATGTATATGTTCCAATACAAAAATATGTAGATTGATTATTTTCTTTTTGGTTACTGTGTTTGTAGTTTTTAAATAGAACAGTTTAAGCAAAAAGATAAGGTATTCCAAAAAAACAAATTCGTGCGGAAATTGATCTAGGCCGATAATTTTATAGACCAAGAGCCCGTGGCCGCCAGACCTTCGTAATTTTATAAAACCTGAAAGAACAAAGGCGAACTTTTGATTGATCTTAATTTGAGTGTCTTAAAGTGGCATATACTGAGTATCTCAAGACTGCTACCGAAAACGAAGCCGGGTGGTAGTTTTAGTGACTACAAACACAATGCAACTAAAAATTTCGCAAAGAAACGCGACAATTATTGTTTAAGATTTTTTAAATATCGTCATTTTTGGGTGGTAAATCCATAGTTTTTGCTAAAATAATAATTTAAACTCTTTTATACCTTAGATTATTTATAAATAAAAGGGTATACATTATTATTTTAGGAAAAAATGTATTTACCACCCAAATATGGCCATAGGAAAAAAATTACAAAAAAAAAATTATCGCTTTTTTTTGCAACTTTTTCTGTTGCATTGTGTCTGAAGTCGCTTAAACTACCACCCGGCTTCGTTTTCGGTAACAGTCTTGATATACCCTGTATATAAAATAATTTCCAATATTTTTGTACATTTTATCAAATAATCATATGAATTATACAAAGCGGGTGAAAAAAAAAACCTTTAAAATGGAAAGCCATTTGAGTAATTCCGGATTTATAAACTATTATTGGCTAAGTGTTGCCATTTTATATTTATTCGACTTAAATAGTTTGCTATCTAGTAAAGTACTGTTATTCGAGATAACTTTGTCATTCAATATAATATTCGCAAACTCCCGCAATTTGTCAGTTATTTTAATTTTGTAAATAATTATACTTCATTGATATTTTATTTGCTTAAATAGTAACAACACATAATATTTTTTCTGTATTAAATAATAAGTAAATTCAAAGTATGATATGAGCCTGGCCAGAAGACTCATACTTAAAGCAATCGATTGACATAGATAACCCAGCAAAAAAAAATGATAGACTTTTGACGTTTCCGTTGCGTGAATTGTTGATAAATATTTAATCCGGACTGAGTCAAAAAAAATTGAGGAATAAAGAGCCTGATACTGCGTTGTGTGATCCGTGCATTGTTACGGACTTTTATATTTACTGTGTGTGATATGTTATGTTTGTTATGATCATCGATATTATTTTAATGCTTGGATTGATTTATAGTAAATATTATATATGTTGAGAATTGAAGGTAACTGTCAACTGAGACTGCGGCAGATCAACTGTAATTATTAATGATACGTGTAAATATACTTTTTATTTATTATAAAATGATATTCCTGACAACACAATACTTCATAGCACGGTCAGCCATTTTACTCGTAGTGTGACGTAGGTGTATAAACACAATAATTATTCTGATGTGAATATTAATTTTTCCCCTGTTTCTTTAACAACAATTATTACACATATTGAATTAGAAATTAACCCTCAGGCTAACGAGATTTTTTTCATCTTAAGACATTTAATTTTAATGTCAATAAAAATAATGTATAGACACTTGCCATTGTTCTTTGTGTGCGCATGCCTCTAACATAAGAATCACACAATTAGTTATTATGAAGTTCCGATTGTGGTAGCAAGATGAAAGAACCATCAAAAGTGTCTGAATACTAAGGAAATATTTTTTATAGTTGCTTTAACAACATATATAAAATTCAGCTTTTATACTATAACGCTGACAAAATTACATTATGTTAAAGTTTGAAGTTAGCGTAATATTTATTATAATAACATGTAATTTTGCCGAAGTTATAGTATAAAAGCCGAATTTTATATATGTTATCAAGGCAACTACAAACAAATATTTCCTTGGTATTCAGACACTTTTGATGGTTCTTTCATCTTGCCAGAAACTTTAAAGCTCATAACTTCCAAAGCAACCACGATCGGAACTTCATAATAGCTGATCGTGTGATGCTTACGTCAGAGGTAAGTGCAACCAAACTTGCAACTTTTATAAAATCTATTATTTATTACTGGAAAGGTTTATGTAAAATCTGACATCATAAGGAAAAGCACTAAAGTAAAAAATAATAATAAAAATAGCATTGCAAAGCAAAAAAATAATATTAAATATATAGATATTTAAATCAATATAAGGTATAGATTCTATATGGTTTTTAGAATTACTTATTTTGGAACTTTTTAGTGTCGACAGGCATTTAAATGACTTACCTTACCCTGTGGTTCGGGGGTGCAATAATTCCGCCACGGTATCCTCTGCCCGTCGTAAGAGACGACCTAAAGGGGTCATCAGAAACATTGGGCACACGGAGTGGGCCGTGCGCCCTCGCGTATAACGACTCCGAGACGTGTGATGGAGCCTCGTCTCCATCATGTCCGTCCATATATTATGGACTAGCTATTGCTTGGCGGGCATCCGAAAGGGGGTGAAAGTGGAGGTTATCTGGGACCTCATAATGATAATGTTAGGCCCAGCAATGGTTTTTGCGCGAGGCGGTTTGCGGAAGTAAACCGGGGCGCCCTTCGCCCTGGGATGTCCGGTGCTCTCCACTATGCGTGTGACGGCTATCGAAAGGTTATTAGTGATTATGCTAGCGTCGGTATTGTTAGGGACCTAGCTCGGCCACAATATCCGCGTTTGTACCGGGCTGGAAGGCCAGAGACACCGACATACCCCTTTCGGCCTCCCCCGGGGTACCGACAGGGAAGCTCAATTGCTTTTCAACTCGAAAAAAAAAAGGCATTAAAATGGCGAAGACGTGGTCCCACAACGTATATGTTCTCTCCGAGGAAAAAGAAATCGCTAAAATCGGTTAAAAGAATATATAAGAGTAATTTTCTCACCCCTCCCTAGCTCCCACAACTTTTTGCTCTCCCATTGTAGCTTAGCTTTTATACTGAACACAATGCAAAAAGAACCATTGGAATCCTGCTAAATTTTGAAGACTTTTCTTCTCCAGGTCCGAAGATATTCATCACATCTTCGCCATATTTTTGTGGGACCAAAAGACTAGAACCAGTTACCAATCAAAGAAAAAATGATCAAACTCTGTTCATCCAGTACATATTAGGTAACAAACATAAAAAATAAATATGCAGTCGAATTGAGAACCTTCCCCTTTTTTTGAAGTCTGTTTAAAAATCGAACACTGTAAGTTTCATCTAGGTTGAACTCAAAATTTCTAAAGTACCTATTAGTTTTATATTTACTTTTAAAGGCCATTTGAATAAAATTTTTATTTCCTTAAGTTGCTAAATTTGTGAACGCAAATTGTACATTTTATTTTTGTGGTTTCTCTTTGTATTTGGGTTTTCTATGTGCATCGAAATGTAAAAAAATAACTTATGAAGAATATAAAGTTATCAATGTGCCACTGCTCGCTCCTAAAACATTACATAATTACATCCGCGAACTCGCGAGTTTCATAATAATTAAAATAAAACTACTAAATACCGATTTCACAGATTTGGCTTAGTTTTTATATTTTTGACTTTCCGACGATTCGTTCACTTTACAGCTTTCGTGGTCACGGGGTGGAATGTAAAAATTTAACCAAAATCCGCAATAAATTAATAGTACATACGTATATAATAGTTTTATATCAATGTGTAACATTCGCGTAATTCTAAAAAACGAAAAACAAAATAACATGCAACATAACGGTCCTTTTGTGTATGTACTTGTTTGTATGAGCACCATTAAATGCTACTTGCATTTTGGTAATTGACAGCCTCCGTGGCACAGTTCAAGGTTCGATGCCCGCACCGAGACAAATGGTGGGTGAACCTAAAGCACGTGTGTAGGGTCTGGGTGTTTGTGAGACTGAGAAGTCTTTCATAGTATTTGATACCCACGATACAAAATCTTAGTGTAGGGTCTGAAATATGTATGTGACTGTTGGTGTATGTGGGTGTATTTATCTATATGTTATGTAGTATATATGTGGCATTTCTTTCGATGACTTTCTACTTTGTTGTAAATAGAGCAAATATCCCGTTGGTGTTTAATAAAATAACGCGACTAATAACACGCGCCTAACAACGCGAAAAATAAAATGTGGCTACGATAACAGCTCAACTGTTTACAGCTATTTGATGCTACGAAAGATCAATCTAATAAAATGAATAGTAGAGGCACCTATTTAAGTAATTTGTCAGTCATACTGTCGGCCCATTAGCTCAGTGGTTAGAGCGTCGTGTCACCAAGCACGAGGTCGTGGGTTCAAATCCCTCATGGGCCGTTATTGTCAAATCATCACATCCGAAAATTTTTGTTTTCGTTTTTGATTATTATTGAAAAAATATATTGTTTAAAAAGTGCCGATAGGTGCCATTTTTGCATTATGTAGGCACGAATTTCTTAAATACGAGGTTGTAGCGTTTAAATTCTGCAAGACCACAAACAAATCTACAAAATTAAAACTATCAAATCACTGGAGTATTACTTATTCGTTTTCAAAGCAACTGTAAGGCAACTTTCAACTGTAATACGATAGTATGCTTTCTAGGCGGCGTTGATCATTTTCTCGAAGCAATTCAGACCATTTTCAACCCCCTATAACTTCGTTGTGGCTAAAGCATGAAGCCTGAATTTTCAGTTACTAAGCAGGCATTGTGTAAACACGGTGTATTTAAAATTTCATTCAATTTGAACCAGTAGTTTAATAATTGTAACTAGTCAAACTTTCTTAATTTTGTCACTCACTGACTGACCGATCATCAAAAGTCTAAGGCACTTCTAGCAGACATAGAACCTTCAAATTTAGAATATAATTAGTGTTTAGTGTCTAAAGTAAGGGAAAATTCAAACATTTCATAATTTGTGTCTAGTTTTCTAGATAGACCAACTGCGTGAATAACTTTGTAATCCCATATAAATGTATAGGATTACAAAGTTACATTTGCAGTTAATGAATCATTGTACCCGTATATAATGAAATAATAGTTGTAGATAGATATCTATATATATATTTAATCTATTTATTTGCAAGTTTTTCTTCGTCATGTTTTTCTAGAGGAATGTTGTACAGTTTCATGGGCTGAATACACCATTTCCCTCTCTATATCCCTTCCTGTTATGCCTCATATATAAAGATATCTATCTACAACTATTATTCCATTATATACGGGTACAATGATTCATTAACTTAAATAGCTCGAAAATATCAATTACAATGAAAGAAAGAACATTAATAATCAAATCCGCTATATTTGTGATAAATTGATACCTACAAAAATAAGAAAAATCCATAAGACATAGGCTTTAAGAAAAATCGTTAGTGATATTCTAGAAGTAAGAAGTACCGAAAAGGAAAAAAGTAGGACTCTACAAAAAGACGTGAGATCCCATCAAAAACATCCTGTAAAAAAATTCCAAGTCTCGCAGCTCAGGTTTTCTACCGCAAAAAGTTGTGAGATGCATGTAATACCAAGTCGATTAATTTATTTAGTCCTTAAGGGACCTTCTATATAAAGTTATTACGTTAGTTATTACCACATCAATATTAAAAATTCTTTACGTTTTAAATAAATAGATCGACTTGGCCAGCAGCATTATGTATAAATTGTACGATACATTATGTTTTCATGCGATGGCCGCGATTTCTATTACCTTTTTTTAGATAGATCGGGAGGCTTATTATCAATTATAACCTCAAAATGTAGTTTTACTAATGATTCTAAAAATTAAAAGCAGTTTCCCATTATTTTCAGTTCTTGGGTAAATGATGTATGAGCGTAAAACAATGTCCTTTTTATAAAATATTTTGTCTGAAAAAAACCATGCTTGCCTCACACCAAATCAACCAAAGTAGGGTTGTAGTCCATGCACTGGCATAATGCGGTGGGCAGATATCGCATATCTGATCTAGCGTATGGTCACTGTAACCGCAGATTTAAGTCGAAAATATAACATTAAATTAATTTATACCTACACAATTCTTACTTGGGCTCTTGCAGAAACAAATTTCCTAATTTAAGGAATTTGAAAATAAAAACCCAAATATTATATTAGTTTGATATAATGCAGACAACTTAAGCTCAGTGATGACAACATATTTCCATTATTCTGCAGATTTAATTTTGTGGTAGATCCGCAGGGACCGTAGATGTTCGTCAGTGACTACTCAGCATAGGCATTTATGTAATGAATCGCCATAAGAACTGGAGGCATTTTACTGGTGGGAAAATATGTAAGAGGCCACCTTGGGTAAGTACCACCGCAATGTCTATTTCTTCTGCCAGACAGCAGTGTAAATGCACTGTTGTGTTTCAGTTTGAGCGACTTTGTAGCTAGAGTAACTTCTGGACATATTGAGACTTAATATGTTATATCTCAAGATGACGAACAGTGGAATGCCAAGCATCGCTTTGTAATTCAAGGTGTTGTTTGGTTATGCTACTGTGCATTAGCAGATGTATCGCTAAAGGCGAACGGTATGGTCGTCTTGCCATTTGTAGCAATAAAAAAAAACCAAAAGTTTCCTACCAAAAATGACATTGGACACATCCTGCGATTTCTCTTGTTGAAACTTATTCGTAGTCATTTAGTTTTTTCTCATTTCAATAGCTGTATGATAAAACCATACCAAGTTAAACTGTGAGTTGTTTTTTTTAGGTAATGTAATGTATCGAGGAATGCTTTGGGTGAGATCACTTCGGGAGGATCAAACGTTTAAATTGGGATGGCACAGGGTTCCATTTTGGGTCCTTTTTGTTATTGGTCTACATAAATGACCTTCCTCACAAGGTACAGAAGTTGTCAGACATCGTTTTATTTGCTGACGACACGTCAATTATTAGGGGTAGCTTAATTTCTGTAAAATTTGAAAAATTCCTCCACCATCAGAATCCTTTTTATCCTTGTCAAACTTAGATGAAGTAATATGCTAAAAAATGCCACTTGAAATTAGAGCGGTCACTTACCGCTTTGTGTTTCAAGTTCGGGAAATTTTTCTTTAAAGAAAAGTTACTAAATTGACAGATTAAGTAAGTTGTATATATTGTTGTATGTATGTATATATATACAACAATGTGTTTACTCTACTGTTTGGTGGGAGAAATTGAGATTGCGGAGGTTCCTACCCCGGCAACCTCTGACATACATATGAGAGACCTACCACAAGTAGAGAAATTGAAGTGTAATATTGATATCATGTCAAATATTCGATGATAATACTTCTCGTATTATCATCAAATCTAATTGACATAAATGTAGTCTTCCTTCTTTGATTCATGGATTGCGTGAATATCTAAGCTCTGTGTCATCGCTAAAGTTTTCGAACGAATTATCTATAATCAGCTTAATAATCAGGTTTACTCTGCAATGTCATTATCATTTAAAGAGCCACAAACTTATCTGGCCCGGTGGCCAAAAGTGGAAACAAATACGTCATTTGGATTTGTCAATCTACATGCCAGTCGCTGACATATCCGCCATTGGTTGTTTACTCATTGTATTTATTTTTCCTGCATTTTTTAAAACTAGTGAAAAATGCTGAAACTTTTAAAAAGTGACGCTAGGAACGTTAGACTTCAGGTATTAAATTTTACGTAGGAAGAAAAGCGTCTTCAGACACCAATAATACCGTTCAAAAAATTGTATCAACGCGTAGCTGCTGCCAACGGTGTGTGTTGTCAGCTTTACAAAATAAATTCCACGAAAACAGAATTTTGTACGTACTAGTACAATAGATGGAAGTATATATCATAAACTAAAATTTTTCGGTACGTGTGTGGTGGCCTGTTGGTAAACGGACCAGACGCAGTTGCCAACATGTTCACGGTGGTCGCGGGTTCGAATCTCAGGGCACACTTCTGACTTTTAGGACTCATGCGTGTATTGATAGTCAATAAATACGCCATTGACGTAAAATATATGGACGGGGCGGAGAGCGAGAAAAGTGTTGTCACGAAACTGGTCTACAGACCAGTGCAGCGGTTGTGACGTCACAGCGCACCGGTCTGTAATTCGTCGTAAAAATGCCCAATTGTATCGTGCGTGGGTGCAATAAACATGACCGAAAGTTCACAAAAAAAAGATAACATTTCTTATCACCGCTAAGTAAAAATTATATAACTTTAAGTCAATAAACATTTATTTTAGCATTATTGAAAAACGATTTCATGGCCGCCATTGACGTAAAAATCCAACAGATGGCGCGATTTACACAGCCATCTTTTTGACGTACCCAATGTACTGAAGGGCCTATCCTTAGTTTTTAAATCAATGAAATACGCACTATAACGATGAAGGAAAACATCGTGAGGAAACCTGCGTACCATAGAGATTTATTAGAATTTCTATGGTATGTAAGTCCACCAACCCGCATTAGGCCAGCGTGGTGGACTATATGGCCTTACCACCCTCAATCGCGCTCTCGATTGTAGAGGAGGATACAGATACACTTGTTTAAGGGTTTTGGGGAGCGATTTGTTAGAAATCTTGTGAAGCAAAAATAACATGCAGATGAAACTGGTCATTTTCTCGACACTATTGATCGGATTGAAAAATTTTACTTTACCCATTTTATTGCAATATCTGTTTTTATTAGCAACACCAAATTCGATTACAGTGACGCTCTCACCGGGTCAGATAAGTTTGTGGGACTATAGCCCCTTTCAGCATGGTTTCTTGAGAGGACGGTCAACAGTTACGAACGAACGACGTACAACGAGAAACGCAGGTGAATGTCGTCTATACAGCTTACAGTAAGGCATTCGACCGGATTGATCATAAGATTTTATTAGACAAGCTCTATAGTAATGGTATAAGAGGCGATCTACTACGGTGGTTCTCTTCATACATTGAAAATAAGTCCCAGGCCGTGGTTCTCAATAATTACATGTCTAATTTGGTTTCTGTGGTGTTCCACAGGGGTCACTTCTTGGCCCATTGCTGTTTGTGATATATATAGATGACACCGCTTCTTGTATTCATCTAACCTTTTGTGCTTTGCAAACGAAATGAAAATCTTCGCCACTATATCATCTACTGATGACATGTGTGCACTCCAGGCTGACTTAAATCGATTAGAAATCTATTGTAATTGTCATAAACTAGACCCTAATCCGTTGAAATGCTGTGTAATAACGTATACCCGAAAGCGCTCGCTGATTGATACAAAATATTTTTCCGAGGCTAAAACTCTAAAAATATTGTATTGTACCTGTGTTCGTAGTCATTTAGAATATATTTCTATATATTTAGAAAATCTTGGATTCCAAATAGATGATGCATATTCTAAATGACTATAAAAAATACTACTACGAAAAATAATTAGAAATCCGTATCAAAAATCCAAGTGATTTGGAAGCCTTTTTAACGATGGAGTCTATATGTTTGTCGTACAGTAAACTGCTATCTAAGTGTACACTGTGGTGTACACCAAGTGTAAATCACGGACATCATTAGTTCTTGGCAGGTTTTGTTTTCTCAATGTATAGTTTGTATCAATCACCGAGCGCTTTCGGATATACGTTATTACACAGCATTTCAACGGATTAGGGTCTAGTTTATGACAATTTACTAAGGATAATCAAAGGAAAAATTGATTCTCCAGAGCTCCTGTCAAAAATAATGTTTAATGTGCCATGTCGACCACTCCGTTTTAACCAAAATTTATTTGTACCACATTCAACAACTAACTATAGGAAAAATAGCTTCATTGTGCGAGCGAGTAATAATTTTAATAGGCTTTGCAATTACCACTGTGGCTTCGGCGAGAAGATGTTTGGGTCTTGATTTTTTCAAACAAGATGTTGAGAATGTATTTTAATGGTTGCGTTAGAAATAGTTTTTTGAATCACTATAATTTTATTTCTTGCCCCTTTTGTCGTGTTCATATTTTTCGTTTTTTATATTGGTTCTATAAGCGAAGACTTGTTATTGGCTTTCTTTTACTTATACTGAATAACTATTTAATTGTATTAACCTGGAAGTCTTCCATGAATTAAATATAAATAAATAGTAAATAAAGGAATAAATATCTAGCAGTTGCATCTAACGGCTTTTTATGATCTCGCCGGCCCGCGTTATATTATGTTTATTCTTCCCGAGGAATTTATTCATTTTCTCGTCATAAAAATTATTGTACGTCAAACAATTTATACGCATGACGAATTTTCTTGCATTTGTTGTTCGTGTGCAAGAAGAGTTATATATATGTACCAATACAAAAATATGTAGATTGATTGTTTTCTTTTTGGTTAATATGTTGGGATTTTTTTAATAGAACTGTTTACACAAAAAGCATGGGTATTTCAAAAAAAAATATTTGTTCGGATATTGATCAAGGCCGATAATTCTATTTATTACTGAAAAGGTTTATGTAAAATCCAACATCAAACAAAAACCACTATAAAGTTAAAAATAATAATAAAAATATCACAGCAAATCAAAAAATAAATTTTATTTAATTGCATTTATACATGTTGATTAACTTGCTTATTGACTTGATTAGCCAAAAGATTTAAATATATGCGTAACATATTGAAGGCAGGCCAGGCCTCCAAGTACCAAATATGTAGGACCTATGCCTTATATTAATTTATATATCTATATTACAAGCACAAGTACGATGAAATAAATATTATTTTTTGCTTTGCAGTGATATTTTTATTATTATTTTTTTACTTTCTAGTGGTTTTTGTTTTGTATTCAGTTTTTATATTTTTTTATTTAACATTTTTTTTTAACTGGCCCGGCATAATGGCGGCATTGCACCTGATGGTAAGCGCAAATGCCGCTCAGGCAGAGTATCCATTGGCATCGGACGGCAGTCCCATGCCAATGGGAACAATTATGCCGGCCTGCTAAGGTGCCTCTTCACGTTACGGCGGAAGGACCCAGGATTGTAGGAAGGAGGGAACACGTAAGACGGCAAACAATTCCACAGCCTAACGGTGCGGCACAAAAAATAATTCGAGAACCGTTTGGTTCGAGCCGGGATGGTGTGGACCGACAAGCTATGGCTTCGCAAGCCAGCACGCGTGGTTCTGATTAGGAATGGAGAGGAGGGGATCAAGTTGAACAATTCCTCAGCGCATTCACCGTGATACAGGCGGTAGAACACGCTTAGAGAGGCGACATCCCTCCGGAGTTGTAGCGACTCCAAGTTGTTCGTAACGTCTGCATCATTCACAATGCATACACATATTAGTTATTCGTATCTTTTTAGTGTCGATAAGCATTTAGATGATGAAGTGGTGGTCCTACAACGAAAACGTTCTTTCCGATGAAAAAGAAATCGCTAGAATCGATTAAAATCTGCCAAGATATTAGTGTTTATTAATTTTCTCGCCAATTGTAGCTTAGCTTTTATACTAAACTCAATGCAAAAAAAGCATTGGAATCCTGCTAAATTTCGAAGAGTTCTCGTCTCCAGGTCCGAAAATATTTATCACGTTTTCACTATATTCTTATGGGACCAAATGACAAGCACCAGTTTTCAACCAAGGAAAAACATTATCAAACTCGGTTCACCTAGTACAGACATATGAGATAACACACATAAAAAAACAACATACAGTCGGATTGCGAACCTCCTCCTTTTTTTGAAGTTGGTTAAAAATGGAATACCCTGTAAGCTTCTTCTTGGTTGGACTCGAGAGTTTTAAGGAAATTTTTATTTTTATTTCTTTAAGTTACTGACTTGTTTACCGCCAATTGCACTTTTTATGTGTGTGATTTATCTTTGTATATGTCTTCTTTTTGTATGATAAAGTGTAAATAAATATAAAAAAACGCATAAAGAATACAAAGCTATTATTGTGCCACTACTCGCTCCTAACACATTACTTCGTTACTTACCTAATTATATCAGCGAACTCGCAAGTTTCATAATACTCTAAAAACAAAAGAAGATGAAACGTAACAATTCTATCGTGTATGTGCTATGCACAGAACCAACACAGAACAGTTGAATATGGTATGGTATATAATGGTATGGTATATAATTAAAACCAGCATCGTCGTTTTCGAAACACAAAACCTCTTCAAATGCAATATAGAAGGCTTGCAATAGTCGATTTAAAGTATCGATAAAATTATGAAAATCTGTATTTGTTATAAGACCGGAATTTATTTTATCGATATGCCTAATGGTTTTTCCTGATACACTTATTTGATTAGTATTATGTCGATAGACGGAAAACAAATGAGACTACAATATCTTATATAGAAAGTTAATTTTAATTGTATACTATTTTACAAATCTATATGTGTTAGTGCGTGGTGGCCTGTTGGTAAACGGACTAGACGCGACTGCTTACATGTTCACGGTGGTCGCGGGTTCGAATCCCAGGGCACACCTCTGACTTTTCGGAGTCATGTGTGTATTGATAGTCAATCACCACGCACTAAAACGGTGAAGGAAAACATCGTGAGGAAACCTGCATACCATAGCGATTTTTAAAAATAGTTCTATGGTATGTAAGTCCGCCAACCCGCACTAGGCCAGCGTGGTGGACTATATGGCCTAACCACTCTCAATCGTACTCTCGATTGTAGAGGAGGCCCGTGCCCTGCAGTGGGACGTATATGGGCTGATACAGAATATGTACAGAATTTTCAAGGTTTTCAGCTGTGTGTGAGATATTAATATTTTTATGATTGGAAATGCAAATATGTATATGAAATTATTACAATCATATTATGATTTTTTTACTTCAATAGCTTCAGTAGTTTTCATTTTTCATACAATATTTTATTATTTCATCGCCATGATGCAGTATTTCCATAAGCGTTGCTCGTAATTATTTTGCTTTGTATATTACTTATGATACAGATTTTTTTATCGTCTTCTGTTTAATGAAAATTAATACTAAGAACAAATCGTATTCGATTTTGTAGGAATACCGTTGTCTCTATCTGTTGCCTTTATCGACTCAGTCTTGGAAACCTATAAACGAATAAGTTAATATATTATAAAGTATATGCAGACACAAACATATTATGTTGTTCTCAAGTTGGCGGAGTTATGAAATTATTTTTTTAAAATTAAATTACATAAGAATAGGTCATCAACTTTATCAAGCGTTACGAGTACTACAGTTTAAAATTACTAAAGGAATTTGATTAAATTTTCTTTGTTTAATGCATATTAAGAAAACTGATTTACGAGTTTACGAAATCTATAACAAAAATATTCATATCGATATAGTTACTATGTACATGGTTACAACTCTGCGTGTCATGTGACAAATTTCGAAGTTGAAATAACAAAAACGAGTCGTATGCATTGCATAGGAACTTGGCATTCCCGTGCATTGTGTATACGCGTAATCAGCAATGTATATTTTTGATTTGTCGTCGATCATATTATCGAATTCTTCAAAATGTCGTAATTAATAACTGTATTTTTTTAAAATAAAGGTAAAATTAATAAAATCGGGTTGAATAGTGGTATGAAATTCATATTCTATTGATGTTCGATGTTTTAGTATAGAAACCGCAAGATAAAATAGCACAAATCTGCATTTTTACTCTATTTGACCGGAGCACCACACTCGAAGGCATTTCGACAGCGACTTATTTGATAAATAATCCGTTCGGCGGCAATGAGGCTTTTTATGCACCACCTTGCGACGCGTCAAATGCTTGTATTTCCCTTCTAACCATATTTATCTGTTCTGTGGTGTATATGAGCATCATTAAATGATACATTAGTAATTGACAGCCTCCGTGGCAGAGTTGGATAGACGCCGCGCCGCCTGGGAAACGAGAGGCCGCGGGTTCGAAGCCTGAACCGAGACAAATGTTGGATGAACCTCAACTACTTGTGTCAGGTCTAGGTGTTTATGAGACTGAAAAGTTTCTCGTAGTATCTGATACCCACGACAAAAGATCTTAGTGTGGACTCAGAACTATGTATGGGACTGTTGGGTGTATTAAACTACAGTATATAATATGTGGCATTTGGTTCGATGACTTTTTGCTATCTTCTAAGTAGTGTCATTATCCCGTTGCTGTTTAGTAAAAAAACGCGCCTAGTAAAATACCTATAACACGCGCCTAACAACTACGAAGAATAAAATGTGGCTATGATAACAGCTCAACTGCTAAAAGCAATCTGATTCTACGTAAGATGAACTTAGCATTGTAAATGTAATGATAGAGGAACCTATATAAGTAATTTATCAGCTGTACTGTCGGCCCATTAGCTCAGTGGTTAGAGCGTCGTGTTACCAAGCGCGAGGTCGTGGGTTCAAATCCCTCATGGGCCGTTATTGTCAAATCATCACATCGGAATTTTTTGTTTTCGTTTTCGATTATTATTGAAAAAATATATTGTTAGAAATGTGCTGACAGGTGCCATTTTTACATGATGTAGGCAGGACTTTAAATAGGGGTCGTAGCATTTAAATTCGACAAGATCACAAACAAATCTACAAAATTAAAACTATCAAATCACTGGACTACTACTTAGCAGTTTTCTAAGCAACTGTTAGGCAACTTTCAACTGTAAAACAATAGTATAGTTTCTAGGCGGCGTTGTGTGTGTTATAAATTTATTTATTTATGTTACGCAGCGTTATGTTACGATTCCCTTTTATTTTATTTTTAATTTTTAGAAATAAACATGCAAGTTGTTTACCTATAATTTTTGCTCAAAGGACATAGTCGAAAACTGCCCCAGAATCAACAAAGATGTGACTTGCACCATAATTTGTTATACTATATATATTGTTTATATTACTTGCAAATATGTGTATAAAATGGACTAGGTGTTACATTTAGAACGAATATTTGATAATATAGTAACGACTTCAAGTTAAAGTCGCCGACGTGTTATGGCTAATTGTCAATAAAGATATAATCGATAAGTGATCAATTTCAAACGCTGGTTTGTATTTTAACACATGGTTTATTAAAAAAAAGATTATAATTCTTATCACAATTGAAACAAAATCTATTGCAATAAGTTAATTAAATATAATTTATTACAGTATTTTAGTAATTAATCTTAAAGTGTAATTGAAATTCGTTGTCATTCGCAACAGAACAGAAAGTAGTAAAAAAAATATTCTTATCACAACTAAAGTATTTCGATTTTGTCTTTTATTGATTTAAATATTTTTTGAACGTTGTTTGATGAAAACAATCTATTATCTGGCGCGATTTCTATTACCTTGTTTTTAGATAGATCGGGAGGCTTATTATTATCAATCATGTATGTAGTTTTACTGATGATTCCAAAAATTGAAAACAGTTTTACATTACTGTTGGTTCTGGGGCAAATTATGTATGAGCATAGTACAATGTCCTATGTATGAAATATATTGTCTAAAAAAACCGCCTTGCTTGCTTCACATCAAACCTATCAAGTAGGCTTTCAGTCTTCGTCACTGGCATAATGCAATGGACAGACATCGCACATCTGATAGGTCTATGGTCACTGTGACCGCAGATTTAAATCGAAAACTGAACCTTTAATTAATTAATACCTCCACAATTCTTACTTGGGCTCATGAAGCAACAGATTTCCTAATTTAAGGAATTTGAAAATAAAAACCCATATGTTTTATTCGTTTGATATAATGCAGACAACTTAAGTTCAGTGATGAGAACCTATTTCCATTATTTTGCTCGCAGATCTCATTCTATGGTAGGTCCCTGCTTCGTAGATGTTCGTCAGTGACAATTCTGAACTTGACATCGCAGACAACTTTGACTTGCTCCGATGCATTACTGGCAAATGATTGCAATCCATTACGTCCTGAAAATCAATAATATCAATTATTATTAGCCGTATATTGAAATCAGGAGGCTGCTCGCGAAGCTGCTCAAGAGTTTTCTCGGTTGAGCAGTAAGAAGGGATGCGATGTTCACATTGGCTCGCGAGGCAAACGCGTTTCCACACTGGGAGGCTGGCTCGTGAAGCAAGCCTCGCGTTGGCGATAACCGATTTTATTATTGTGGACAACTGATCGCCAACTGCCGTTGGTAACTCAGTATAGGCATTTGAATGAATCGAATAATTAATGAATCGAATCAAATCAATTCAAATATTTTTAATGTGATTTACATAAGCTTGGCGTAAGAACTGGAGGCATTTTACTGGTGGTAGGTCTTTCATATTTGAGGCCACCTGAGTAAATAGACATTGCAGTGGTATCCACCGCTATGTTTATTTCTTCCGCCAAACAGCCGTGTAAATTATTATTTTTTTTATTCTGACCCGGCATTGTGGCTACATTGCACTTGATGGTGAGCGCAAATACCGCCCAGGCAGAGTAACCATTGGCATCAGACGGCAATCCCATACCAATTGATACAATTATGCCCGCCTGCTAAGATGCCTCTTCACACTATTGCGGATGGACCCAGGATTATAGGAAGAAAGGAACACGTGAGACGGGATACAATTCCATAGCCTGACGGTGCGGCACAAAAAAGAATTTGAGAACTTTTTGGTTCACGCCGGGATGGTGTGAACCATCAAACAATGGCTTCGCAAGCCAGCACAGGTGGTTCTGGTTATGAATGCTTAGTTTTCTGTAATCGAACTGAGACGGTCCAGACCGCTACTTTTAGATATAAGTCATCTTCTAGCCTCGAAAAGTATAAACACCTGGTTTGGGTTGTGTAGCAACCATAGCAACGGGTTTCGCCAACCATTGACCTAGCAAAGTCAGATATAAATTCAAGAACGTCATCGCTCAAGATTGTATAATATGTAAGTAAATTAAGTAAATTTTTGTAATATCCATGACATTTGTACGCGAAAAATTATTCCGTCATTAGAATCCTTAGTATCCTTCATGAACGTAGGTGATGAAATATTTTAAAAAGGTGTATTTGAACCCGGTCGAAGCCTGTCCGGATCGCTAGTTGATAATAATGAATCGTTCCTGAATTGTGACATTTTACTTTCTTAAAATGAGTTACATATTCACGAGTTCATATTCATAGTACGATATCCAGGGCGGGCATATCACTTTGTTCGAGTGTTCTAGCTTGGAAAGACCATATAAATAGCTCGAGATTAATCTTTCGTCCGGTATAGAGATATTCTGTCGCTTATTGTGATGAATTAGGTTTATTGGGGAAATAAAATCGGTGAACTTAGATTAGAACCAGTCTCAGTTCAACTCTTCAAATAAATATGCGTGTATTTGTTAGTTATTGTGAAGTTGAATTGACACAGGGTCCAGCGAGCATTCAACAAAGTTGTAGTAATATTTACAAATATTGTTAATTACTGGTGGTAGGTCTCTCATATGTTAGAGGCCACCTGGGTAGGTACCACCACAATGTCTGTTTCACCCGCCAAACAGCAGTGTAAATGTACTGTTGTGTTTGGGATTGAAGGACATTGTAGCCAGAGTCACTACTAGATATATTGAGACTTGAGATCTATGTCTTAGGATGGCGAGCGTGGTGAAAATCATTACTTTGTAATTCAAGGTGTTATTTAGTACCTATTGTTCATGAGCGGTCGTGTCGCTTAAGATCAGACGAACTGTATGCTCGATTCACCATTCAGCGCAATAAAATAATAATAAATAAATACTTAAACACCAAGGTGTATCTAAATTACAACAATAATTAAGAGCGAGATTTAAATGTTTTCTTCAACATTCTCGCTGACCTACAGCGCCAGTGGCCTTTTTCATATTCACTCGTCTTCGCTTTGATCAATTTTCCGCATGCACTGTTTTAAGACCGTTAGCTCTCGCGACCCCTCGGCGACGAACGAATTCTTTTTGGGCAGGCCGAATAGTTTTTCTGTCTCATAAATGAACTCCTATCTCGATATATTCTACATATCAATAGACACCACTACTGTAGTTTTAAGTAAATACAGGGTATATCAAGAGTGCTACCGAAAACGAAGCTAGGTGGTAGTTTTATTGACTTCAGACACAATGCAACTAAATTTTGTGCAAAAAATTGGGACGATTTTTTTTGTCATCTTTTTTCTATCGTCGTATTAGGCTGGTAAATACATAGTTTTTTCTTTAATAAAAGTGTACTCTCGTTTATTTTTATAGACGCTATGGTAAGCAAGGCTTTAATTATTTTTTTAGCAAAATCTATGGATTTGCCACCCAAACTCGACGACATTTAAAAAATAATTTAAAAAAATTGTCGCGTTTCTTTGCGAAATGTTTAGTTATATTGTATTTGTAGTCACTAAAACTACCACCCGGCTTCGTTTTCGGTAGCTGTCTTGATATACCCGGTATGTATTATCACTTTTGTTCGGCACCGTGAATCAATAGTTCGAAATTGCAGGTAAGCAATAACTTGGTGTTGAATTATTATTTTGGGAATATTCACATATAATACCACAAGAGCTTCAAAATTATCGGGTATTTCCCGATAGGTTCGTTGCAAACAAATGAAGGTGTCAAAACTTGACGACTTTATTTGTTTGCAGGGAACCTTGAGGGAAATGCCAGATAATTTTGAAGCTCGTGTGGTATTCGGGGGATTATTTTTCCGTCCCAAATTTTAATTTCAAACTCATTTTCATGCAAAATCTCCAATTTTCACAATTGAATTCAACCTGTCAGTTTGACGTGTGGTTAATTTGACTGGATCATGTTTTGTTTTTTATATATAGCAACTACCAGAGAAAATTTTCAAAAAATTATCAGTATAATACCATGTAGGTTGTACCACGTGACGTCGAATGGTGCAATTCTATTGGTCGATATTTGGGTCGGAAAAATAATCAAAATAAAAATACAAGTGATGTATAAGGTATGGGAATTCAGGTACATATTATTATGTATGTATAATTTATATGTATATAGCACATGTACGTTACTTATTCTTTTTTTATATTGAATATTACAATAATCCAGTCCATTCAAAGGTTGCCTGGAAGAGATCGCAACTATATAAGGTCGCCTATCGTAACCATGCCTTTAGTTTTTAAGTGTTTGTAAGCGTCTTTCATTTTGGTGTACAATAGAGGATATAAATAAATAAAAATATAATTTGATAAAACTTATGATTGAAAATTACGTAGGTTTAGTTAAATGAAACAAAATATATATAATATAATATAAAGACAGATTTCTTTTTCTGTGCAAAGAAGCGGCTTCGGTGACGCGTAGCGGCCTTTCTTGCTACGGAATCCCAGCGCCATGTTAGACGCGCCAAAGAAGTACGTGTGGGTATTTGGTTCGTATGGTGTAGATATTTGATAGAGATACGGCCCATTTATACCATAGGTGGTAACATAGTTTCCCTTAAGCTTAACTCTTAGATCGTAAGACCGGATAAACTTTCCCTAGCACCTTTTTCATTGCGACAAAAAAGGGGAAATTTTGGCCCCTGTTTCTAAAAAAAATGGTTTTACTCAATTCGTAACACTGTTACTCGTTTCCCAGTCAATATTTTACGTATTGATATTACGGTTATGTATTTATTGGGAAGATTATTTCTGTAAATATGATACACTTATGTATATATTATAGCTTAGAAACGCGTAGGAATGAGCTCTATTGTAGTGCAAACCGTATCGGAATATCAGTAGTTAGATATTAGCTAAATCATTGACATGGATATCTTACTAATATTATAATATAATATCAGTTAGATATCTATATCAAAAATCGAACTAAGAATCTATTTTGAAGTCTAACATGATTCAATTAAGATACTGCTAAGTAATAAGTAAGTGCTAAGTAATGGTATATCACACTGATTGATACTACAATAAAGAATGCTTATGAAAACTCACGTCCAAAATATTACAGTTGTGTTTACATTGCCTTAGTCTCACTGTTTCGTTGTAATTCCTCCTTCGTTTGCGATCTGCCGGGTCGGGCGGGCCGTATTTCAAACTGGAACTAAATGCAGCCACTAAATTCTGGAATAAGCAATATTCAACGGTGCCAGATTATTTGTTTTGTGTTATAGTATAATCACTTTTGTTGTTGCCACACTACAGCTATTAATATGCCTTTGTTAATGCGTCTAATTGTTCATAGAGGTGAAGGATTTTGACACGCTTCCATTGTTTCAAGTTTTCGGTATCTTATTTAGTACTCGTAATACAAATAAGTAATTCCAACAGTCAAACGATTATTCCATAGGTTTTCCTCGCGAATTCAGATCAGTCTTGCATCGATAGTAACAAACTACAAGATACTTTGTTCCCAAAAGACTCAGATCAGATCAAAATCCTTGAGGTCTGGATTCTAATTCAGCTGATTCTAATTCTAATTCTTGATGAAATCTTGACATCGTAATCCGTCAGTTAACTTACTTATAATATACATATCTATAAGCAAGTGTCAGATGAAAAGTCTACTGAACCGACGAGATTGCATGAATATTAAAAGTGGAAATGAAGTAAAAGGGTGTCGGACTCAAGCAAATTAGGGATGCATTATATCTGGTTACCCCTTTAAGATGACGTGCAAGAGTGACGTGAGTGCATGTAGCTTCCAGATATTCTATCTGTATCTGTATCAGCCCATATATGTCCCACTGCAGGGCACGGGCCTCCTCTACAATCGATAGTACGATTGAGAGTGGTTAGGCCATATAGTCCACCACGCTGGCCTAGTGCGGGTTGGCACAGATATACTGTAACGCTACCATATAAGAGTATTCTATGTCAAGTGATTGTCCTCAGCGCAGATGCAACTGGCACAGATAATACAATGCTAGTTCACGTATATCAAATGACGGAATGCGACAGAAACACTTATATAGTATCCACGCCTGTGCTGCACAGTTTCAAATAATACGAAAGGGTAATTCCATCTAAAGCTCAGGAATAATACCTCCATCTCTTGCACAAGACTTTTAATTCCAATCTATAATAAATTCCGAAAGTTTTTCCGCTCCCGGATGGCCGGTGCGCCAGTATCTAAAGTCAATAACAGTTAACGTTTTTGTATGCACCGCCAAAGCCCTCCAGACTCCAATTGAAATATAGCGGTTAGGAACGGTCGCATAGCAATTAGCGAGGAAATGTAGGCGAAATTAAAACGTCTAGTTTTAGTTTTAAGTTTTAATGTTGTAGATCTTAATTAGTGATAGTTCACGTGATCTATTAAGCATATTATATTATAGTCAGATAAGTTGTAGATATGAGCATGATCTGAGCAAATATAATAAAATAGAAACGATTGAAAAAATATGAAGGAGACAAGGCTAACTGTAGGCTGTTTCAAGGCATTCAAAAGACTATCACACCCTGCTTTTCTAACTAATGAATAATTTCTCCAGATTACTCCACAATCCGTATTTTTTTGTACCGACACAACAACATTACAACTAAATACACACACACACTCAGTATTTCCAAATAGCCTTTCTTGTGATAATTGAAGATTATTTCTAGCATCATGATGCAACTGTTAAGAAAAAAATTATTTCCAAATGATGAATATAAGGAACGAAATGATGAAAATGAATAATGTAACATCGCACGTCGGCAATGTGTGTCTGAGAGGAAAGTATGAGAGCCAATGACCTTACTATTGAAGATACCGAAGACCGGGTGAAATGAAGGAGACTCAGCCTGAAGGTGAACCCTAGCACCGGCCGGGATACCGCATAAGCAGAATAAATAAATAAATGATGAATGTTAAGAACCCAATATTGTAGAAAAAGTACCTCTACAGACAGACCGCGGAACATAATAAAAGCCATTCAATAATTACGAGTAGATTCAATGTACAATTTCCCAAGCGCAGTCTAAAGTTTTTTTTTTTTCAAATGACAGCGTCTGTCAAACGTAGGTAGCGCTAAAAACATCGTCTGTAAATGGACAACCGTTTAAGCTCTATTTAGAAGACAGTGGAAACTAGTTCAAAGGGCGTACAGACGTAGCTATGGAGAATAACAAACGCCACTTAATTGTACAGGCAACAGAACGTAGAATTTCTATGAAACTGTGGGTGTATTCAAAGCGCGTATCAGAAATGATGCAAGTTAATGCTCACTTTTAATAGTTTGAGTTCACTTCAAACGGTTTGAGGGCAATTAAGCAATATAAGTCTTGCTACCACGATGCGCGGAGAGTAGGTTTTTAACAAGAGCCGGATTTGATACTCGTACTGAGAAAATGTAATAAATTATGCGTTTGTCTCATGTGAAAAAATGGGTTTAAATTTTATCTTATAGTCTGACATTTGTGAAAAAAGGCCAATCTTAGTTTGTTTAATTCTTTTATTGAAAATAATAATGGAATCAAGAGGAGGCCTAGATTGATAATGATTGATTTTAATGATAGATGAATGCGCAAACAGAATATATTATTATGACAAGAGAAAATAAAGGCTTACGCACACCGGGGCCGAAAGGCAAAGGATTTTGCCACCGGCCAGCCGCTACTGTAGTATTCCGGCGGCATGTCGCAGGACGTAATGTCCAATGTAATAAAATGTGACTATTTAAACTTTTCAATTTTTTTGACAAAAACGCATTCTGGCGGAGTTCCTCATCCTGCTGCGTGTCACGACGTTCTTGGGCATTCCATGGCATACTGCAGTCTGCCGCGGTATGCAACCGGGATAACCCTTAGCGCGCTTTCCGATGCTGTCTCAAGAAATCCCTTTCGATGACATTGGAATTGTTGTCGTATTTCTAAATCCCTTGCCATTCCGTCCCGGTGTGCGATGGCCATTATACTTGACCATTCCCAGCCAATATACTACAACATTAAATAACCAGTGACCATCCCATAAATTTCTTAGTATTATATTAATTACAACTACTGCGAAATGCTAAGACGTTTGTGTTTATATAATGAATTAAAATCTAGTTGAACTAGGTGGCTAAAAATCTATACACTTAAAGCAACCGAATAATAATTGTAAAATGCTATAATGAATACAGGGGATGTATTCCAATTACACGGACAAAATACGTATATATTTTGTATCTTTTTGTCATTTTCAGAACATCACTGCACGTGTCGCCAAGGTAATATCTCCAAATTTAGGGTATAATTATAATATATAAATTAAAAAATAATAATCCCATTAATTCCATAATTAACATACTCACATTTTTTACAATGTATCTGGCTATACTTTTTAATTGAAATGCAGCAACGACGAACACAGAAAAGAAAATCCAAGCAAATGCGGATATGATATGCTTTAAATCGTCGAGTTGAGTGATAGTATATACCCAATTTATCAGAAATAGCTGAAAGAAACAGTATATTATAACCAATTTACTTGAATTTTTAAACTTTTATTTATACTCCATTCCATTACCATAATAAACATTGCTACATGGCCGTAATATCAGTACAGTATTCATATTTGTTTTGCCTACGCACTGGAATTTCGATATTAGTTTCAGTCGTGCATATTATCACGCGATTTGTATTATAAGCTTTAGAATTGTGTAATTATTACTGGTAATATATGGTATTACATTACAACGGAAAATATATTAACTCACCAAAAGAACGATAGGTAACAACACCCAGCATATTATCCAAAACTTTGTAGGCTTGAAGCCGAGCCAAAAGTGAATATCGGTTGAAAACCTCTGCACCCCGTATACCCACATTATAATAGCCACTTTAAATCCACCCAGATACAAAACAGCCACGTTTAGTCCGTATATGATTCCTACCATTCGTCCTATGGCTGTCATCGACTGTAAGAAAAAGAAGACGTCATCAATATATTGAGATGGAATTACATCAATGTCACAATTATAGTGGTCGATTAGTCTGCAAACTGTATGCAGGAGGAAATGTTCAGGTTTTTTGAAATTTTGCCAGTTTCTAAGCCCCGCAGGCTGTATCGACCGTTGTAAATACGTCATTAGATTCGCATACAGCACACGATGTAGTTTATAATTAAATAGAAATGCAGAACGACGCGCGCCGTTCATAAATATGGACATACGCGTAATAAACTAAATTACAAGAAGCACCAGTTTCGTTTACTCGTACGAGTGACCTTGTCAAGATGTGTGCATGTGCGATGTTCGATCTCGGCTCACAAACTGGGGCGATGAATTTTTTGTACAACTACTGAATGTTTTATACCATTCGAGTTGTTTAAAGGAAATGACTTTGTGAAATATTCTGTAGCGTTCCTTTTATTCGCATTACTGTCAGCTCTTGGCTCGTACCTCTCGCTGTTTTGCTTTCAACAATGCCGTCTTGAAACAAATATGACTCTTTAATTAGAATAACTAGTTTAGTTTCAAATGATTTTTTGTAAGCATTATATTGTGAAATGAAATATTACATTGCGTGTTGGAATGTGCAAGAATTTCACAGTAATTACGATTCTATAGCTGATTATTTATGTCGCTCTATTGGAATGTTAATTTGTAGTGTGCAAAATATTTTAATAATTAGTAAACACTGGCTACATCATAATGAATTCAAACAACATAATATAGATACGTAATTACGAGAGCTTACCGAAGCGTTTCAGAATAGATATTTTTTTTTAATGAATAATTAAGTTGACATGCACACATCTTCGATGTAGACCAACAACAAATAAATAATATCAAGTTTGCTTAGACATGATGATATTTTTTCAACATCCAAAATAGTAGTTATCAATCTTAATCGCGTCACTCACACGACATATACACGGTATCATTCTTACTTTTCTATTTTTCACTCAATACATCACTATTTACTCGTATATTCCTCCATCGCCCTATTTCTCAGACATCAAGTATATCTACTGAAATACTACATTAAGGTAATGACACACCAACTAATATTTATCCATTAAATACCTTGAGATACGACGGAAGACCTAAATCTTCTTAATGAAATTAATTTTACTAAATAAGCTACATTTTTAGTTACAACAAATGATCTATCAAACCAAATTATTTTGAAGTCGATTTAATAATTTAAATGGTACAGATTTGATTTATTCAATGGCAATACCAAATTATTACTCGTATAATTAGCAACTAAAAAGTCTGAACAAACAAAAAGTGTTATGAAACTCACCACAACTATTGGGACGGACAAACTGAACCCCAGGAAACAGAGTATACCAACTATGTAAATATTATTGATTGATCGAAACTCGTTGTGAATTAACCTCGACATCGTCAGCGTCAGCATTGCCTTCAACCAATGCATACCAATGAATTAATTCAATAGTTCAAATGCAGTACGAAGCAGATTTCATATTTACAGCGACATTTTTCATCGGTGTCACTATTTGTCTTAATTTCTAATGTAGTGATTGCCTTTTTGCATCGGTAGATAAGCTAATATCCAAATCTTTGAATTATATTGGGACGAGAAAAATTACAAGATACATGGTACTTTACTGGTGGTAGGTCTCTGATATGTGAGAGGCCGCTTGGGTAGGTACCACCTCAATGTCTATTTCTCCCGCCAAATAGTAGTGTAAATGCAATATTGTGTTTCGGTTTGAAGGACATTGTAGTCAGAGTAACTACTGGATATATTGAGACTCAACATCTTATATCTGAGGATGGCGAGGGCAGTGAAATGCCAAGCAATTAGATTGCAATTCACTTGTGCTGTTTGGTGATGCTACTGTTTATGAGCGGTCGTATCGCTTACAATCGGGCCAACGGCATGCTCGTCTCACCATTCATTACAATTAAAAGACATGCTGTGAGATTTGCTTTGGTCGAATCAATTATGCCGGCACGGTTGAAACTAAATACGCACACGCTTAACTCGAAATGCGACACTTTTAGGTCTCAAGATTTACATCAGCCAACGGCTTATCATCAGCTTTTGGGTCTGAGGTCCACTCATCGTAAACGCGACGGCAAAACTCTTCAGAATAAAGTAAAGGTTAACCTAATGTATTTTTAAGCAATAAGGTGTCTGATAGAGATTAATGACTCGTGCCATCTGGCCACTAGTCGGTCGGTAGATGAATGAGGTTTATCATTTTTCAGCAGTCTATGTGATGCGCCGTTTCTAATTGCCTTGGTTTTTTAAGAATAAATATTTCTGTATCACCTTTTGATGTGATATAATAGTAAAAACTTTATGAATAGTGAATAAGTGGCGTATATAACAGTTCTATTCAATAAATAAATAACTCGAATCCTAAACAGTACCAAACCACTACAATATTAATTACGTATATTTTTTCAGATATTATTTCTAGGTCACTATGATGATGTTTTTTATAGCAATGAATGACGAGCCGAGACATCCCATTCGCCTAATGGTAAATGATACAACTACTCAGAGACTAGCAAAACCAAAGAACACTTTGAATTTTATCTCAACATGTCTCTGTCGCAGTCTCAATATTTCTAGCCAAGGGATTTACTCAATATAGATGCTATATTACATATTAAATATATCTATAATTCATAGATATTTTTTAACGAAAACATCATCGAAAACAAGTTATTTATGAAACCGAGCGCATGTAAGCGATAAAGTAATGACGCTGCAAAATACATCGTGGCGGTCGTTATTTATAATTTTTCTCATAAGAATTTATTATTATATATCCATTTACATAAATCTCTTTTACCTACGTAATGACATAAGATAAGCCAAGAAAATCGATAGCACTGGGATAACACACAACGTGAAACTTTTTTTGTAATAGATAAACTGACGCTTCCCTTCTAGAAGAGGTAGGCAGAGTCGCCACCAGGATACCTACATGTCGTCTTGGGTATTCCGTCCCACGATATGAAAGGGGGTGAGCTCATTGCTATATCGGCCACAAATTCCTGACTCAGGGCTGTTAATGAATAGATAAATCCAATACAGCTTTACTCAACCCAACGCAAGACATGTTTGTAATGTTGTACAAATATGCCACCGAGATAGTCAACATTAAGTAATAATTTTTCAAATTTCTTGTATCTCATATACCTACACATAGACTCACGCCTTTTCCCTCCTCTGGGAAAAGGTGCAACCAAGACACGCCAGTCGCCACATTTCGTCTTGTACATAATATGTTCGCTCCCACGATGTGATATTGTTTTTCATATATTTTAATAATTATATAGCATGTCCTTAAGTGCGACCCATATTTTTTAAATGATATAATATAGATACTCACAAGATAAGCCATTGTAGCAACCATAACGTTGAGATAAATGTAAAATACGTATAATTTGTGAGCGTAAAGGAACTCAGTGCTCAAAGGCAAAATTGCAAATAGAAGGTAGTGCGGCGTCACTGAAAGCTCCACTTCCACGCAATTCGTCAACACTATGTACAGTATTCTTACAATCCAAGACCTTATGAAGGCTATAGCAGTAAAAAATATTGTGAAAATCACTACAGCGTTGTCAATCATCGTGTACGGAGACATTGTGGCGAAGTCGTACGGACCGATAAATCCGATGCCGTACGTGTATGCGACGTGATCCATCGATGCACTCTGAAATAATAACACCGTTCATTATTCATTGACGTATGACATGAAAGCCCGCTCAAAACTTACATACATTTACAACAATACACTACAAAACGATACAAAATCTCATCCATATTTTTAACGTTTGCTCACTGTTGATAAGGATGCAGTAAATACACTTATACTTTTCAAAAGCAACTGAAACTTATTTCATTTGCGAGTCACTTTCCTACTAAATTGGGTGCATTAAGAGACGTCGCAAACAAATCGCAGGGGAAAGTTTGTTCACCAAGATTTGTATTTCTATTATAGACACATTTCTGAAGTAAGCTGCGCGCACTACATTATAACAGAGGAAATAGGAATATTAAAGTAAGCCCGACGTAGCAATATTCTCTTGCGTATTGCGCTGTGTTTACATTCGTTCAATTAATGTGGTATATATAGAGACTTGGTTTATTAATTATTGATGATCATTGCAATTATATTGTATTAATACCCATCGATTTTTCTTTTAGTTATAGTTTTAGTCATGGAATATTTTATTAGTTTAAATACGCGGTGAACACTTTCTTTGAAATTCTATTTTAGGGCCGAAACTGCGTTAAGCGGGCGCCCGCGACAACGGGCAACGGGCAACCGTCGCGCGTCTCCTCGCGTGGACCCACGGGCGGGCTCCGTGAGAACGCGACGGTCCCCGTCGCGGGTACCCGTCGCGGAGACCGGATTTACGCAGTGTCGCTGGTTCAATTTTAAAGGTGTGCATGTACAGTCGTGTCGATGGAGAGCTTAATATATTATTACATAGCAAAACGACGACTAGCAAAAAAAAACGACAGCCAGGAAGGCTGTTTATTGAATTTAGGTTGCTAGGCGGAGAATTTGTTGTAAAGTTCAGTAAATTAAGAGAAAATGAAAACTCATTGTACAAATATTTTAAAGTTTCGATACCGGTCTATGGCGAATTATCTTCGAAACTGGAACCATATTTGATGGTCAACAACTTAAGGGTAAAATCTGTATCAGTCATATCACCAATGGAAAGGCTGGCAATAACATTGCGCTAAGTAAAAAATATTTATTTTTGCTCAAGTATATTCATCATCATCATCATCTCAGCCACAGGAAGTCCACTGCTGAACATCGGCCTCCCCCAACGGTCTCCGCATCGACCTGTTGGAAGCAGCCTGCATCCAGCGACTTCCTGCAAATGTAGCCAGGTCATCCGTCCACCTTGTAAGCGGGCGTCCGACATTTTGCTTGCCTGTACGTGGCCTCCACTCTAGAACCTTTCGCTATGAATCATCTATAGAATCCTTTGCGCTATGTCGGTGACCTTTATTCTCCTACGGATCTCCTCATTTCTGAGTCGATCTCGTAGGGAAATACCGAGCATAGCCCTCTCGATTGCTCGTTGAGTGACTTTGAGCCTTCTAATGAAGTCCAAAGTGAGAGGCCACGTCTCGGTGCCCTATGCCATCACCGTCATGTTACCGCTTGCGGACACCGCGCGCTTTACCGCGCGTGCCCCCGGGACGGGTTCCGACGCACGAAGGCGGGTCCCGCGGCGCGGGTGCGGGACGCGCCTCCCCGTGCTGGACGCCCGCGCGGATCCCCGCGACGGAGCACTTTTGTATGAAACCGCGCGAGGGCCCGCTTAACGCAGTTTTGACCCTTACAGTATGCTAACATAAAATTATTCCTATTCCTAACACAAGTATAAATTTTATAAGGAAGTCGAAAAATATCCCATTCGAATAAACCGCCTCTTAACTACCCTGGAGCAAAGGCCCAAAATACTGGCGGTATTACCTCTCTGGGCGGTAATGGCCATCCTTTCCAGAAGTCACTCAGAGCGATATTCCCAACCCAGGTCTCTAAACCATCAGCTAATGTTTATATCTAATATCTTGGCTTCCGTTCCCCAAGATCACGTTACCTCCACGACACTATGTTTATGTCATTTGTCCTCTCTATTTTCAAACAGCCTACATAGTCATCTAAATGACTAAATCACCTTCTGATTAAAAATGAAGTGAAAATAAATTTTTTTAGAATCTATTAAGATGGTCTATAAGATGTAGAGTAATTTATATTTAGTTTTTTTTTTAATCTACCACCCGGTTTGGAAAGCGGTTTTCACTAGAAAAGAAACTCTAGTCTTGCTCTTTTCAAACCATTTAGTGATTATCACAAAAATTACAAGTGGTTTAAATCAGAGCAGTTCATTAATAATTTGTTACAACATTTTTTATGACCATGAACAATTAAAATTAATTTTCTACAACTAAATGAAAAATATATGAAAGTATTTGCTAACCACTAGCGCAATAATAGCTTTTCTTATCCAATAACCTTCGAGATTCAGAAGCACAAACATTTTCCATAACCTCACTGTTAATGTAACCGTTAAATTTAATTATCTCACCGAGATTTTTAATGCAACCTTTATTTCTAGAACCCGTTTACTCTATCAGTCTCATTAAGTCATTTTACCCTTTTTATGTTTCAGCTTGCGGATGAGACGACTATGTCAAGGTATTTTTAATTAGTTAAATTAAAGTATCTTTATCTATACTACTAAAATTATAAATAATATTAAAGTCATTAATTAATCTAGGTCACAGGTTTTCTCTGTGTCTTCAGTCAAAAAATGTTGTGAAACCGACAGAAATACAATAACATATATTTTTAAATATATTTCATTTTTAACATACTCAAACTACTTTGGGCCTTTATTTTTTTTTTCAAATATCAAGCACTTTATACGTCGGATTGATTAAAAATTTTGCAAACTTATCAAGGATTGACGGCACTACAATACTTTCAGCAACAAAATATAAATACTGTATGAAAATATTTAAAATATGAATGATAATGGCAGGATAATATGCGCCTGCTGCTTTCCTTGATATGATAATCATGAATATGAAATAAATGATGGCTAAAAATAAACAATAATTTGTTTAAAAAATCATCTTGACGAAAATCAGCACTGTGGTACTTAGACTTAGGCTACACTGCAGCACAAAGCTGAATGAGGGGTCCTATTCTTGGAATAATAAGAAGATAAAATATGCGTATCTTTATATTTTAGGCATTCTTTTTTATTGCCTTTCTTTACTATTTTATTATTTGTAATATTTTCTATTTGTTTTCTGTTGACATGTTTTGTGTATACCTATTGTTTTATTTTTCTTTTGTGCTAATAGGTACCAGCATTATATAAATCTTCCTTTCTAAAAACTAAAAAACATACATTTGTAGAAGACCCATCGAAAAAAAAATTGTTAATGAGTATAACATTAGAAAATGAAGTCAATTATAATAATATTTTTATTCGTAAAAAGCGTGAGGTGCTTACTCAACGTATTTGTTTCAATATTAAAATAAAATAGTAATTCACTGCATTTGTTATCTTAATCTTATTAACAATTATTTATTATTATTATTTATTTATCCTGCAACGCATCTCTATGCTCTATGGTATTGCAGATGTTAATGGGCGGCAGTGATCACTTTCTATCAGGTGAAATGCATGCTCGTTTGCCCCTTATTACATTTAAAAAACAAATTAGTTACGACTTAGCATAGCATATAATATTTAGTACTTTATACTATTTTTATAACTAATGCCTCAAAATAGCAATTTTTTTTTATTGCCATGAATGACGAGACGAGCAAGCCGTTCGCCTGATGGTAAGCGATACGACCGCTCAATCCTCCCGAAGTGATCTCACCCAAAGCATTCCTCGATACATTACATTACCTAAAAAAAAACTACTCACAGTTTAACTTGGTATGGTTGAATCATACAACTATTGAAATGAGAGAAAAATAAATGACTACGAATAAATTTCAACAAGTGAAATCGCAGGATGTATTGAATGTCATTTTTGGTAGGCGGCATTTTGTTTTTTTTTTTATTACTACAAATGGCGAAACGACTATACCGTTCGCCTTAAGCAATACGTGTGCTAATGCACAGTAGCATGACCAAACAATACCTTGAATTACAAAGCGATGCTTGGCATTCCACTGTTCTCGCCATCCTGAGACATAAGATGTTAAGTCTCAATATGTCCAGTAGTTACTCTGGCTACAATGTCCTTCAATCCGAAACACAACAGTGCATTTACGCAGTGTTGTTTCACGGGAGAAATAGACATTGCGGTGGTACCTACCCAGATGGCCTCTCACATATGAGAGACCTACCACCAGTGAAAAATTATTACATTTCTTAATATATTCCACAACATATTTATGCTTGATTCCATTGTAATAATTACGATGAAATCAAACACTAGTTAAAATCCTTCCAACAAATATCGACAGCATATCTGCAACAACGACATCACTAAAATTCGCTGCTTAAAATTCCCAAAAGCGCGCCACTTGCATGCTCGTAGTTAAAAATGCAAATATAAGAGCATCCACGCTATAATATGTACGTCTTCCCCATCGCATATGAATTCCTGCTACACTCTGCACAAATTAGCACACTGCTTGCTTTGTACATTTTTAATTGGCTTCTTTTCATTAGTACCAAACAGGATTTAGTTTCGTCCAAATTCACTAAATTCTAAAAAAATATAAATGTGATATCTCAGTCATCTAAAATGGACCGTCAAACCGATTGCGTGTGTTCAAATCATGCACAAAAAACTTGGCCAATTGACACTTTATTAAACGGTGTGAAATCTTGTACACAATGAGAAATTATACTAGAGCGGATATCATGAAAAATTTCTCTACGCATTGTATTGGTACAGGATTCTCATGTGCACTCACACAGGAATCCAGTAAAGACAGAGCGAAGAGGATGTTAGTGCGTATGCATGACAGAGACGGAAACAGAAGGAGCGGTACAGTACCGTTCATTTTTGTACAAATATTTTCTTTGCCAGTGCAGTGTGTAGTCCAATACAGTGCCCCTTCTAGTTTAATATCTCAATGCCTGTACGACTGACAGTGATCATAATAATGCTACGCATAATTATTATGTAGTATATCAACCATATTAGATCGGTGTGATAGTCTAGTACGTCTACTTCCTAAGTTGATGACAGAGAGCTTGACGTTCAATTATAAGCAGCCATTCTGCAATATGACTAAAAGTCATGTTGCGCCAATCTCATTTCCGCGTGGAATAATGGCAGGAAAACTAGTATAAAGGAAACAATGAATAACAGGTACAACAATTGAACACAACTTTCCTTTCACGTATATATCGATTCAATAGGTGAAACGACGTAACAGCACGCCCATAGCTAAAATATTAACATGACGCCTTTATACCCGCTCGATTGTTGACCAGGTCAAAATAATTACACAGTCCAGTGAAATTCACGAATAGCGCGTGTATTGAACAGCAAGGTCGATGTTCAGCATCAATTTATAACCGAATACGTTTTGCATCACGAATAACACGTGGTATATTGAAATATGTGCATGCATTGTTAGCTAAATGAGCGCGTAAGTACGAGTACACTACATACCAATATAAATTAGTATTGCGCTATGTGATGTCCTGTTCTTTAGTTTTTTATTTACTCATATCAAAATTGAATTCACTATTCAAATTTTGAATGGGTTGTTAAGTCTTTAGCTCGAAATCATATAAATTCGTGGAAAACATTTCAGAGCGAAAAAACTATTTTCAAAATGGCTCTATTTTCACGTTATATTATTAGTCTTTGAATGCACATTGCACACGTAAACTCTTCTCGAGTTTACAATAGTAATATAGGTACGAGTAAAATATAAAATAACTGTACATGGTATTGTCGGAAAATGATTTATGGCCATTGTGTTGAATTATTTTCATAACTATCAAGAGTGTTCGTTTCGAAAACACATAAACATGAATAACACGCCTTTTGAAAATATATGTAATGTGTAAGATTTTTAACTGAAACGGCATAAGACAACGTCGCGTCGTGAGCAAACCTTGCATACTATAGAATTTTTTTTGAATTTATGTGGTATGTTAAGTCTGCTAAGCCGCAGCTTAGTCGACTATATGAAATAACCACTCTCCATCCTACTCTCTGTTGAAGAAGAAGCCCATGCCCTGCAGTAGGACGTATGTGGGCGGATACAGAGAATTTGACGGTTGCTATAGAATCGCTTTATTGTCCGTCTGTCTATCCGTCTGCCAAGACTGTTTCTCTCAGAAATATGTAGAGGTATCAAATTAATAATACATACCTAAATTCTCATGCTTATGAGGATAAAAGTTCGATAAAATATCACCGTTATATGAGGATATAACGGTGATATTTTATCGATTTTTTAACGAGCACGACACAACCACCTGAATAGATGCATGAATATAAATAAATCACCATTAATATATGCAATCTTCGAAGTCGAACAATTTGCGACAATCAGAGCACTTAACCAAACGTTTACACCGCAGATCCATAGAAGCACTCGCATGTAACCACATAATACATATGGCTAATTACCTTTGAAGTTCTACGTCTACAATACCCGTAACGCAGCAGCTACGTGCAAATCACTTCCTGCAATCACTCTTTGACGGCGACATGTGAATGGTCTATTGCATTTACATCATCTGCTGCATATTGTGCAAAAGGATCGTCATTAAAAATAATTATCATCATCATCATCATCATCATCAGCCTATTCGCGTCCACTGCTGGACATAGGCTTCTCCTATGGCACGCCACTGGGCTCGATCTTCAGCCCAACGTCTCCAACCGCTGCCAGCCATTTTTCGGATATCATCACTCCACCTCGTCGGAGGGCGTCCTACACTACGCTTACCGAGTATTTTATTATTTTTTAATTTTGTGTATCTATTAAAAATAATAGATACACAAAATTGTCAAACAGATACCTCTCCTGTATCACGTCCCACTGCAAAGGGTTACTCTATAAAATCGATACGAACTTCGAATGTTCGGATGTTCGATGTCCGGAGTAAAATATAAGATTTCCACTTTCAAAAATCAATACTATTCTCTGTTGTAGGTACTTATTATTTTCTCCTAACTTAGTCTAAGGTTGCGGCGAACCATAGAGGAATCCAACTTTTTATCTAGGCACATTTTTAAAGTTTTCGTACGGAACACGAACCCAGAACACGAGCATCCTCAACGATCGAGTTACGATTACGATAGAGAGGAGTTAGGCTACATAGTCCTCTACCAGGGCCTGATTAACCCTTAGGCTAATTAGGCTGCAGCCTAGGGCGCGAGGATCGGGGGGGCGCACTGAACTGAAATCTTATCTTCGCATGCACTATTAATATTATTAATTAAATAATTATTAATCTAGCGTCATTGCATCTACCCTACATATTTTAACTAGACCCAGACAAAAACACTTAACCTAAACTGTGAACTAAAAAAACTTACAAGTCCCTGAGATTAAAACAATAAACGAAATTTAAAATAGGACCTGTAGGTATAACAAACACTGACTTGTTATTAGAATCGGTCGGCGGTCGAGTGAGTGAGTAATTTTAAACATTTCACTATAATTTTCAAATAAATAATTAAGCAGTTGCAAAAGTGTTTCAGTAGTATGATGCCTCCCGTCTTTTTTAAATATCTTAACAGAAGTGTGACCAAGTGATTGCATTTTAAAATCACCTCAACTCCTCAATAATAAAATTCAATTTACCATGAAGTTAGAACATGATAACTCTCTTGCCTTCTTAGATGTCTTAGTAATCCGTAAACCTGATCGTATATCAATATACAAGGCGAGTTTTTCAAGTGGGCTTGGATGGCCAAATCCTAAACTATGAGGAATAGTGACAAATGCTCAAAGGACTTACAAGCCCGATTTTGATGAAAACTAAAACTGCTTACTTAGATTTTTCATAAATAAATATACCTAGCTAGGAATCGTATAGCTGTATTATTACACAATTTGATATTGTTGCTTATAAAGATCAAATTCTGGGAAATAATGACATACGTCAAATAAAAGAAAGGATGTCATTTTAAGCAAAATTCAATTTTTTCTTCACTTTTTTTAACACCTGGTCGCCCTACGTTGGTAGAGGAATTTTATAATTTTTCGTATTTCTTAAGACGAAATCTGTCATAATTCATCAAAACCATATCGAAATCATAGTATTAAATATTTTATAAATTATTCAACAAAATATGACAAATTCTAACATTCCTCTACCAACGCAGGTGGTGAGGTGCCAAGAAACTGAAAAAAATAATTGAATTTTGCCTAAAATTACATCTTTCCTTTAATTTGACGTGTGTCATTACTTCGCAAAATTTGATCCCTATTTTTATTTATTATTAATATACAGCACGTGTTTTTTTTTTCAAAATTATTAGGTTCGATTCCTAGCTAGGCATATTGATTTATCAAAAATCTAAGTATGCAGTTTTAGTTTTCATCAGAATCGGGCTCGTAAGTATTTTGAGCATTTTTCGCTATTCCTCATAGTTTCGGATTTGACCATTCACGCCCACTTGAAAATCCCACCATGTATATCGGTTTTGGTCGTATAAAGCGTGAGTAGCCTTTACCCTTATGTTCGGTCAACTAAAAAATGATTTGCCACCCTAAAGTTGAATATCGTTCAGATTAAAGGAAAACGTTAGTTTCGCTTGCAGATCAATCTGACAACTTTTATAGGTTGTATGAATGATGCAAAAATTTTCACATTTGTAAACAAAACAAAACTAAATACCACTTTTTAGGCTCATTGTAACGTTCCTGGGCGCGTCCTCAGAATTAGCCTAGGGCGGTCAGAACCCTAGATCAGGCGCTGTCCTCTACAATAGCGTAGTGGGGTTTGAAGGACTTTATATACCATTAAAATTCTTACAAATGGCTATAGTATGCAGGTTTCCTTGCGATGTTTTCCACCACCATTATTGAGAATGGTGATTGACTGTTAATATACACATCACTCCGAAAAGTCAAAGGTGTGTCATGGGATTTGAACCCGCGACCACCGTGAACTATAGACCACTTACGACCTCTTATCCTACATTCAAATACAGCAGTTTTTTTTTTCTTTTAGTAATGTTTCATTATTATGTTGCATACATTTGTAGATACATAAAATATAAATAATAGATTAGATGATAGATATTTTGGTTTAAATATCAGAATTTATGAGAAAGGTCTCACGACACCTACTTGAGAAAAAATATCGAACAGAGAATCAAAACCGTAACATTTCATCACAGTCATAAAGGTCGTCTAACGAATTTAACAGATTCTCATTCACCTTTCGTCCATCATCATCAGTTAACCACTGTAAGTAATTATAAAGTCGTATTGAATGAGAAAAGCGAACGGGCAATGCTCTATGGCAAATAAACCCTATATTCAACCATTTAAACAAATATTTATATGAAAAGAACTTATTTATGACTTCATAGATAGTTATCCCAACTAACGATGTAATGATAGTTTCTCTTAAAAAATATATGACTAAATGAATATTAAGAAAACTTCCTTAAAGAGCCTTTTGTTGCCAACCATCTTGTCATTTTTAATGAACAGTGCGACGGTGTAACGAGACAGGCGCACCGCAAAAATCTTTTATTTATTAATATAAAATCAACCGGGAAAATGTATAATAAAATGATATTGTACTTACGTAAGAATGTGGGGCCGATATATCCAATATTTGTACGAAGGCCGTGACGGCGTAATACTTCGTTGAAATTAATATGAAAAATATCGCGACCAACGTTGAAAATAATCTACAGGCAAAAGTTACTTTGAAAATCTGAAATTAATAAAGTAAAACATATTATGGAGGAATTTTAATTAAAACAAAATGATATCCGAAGGCTTTATTAATATAATTCACTTTGATAAAGGCTTTGGTTTAGTGGTGTGTTTACGGAAGAAGCATTTTTCCTTTAGGTATTCTTTTTTGACGTCTTATTAAGGGCCATTGACTTTTCATGAGGACATATTCATATAAGTACATAAATAACATGATATTGGGCCATGCACACCCACTGCATAGAACGGCTCTCAACTCGAGAAGTTAACTGAAATTGCTTAGCCCTTAGTCTACCACCATGGTTCATTGGTTTTAGCGTTCTTCACATACGATAGAAGTTTTGCAAAAATCTCTATAATATTCTAATTCCTAAGGATGTCTTCTTTACCAATAGAATGAGTTGTTACTCAAAACAACCAACACTCATTTTCCTTAAAATCAGAATCTGTATGAATGGAAGTTTTTCACAATATTTTTAAGTCTTAGAATAGGCGTTAATTATAGAGATTACAACGAGTGGAGTAACAGTATCGGATATTCCGTTCATCTATCCAGTGTATTCTCTACATGGGCGGCACATCGAACATGTAGTGCAATGTAATTAATTTTTCCATGTCAGTATTTAAAAAGATACATTGACTTTGATTATTTCTCTGTAAGAGTGCATCAACAGCTCAGCTATTTTTGTTGAGCAACGTTTTCAAATATAGCTCAGAAACATTTGATAACAAAATGTAATTTATTGTTAGAACTTGTTGCAGTGTAAGTATATATAGTAATGTTGTCCAGCATGTGGGAACAATCGATAAAATTGTTGCACAATGACGCTCCAGAAAAGATTACTATTTTGTGGATGCACCATAACCGATGTATCGTGTAATATTATTATAGAGGCCAAATCAAATGCATTTCCATAGAAAACCAAAAACATGCATATATCCTTGTCACCAATCATAAATAAAGTAGGTATATAATTCAAATATTGCCTACCTTTATAAGCGTATCGCTTTGAACAGTTGCAAAGAAAAAATTAAATATCCAGACTAGAGCTATGACAAAAAATCTGGTCGTCAGTATACTTCTGTCAAAGTACATGAATGATTTTCTGTAAACAAACATTTAAAATTAATATTTAGTGATAGAAATTTAATATATTAATAAACCACTAAATTCATATCACCGCTTTTGATATATTTTTGTATCTACTGTTTGTTAGTTTACTATTTATGCAGAGAAAATGAACTAAATAATATTGATTCTCGGAAAACCATAAATTTTATATTGCTACCCACTACCTAGTACCCTGATGAAATTATTAATATATTACGTAGAAAAAAGCTTTAAAATTAGTACAAGAGTCTGTGTTTAATTATTACTAAACATAAAGGAGAATGACCATTCATGCTATGATGCGGTCATTTTCCTCTTTATTTCCATAAGTATCCTATTCTTAACTACTTGTCATACATCGTTAAATAGGTCTCGTCACGCCCTTTAAAATGACATATGAATCATTAATGTGTGAGCGGTGGGTGCGAAGCTATTCAATAAAATATGTCAAAAAACCTAAAAATGCACCCAATCCGCCCACACATACTGCGATCGTGGCGTGACGAGACCTTACAAAATGTATTCATTATGTACTACGCGGGATGATGTGCGCGTGCGTCGTCAACACGGGCTTTTATAAAATCAAGTAATTATCATCAAACTTTACATTTTGTTCACAGAACCACATACAAACAAATAATTTCTAGTGGACTTCAAGATCATTTCTTAAAGAACCCCGGGCCTGAATCTGAATTATGATTATATTTATTTAAAAATTTGTAATTTTTCCCTACACAAAAAAGTAGGTTTCATCGAGGTACAACAATCTTCGCACCGATACTAAGTTTCATAGTAAAATGGTCATTCTTATTTCATAGAAAAATGCTTGAAAAATAGTACGGGAGTCAAGAGCCAAATAATCAAAGTAAATGCTAATAGACTACGGGTGTATCGGCCGAATACTGGCGTCCACTGCGCGACCACAGGCGCGCATACCGCGTTTTGTGGCGATTGCCCACATACCAGGGCCGGAAACATCACAATACGAACCTTACTCCCCGTGTCTCTGACTCATCTGATTCTTTCGCATTTGAAAGATCTTAATATATGGAATTTGGAGAGCAATTAAGTCGGTTAGCTATATTTTTTGTATGGTGCGGTCTTGCAGAATATACTTGTATTAATGCATGTGCCTGTTAGGGATATAGGAAAATACCTGAGGTTTTATTGGTAAAGAGACAAGAAAATTGAACTCCTGTCTTGGAAAGTGTTAGTTCGATATCAGCTGGATAATTATAGATATAATAGAAAAAATTGCAGTTGTCAGACTTAACAAGCATTTTGTAGTGATACGTTTAAAGTATTTAAAAATTGTAAGTGGTGTTACTTCGTATTATGGGCAAGCTTAACGGTTACCGCCCACGAGTGACCTGCTTTTTTTGTAATTTCCGCTGATAGTTATAAAAAATAACGTTGGAGTACTACTGAAGCTATAAATTACGTTTTTAAATATGTTCCAGGCATATAATCATACTTGAATAACTTACAGATAATTGTAATGCGCTGATGTGGTATCGAATTTCGTGACATTGTGTTGTCGGCATCGGAGTATGAGATCTCTTGCCGATATGCAGCTTGAGTTAACGTCGACGTTCTTGTAGCATCTGGCCCATGAGGGTTCATCTTGAAGACTGGCTCCGAGATATCTGATTGAGTCTGCTAAATAGCCCGCGTGCTGTATGCAAAAAAAAGTTCCTTTTTTATGCCAAATATTTTTGTCAATGATTCTTTATTACTATAGTTTACATCTAGTGTTAATTGCAACGAGGTCCTTACAGGCTCTCATGTCAGGTATTGAAAACAAAATCATCATCACGCACTTTTATTAGGTCTGCATTTTCAAAATCGTATAAATTCGTTTACTTAGAAATTCATAAACGCGGCACACAGGCGCCAAGTCTGCTTCAGGGAGTAGGGCTACTGTAAAAGATTTAAGTAGACACCAATAAATCATCATTAAAACCTTCAACAATGTATCTTTTTTATTGGAAGTAATGTTATTATACCTACAGTCGAATATTATTCAACACTTAATTAAAGAACCCTATCTAATAAATCAGCATTTCACAACGAATATTTTAAGCAGCCCGCTCACTCCGACTGAAAAATTTCTATAATGTCAAATGTTTAGTAGGATATAGCCCCTTAATATAGCAGATCAAAAATTTCATGTCAAGCGTTCCCGATTGCCGAGTGAAAATACCACCGCTGCAGCAGGAATTAATTTATAAAATCGCGATAGTTGGAATACGATATTCCGCATAAGCTTTTCATTAACGTTCCTTTAAATTTACTTAACGTATGAAAGAAGCTGTGGAAACCTCTCTCAAAGTGGAACGCTGATTGATCCGGTGTATTAAAGGCATGGGATAATCAAAGTTAAAACCGTATGAAAATTCCACTAGGTTACGTTGGAATTTCTGTTCCTTCCCAGTTATTTGTCATACATGTGTATATATATATATATATATTTTGTAGTTGTTATAATAGTAGCCAAAACGCGTCATGATTTTTAAGGGTATTTATAGTAAATACATCGGAACATTGGGATATCAATTATAAATGATAACAAACTCACAAAAAAATCACGTATACAATAAGCTATACTAACTATAGTGAAAAATTGAGGCATCTTTATTTTCAGTAGTTGTTGACTCACGATAGCAAAGCAGAAGTATACTACGTTTACTAGAAGAGATCAAGATACTGGTAAAGCTTGATGAACTGGTCCAGACCTAGTTTTATTTTAATTTACATCTGTTTGGAGGGCAAATAGGTGCCGTCAGCAACATCGCGTAGAGCAGGGATGGCGAACCAAAGGTACGCATGCCATTGACGGTAATGACATTACATTTTGGGTACGTTACCGATCATAAATTCATTATGCACTGAGGCAAAAACCTATTTACACTATTTACTCATAACAAGAAACATTTAAAAATAATACAGGAGATAAATTTATTTGTTATTGCAGTAAAGCTAATTTTTCGGAATCAAAAATATTTGACGGCACGTCTATGGGTTTATTGTTTTTTTTTTTTTTTAAATAAAAATACTGCTCATTGAGTATATTATTAAAGGTTCGCCATTTTTGGCGTTAAGGATAGTTTTATAGATACAACTACTTTGTCTTCCAAGAATCTCGCATAAGAGCACCAGATGAGCTAAATCTCGCTCTGCCTGATGAGGCTGACAGATGACCCCAAATGGGGCTGAGATACGCACACCTTGTGTCCGTGTTGCATACATCGGTCTAACAGCGTAAGTGGCGTGATACAGGCTAGTATCAACATCTATGCGGTGCAGAGGCTGTCGCGCACCCGACTGGAAGGCCATTCACCCCGACATTCTCTCCCCGCTCCTTCCCCTTTCGAAGGGTGGCAACAATCAGTATTCCCAGAATAAAGCGTGTTCAGTTTAGTAGATATATCGTAGTCAATTATTTTATACGGGTTGTATCAATACTGCTACCGAAAACTAAGTCAGGTGGTCGTTCTAGTAACTTCAGAGTTCTGAAACATTGAAACTAATAATTGCGCAGAAACTGCGCTGACTTTTTTTCCTATCATCGTTTTTGGGTAGTAATTCATAGATTTTTCTAAAATAATAGTGTTAATCCTTTTATTTTTAAAGACGCTATTGTACTCAAGGGTATAAATTATTATTTTAGTAAAAACTATAGATTCAAACAGGACGATATATAAAAAAATCACAAAAGAATGACGCGTTTATTCACGAAAAATTTTGTTGCATTATGTTTGTAGTCACTAAAACTACTATGCGGCTTCGTTTTCGATAGTACTCTTGATATTATATCCTGTATATCGCATAGTATACTAACAACATGAGGAAGAAACCTGCATACCATTAAAATCATCGCACGATTTTCTATGCCATGTAATATTATATTGCTACTCAGAAATAATAGACCAGAGCATACAAGTATTATTTCAAACTACATGATATCTATGACGGTGTAACTTAATTGGTGGTTAGCGCAAATGGCGTATCTTTAGCATACATGAAAATACAGATTATAAATACTCACAATTAGTGTCCACAACGCCGTCTGTAGGAACAGTCCGTACGTAATTCCTCGTAGAAGTGGGTTCATATATTTATTACAATCTAATTTTCTTGTATATTGCTTAATAAAACTATCCATGCACATGTACGGCATACCTATTGTCACTTCACATAATACGAAATCAAATATCCTTACTGCAATAGAAAATACATTTATAGAACTTATAAAAATAACTTCAAAGATCAGTCTGTTACCTTTACACGAACAAATCTCCTCAATTGTAGGAAAAGTTTTGCTCTATCAAGCTCAGACTAAGGTTATCCGATAGTTTGATTTAAATAAGGAATAAACTATTACTATGCAACTATTTTAATGAGATCGTGACTCCAGATAAAAAATGCAATAACAAATTACAATATCTATTCCATTGTTTGACGAGGCTCTACAGAAGTTACATAATATTTTTATAATAAAATCAGAATACACATAAACCACTAGATACAGAATAAAAGGCTGCAACAATATCATCTCTCGGAAAACTACAATAGCGAACGATATTTACGAGCCGGTTTTACAATAATTGGACCACTTGTCATCACGACAATGTCCACGCGGCCTTTAAATCTCATTATAGTGTTCAACGTTCATAGATTGCAGCACGGTTACAACTGCAAACGCAGTTCAGTATAGCAGGCAGAATAACCAAGTCAATTCCGAACGAAACAACACATTTAGTTAAGAGCCTACCTCGAAAAATATTCGCAGCTATTTGGGGCGTGGTTTACGAAAGTTGCCGCATCACGTCGCGGCACTGCGCTACTGGCGCACATTCCCCGATTAAATATTATCTACTGGTATTATTAATATTAGTAATAACGAATTAATGTAGACCTATGTATATTTATAATCCGTATGATTCTGACAATGTGCCTATATATTGTTTATCATACTTTTGTATTGATAAAAAAAATCTATTATAATCTAAGTGTTAAAACACGAACTTTAAACTATTACTTTACGAAAACCTCAAAAACATTTACAATAATATCTGTATAAATACAAGAAACCAATTGTTTTGCCGGTCACTCACTCTACTAGTGTGAAGCGCTAATCGCCTAGGCGCCCTTTGATAAATGCCGCCAAAGGCATTGCGCCTAGCGATGATTTATTTGTTTCTACTTCATTTGACCTGTGATTTGACCACTGACTTTCGCCTATAAAACAACGTCATTCTTAGTTCTGCTGTTTTGTGATTTTTGACTTACGATACAACTGTAAAATTAACAAAAATGTGTGAAATAAATTTGAATTTTGTAATAACAACCAAACTAAACTGACTAGGTATTCCTGAAGTATGTACATAGAGCGGAAACGATAAGTAATTACATTAGATTATTGTTAAATTCCACATAAAATAATTATTATTGATTTTCGAACTGTGCGGTCACACCGGCGCTCACGCTCTTATCATTACTGCTATGCGCTTGGCGCGCGAATGACGACGATCACACCCGCCCGTTCCAGTTTGAACCTTCTTTATAACCAAATAGGGATCATTTTTGTTTAACAATGTTTCTTTTATTTACGCTAGACAAATTTTTCGGCGAAATTATTTGATATCAATTACAATTATTTTGCTTTCGTTATATGAAGAGCATTGTAAATATTAATTTTATAGTAATACTAACGATTGGGCCCGGCTCCGCCCGGGTGCATACACGTTTTAAAATGGCGGTCAAAATGTTTAATTCTGACTATCAGTTTAGAATATCGACCAATCGGACCAAGAAAAACGAACAAAATTTCCTCCTATTTGCTAGAAATGTCACTACTGCTTTCCTCCTATAGATCATAGCGTGATAATATATAGTCTATAGCCTTCCTCGATAAATGGACTACCCAACACTGAAAGAATCATTCAAATCGGACCAGTAGTTCCAGAGATTAGCGCGTTCAAACAAACATACAAACAAACTCTGCAGCTTTATAATATTAGTATAGATATAGACTTTCAGTGACATATAAAATATATTCGTAAAAAAAAATACTCTAAATCTGGGGGCACGGCAGTGCCCCCACCAAGTCGAGCTAAAAAGCGGCACAGTGGTACCATCCTTTTCTCGAAGCAATTCAGATCATTTTAAACCCCCCATAACTTTGTTGTGGTTAAAGCAAGAAACCTGAATTTTCAGTTACTAAGCAGGCATTGTGTAAACACGGTATGTATATTTAAAATTTCATTCAATTTGAACCACTAGTTTAAGAATTGTAACTAGTCAAACTTTCTTAATTTTGAAATAAAACTATTATTTACGGATTTTATCGCGAATTTAGTTTAATTTTTTACATTTTTAAGTCTAAGGTAATTCTAGCAGACATAGAACCTTCAAATTTAGAATATAATTAGTGTTTAGTGTCTTAAGTAGGGAAAAATTTAAACATTTCGTAATTTCTGCCTAGTGTTCTAGATACACCAACTGCGTGAATAACTTTGTAATCCCATATAAATGTATAGGATTACAAAGTTATATTATGCAGTTAATGAATAATTGTACCCGTATATAATGGAATAATAGTTCTAGATAGGTATCACTACATAGTATAAAACAAATTCGCTTTCTCTGTCCCTATGTCCCCTTGTGTGCTTAAATCTTTAAAACTACGCAACAGATTTTGATGCGTTTTTTTTAGTAGATAGAGTGATTCAATAGAAAGGTTTACGTGTATAATAACATCCATTAAATAGTGGAGACATACTGTTATATTTGAGGTTTCTAATGTGATGTCGTTAATTATCAATTTTTTCCGCTTACATTGCAAACGCAGGCTGAACCCTACGAGATTTATCAAAATAATGTAGTTATTATTTGTACACATTGAAAATGTCTACAGAAAACTCCGCGATGCTATATGTCTATCTCTTATGGATATCCTACAATAACAGTTTTTTGTCATTTACTTTTTACGACAAATACAGCATTAATCCTTATCCAATTAAAAAGCTTAAATACATTGTTGGTTTAATATAGATCTATATGGTCCTTTACAGCACCAGATTTAAATGAATATTTTCAAAGATATTACAGATTTAAAATTGACGGACGTAACGCTTGCGGCAGTACTGGCCGGCCGGGGCGGCAGTAGCGTGCCTGAGTAGGAAGGTTTATATGTATAATAATAATACGTACATATTTTTGTACAGAAATCTATTTGTATCCGGGCGAAGCTGGACCTGGCCGCTAGTCTATATATAAAAGGCATAACATGAGAGGGTATTGAGAGGGAAAGGGTGTATTCAGCCCATGAAACTGTACAACTTCCTCTAGAAAGACATAACGAAGAAAAACTTGCAAATAAATAGACTAAATAGCTCCAAAATATCAATTACCATGAAAGAAAGAATATTAATAAACAAATCCGTGATAATTGTGATAAATTGACACCTACAAAAATAAGAAAATACCATAAGACAGAGGCTTTACGAAAAAATGTTGGTGATATTCTAGAAGTAAAAAGTACCAAAAAGGAAAAAATTAGAACTCTAAAAAAAGACGTGACATCCCATCAAAAACATCCTGTAAAAAAATTCAGCCATCCAGCAGCATTATGTACGATACATTATAGTTTCATGCGATGGCCAAGTCGATCCATTTATTTATAACGTAAAGAACTTTTAATATTTATATGATAATAGCTTACGTAATAACTTTATACAGAAGGTCCCTTACGCAAGGACTAAATAAATTAATCGACTTGGTATCGGTATATGCATGTAGCATCTCACAATTTTTTGAGGTAGAAACCCTGAGCTGCGAGACTTGGAATTTTTTTACAGGATGTTTTTGATGGGATAGTGTCTTCATCTGTCTATTGATAGAGGTGCTCCCGAAAGGTACTATTTTTCTAATGATATTATATTGGATGATTTTGAAAAATATCACAATATTATGATGACCATATACAACACTTTATATGTTTCCTTACATGGGCAAAAAATCATGCAATTTGTGTGACGTAATTTATGGATAACCCCATAGGTGGTCGGAATTGAAAGTAGCGACCGCCATTTTTTTTTCTGCTCTAAGATATCGATGTTGAAATCAATTGGATCAAAAGCATTCAAGCAAGCATTAGATTAATCGAGCAAAGGGTAACCCAGATATCGATTTATATATCCATCGGATGAATAACAAAAAAGTTCAAAATGGCGGCCATAAATTTCGGTTCGGACTCCGAATGTAGGTTATTCGAAGAAAGGGTACTTCGGATAGATATTAATTTAGAGACCAATCAGATTAATAACAAAACGGTTCAAAATGGCGGCCTCAACTATCAATTCTGACTTACTCATTCAAATGAAGGAACCATTAGATATCGATTTAGATATCAATCGAATCAAAAGCAAAAAAGTTCAAAATGGCCACCATAATTTTCAATTCTGACTTTGAATTTAGTGAAACGGAATAATATGGTAAAAAGGTTTTTCTATTTAATTCACTATTAATATATTTATTGGGCAAAACCCGATTAAAAGTTATAAGTAAATTCAATTGATTATAAAAGTTGGTGCGACCTTGGTGGGAATATCGCGTAGCCTTCATATTATAGGAGCTAGCAACAAGAAATATTGCGATATCAGATTAAAATATTTTTGATGAAAAATAATGATAATATACTGAAAGAACAACACAACGAGAAACTAATTTATTTTAACCGAATTAATTCGATGACAATGATCGCAATGTCCATATCATAAGGATTACGTTGGATCCCTTATTTTCATATTTCTCGTATGTCGTGGATCTACATACATACTTACATAAACTCACGCCTTTTTCCCAGAAGGGGTAGGCAGAGGTGCCAAGACCCACATTTCGCCATGTATGTTCCGTCCCACGATGTGATAGGTGGCGAACCTATCGCCATATCGGGCACAAATTCCTGACTCTGGGCTGATAATGAATAGAAAAATCCAATATCACTTTGCCCTACCCGGGATTCGAACCTAAGACCTCACCTTTGTAACCGTACCTTAGTACAACTACGCCACTGAGGCAGTCTACCAGTCAAATATCGATTTGGAACCCTTCGGATAAATAACAAAAAAACAAAAATTAAAATGCCCCGGACTCGAACCCTAAACTTCAGCGTCGTAATCATATTATGAGGCAAAAATGTATAAAATTTCACCCGAATAATAAAAACATCAATCAAAATGCGGATCGAATATTCTTTTTTCTGAGAATATTTTCATTTTTTCGGAATGATGGTTCTTTCAAATATCGATTAGGAACAATTCGGATAAATAAAAAAAAGCAAAAATTAAAATGACCCGGTTTCGAACCCGAGACTTCAGCGTCGTAATTATATTATGAGGCAAAAATGTATAAAATTTTACGCTCCCTTCGACTAATTTCGTTGAGCGCTTATACGTAAGTCAATGACCTTTCTCTTTTATTTACGTAACTTAGCTAGTTAAAAATGAACTTAAAAATGAATATATACTGCTATTTATTTTTTAAATATATGTAAAAAAATTAAAATGTACAAACACAAAAGAGTACCACCTAAAATAATACGATTTACGTAAATTTGAAATTACGTAAAAAATAATCGGCGGGCTAGAATTTCGAAACGTCGAGCGCAGATCCGTCGTCCACCAAGGCCCGCGGCCGTCTGACGGGAACGCCCCCAAAGAGATAGCTTATATGGCCGTAACGTACAAGAATAGGATAGGATGGCCCATGCGCTTCTCAAAATAAAACAACATAAGCGCCAAACCATATTTTATTTTATTGTCATCGTACTATTTACTTTTTTCTTGTTTTTTTCTCGCGAAAAACTAATATTTAAAAATATGTTTATGTCAAATTAATCTTGAGTTTCTACACGGGGTAAATTAGGAGTTCTGAGTTCTTAAAAAACTTAACAACTGCTACTTTGGACTGTATTTTTGTTAAGGCAAAGTGGCATAATCATGTATTTTTTCTCATAAAGTTGGTAATTATATCATCAATTAAAACATATATGAAAATGGACTACCTAATCTTAGTAATTTATGATATGTAGGGTTTTAAAAAAGCCAAATTTTTCGAGGTATCCCCTTAAGACCGAAGCGCAAAAACCGCAAAGGTCTAAAATTCACCAGTGGTTCCTTGTACCGGCGCATCAATACAGAAGTTATTTTTATTTATTAGAATCTCCTACGAAGATAACGCATAACATTTATATTTATGTAACTAAATATGTATCCTGCGTGCATCTTTAATAACAGAAGAGTACAGTTTGCACGTAGTTTGTTAACAGGAGTTGCTAAAAGGAAGATTTTGCAACCCAAAAATCTTATATAGAGCTTTCCGCATTTGGCATCAAAATTACTACCTCTTTTCACTGCAGGCTTTGCGTAGTGACGTCGACATGTCTTTTGAAATAAACTAAAATATAGTACATTCAGAACTTTTCCTTTCAAATATGTAAATATTAATTAGCATCTACAACATCACCTTTGAGAGCTGATGAACTTATTCAATACGAATATCCATACGAAGTATGCAATATGCACCGCTTCGTAGTTATTCAAAAGAAAAAAAATATTCAATATCAAATGTTTAAAGAGAAACTGTAGCATTATACTTATCATAATAAATTTATCTTTTCCTTATACATTATAATAATTTCAAGAACAATGTAAATGAAGTCATAATGAGGAAGGTAATCATGTTATAATATTATATTTCTGAGAAACGTTAACTCTATTCATATTCCTGACGTTCATACAATGGTAGGTAAGGATAGACTAATGCACACAAGAAATATGAGCTACTAGTGTATTCGAGCAATGTATCCATTACCCAATACAATACGTGTGGTGCGATGGATTTGGATTTTGGTTGCGTCTTGACTAAAACGTAAGGATTGCTATTTGTATCCGTGTATGACTTTGTGTGTTGTCTCTGACCTCGTAATTCTAGCCAATAAACATTTTATACAAAGCACATGAATAGAATAAGATATACTACATAATTTATATTTTAGTTATGGTGCTAATTACGAGAAACTAAAATATATGGCTATAACACAACCTAAACTAAATATTTTTCATACGAAACAAATAAATGAAAGATAAAAATGTCATTCAAAGCAACAAGTCAATGAATCACAGCAACAATAATTCTAAATGCTAATGCATTGAATTTCCAATGTAAATAAATATAAAACGCTAAAAGTACAAGGCAATACCTGAACCGCACACCTTTGAAAATATGTCGAAATTATACATGCAGGTGGAATAAGTGCACGCCAAGTAAATAAATTTCTTTATGCTATTCCATCGGAAATGACTGTCGATACTGTGCTCCTGTAAATTGCGTTATTAAAAACTCAATCAAACTACAGCGATGGATTGAACGGTGCATGTTTGCGTGCAAGCGATATCCGAGAGTTGGTAGAACTTTCAGAGTTAATCATGGTAATCAGGCCGTGAACTTGACGAGGCGATGTTAGGGCGGTAAAACTCTTGAAAAAATTGGAATACTGAATATACATTTTCAGGCAGTTCATTTATATGGATAGTTTATTTGATAAATATATTGAATGGGAGAAATTGGACGTGAGTGATACAAAGCTGCGGGTGGTGGCAGGACACGAGTGAGGTTAAAAAACACTGTACCAACATATTTCATAATAATACATGTCCTTAGTGCACAACACTGCAAAAATTATACTAATGGTCGAAATTCAGCCCTAATTAATTATTCTTAATAACATTATTAAAGAAAAAACTTGAGAAAAGATTATACCCACTATGTATGTTTAATTATACTAATATATAATTTATGTTCAAACAGTATTACTGATTTCACTTAGACAACAGAATCCCGCCTCCGCATCTCTACATTTAATATAATATAATCATAAGTCGATAGCGGAAACCATTGGCCATGGGAAGCCACTAATTGGTTCCTGGCGCAAACCATTTCTGTAGCCACAGTAATATTACTACATAACATAAAGTAACATCATATAAGTTCTTAAAGATCACACAGGCATGTGTTCCCTACACTCTCCACGTTGGCAGGCGTATCGACGAGCTGTTTTGCAAATAGCTATATAATTATAGATTCCAGGTTGCACTTTAATAGAATTATTTATACGATCGTGTGGTTAGCATCCGAACACACGTGAAGTGCAGAAATAAATTGGATAGCACGATATCACTCGGGGTGAGATATTGATACGTTTGATCGGCCGACTCGGAAACTAGTGGTTAGGTTGAAATTGACTGACCTTAGTATAACCTTTTAATCAACTTGTGTTAGGTTAGTGTGTCAAACTGTACTGAAGTTCTAAAATAGTAACAGGTATCAGTAAACCTTTGCATGCAGATATGGCATAGTTTAGCGTTAAGATTAAGATGTTTTGAAATTGCAATTTACGTAACCGTGTCGTGTGTGATTTCTATTTATCGCATGATAAATCAGTACTACACTCACTTGCAAAAAAAAACGGGCGGTTTTGATTTTAATTCTTCTTTAAAAAAATACGGTACCAAAATGATTTCAATCATTTGTACATGTTATTGGCCGGTTTTAAAAATGCCGTGGTGTTTAAAACAGTACGTTCTAAATTCAAATTTTTGTTTGATGCTCGTTTTTACAGAAAACCACTTTTTATCCTACATTTTTGGTGCGAAGTTCCAAAAGATAATATCGGTTTTCATAACTTTTAGTCAATTTTTATGAATTTATTTCATATTCTTAATTGTCAAAGCTTCATTTATTGCTGTTTAGCTGTCTCAATAATGTTAGAGAAAGTGGTAAAAGCTACCAAAATTATTGCGCTGCTCGAAGAGGGTTGCAGCCAATGCTTCGTGGCTCAGAGGCTAAGTGTGAGTCGCTCGACGGTTCAAAGGACCTGGCAGCGGTATCAAGACACAGGTTCCGTCGAGAGAAGGCCTGGTTCTGAAAGAAAACCATGTACCCAACCACGGGATGATCGTTTGCTTGTGAGTCGCGCATTGAGAAATCGCAAGTCTTCGTATGTGGACCTTAAGAACAACCTCGAAGAAGTAAGAAATGTGCATATTAGTCTATGGACGGTCAGGAGGAGGCTTCTCGCGGCCAATATACGCAGTCATCGCCCGGCCCGCGGCCCTAAGTTACTCCATGAGCACAGAGTTGCCAGGCTTAGGTTTGCTCGAAATTGTGAGTCATGGACTCAAGAAGACTGGAATAGGGTATTGTTCTCTGATGAAGCCAGGATATCTCTGTTCGGTGAAGATCGACGTCGGCGAGTGCTACGAAGACGAGGAGAACGCTTTGCAGAGGTTTGTTTTGAAGAAATCACACCTTATGGTGGGGGCTCTGTTATGTTTTGGGCAGGAATAAATTCAATGGATCGTACAGAGTTAGTCTTCATTGAAAACGGCTCACTGACTGGACATCAATACATAACGGAAGTTCTAATTCCTCATGCACAACCCGCATTGGCCGCTTTAGGCGAAGACTCAATTTTTATGGACGACAACGCTCGCGCCCACCGGTCTGGCGATATGGAAGCGTATGTGCAAGAGGTCGGCATTCGTCGTTTGGATTGGCCAGCTCGAAGTCCCGACCTCAGTCCTATAGAACATGACTGGGACGTTCTGAAACGACGCGTGAGATCAGTACAACCGGCTCCGCAGACCGTCAGAGAGCTGAAGAATGTGATTACCGCCGAGTCGAGTCGCCGAACGTATTCCGCAAGCAAGTATCCGGGATATCCTCGCTAGCATACCCAGACGAATTCAAGCTGTGATTTCAGCTAGAAGGGGTCACACTCGATACTTAACATTTATCTGCTTTTACGTTATTAAAGAAAAAACAAACAAAAATCTTTGTTAACTTTTACTTCACGAGCATATGCACTACTAGCGAGCATACACTACTAGTGAACTTTAGCATTAAAACCCATAAATTTTATCAAAATTTTATGATAATACTGACGAAAACGATTATTTGCTTATTAATTTACAAAATTGTGAAAGTAAAACTACCTATAATTATCAAACAAATCAATAGTAACATTTGAAATGGTTCATTGCTTAGGCGCCCGTTTTTTTTGCAAATGAGTTTATAATGATGAAGATCATCATAGTTCATCATTATCGCCTTCAAAGTATGAAGTCTACTTTATAAGCTTATCGCAAGGATACGCTTTCATGTATGATTAATTAATATTCAATATTGTATTGTATCAGCCCATATACGTCCCACTGCAGGGCACGGGCCTACTCTACAATCGAAATTACGATTGAGAGTGGTTAGGCCATATAGTCCACCACGCTGGCCTAGTGCGGGTTGGCGGACTTACATACCATAGAAATTCTTATAAATCTCTATGGTATGCAGGTTTCCTCACGATGTTTTCCTTCACCGTTTTAGTGCGTGGTGATTGACTGTTAATACACACATGACTCCGAAAAGTCAGAGGTGTGCCCTGGGATTTGAACCCGCGACCACCGTGAACATGTTGGCAGCCGCGTCTAGTCCGTTTACCAACAAGCCACCACGCACTTATATTCAGTATATCTATCCATTAATCCGTACACTACAAAACATATCTTTCACTAAAACACTATTCCAAACGGTCCTCTGCGTACCATCCAGCTGCCTCAATCGTTCAATTAACTTGAATTTATACCACATATTAACTCACATACATAACCTATTACATTAGATTTCTCCGCTCCCCAAGCTTCAGGGTATTTCCCTCTCAAGCCGGAATGACCTTATGAAATCTTAGAGGCCGGCATGACTTTGTCGAATGGCATGAGACCACCGTCTGATGCCATTCGAAACTTTATTTTAATGGCACTTGCACTGATCACCAAGTGTAATACAGTCACTGTGCCGAGCCAGAATAAAAAAAAAAGATACGTTGTTAATACCAAATAGACTTTTTTTTTTTTTTTTTTTCTATACTGGCCTGGCATAGTGGCGGCATTGCACCTGATGGAAAGTGTCAATGCCGCCCAGGCAGAGTATCCATTGGCATCGGACGGCAGTCCCATGCCAATGGAGACAATTATGCCGGCCTGCTAAGGTGCCTCTTCACACCGCGGCGGAAGGACCCAGGATTGTAGGAAGGAGGGAACACGTACGCCGGCAAACAATTCCACAGCTTGACGGTGCGGCACAAAAACGAATTTGAGACTTCACTTAATAAGGTATTTGACACCATTTTTTTTTAACTGTATATACCAAAACGTATCCACAGCTATGGTCTAACAAACAAATAAATTTATAAAACTATTCAGAATGAAACAAGTTAAAAACGTTTTAAATCGTGTAGTGGGAGTAACAGAAAACAAATGCAAAACCAAGATTGTGGCGTCACTAGGGTTATTATATATTACAGTGTGCGCATGTGAAGAGACAGCAAGATGTCCCCTGTACACCCCCACTCTTTGATTTTAAATGTTAATATTTGCCTTATGTTACAAGCTACTTTGATACTTTTTTGACAGCAAGACTTTATTTTTATGTTTGTAAGAGAAATAATACCAAAAATCCATAATATTTAAATAACCTATTGATACCCCTGGCGTACGTGTGTAGAAACATATTTAATATTGCATATCGGAGAATATTAGCAGAGATCGGTGTAGCGCACGGGACGAGGATTAATATATCAAGCACCGTCGCTTGCAACTTGTATGTCGGGGTTACTCGAGTCTCTCGGTCGACAACGCTGTCAACATCGAGTATTTCACTGCATGCATTCATGAATTTTTACACTTCGTTCGGAAATTCATGGGTAATTCAGGTAATTTTATGTAATGGCGATGTCGTAGGAGATATTGGTTTGGTTTGTTGAAACAAATGGGTAAGTTTAAGTGCGATATTGAGGACAAATGGTTTAATTTTAAAAATAATTTTGGCCTGTTTTGATAGTAAAGAAAGACATTAAATGTCAAAGTAGCTTAGGGTTAGCAAGATCAAGTTGATATAATTATTTCCTAAAAGAGCCGACAGCATATACGAGGCCATAGAACCATAAGCCAGAAACTTCTCCAACATTCAAAATTATATTGCGTCGATACAAAATTATTATGTAAATTATTCTAGAAGCAAAATCATGGAATGAATTACTACACCATGGCTATCAAATGCTAATTTTAGTGGCTCAACCCACAAGTTGTAATATACATTCTGGTTATCACTTCCGATTACGAATACCTAGCCGAAATCAAATGAAGAGTGTTTACGCAGTGATCGGGTGACTTCGAACCGATTGGCTGCCCATTGAAACGTATGAATCCACCCGGGGCGTTCCAACTTCTGAACGTCGGTAGTTCACACAGTCTCTATTTAAGCGAGCCGGGCAAACATCACGTTAGTTGTTAATGAGCTTTTATTGTTGAATAAACAGCTACAAGCGGCATGCAAGAGGTAATTTATTTACGTAAATATTTTAAATAAACGCACGTTCTGCGCGGAGCAATTTATAATACAGGAGGCTTGGCGATAAACGCTGGAATTTCATTGATGAGTTGAATGGAAAAATATTTTTTAATATTGAAGAAGAACAACAATTAATAAGCAGTACTTAATACATTAAGGTGTAAAATTCATTGAATTCGTATACATAAAATAAAAAAGGCTATTCTGTGTCGACTATATACACATACTGAATTCCTGTGAAGGAGCCTCTTACTCTGATATACTAAATACCGTCTATGACGTAGTGCCATCACCCAGCTTTGCCACAATATCCACAAACATAACCTTGGCATAACCCGTCCTGGTCTCCCCAAGGCGTACGCTGGGGCGCTAAAAGGTGGATATAAGAACTCTCTTATATAAAATAAACAAGTTGCTATATATCTTAGTTTAGGTTCTACTTAGTTTCTCGAGTATACTTTATGAAACCATCCCAAACATAGTAGCAGTAGGTAATTTTCTAACCCCAGTTTGGCGGCTAGGAGCTTAAAAACAAGTAAAAACGAATAACCACTTCCCTCTTAAGCAGGTCAGGCGATACGAAATTGAGCTTAAAGTAATCAATCAAGTATGCAAACCTACAAATGTAAAAGACGTGATACACCAAAGACAGATGTATCAATTTCTAGAAGCTTCTAAGGTATCTGATTAACATTAAAAAAGTTACATCTAGCGGACAGTTTCCTAGTGTGAAAGTCAATGCGCTAGTGAAAGACTTAACTGCGTCCACAAACTTGGTGGAAACGAGCGGCAATCGGGAACCAAGAACCGACTGGTCAACCGCGCCTCCCTACCCAAACTGCCTCTGCCGCCCCGTTAGCTTCGTGGGCGCAGCCTTAGAGAAGATTTGTATAATGACAATGACAACAAGGTGCAATTAAAAATCAGTTAGGAAATCTTTTAAATATAATATGTTGCTTGTACTTCTAGCGAACTAAGTCTTAGCAGAAGCGCTCATTAATTGTTGTCAATTCTAAACAATTTTTTGTAATATTTTTTCAAATCAATAGTCATAGCTTGTGTTAGGAAAGTTTCAGATAATCGCATTTAACACTGCACTATGTAACCACACGATTGATTCCTTTTGTTATTAATCCATTGTTAATTTACTCTCATTGCATTATAAACAGACTTCGCCATACCGATCAAAACACCTTTCTATACTTTATATTCAAACATATCAGTTGAGTTATAATTAAAGGTAGATTTATCGTGATATTTTTTCAATAATAGTTAGTTAAAAATATAATTTTACACGTGGCAGGCTCCAGTATACAAACGAATGTCACTTACACGCAATGACCTTATGGTTATAATAAAAACAACGTCTTCTTTATATAATAGAACATCAACGGCACTCACCTTTCTATCTATAAAAATAGACATGCTGGATGTCAAATCCATTCCTGTGCTTACCGGCATTCTGGCGGATTATTTCTAAAACTTATATTTTTGATAAAATCATTTATTTCGCCTGCGAATGCAAATAGAAATTCTATATAAAGCAAAATGATTTTAAGTACTACTTAATAATGTGACTTAAAAATATTTGCTCGTATAACATGGAACATGCGCCATAATAACTCATGCAAGTTGCCAGGCCAGTATAACTGGATATTTTTAATAAATTGCACTAAACTTGCCATCAGGCAAATTGTAATTTCTTGCCAATGGCACATGCAGAAACCAAGGCTTTATCTCTGGTTGGAATCCATCAGAAACAAGCTGAGTATAACTTGGAAACATAATATGCTAGCTTTTAAATACGTATGCTAAGTTAATCACAAACTATGACCTAATGACCAAGAACAAATGACTTGGCAAGTTCTGATCAAACTAAATCAAAGACTGTGGTTCATAGACGCCTAACTTCTACGTATTATAGTTTCCGCAAATGCAGTATCAGTAATTACAGTACTGAACTAAAAAGTTAAGTACCTACTGTACTTAACTGAACAGTTTGTGTACTCCTGTTAAGTTTATTTAAGCGCTCGCACACCCTCCAGCGAGGCTTAAAAGGCCAACTATCGCCGATGCCGGGGAACTTATAACACAATCAAAGTATCAAAACGGTCGATAATTGGATACATAATACTTATTAAATTGTTTTGATATAAAATTATACTGGAATTTTACGATATTTCTAGCTTTAAAAACATTTATAACTTTTTCCATTTCCTCCGCGAAACGGCAGTGTAAACCGGTTTGAAGGACATTGACAGAGTAACTACTGGACATTTTAAGATTTAACATCTTATGTCTCATGATAGTGAGCGCGTTGGAATGCCAAACATTGCTATTGTCCATGAGCGGTCGTATAGCTTACCATCAGGCGAACGGCATGCTCTTTCCGCCATTCAAAGCAATAAAAAAAACTATAAAATATTTCCTACGCATAAGTAGACCGTCTTATTTAAAAACAAGCTATTCACAAAGACAACTGCAACAATCGCCTGGTGAAACCTCTAAAAATCTTGAAACTGTCGATTCTACACTAGCTACTTACGTAATAACATTTGGCCGTCCCCCTTAGTGGAATAGCGTGATAATGCCGAAGCACCCTTGCAATGTGGGCCGAGTTGAGCTCATAACTTTGAATTAACGCTTGATAGAAGCACTTGATATAGATTTATTGAAATTTTAATGAGATAGCGAATATATTTTTATGCCTACAATTTTTCCATATATAAAAAATACTTTAAAACTAGATCCCGTTTTGTAGTATTTAGTGTAACGTGAAATAAATCAACTAACTTCAGTGCGAAAATATCTTGTACCGGTCAGCGCGCCGTCGTAAGCGCCCTTTCATGGAAAAGCCGTTTAAGGCCAACTATATTATTAACAATAATTAATATCGATGCTTTCTCGACCGCTATGCAAAATACTATGTTACCCATATTTTTTATAAACAGCTTGGTGTCATCATTGATATAGTTCGTTGTTTTAAAATGGATTTTCACAATGACCTGTTGAAAGTGGTCTGCATCTGCATGATGATTTATATAATTGAAATTTAAGACTCTTTGATATTCAACCGATTTTTATTTTAACAAATGGCATAAGCATTCTCTAAAAAAGTATTGAATGTAAGAAAATAATAATCCTCTCAACTCGTTGCGCGAGATTTATTCCCGTGAAATGAAGCCGATCTAAAACGAAAACATAAACGCACGTCCACCTGTAAAATATTACCGTTGGAAATACTGAATCCTTGCACAAAGAGCGGAATAAACGCTTAAAATCGAAGCTAAATGCGAAAAATGAACAGGACAACAGGAGCTCGACCGACCGCATCCTTTTGAAAATTTTCATAATTCTACGAATTGCATTACATTTTATTTTGTCATACATCTTGTTAATTACGGACTGTTCAACTGTCGACGAAAATATGGCGAAAATGGTAATATTATGGCCGACTTAGACTGTAGAATTATAAAATACTATGTTTAAAATTATATTTAAAGAACGCACAATATGAAATGCCTGAATTACTTACGTGGGCAAATAAATCCTAGGTTATTCCGAATCTTTTGAAAGGAAGCTGCATTGTTTCTTAGGTGCCAAGGCCTGAATTCAAGTATTGGTCGAAATTCACAGTAACTTCGATAACAATATGTAAATGTTTAAAAAATAAAGCCAGATTACGCTATATACTTGGACGTACAAAAATATTTCGTTGAATTTGATACATTAATAATATCAAAAACCTAATGACAGTGTCAAAAGACAATTGTATAATCCTCTATGGGATGTCTATGGGTTAATAAATTGCAAAAACGGTTTTTGTAACCTCCATGTTATAATAATTTCAACAAAATCCTCTAAATAATAATATAAAATCGATTAAATTAAACATCAGCATCATATTTAATTAAGTTAAACTACATCCGCCCGATTTATTACGAAACAAACAATACGAGAATGTAACCATACAATATAACATTAAATATTTGAAACCGCCTCCAAAATACCAAGCTAATACAAAAATTCTGGAAACAATAAGTTCAAACTATAATACTACTTTTAAAAGATACAGAACTGAATGGTTAAAGAGCTTCGAAAAACAGCTGGACATTCCGAAATGCAATCGTTAATGCAATAGCGATGTTTCATTCAAGGGCAGGCTTTACAACAGTTTTCAAGTTCAAACTCATTTCACAGTTCTAATGAACTTATTTAGTAGCCACTGTTAGTTAATTATAGCAGTTATCTTTCTCGCCCCACTGCCGTGTCCGCAACCATTCATATTTGCTTCTGCACTTTTTCTATGTAGAAATTTCATTTGCAATCTAGTTTGGACTGGATCTAAATGTATACATATGCTATTTGTTACGAAGCATGTGTTTGCTCTAGGTTTTCTATTTTCTAGGTGTGAATATTGCTGAATAAGGCTTCGCGGAAGCTAAGATTCCAATCTGTGGTTCGTCCGATGGTAAAACTCCGTTGCAAGGGCTTATTCGATACTTCTGTAAGATGCCTACGAACATTATGAATATTGCTGACTTAGCCAGGGCATCGCCGGGGCAGCGCCTGCGACCTGTAAATAAAATATTTTAGTATTAATTCCCAAACTTACATCTGTATCTGTATCTGTATCTGTATCTGTATCTGTATCAGCCCATATACGTCCCACTGCAGGGCACAGGCCTCCTCTCCAATCGAGAGTACGATTGAGAGGGGTACTCAAACTTACATGCTGATTATATTTTAATAATATGATAATACTAGCGATCGAACCCGGTTTCGCCGGTTAGTTTTTGAGTCAGTCCATACCAACAACATATTATTTCGCGTATCTACTCAATATATTTCCCGTCCCGTTATATCCCGTTCTGTACCGTCTCGTTCAGTCTAATGACAAAAGCGTTTAATCCTATCCTTTCCTATCCCGTGTCAACTATTCGAATTTGAAAGTGTAGAATATATTTATATTTGATTTCCTGACTCATTCCACGGGAACACTACATTTTTCTGGATAAAAAGTTACCTAATTGTTAATCCCGGGTGTCAGCTATCACTATACCAAATTTCATTAAAACCTGTCAAGTCGTTTTTGCGTGAAAGAGTAACAAATATCCACACTTACAAACTTTCAGCTTTATAATATTAGTAAGGATTATGAAAAAAAAGAATGGGTTTATATTATTGCGGGAAATCTCAATATTTCTGGGAAGTGTCTATGCTTTTATTTTTCTTTTATTACATAAGTTCGACGAAGTAGCTAGCAGGTCACCTGATGGTGAACGTCCATAACGCTTGGATCATGGATGTGCCGGTCCATCAAATCGGCAGGGAATCGGGAAGGAAAAAGAATGAGAAGAGGGAATGGGTATTGACCATCCAACAATCTTGTGCAAGTATAGTTAGGCAAATACTTGCCTAACTAAATAGACATATACATATACATATACAGGTACATATATGGAGCTGTAATCATTAAGAATACACACGGCATCTTCAAAAATACATTTGTGTCTATGGCTAGAACCTGTGACTAGACTTCGGTCCACTAACAAATAGATTATCGGCCACGAGTAAGTAAACACAAATAAAAGCCTTAAGTGGCATCGGAAATATCATTTGCGGAGCGCTAACCATCAGAATTCATCGCACCACACAATTAGAAGTTCCAAACGTGACACGAAACGTCTAATTCCGCGGAGCCCCAAAAATCATGGTCGCACTGCACAAAATGTCTGTTCATTAAGAAATGAATTATGCATGTCCCGTTTGAAACGAATATCAAGTTCATATTAATTAAGATAAATTCAATTGTTCTCAACTTTGTGCATTTATTCACGGTAATCGGAATGTGGCGGGCGGGAATGAACATTTTATTTTAGTTCCGGTGCAAATACTTCGTTCCTTTCAACATGTCTGTAATTACAAGGAATGAACTTTATAGGATATTTAATAGCGTCAATAAGTGCTATTGGATACTGAATATTAATAAAATTAAGTGATATAAAACGCTCATAGGAAGAATAAAGATTATAATTTATACGGTATGACCATGAGTTACTTCATTAGTTTAATAGCAACGTGCATGGGCCATGACCATTAAAATACGAGGTTTAATTCCAAAGCTATACAGGATGATATTGAAATATTATAGTATTTAATATAAACCACATTTTCTTTACCATCCCAGGCACTCAGGTTAAACTTCTCGAAATGAACGGGAGGTCAGCTAAACGGTAAAAATACGCGTTCTATACGGGGTGGCCAAAATATATGAAATTCACGAAAATTCTGTTTTTTTTTTCAGATTTTACACAACGTCATTGGGGTAGTGAGAAGTATTGGAGTTTTAGTTGCTACCATATATCATACCATACCACACCATATATCAACATCAAACTGTATTTAGCGCTTTGTCAATGAATCACGACTACAGTCTATAATAATATTCTAACTTTTTGCTAATAACGGGCGGAAATTTCCTTTAAATTGCGCGCCACACTGCACCGATTAGTTCCCCAAAGGCGGAAATAGACTCACCATTTTTTTAAAGTTAGCACTATAACAATTATGCATTGGACGAGAAAGGAGCACGCGTCTACCGTGGCGACATATTTGTATGTCCAAATTCAATTACTAAAACTCTGCTTGCGATTTAAAAAAATCGGCCAAGTGCGAGCCGGACTCGCGCATCGAAGGTTCCTTACAGCCTGTAGGTATACAAGTAAAAGTTCACCCACCACGACAATCGAGTCATAGTTAGGGTATTTTTATATTTTGTATAATTATTATTGTGATGTAACTAAAAATGCAAGACTTTCGGATTATTTCCTTTATATGTGCTATAAAACATTGCATGCCAAATTTCAAGATACTAGATCGACTGGAAGTACCCTTTAGGTTTTCATTCCCTTACGAGTTTGAAAATATGCGGGTTAAATTTCTGTTTCTTTTTATTGCTTTGACATAGAAGTTTAATTTTATGACAACTTAAAGGTATTATAGAGCTGAGTATTTTATATGAATTTCAATGTAATACATCTACGCGTTCATAAGGAAAGGGGTAGTAACTTTAACATTATTAAATATATTTTAATTATATTATGACGTGGTTAAAAATTTACGGTTTTCGCAATTTTTCCTTTATCTGTGCTTTAAAACGTTGTTTCGAAGCAAATTTCAAGATTCTGAGTTCACGGGAAATACCCTAGGATTTGATTATCTTGCGAGTTTCGAAAATATGCGGTATAAACGGCTGTATCTTTTGATGGCGTTGGCTTAAAAATTTGATTTTATAGCTCTAAGGGATAGCATACCTGAGTATTTGATATAAATTTCAACTTAATAGCTCCATGCGTTTCTAAGAAAAAGGGTCTTTACAGGTGGACGGACGGATATACAACAAAGTAATCCTATAAGGGTTCCGCGTTTTCCTTTCGAGTTACGGAAGCCTAAAAACAATTGAAATAGCTTGTTTGGATATTGTTCACTATTGTTAATCAAAGGATGGACCCTTTTACCGTACCTGATACCGTTAGAGTAGGTTAAAATAACAGGACCTTCAAAACAAAAGAAAGTCTTTTGAAATCTTTTGAAATCCTATTTAAGTGGTATATGCAAAACATGCAGCTGTTCTTCGGTGTTTTGGTCACACAGTAGGTAAGTCTAATTGTTCATGAAGACTTGAAATTTCTTCAAATATACATATGGGTATATCTATAAGGGGTGATTTAGAGTGGCCAGTTTTTGCACCATTTTTATGTGGATATTTAATAAACCCTTTCTATGCACTTCTTCGAAAAACCCTGGACGATCGAATGAATAAGATAATAAGATTCGTGATGCTATCGCTAATATCAATACGGAGTTGATATTGCACAAAGTGGATGAAGACAGATTTTGACTCTCCATTTAGTAATATTGAGTAGAACAATGGTCACATTAAAGATATCGTTTTTGAAGTAACATAAGAAACATTTAAGGCTATATAAGTTATGTTAGTCGTTATTTAAAATAAGGAAGTTATTGCGCCGCACCCTGTATTAAAACAAAATTGGCTATCCTGCATATAAATCAGATAAGAAAAGTATAAAAAACCATATTTTATTGTAATATTATTCTATAAACACATCACTGCATACTTACACAAAACGCATAAATAAAATTCGCTACTATTATTTAAACACAACAAGCAATGCTCACAAATAATAAAACAGAACAAAGCAAAATAAATCGCAGCACACGAGAAGACATAAAATTCGCTTAGCATACTGCAACGAATTACGCGAAAACAAAAATAGATAAACAGATGTAAAAAAGTTATCGGCGCTCACCTAATCCGAAGGGGTACATGTGTTCTGAATTTTTTAACACTCCACGCTCGTCAATAAATCTTTCAGGCTTAACTTCGTGCGGATCGTGCCACAATTCCGGATCTCTGTGTATATCACCGACGGATATGAGAACTGTTGTATCTTTGGGTATTAAATACCCGTCGACCATGGTGTCTTCGAGAACCCTCCTCGGACCAGCCACGGGCGCTATCGTGTACAACCTTTGCATTTCTTGCAAAAACGCTGAGGTGTACACCAACCTGAAAGCAAAAGTAAACGTAGATTACACCTTGTGGGTCACTTTGGAGTACTGTTACATAGCATCAAAGATACCGTTGTGATACCACTGTCTTTTTTATTTATAAGGGTCCGTCAAACCAGCAAATGGCAGGTGTTTCATGACCATCTGCGATCCACTGATGCGTGGGTGTGATGACGGCCTCTTTTATTATTAGGGAAGGGTAGGGAAAAGAACAAGAGAAAGAAAGGTATATTAGGCTACCAGCAATCTCAATTACAGAATGAAATACAATAACAGACCGTAGGTAGTCAGTGAGACAGTGGCCATTTCGGACGTTGTAAATAACTTAAGAGCGTTTATACCCTGCACGCGCTTTTTGGCTTAAAAACAGGACTTTTCAAATGAGTTAATAGCCACCAATAAACAATTTAAAGGAAAAATAATTATTACTAATTTTAGAAAAGGTTGTCATCTAGGGATTTTGGTGGAAAACATTATAGATTGATGGATAATTTGTGAGTACAATAAGGATTACTGAACACAAGTTTCGTTATTTAGGCTTTAAATAGCAATTTAGAAGCTTAATATATCCGAAATCACTAAATATAAGTTGAAAATAAAAATATTATCAGACTAATAAGACCCTTATGGAGGGATTTTGCTGAGAAAAATAATCTTTTTGTGTTTAGTTCCTGAAAAATAAAAATTTGAACAATGCGAAATTATTCAGAAACTCTCGTCAAGAACATATTTTTTTTCACCAACTTATCGTACATAATTTTTTATAGCAATTACATATTATAATAGAAGAACATCTTATCAATAAATTACCATTTTTATATTTCAACAAAATTAGTTTTCATGTTTTCTACAAATATTATAAAAACCACTATAAAGCACGCTGTCCGACGTAGATCAAATCAGACCGCCGCAAGGCCTTCTAGAGGGAGAACGTATCGCTCGTCGCTCCGGCCTAGCTGCAGTCGATTTTTGCCGTACGTAGTAAAAATAGCCACGCGCGGACTGCGATTACCACACCTTAGTACTTGGGTAGTAAAATATTTAATTATTTTTATTACCTACAATGATTTTGTAGTGAGTATAAATTATGTTTCAGGTAATATAATGGGATGTAATTCCGAGGCTAAATTATGTTATGTATTGTAATATAAAATTAAATATATTTCGTTGTAAGGCCCCTAACACTATTTATGTGTTCGAACACGAAATGATTAATAAAACGTCCGTAGTGTCTACTGATTGAACACTGATTTGAATGCAACTTAACAATGTAATAATAACGAAAATATGATTAGTATCTAAATTTGTATTATTCTTTGCTTGCACAGTAATATTTGTCTACTTATAATGCAAATAAAATATTTTTATGATATTATATTACAGTTACATTTCGATTGAATATTTGAAGCGCACGGATCAAAGTTGTTTGAGCAGATTGTATAGCGAGCCGACGCGGCAGCTCTGCGCACACAGCTTTGGTCGCTTATGTGTGCGTGAAATTAACGAAGAAATACCTATAGTTGACTTTGCGCGCAAGGTGTATACGCTCTTAAGTATAGCTCTAACACTCTAAAAGAGTCAGTAAATTGGTTTCACGGAATCACCAACGTCAAGAAAATTCTTTGTTTTCGTGTTTCTCTGGATGAGTGAGATGGCCGGTGCCCAATACAATTTATCACCTCCCATTCTTTCTCCATCCTATTTTAGTGGTCGGCAGCGTATCTACGATATTAGTGCTGTAGATATTCATGATGGGCAATTGTCACTTACTATCAGGTGAAATAAAAAGATGAATTTGCTTTTGTTCTTTAAATGCAACAAATTTAATTATAAGTTTGGGAATTTGGTAGTTACCTAACTATGTAGTAACAATTCCTGCAACGACATGGGTTCAGGTCAACATGTTTTTACACAAGTTGCACTACGTTTGAGCTAATTGTTTCTACATCTCCCTAGCCGAAGTAAAAAACCAATTGGCAGAAACAAATTACATTTTAGATTAAGGTTTATTTCATCGTAATTCTGTATTTGTTGTTCAAACTTCTATGTGATGATTATTTACTCGTCGTAATTATGAACTCATATTTAGATTAGTATATATCCCTAAAGGATTCGAGAAGATCGACATATAACAGAAAAGAAAAGACTTTGGATCATTAGCAGACAGCAACATTCTTAACAAAGTAAACAAAAAAATACTGAACACTCACGCACATAGTCTCTTACTGATTCGGTGAAACCTAAGCATGGGTGCCTTCCTACAAGCTCTGATAATGGTGGAAAGTATATACATAATAGTATCAGGACATCAATAATGAAAATGCGCCTGTGGGGCTTTTGGGCGCAAAGCATTTGGTGTTAGTGTTCAGCCATTCTGTGAATTTTCGATACAGAGTCGAGTGACTCGAAATAAGAGCATTTAGAAGTGCAAATAACTTTATTAAGAGAATTGTTGTATATCAGGCAATTATTAAAATATATTTTGTCGTAAAAACAACAATTGTTACCTACATAACCCTGACCCCACATGAGTCGTGCAGTATTACAACAAAATACTTATTGAACCTACAACGCCCAACAAAAAATTACTAACTGACGACCACAAAGATACCTATGTATATTTTTTGAGTTCCGAGCCAGACACCTTTTTTTTCAACTGGTTCATAGCCAACAGCACGACGAAGGATGTCAAACAGCTACATTAGTTGAATAAACAAAAATAAAATTCAAATCATTATTGAGAAGTAATCATTGTTATTAAATAACATTGGATCGTGACGAGCAAACTATTGATATAATTGCGCATCATTAATATAACATTCAAACGTAACTAACCTCAATATTTCTATATCCTATTATTCAACAATCATCAACAGTTCAAGGAATTTGATTTTTTTTATTGCAACGAATGGCGAAACGAGCATCACATCCTGGTGGTAATCTATACGACTGCTCAAGGACAGTAGCAAAACCAAACACCATGTATTAAAAAGCAATGCTTGGCACTCCCCTGCGCTTGCCATCCTGAGCCATAAGCTGTTAAGTCTCAATATGTCCAGTAGTTATTCTGGTAACAATGTCCGGTTTGAAGGACATTTTTGCCATTTGGAAACCTACACATTTACAGTGTTGTTTGGCGCGAGAAATAGACATTGCGGTGGTACCTACCCAGGCGGTCTCTTACATACGAGAGACCTGCCAGGAAATTAAAATATTATTGTTGATTGTTAGCAGTAATAAAACATACTAAAGATAATGAGGATTGACTTAATCACTCTGTGTTATATCCCTCAATAAATAATACATACATACCTATACGTATACATAGATATGCATGTACGTATGACATTCATAAGGCATAATAAATATTCTATATTTAGTTCATAATCATCTTACACTCAAGTTCTAATTGCCGATTCAATAATTTGAGAACCGATTAGCACATCAGCTGATAAGTTGACTTTGATCCTTATTGAGGTCAATTTCCACATACTGCTCAAATTCAGTTTTCCACTGACATTAGATATTACATAATATAAATAAATCCTAATTTATACGCTATCTGTGACAATTATTTCGTCGTATTTTTATTTTTTCATTTTCACAGTGCCTGTTGGTACCAGACGTGACTGCCAACATATTCACGACGGTCGCAGATTCGTATCCCAGGGCACACCTCTGACTTTTCGGAGTCATGTGAGTATTGACAGTCAATCACCACGCACATTAACGAAAAAGGAAAACATGAGGAAACATACATACCATAGCGATTTGGAAGAATTGATATGGTATGTAATGTCTGCCGACCCGCACTACGCCAGCGTGGTCGGTTTTATGACTTAAACGCTCTCAATCGTATTCTCAATTGTAGAGGAGACCTATGCTCTGCAGTGGGACGTAAATGGGCTGATACAGATACAGAAACAGATACAGTAGCATTTCATCATATTTATGTCAAAACAAACAGCTAACCTAATTATTGCAAAATGTTATCTATACTTAATATTATAAAGCTGCAGAGTTTGTTTGTTTGTTTGAACGCGCTAATCTCTGGAACTACTGGTCCGATTTGAATGATTCTTGTGTTGGGTAGTCTATTTATCGAGGAAGGCTATAGGCTATATATCATCACGCTATGACCTACAGGAGGAAAGCAGTAGTGATATTTCTAGCAAATACGAAGAAATTTTGTTCGTTTTTCGTGGTCCGAGTGGTCGATATTCTAAACTGATAGTCAGAATTAAATATTTTGACCGCCATTTTAAAAGGTGTATGCACCCGGGCGGAGCCGGGCCCGACCACTAGTATATTATAAATAAATCTGTATTTTTTAATTCGATTACTTTCATACCAATCTTAAAAATACTATATTGTACGACCTATTGTTCGATATAATGTGACTGGGTTTGTATGTAACGCTTATGAAATTTGTGATGTACCCACCCAGTATCATCACGCAGTGAATAGCCATTATATCAAAATGTAAGGAAAAAGCAACTTACAATATCATTTCATCATATAATTATATGAAAGATTGTATACTTCCTATTACCAGGAAAAAATTAGATAGGCGATAGATACAGCGCAGTAGGAAAATTCCCAAACTAAACACTTCGCAACTGCATTCATGAGTTTAACAAAATAAGTGGTGAGACACTATATAAACTAGCGGCCCGGCCCAGCTTCGCCCGGGTACAAATAGATTTCTGTACAATAATATGTACGTGTACACACTCTATCTATTAAAAAAAAACCGCATCAAAATCCGTTGCGTAGTTTTAAAGATTTAAGCATACAAAGGGACATAGGGACAGAGAAAGCGACTTTGTTTTATACTATGTAGTAATAATAAGTATAGAAACACGCACTTAGCACTATGTGTCCAACTAGGCACTTCATCGCCTATATTCCTGTCAATCTCTTCAATCATCCGTTCTTGAATATTCTTATTTCGTAAAGCTGATAGAATTGCAAATTCCAGCGCGTTTCCTGTTGTTTGTGACCCAGCTATAATCATGTCCAAACATATGATTGTTAACTGGTCATCTGAAAAATTACACAGCAAATATAAGCATTTCCGCAGTTTAACTCTATAAAATCCACTATTGTCGGTAGTTTCATTGCCTTGCATTATAAAGTTTGCCGGTTGCCCTGAGGGAGTTTAGTAACTACTAGAACTTACCAAATAAAATCAACTTTGCTATGGCTCATTAGTTTCTGGCTGAGATAATAAACTACTCACTCAAACATAATCTGTTTAAACTTTTATTAAAGTGAAATAATTTTTACCGCGGCCAGTTCAGGACTAGTAGAAGAAATGAAATCTCATAACAAAAAGCGCAATGAAACACTTATAGCAGCTTGCATTTCTTAAAATACTTACAAGTAAAAATCTCGTTATTGTCTTCCATTTCTTTCAAATACATGTAAATAAAATCGTCCACTGGTATTTCTTTGTTCCTGTGTTTCTCTATCGCTTCCTGCAAGATAAACGATTGTGTAAAGCCACGGATTGCAATAAATTCTCGGATAACTTCTGCCGATATTCCGATGGAGCTTAACCTAAACCTGCTGCTCTGCGCTAATCCATAATAATATTACAAATGCGATAGTAAGTCTGCTTATTTGTTGCCTTTTTCGACCATATTTAATTAGTATAATATAAGTTATTTATTTATAATTGTGTGAAATTTAACCTGTCGAATATGCATCTTAATTGTTATTTAATATTTAAATCTGGCAAAGGAAACGTAGGCGATGAAAAAATAATTAATTAGTAAATTCAATCCTTATATCATCGACAGTACATAACATATATTTAAAAAAAAAACTCTGGAGTACAAATACGGGAGAAAATTTTCTACGGATAATAATGTTTTTGGTCTATCTATACTCTAATGGCATGGACACTGCACATACCTTCAAGATAACCAATGTTCGGGGTATCTACTCTGGAGGGTAAGAAAGGTGAATAAATGTATTCAAATACACGTATCCCGCACTAAACAACAAAAAATACTGCGGCTGATTGCAACTGGGCCAAACCGTATAAATTTAATAAACATTATTATTTTGAGATACAAAACGATCACAAAATGAATATTCATTTTGTATAAAAGACCTGTTGTGAACTTGAACTTTCCGTAATAAGCGCATCAGAGCACCAGTGCCGCTTCATATTACAATAGACATGGCTGTTGGGTTCAATGTTAAAAGTGTATGTCAATGTCAAAAACAAACCTGGTGCAAAGAACGAGTCCTTTCCATTTTGATTAAAAAATATTTTTAACTTGACTTATTTAAAGAAAAATAAGTATATTTACTTGTAAATGTGTCGGGGTGTTCTTGTGTAAAACCCATATGATAAATAATTGTAAAGGAATCTACGGGTAGTTGCAGAAGTAACTTTATTAAAGGAAACCCTGTTGTGGTTCTATTTCACTACCCACTGTCAGAGTAAGGGTGGGAGCATGACAGTTTGCAATATAAACCGCCTCCGAACCGCAGACAAGATATTCGAGATCCAGCAGTCGGCAGTGAAGCATAGACATACGCGTGTTTACTTTAAAGTAACAAGTTGTCGCAGATATTCGGATAAATCGTTAATCCGTTAATTATAACGAGTGGTGATAATTATAGTCAAATAATTAACACAATGGATTTTATTACCGTCATCCGACATCAGAAGCGGGATCGTCCTACGTTGTAGCCACAACCGCTTGGTTATCGACATCAGCTGGCGCAGATTCTGACGTGAGTACCACAACTAATAACTTGAGGTAAATTATAACGACTGGTGACTGTTATGTGTAGCTGTCGTGTGTGATTGTCATATTTGGCCCACGTATGTGGCTGTCATGTGTGGTTCACGTATGTGACTGTCATGTGTGACTCACGTGTGTAGTTGTCGTGTGTCTTTCATGTGTGACTGCCATTTATGGCTATCTCATGACTATCAACATTTAGATAAAATTACTTCGTATAGAGAAGCTAACCCATAAACATGTTTCGTTCGATTTTGGTAAAACACTGAAACTAAATCGCTGCAGCGTAGAACAAATAATTAGTCGTGTGACCAAACAGTATAACCATGCAGCGCTAGATCGCTTTCAGAATGTAGTTTTCTCGCGACCAAAAGGTCGAAAGTGCCGCGAATTTCATGGCGCTTACGCGTTTTTGAAAGATTCGTGTGCGGTACATGCACTGCACCTAGGTGGGCACATTTCTCACAAATAACGTCTTATCTAGTGTAGCATTGATATCGATGACTATCAAATTGTAACTACCTACATAAAGGAGTTATACGAAAAAAATAAACCTACTACTAGAATCAATCAAGAAAGATTGATGGGCATCTGTTCAGCTGTACCCTTGGTATTGAAATAGCCCATGTGCTGCGGTGACTGCTTACCATCAGGTGACACACCAACTCATCTGCCTGCCTAGGCCATTAATTGTTATCAGGAGCTGTGACATGGAGCTGTGACTGTGTGTCCTGGAAGTTCCAAGACACCTGCATCTTCACAGGAGTGTTTCAAATTGACAAACTTCGTGGACTCTACGATGAAACGGCAGGTGCAGAGCACGCCCCGCCGCGCCGGTCCAAACTGCTGTATCGGCGCAGCAAAATCAATTCTTAATGTATTAAGACCTGCTTAGTAGTTGGACCAAAAACAAACCCACTGAGTTTGATTCGCTGGATCTACTCACATGGGTCGTGTCGCGTTATTTCCAGTGGTAAAATAAGCCCGCTGAGTTTGTTTCGCCGGGTCTTCTCAGGACAGGGCCGCGTTGGATCCGGTGGTAATTTTAAAACGTTTATACCTACGTCATGTTTCGTACATCTTTATGGTTCAAACATCAAGGTGCCCGTGCACTCCTATTACTCCCGAAACATAGAATCAAGCTAGGCTCGATGAGAATAATACACTCAAATATTTAAGTTATAATTGATTCCAAGAGTTCATTCAATGGCAATAGCATTTAGTAAGAAAGATTTGTAAGGTTAACATTTTCATAGACACAGTTCACATGAAGTAATTTAACAATTAATAATTACTATAATTATTGAGGGGTTTCTTTGAGACCTGTGAAAGAAAAAAAAGAGAAAATACAGTCTGATCTGCCCAGTTATGAAAAGAAAAAGGAAATTTGTGTAAGCTAAAGGGGAATTATCCCGGTCTAGCACAGTTCGGTCCAGTTTTAAAACTGAAGGAACAATCTGCGCACTTGAATGGTTGTCTGAAGGGAATGCTTTCCGGACCAGACTGTATGATAATTATTACCATTTTGCGAATAGTTATATTATGTGAACTGAGTCAGGATGAACGAACGAATGATTTCCTTAAATGATGTATAGACAGTAGACACACACACGAGGACGTGTGCTCGTCAGTATGGCCGTGTCGGGGTGTTCTTGTGTAAAACCCATATGATAAATAATTGTAAAGGAATCTACGGGTAGTTGCAGAAGTAACTTTATTAAAGGAAACCCTGTTGTGGTTCTATTTCACTACCCACTGTCAGAGTAAGGGTGGGAGCATGACAGTTTGCAATATAAACCGCCTCCGAACCGCAGACAAGATATTCGAGATCCAGCAGTCGGCAGTGAAGCATAGACATACGCGTGTTTACTATAAAGTAACAAGTTGTCGCAGATATTCGGATAAATCGTTAATCCGTTAATTATAACGAGTGGTGATAATTATAGTCAAATAATTAACACAATGGATTTTATTACCGTCATCCGACAAATGCATAGGGATTTATTTTCATTAATTACTTGGTTATTATTAAAGCCTTTTTATGCAGAGAGGAAATCGGTTAATTTCACCTTTTGGTTTCTCTAGGGAGGCCGAAAAAGTTATGTCGTTTTCAATGACTTTCCAACCCCATACGCTGTGGATGTTGTAGCCTAGCTTTCCACTTAACAAAATCTACGTAAGCATTCCGACTAAAACCTTTCGGTGATCGGCACATGCAATATGGGTGGCACCAAGAAGAGCGAGAAGCGCCCAGATCACGCAAGAGTATATGTATTGATAGTCAACCACCATGCAGGACCTTTAACGCTGAAGGAAACCATTATGAGGAAAACTGCATACTATAGTGATTTGAAAGAATTTATGTTGTATGTCAAGTTCGCCAACCCGCACTAGGCCAGCGTGGTAGACTATACGGACTAACCATTCTCAATCGTATTTTTGGTTATAGAGAAGGCTCGTTGCCTGCAGTAGAACATATAAGGGCTGATACAGTTATCGCCTGGCGCCAAATCATTACTGGGCCCTCTGTTAGGGGTGCATGATGCATTCGACTTACCTCTATATTTGGACGATCGAATAAGAATTTATTGATAGGGATAAGAAGTCCAAGACATATACAAAGCCAAGTGTTATGTAAGTGTGATACAAAATTATAGAAAATCAAAAACCAGGAGTTTTTCGCATTGAAAATAATAGTTAAACCTGCATAGCTCATCATTGCCGTTCAACTTATAAGCCTGCGGTACAGAGCAATTGCAGCTCCGTGTCGTGAATTTGAATACCAGACTTTTCGGAATTTAACGATGTAGGAAAACATATTGACGAAACCTGAATACCAGAGAGAAGTCAACAACATTTTCTATCTTATGTGATGTATGCCGTGAGGACTATGGTCTAACCCTAATCATGTTCTCGAATGTAAATAAGTGTTACGTTCAAAAATGGACAACTATGGCTGATGCAGCACAGTAGTGTCTGAGGTAATTAATTAGCCTGCTGTCTCAATCATTGCAATTATGACGAAGTATTTTTTGGAGTAAGAAAATTCAATGTTCTTTTATTTATTGTATAGGTCCGGCAACCGGTAAATTTCAGCTAATGGTAAGTGATCACTGCCGCCCATGAATATCCACAACGCTTGGACAATGTATGTGTTCCTGGCCCATCAAATCGGGAAGGGGCCGGGAAGGAAAATACCCATCTTTTATCTATACATACATACATATGCATATACACGTAACAGCTATATTCCTGGATGCGCGCTAAGTTAGTAATTTAGTACTGTATACATTTAATAAGTATGGTTAGAAAACAGCAATTTAAAAGCGACCATCACGTCGACCGGACACTAATTATACGTCTATGCAATCGAATCGATTATGAATATTCGTAGCACTTGCATACAAACACAGGGCGAATGTGACAAATGACGATCAATATAATAGCTTTTCAAAATGTGCCGCGAAAGGTGTTTTATTTACGTTGAATACTTAAACAATACAAACATACGTCAATAGAAATAATTATTTAATGACCCTCTACATTAATTTTTTTCATCAATAAACATCTCCACATCGACCACTCAGAAGCGCCCTGCATCCAGCGACTTCCTACAACCTAAGCCAAATAGATGGTCCGTCCACCACCGTCCGTTCCACTCCTGAACACAAACTTCTCTCAAAATATGGCAATTATCAATTATTTTTATTGTTCTTTTTTTTTACTAATGATGTCATGCACAAATAAACCAAAAATAGTTACTAAAAAAACATGCTTTACTTAAAGATTCAACAAAAAAGTATCCTACAATAATTCATAGTTAATTAATAATGAGTTTTAAGTTCGATAATGTAGTCAGTTACATTCGTCCACATACAAGGTAAAAATAGTAAAAAAGATTCCGGACATCAATTTCGATTATTTTATATAGAGTATAATCAGAAGAGTCGAAATACTTCAGTTCACAGAGCACTAGGTAATAAGCCAAGCGGTCCCAGATTCGAGTCCAGATACTGGCGTTATTTTAAAATAATATTTGAGCTTTTTAATGGTAATTTTTTTATGTATTGTGTCCTGCTGGGCAAGCCTCCCCTTATTACTCTGCTTAATCCTGTCCGCGGCGAGCTCATGTCATTCGTTATATCATATTGTTATAATTAATAGTAATGATAACAATGAAATACATATTGTATTAATTTTACTCTTTAGCCAAATATGTGTCGACAATAAGCGTCGAAAAAAAACATGTTAAATTACATATTTTTGTATAATTTATACAAAATTAGCAAAGCTGCATATCATTTTAGTTTGAAATGATACTAATTATTTATTTTTGACGTAGTCACACGAGAAGAGGCCACTAATTAATGTTATAATTCAATTCATATACCGTGAGCCGTGCATATTTTTGTCGTAAAGAGACGGCATATCCAATATATACTTTATTAGTGTATTAAATTATAATGTTACATCTTAATTAAATGTAATTATTCTTTTATTCATACAAATCTGCCAGAAAACTTTAATTTTATATATTATATGTTTACTTAAGTTAATTAATTTAGCATCTTTAGCAAAATAAAACATATTTTTACTACTTTATGGTAGGAAAAAATCAATATGTCACTTGTTTTCAAACTTTCCCTTAATCGGGTCATAGTTTTAAGGAAACTTCTTTGCTGATTATTACAAATTGCTATCTATGTTTTGCAGGTTTCCTCACGATGTTGTCATCGTTACAGTGCGTGGTGATTTACTCTATCAATACACACATGACTCCGAAAAGTTAGAGCTGTCTCTTTGCATTTGAACCCGTGACCACCATGAACATGTTAGCAGCCGCTTTTGGTCCGATACCAATTGGTGGCCTACCAAGCATTTCATATGAAGCACGCAGATCAATATCAACCAATTGATAATTGCTTAAAATACTAAACTGTGTAATCTGCTTTGGGAAATCGACTCCAACTATACAAAAGATCAAAACTTTAAAAGGTATAACTTTGGATACAAGTATTAGCTTCTGCAAGTTGCGTGTTGCCATCGAACCTGCGATCCGATGAATTCACTGGCCCGAAATATATCGGCGGACGTGGCTTGACTCGTTATCAGTCTAGTGGCAGAATGTTTAAGCCACCCGTTGAGTTTTCGACACGGCTTAACCAGTGTACCGACTGACAAGCGACGCTGAGGCTTATAGTGCTCCGAGGCTGTCGATATTATTGGACAACTTCGACATTTTTGGTGCACGTGTCGGTGCGTTGAGTTCTACGGTTGACTTATTTAACATCATGACAGGAGCAATGTTTACGAACCATTTATTAATTAGTGAATGGTATAAATGGAATTTTGGATGGCTAATGGCGAATAGTAATATGTATGTGACTGTTGGGTTTTATTTATTTATTTCATACTAAGAGTAACTAGATTTAGTAATGCTACTAATGTTTTAAATTCTACCGACTTTGTATCTACTTCATTTTATAAAGCTTTGATTTTATTACTATTCGATAATTTGGGGTGAGAGTTGGGGTATCAAATTAGTACCGTCAAATTTGACAAAATAAGTAAAAAAAAAATCTTCCAACATATCATGAACTTATACTCACGTGAATAATTTCGGAAATTTGTTCGTTCAATTTTTTTATCAAGCTGTATCCACTTAGTCCGGGAATAATGTATCTGCACCAAGGAATATGGTTTAACAAACCACCAGAAACGTGAAACGCTTTTGAGCGCACACTGAACAGTTCCAGCAAACGTTTCAATTTCTCTTCATTAATCTTCTCTCCTGGAAAATATAAACAAATAACTGAGTACTTTGCAATAAACATGTACAGTTCCAGCTTGTGCAGATTGGCATAATTAACTTAGGAATCGTTTGAAAATATAATTCCATGAAATAATCACAATAGTAATCACAATTACTATACACTGGAATAGGCATTGCATTAATGATTTTCATATTTCAAAGAAACTTGGGTCATATCTAAAACGTATTAATGGTAAAAATGGTAAAATATAATTGTACTACCTAAAGTATTTTTAGCATAGATACAGCATACGTATTAGTAAAGAAACAAAATTTAAATGCAAAATGCAAATTTTTGCGCGTCAAACATAAACATTTTATATTTATTTTGATTATATCTTTGGGACACATTGCTTTATTTCATTAATAAACATGAATATTAAATTCAATGCCTTTTGGAATTGGCAAAATCAAATGTGCATCTGAATTCCCAATATACTACAGTGGAATATTGAGGAGTTGATCCGATTTAGCATTGGAAGCCCTATTTCCACCATTGGCTGTCTGTTCAAAACACCTATTAATTTCACCGGCAATAATACCGATTCATGCATTTGTCAAAGCTGGTTCAATATTTCCGTATATTGAAGTGAACTTCCCGTATTTAAATTGTGTAGGAGGCTTGAAAAGTTTTGTGGCTCATTTAACTTTCAAACATTGTACTGGATTTTATTTTATAACTTCGCGAAATTGCTCGTTGATTTAACTGTATTATATTCGGAAGATATGTTTTTCATCTTACTGAGGATTAATGTTATGTAAAAACTGTTTGATTTTGAACTATATTTCCTGAGATGTAATTTTTTACATTGAGTTTTCTTAGTACTAATATTTGTACTTGAATTAGTAATTTCACTTTCGGTTCTTTTCTTTTGGTGCTTATAATTGTTTACAAACCAAACCAACCAAATCTATGAAAGTAATAATTACTACTAACGGTTATATTGTTAATACAGAAAGTGCACTTTTATTGGACTCGGAGAATAAAAATCAAGGCAAATTGTGTGATTGTGAAAGCAAAAATGAGCAACGCAACCGCGAAACAAAATACCATTTGGTTTGCCGTCGACAGATCGTGAAATAATTTCATAAAGTCGAGACATAAGCCTTGGACTCCGAAGGTATTTAAACCACTGCAAAGCTTCTTAGAACTACAGCGTAGTAGCCTGATAAAATCACCTTTAGTACAGGAAAATACGAACCAGCTAAGAGTTTTGTTTGTAAGTTTGAACTGTTATGTTTGATATAGTATTAAGGGACTTCGTGCACTGAAAGTTTTGTTCAAACTGTAGGTATCTTTAAAATACGTGATCGATGATTTGTTTTGTTTTGATTCAAGTTTTACAGGTTGCAAATACACAGGTAAGCTACAGACCGGGCTCTGTGGTGTACCTTGGGAGAGGCCTATGTCCAGCAGTGGACTGCAACGGGCTGATGATGATGATGATGATGATGAAATACACAGGTGAAAAAATGATTGAAAGTTGATTCAAGCAAAATTTTTGAATGCTTATTATATTGAATTGTAACATGTAATATCCTTTAAACATATTTACCTATCATATTTTTAACAAATTCTTATTTTTTATCTACAATCCACATCTTCAAAACGAATACTGTAAATGCGCATATTTATTCATTTTGTTGCTTGTTTATAGACAGTATAAAGGCGGACTTAATGTCTGAAGAATTTCTCAGAATTAATTTTGTGTTGGTGTTCTAAAATTCGCAACCTCGAAATAGCTAACAGTACACTAGCGCCATCTAGTACGCTTTAAAGTCACTACATTCAAACCGTGTTGATACATACTTTTTAATGAGTGCTGCAAGATATTAATTATATGACTGTTAATTAGAGGACTGATTGGTGCAATGCAGATGCTAAGAAATGTTTACGCTAGTGGCTGCGCTCCCATTTCAGATAAATATCTGTCTAGATTCTACTGCCTCAGTAACGTATTTGTACTACGGTATGACTACGAAGCTGTGGTCCCGGGTTCAAATCCCGGGTCGAACAAAGTGATATTGGATTTTTCTATTCATCCTGAGCCCGGAATCAGGAATTTGTGCCCGATTAGCGATAGGCTCTTATCACATCGTGGGATGGAAAATAAACTTGGGTGTCCCGGTTGCATCTCTCCTAAACCTTCTGAGAAATGGGCGCGAATCCATGCATTAATGTATAGTCTACACTAAAATAATATAAAGCGTTTGTTTTTGTCTGTTTGTTTTAACGCGCTTATCTCAGGAACAACAGATTCGAAACGAAAAATTATTCTAATTTTGGATAGTTGATATACCGAGGAAGGCCATGGGTACTTTTTATCCCATGGAAATATGGTGTAAGCAACGGAATTGAAATTCTGAAATAAACTTATTCTTATGAAAATAAAATGCGTTTACCATATACCTACAGGTAGTTTGAAGTGGAAGTTAGATATGAAGATTTAGCATAAAAAATATATCCATATAGTTATTTACGTAATAATATGCAAATATATGATACCGAATGATCGTTGCCTGTCATTTTAACATGAGTGGTGACATTGGTAAAATTAATCATTCCAGACCTGGACGTTCATTATATTTTTGATCTTTTATTATAGCTATACTACGGTACCTACCCGCATTAGGCCAGCGTGGTGGACTATATGGCCTAACCACTCTCAATCGTACTCTCGATTGTAGAGTAGGCCCGTGCCCTGCAGTGGGACGTATATGGGCTGATCCAGATACTACGGTACGGTTACAACGCTAAGGTCTCAGGTTCGAATCCAGGGTCGGGAAAAGTGATATTGGATTTTTCTATGAATTATAATCCCGGTGTCAGGAATTTGTGGGTTTTTTTATTGCATTGAATGACGAGACGAGCAAGCCGTTCGCCTGATGGTAAGCGATACGAACGCTCATGAACAGTAGCAACACTCCACTGCGCTCGCCATCCTGAGACATAAGATGTTAAGTCTCAATATGTCCAGTAGTTGCTCTGGCTACAATGTTACAATGGCTTATATTTCAATATGCCTGATCCCAATTTCATCTTGGTACGAAACACACAAGGCGAAACGTAGTTTCCTGGTTGCACCTTTGCTTACCCTTTCTGAGAAAAAGGCGTGAGTTTATGAATGTGTATGTATGCATTAAATTAAGTGCATATTTAATTGTGTCTGGAAATATCGTTATTTCTTTCATGATTTTATTCATCCACACTCCAACACAGTGTTAGTTTCAACATCATATCAAATTCAAGATATAAATAAACGCTAACGCTTACACAATTGCTATAAATGGTTTCAATGACAAACTAATATCGCAAATATTGGAGCAATCTCATTGCATGGTACCGATGTAGCATGTTAGATACGTTTTGGATAGGTTGTCTTACTAAACGTGAGACTTCTCCAAATGCAGATTTTAGTCCGTGATTGATTTCTAGATAAATCAGACAGTCAATCACCGAGCATTATAAAGGTGAAGGTAAACATTGCGAGAAAAACTGCTTTGCATAGCGTTTTGCATGAATTTCCATGGTACCTATGTAAAGTCCGACAATCCGCACTAGGCCAGCGTGGTGTACTAAAGGCGCTAACCACTCTCAATCGTGCTCTCGATTGTATAGGAGGCCCGTACCCTGAAATGGGACCTATAATATAGGCTTATACAGATTAAATATTTCTAGAAAAGTAAATAAATAATGCAGCATACACCAATATCGGAGAGTTGAAACTTTTAATTAATACAAATTTTACTTCATATCCCATGAAATGTTTCGTAGGAAAAACAAGGAATTCAAATAAACTGATACTATTTCATGCCCAAAGGAATGCGATGGGACAAAAGAGGACAGTATTATATACCTTGAGTCATGGGATAGAATGAAACAAGACAGCACGGGATACACGGGACGGGACGAGAACAGTACTGTAGAGGAAGGCAGACAGATTGAGTTTATTATGTTTAAATGTAAATAAAAGGGTTCGTATGCAAAATAATTTGTTGCTGATGTGGAGTTGACTCAAACAATATCTGCACCTAGTTGAAGCCGGCTTGGGCTGCTAGTTTAAAACTTAATTAAAACACGTTCAGGAAAAAGATAATAAAATTAAAAGAAATCGTAAATTTTATTTATAAGAGTATGTGGTGCCACTTTATCATTGTATATCATTAGTTTTATAGCTGCTTTCATTAGTTCGTATAAAAATAACGATAGAGAACATATAGAGAATCAAACAGGCGGTTGCAACTATTTGCAATGAATCAATTTTATTGAAAATCTACTCGTATTTACGTCACACAGTCAGCGCTCCGAATTGATTGCCAAATGACAATGTAGGACTGCAACTCATTAAGGATTAAAATTAATTATTTACTAATTATTTGGACTTCTGGAACGCGAGTATTGTTTTTGTAAAAGTCAATGACATTTTACACAAATTAAGTCTACCTATTTGTTATTTGTAAATATCATTATCATGCTAATTGAGTTTTTACGTTGACTTCGTGAAGGTTCTCTTTCAATTTACTGTTTTTGCAGCTCAACTCACCAACACTTGTGATATGTGAACAATCTATTTTAATTTGTTTTTAAAGGTAGACATAATAAGTTCGTCGTTTGCCGGAAATTATATTATTGACAAGAACTGCAAATTGCGAAGAAAAACAAGGCAACCCTCTTATTTAAGAATACTCCAATATAATTTCAACGTATTATATTAATATAATACGTCTACAAACCGCACGAGGCTAACATGGTGGACCAAATTCTATCCTATTATAACCGTATACAGTGTTCTTTGAACTCAATGTGAAATATATACCTTAACATAAAATATTAGCAGAATCGAATTGATTTTCCAACAATGCTTTCGTCGCGAATTATTATTTGTTATTTTCATATGTAGAATTACTATTACTTGCGGCTTAGCCCGCGTCAATAAGTTTTTCAGAAGAAGATGAGAATTAGTACCCTATAGATTCATCGCTAAATGAAAAATCCAAAACAAAAATAATTATTAAATTCAGGTCAGTAGCTTCTCGGCATCATATACTGGGTATCTCAAGACTGCTACCGAAAACGAAGTCGGGTGGTAGTTTTAGTGGCTACAAACACAACGCATCAATTTTTTTTTTTTGTATAGATACTCATAATATACTGCCGACTGCCTCAGCGGCGCAGTTGTACTGCGGTGTGATTGCAAAATGGATGTCTCGGGTTCGACCAAGCCGTTCGCCTAATGGTAAGCGATACGACCGCTCATAAACAGTAGCAACATTCCACTGCGCTCGTCATCCTGAGACATAAGATGTTAAGTCTCAATATGTCCAGTCTGTGTGTGTGTCCTGGCTAAAATGTCCTTCAATCCAACACAACAGTGCATTTACACTGCTGTTTCACGGGAGAAAGACATTGCGGTGGTACCTACCCAGATGGCCTCTCACATATGAGAGACCTACCACCAGTAAATATTTGATTTTTTTATTATCAACCCGCAGCCCGCGATATGGCGTTAGGCTTGCCTATCACATCGTCAGAGGGAAAATACAAGGTGAAACTTGGGTGTACTGGTTGTATCTCTGACTACCCCTGCTAGGAAAAATGTGTATGAATATACGCACCACATATTTTGTTTTTCTGCAATTCTCTGACTTATTAAAAATTTGAAGGGTCTATAAACCTCCATGCACGATTACCTCTACAAACTTAAATATAGAGCAATAATTGCAAACTTGATCATTTTTATTACGAGTAATATGTATTACTAAAAATAACGTTAAAACAATTTTAAGACATGCAATAAATATTACTGTATAAATGTTAGAATACCAAGCATCCAAACCTTTTTTTAAATCAGCAATACAAATAATTTATAAATATGCCCCGATTCGATTAGATTTAGAAGTGATTTAGAAACCCCCTTTAGATTTAGAAGTGCATCTTATAATACCTTATTCTGGACGTAAAACAACCGAACATTCGAAATTCGTACAGTTTTTAAAGAGTAACCCCCCTGGAATTTGTGCTCGCTATGACTTTAGGCTCGCCTCCTATCACATCGTGGGACGGAACATACAAGGCGAAAAGTGGGTGTCCTGGCACCTCTGCCTACCTCTTCTGGGAACAAATAATGAGTTTATGCATGCATGTATATGTAAAAAAATACCCACAAAAAACACGCACGCAGTATCCAAACAAGAATATAATAAAATGTTCGTTAATTGTTTTTTTTTTTTCAGGAAAATCCAGTATGTTTGTAAATAAATGCAAATTATTTAGAATAATAGTTAATCAAGATGGAGATTACAGTAATTAAGACCAAATTAAATTATTTTTTATCGCAACCAGTTTCCGTGTGATAAGGTGGTAGATTTTTGGATCTTTGTAATAATTCTCTATTGTCTTGCTGTTTTGAAAACGTAAATTGTTACTCATATTAAAGTAGACTCTATAACGTATGATGAAAATAATAAATATTATGTCCAGCTCGGTACATTTTAAGGTAGCATTCTGCACTACGGAATCAGTTGACAGCCTCCGTGGAGCAGTTGGTAAGACGCTGACTGTGAAACATGAGGCCGCGGGTTCAATCCTCGCACCGAGACAAATATTTGTGAGGCCCACAAGTATTTCTCTCGGGTCTGGGTGTTCGTGAGACCGAAAAGTCTCTCGTAGTTTCTGATAACCACGACACACGACTTGGTATTAAAATGTGGGATCAAGACTATGTATGTGACTGTTGGGTGTATTTATTTATTTATTTGCAAATGCAGCCTGCATTTGCAGTACTATCGACTGCACAATCTATTGCAATTCCGCTCATAAGTCATCTTAAGGAAATAAATACGAGTGCGTAGTGCAACTGTGACCTTCTACATATACTCGTAAAAAATGCACATGTAGTCGGTAATAAATAATAACGCATTTGGATTTTAGTATACAAAACTAACAGACAATATTGCAGCTTATTGGTAGAAGAAAAATCTCAGAAATAGCGATCATAAAATATTTGGGAGCCACTGCTGCGGTACTCTTAAAGAAACGAATTAAGCAGAAAAATAACGTTTATTGGTGGTAGGTATCTCATATGTGAGAGGTCGTCTGGGTAGATACCAGCGCAATGTCTATGGCTTCCGCCAAAGAGTAGTGTAAATGCACTATTGTGTTTCGGAAGGAAGGACATTGTAGCCAGAGTAACTGCTGGATAAATCGAGACATAACATCTTATGTCTCGGGATGGCGAGCGCAGTGGAATGCCAAGCATTGCTTTTTTTAATTGCAATGAATGGCAAGACGAGCAATCCGTCGAATGATGGTAAGGGATACGACCGCTCATGTACAGTAACAAAACCAAACAACACCTTAAATTACAAAGCAATGCTTGACATTCCACTGCGCTCGCCATCCTGAGTCATAAGATGTTAAGTTTCAATATGTCCAGTAGTTACTCTGGCTACAATGTCTTTCAATCCGAATCATAACAGTGCATTTAAACTGCTGTTTGGCGAGAGAAATAGACATTGCGGTGGTACCCACCTAGACGGCCTCTCACATTTATGAGAGACCTCCCACCAGTACTTTTGTATATTCAGTTTCAACCACGCTGGAACATTTTACGTGTTTATCTGGCTTGCTTTGCCCCGACCTCCAGATGCTTTTTAGTCACTTTGTGGTGCAATTATAAAAATAAAATATATGCATAAAATTACTTTAATAACTAATAATGCTATAGGTACTAAGTATAAGTTTTAGATTAAGTATAAGACAGAAGTAACGCCATGTTACAACTACAACTAAGGACAACGTCTTTTGAACAATTAAAAATACTGTTATGTATAATAATAGAAGTTCCCTAAAAATAGTTTATTACAGATCATTCCAGAAAAAAACTTAACCAGGGACTTAAGAATTTATTGTATGATACTGCTATACAAATACAAAACGTGACTTAATTAACAATGAAACAAAGTTATCCGGCAACCCACTAATATTCAAAACAATGAGAACATTATAAGGTATCAAACGGCAGTTCAACAATGAAATAAGCGTTAATATCATAATAGGATTGCCACAAATTCTCCGCGATGCCAATTTAAATTTACCCAAAATACCGACTACACAAGTTCTGCGAAGTAGTTGTGTCGTTCTTTGGATAGGTATTAATTTGTTCCAACGTGGATACAATGTTGGCGCGAATTTACATACACACTTACTCACACCTTTATACCATAAGTGTTGACACTTGGCAGTGACTACCGAATATTACAATCTACGAATCATCTGTGGAATCATCACACTGTATCAAATATCAACCCATATACGTCCCACTGCTGGGGGGTAACTTTATACTCCGACACGAAGTTCGGACGATAAACGCAATGACGATAAACGTCAACATATAAGATAAAAGATTTCCACTTCTAAAAATCAATACTAGTCTCTATGAAACTTAACATTCAGTTCGAACTTAGTCTCAGATTACGACGTACATGGTCCGAATATTTTGTAATGTATTTAGGCATATTCGTACAGATTTATATGCGATGTTCCAACATTCGCTGTCGTCTCGGAGTTCAGAGTAACCCCCCAGGGCACGGGCCTCCTCTACAACCGGAAGTACGAGTGGTTAGGCCATATAGTCCACCACGCTGGCCAAGTATGGGTTGGCGGATTTTACATACCATAGAATTTTTTACAACTCGCTCTGTTATGCAGGTTTCCTCGCGATATTTTCCTTCGCCCTTATAATGGTCAAGTACATATTACTTGTCTTTTCCTTATTATAATCCATAGTACCAAAATAATGATAATAAAATTCTACTTGAATAATAATCGCTTCATTGGGCTATGAAAATTTTCACATGTTCTGATAATGAATTAAAAAAGTACTTAAAATACAATTATCTGTCTCATTGGTTCCCTATGTCTCTGGGAATATTAATATGGTCTGATTATAATTATTTTATAAATTGCTTAAAAAATAACAGTTTTAATGTGTGGAAATAATACATGGTCTTGCAGTAATGAGAACAGGTCGTGCAATGCTCTTAGTATTTGCATTATGTCACAAGATATCCAGAAACAGAATACAATCTTAAAAGAGTTAGTGTAGAGAAGATGAATGCGCGAAGAATTATGAATTAGATATTTACGACAAATAATAAATGTCTTGCTAAGCCGATCATAGGTGTATCACATAAAATAGTCACAGTGAGACAAATGTTTCTGCGACATATATTATGTTTTAGGTCTGGGCGTTATAACATCGAATTATCTCGAAGTTTGCGATTCCTACGATACTATCATTCTATGTTACTGTGAGTCATAGCTATGTGTATTTATTTCTTGAGATATTAACAAGACCTGAACATAATTACACATAAGAACATTCGATGTGATACAAGCGATAAAACATAATTGCAGCATATTATATCTCAGTGTAGAATCTTAAAGTAATTTATAATCGTTACACAGAGTACTAAAACGTGAAATGGTTTTACGTATATAAAACAATATTCTTTTAAAAATATATTTGTACTCATATTTGAGATACATGATAAATAATTTATATTTGATATTACTTGTAATACAATACATTTAATTGAAGGTATTTATTTTTCACACCTTTGGTTCTGTAATCTGTTCAAAATCACCTTTTATATGCCTGTTAATTCATTATTTTGTATTTGTCTAATATAATATTATGCTCATTAAATACTATCGGCCTTATTCATACGAAGATTTAAAACTAATTATATTTAAAGCCTCCGTGGCGCAGTCGGTTAGACGCCGCCTGTGAAACAAGAGGCCTCGGGATCGATCCCCGCACCGAGAGATATGTTTATGCGGCCAACAAATATTTTATTTCGGATCTGGGTGTTTTTGAGACCGAAAAGTCTCTCGTAGTTCCTGATACCCGCGAGACAAGACCCGACCCGACATCTTAATGTGGAGCCAGGACTATGTATGTGACTGTCGGGTGTTATTATTATTTAACAGGGTTCGAGGATACATATTAGTGGATAATTATCGTGATATATATCTGATATATCTACATATATATATATATATATATATTTATAATTTATTGTAGTCGAAGCTAAAAAACCGTTTCAGAATTGACAAAGCTAATAAATTGGTGTACTTGCTGAAATGCCTCAACAAGTCTTCAGCAAAGAAAAGGTATGAAATGAATGCTCGTATTGGATATCGGATCCTACTCCTGATGATATTACTCAACCTACTGTGTTTCGGATGACATGATTCAAAATCTCGCTAATGTTCGATCCCGTCCAGATTCAGAATCGGAAGATTACCTACTTTTATCTTCCTTGCAGTCAAACTAAGCACAATTATGAATACGGCATTATTTGATTATTTTATTAATTATTTGATAATTAACAGTTTGACTAATGACTGATTTGATTACTAAAAGACTTGGTTGATTATATTGTAGTTATTATTATTTGTAATGTTGATTGTTTTGTTAACTTGGTGTAAGTGTAAGTATTACCATTGACTGATTAGAACATATGCCGTAGGTAGGTAGGACCTATGCCGTATATTAATTTAAATATATGTTTTATACTTGGCGACCCGACCTGAGGTCAGGGATGCTCTTGTCTAGTGGTCATGGCCTGTCCTAGTATAGGTGCTACGAGTACGCGACCTCGGCCCCCAAGCTACTGCAGGCACCCTAACTTACCTGCCGTGACTGCAGATCCACTCCCACAGGCCATACTCTCCTTTCCTATAACATCCTCTACCCACAAATCCTATTTCCTTTCCCCGGTTAGTGACGGGCAGCAGCGTCATTAACGCCAGTCCCCTACTGCGCTCGCCAACCCGCCTGCCAAGCGTGGCGAGTAACGGCAAATACCCCCACAATGGCGACACAACTAGAGACCAGGGGCCCCCAGTCCCCGGCAGCCCCACTATTCCTGGCTATGGTAGCAGTCATGGTTATGGTTGAGCAGGGGATGCTAAGAATCCCCGGGTTGGGCCCGACTACCACCCCCGACGACGACTGGCCCTGGTAACACACAACATACGCACTTTGAGGACAGACGAGAAGATTGGCGAACTGGAAGAAGAATTGAGCAGGTTACACTGGGACATTATGGGGTTATCGGAAGTCCGAAGAATCGTAGAGGATACAACAACCCTGAAGTCTGCTAACCTGCTCTTCTACCGGGGGTACGACCAACAGTCCCGAGGAGGTGTCGGATTTCTCGTCCACAGGTCTCTCATCAACAACATCGTATCCATCGAAAGTGTGTCGAGCAGGGTAGTGTACCTTATACTCAGAATATCAAAAAGATATTCGTTGAAGGTCATACAGGTATACACGCCGACCTCGACACACCCAGATGAAGAAATAGGGGAGATGTATGAGGACATAAGTCGGGCAATATGTACTTCCAAAACCTACTTCAATGTTGTTATGGGGGACTTCAACACAAAGTTGGGCAAGAGAAGTGATGCAGAGTTGAAAGTGGGGCAATTTGGACATGGCCAACGGAGTCCCAGGGGTCAGAGGCCGGCCGACTTTTTGGAGAAAGAGGGACTCTTTGCGATGAACTCTTTTTTCCAGAAGCCGCCTTACAGGAAATGGACCTGGCTGAGTCCTGACGGTTCTACGAGAAACGAGATAGATTTCACTTTGACTACGAATAGACGGATGTTCAGTGATGTCTTTGTGATCAACAGGGTGAAAACCGGCAGTGATCACCGAACGGTTAGGGGCACACTGAATATCAATGTCCAATCAGAAAGGCGTCGCTTGATGAAGTCTACGCTCCGATCTACTCGCGCCCATATCCAAAACTCTGAGAGCTTTCAACTCGAGTTGACAAATCGCTTTGAATGTCTAAAAGAAAACCTTGCAGTGGACGAGCTAAACAGCGGTGTCTTAGAAGCTGTCCATACGGTGGGATCTAAGTATTTTAGACCTCGCCGTAGAGATAGACCACAAAAACTCTCGATCCACACTCTTAACCTCATGGCCGAACGTCGATCTTTGGCACTGCAGTCTTCCGATGACGCCGAAGCATATCGGCGGCTTAATAGACGGATCTGGAAACCCTTGCGATACGATGTCCATGCTCACAATACTGTGAGCATTAAGGAGACAATTGAGAGGAACCGAGGCTCCAAAGTGTTTGCAAGAGACTTATCTATTGAGCAAATCCAGTTGTCTAGGCTGAAGACGGAAGACGGCCGCGTGGTATCGACGAGGGCAAAGGTATTAAGAGAGATCGAGAGGTTCTACGGAGCTTTACACCTCGATTGCCGAACCTACTATTAGCTCGGCCGAAGACCCGAGAGCCGAGTTGATCCGACGCTTTAGCGATGATATCCCGGACATCAGCCTGTGTGCGATTGAGATGGCCCTGAAGCAACTTTAAAACAACAAGGCGCCGGGCGAGGACGGAATCACTTCAGAGCTTCTGAAAGCGGGCGCAACGCTAATACTGAAAGTCCTTCAGAGGCTCTTCAACTCTGTTCTCCTCGAGGGCTCAACGCCTGAGGCGTGGAACAGGAGCGTGGTGGTCCTGTTCTTCAAAAAAGGTGATAACACTTTGCTGAAGAACTTCAGGCCCATCTCGCTTTTGAGCCATGTCTATAAGTTGTTTTCGAGGGTCATCATAATCACATCGTCTCGAACGCAGGTTTGATGACTTCCAGCCTCCCGAACAAGCTGGTTTCCGAAAAGGCTTTAGTACCATAGACCACATCCATACGCTTTGGCAAGTTTTACAAAATACCGAGGATTATAACTTGCCGCTTTGTTTAGCGTTTGTGGACTATGAGAAAGCCATTGATTCGATCGAGACTTGGGCTTTGCTACAGTTTCTCCAGCGGTGCCACATCGACTATCGGTACATCGAAGTGTTGAAGTGTATATGTTATGGGCCAAGTGATTAATCCGGCATTATTCATAGTGCCCGGGCAATATGAATAATGCCCAATAAGAGCGGTCAATGTGATTATAACCAATTAATTTATCACATTGCCCGGGCACTATGAATAATGCTAAGTGCCTAATGGGCAGAGTGATATAAAGCGAATCAAAATCAAAACAATGAGCCGAAGTGGTAGAATTTAGAATAAGGCAGCACGATGGGGTGGGTTGGGAGGAGTGGAAGGGAAGGGGGAGTGTCGCACCTCCTCTGGTACCACTCCCATGAAATGGTATTGCACTATTCTTGAGAAATATCTATTATTTAACCTAGCCTTCAAACTTTTTCACTTGTTGTCAATACAAATTAGCTTCTGCACCGTCTCCGGCGCTACGGGAAGTTCAGCCCCTTCGCCCTTGCGTAACAAAAGATAGGCACCCATGCTCACCTCCGCAGCTTCGGCTTGCTGGTCACCTCCGGCGACCAGCCTCAGCCGCTGCGGCTCGCACGGTCGCCTATCCTTCGTTACAGCGGGCGGTGGCTGCTCTCCCTCCGCGCCTCCGGCTTTTTATATACACTCTAGGGTCAGTACCCAAAAGACTACGTGAAATCGGGGTATTCCAAGTTAGGTTTAGGGCACAGTAGACCTAACTGATCCATAAAGTGGGTACACTAATTTTCTTCTGAAGATAATGTTTCGGTCGTTAAAACATAACTGAACATAAGCAGATCAATTCAACCTTTCTAATTTATGGGTTTATCGCAGATGCGACAATGTGGCAGCACACCACGTAAAAATCACCTATGAATCCCATTGCCCGATCATCATGTAGCCATATTCATAATGCCCGGGCAATGTGATAAATAGGTGAGTTTAGATTGTAATTAATCACTTGGCCCGATATGGCTCAGCAATATTCATACTGCCCGGGCATTATGAATACTGCTCGCATTAATCACTTGGCCCATAACATATATACAACAACACCACCATGTCGGTCCCAGTACAAGATCAGAGCACGAAGGCTATTCCACTACAGAAAGGCGTGAGACAGGAGATGTCATATCTTCGAAACTGTTCACTGCCGCGCTGGAAAACGCCTTCAAGCTCTTGCAGTGGAAAGGTCAACATCAACGGCGAGTATATCACTCACCTTCGGTTTGCCGACGATATTGTAGTCTTGGCAGAATCGCTGGAAGACCTTAGCACTATGCTCGAAGACCTCAATCTAGTCTCCCAACAGGTGAGTCTTAAAATGAACATGGACAAAACGAAGATCATGTCGAATGTCCATGTGCCCCCATCGTTGTTGCGGGCTCGACTCTTGAAGTTGTTGACGAATATGTCTATTTAGGACAATTTCCGGTTAGGCAGGTCCAAATTCGAGAGAGAGATCAATCGTCGAATCCAACTCAGTTGGGCAGTGTTCGGGAAACTACGCGACGTCTTCTCGTCCAAAATACCTCAGTGCCTTAAATCGAAAGTCTTCGATAGTTGTGTGTTGCCAGTGATGACATACGGCACCGAGACGTGGCCTCTGACTATGGGCCTTATTAGGAAGCTCAAAGTCACTCAACGAGCTATGGAGAGGGCTATGCTCGGGGTTTCCCTACGAGATCGAATCAGAAATGAGGAGATCCGTAGGAGAATTAAAATAACCGCCATAGCCCAGCAAATTAGTAAGTTGAAGTGGCAATGGGCGGGGCACATAGCGCGGAGAACTGATGGCTGATGGGGCCGGAAAGTTCTCGAATGGAGGCCACGTAGCGGAAAGCGCAGCGTAGGACGTCCACCCACAAAGGGGTCAGACGACCTGGTAAAGGTCGCGGGACGTCGCTGGATGCAGGCTGCCTCCAACAGGTCACTGTGGAAATCATTGGGGAGTCCTATGTTCAGCAGTGGACTTCCTTTGGCTGATGGATGGATGACTTGGCGACCCGCCTTCAATATGGTACGCATATATTTTGATTTGTTGGTTAGTCCAGTCAATAAGCAAATTAATCAACATGTATATAATACAAAAAGTAAGTTTTGCTTTGCAGTGGTATTTTTACTATTTTGTACTTTTTAATAATTTTTGTTTTGAAGTCAGTTTTTATTTTTTTTATTTTATTTTTGTTATTTGTGTCTTTTTAGTGTCGATAGGCATTTAATGACGAACAGGTGGCCCCACAAGGAATATGTTCTTTTCAATAAAAAAGAAATCGCTAAAATCGATTAATAGCTACCGAAGATATAAAGTATTTACGTGTATTTTAATTTTAACACTAACCCCCTCTCTTTTCCCTAGCCATTCATCCACCTGGAGAGTTCTATCTACTCTCCAGGTCCGAAGATGATCATCAGATCTTCATGTTGTATTCCTGGGATCAACCTGTCAATACGTTCTCTCTAATGAAAAAGAAATCACTAAAATCGTTAAAAGCTGTCGAAGATATTGAGTATTTAGGTGTATTTTAAGTTTATCGTCCATCCCCCTATCCACACCCCTATCCCTTTTTCTTTCCACTACTCTAACTTAATTGCTATATTGAACCTAATGCAAAAAGAACCATTGGAATCCTACTCAATTTTGAGGAGTTTTCTTCTTCCGGTCCGAAGATATTCATCAGATCTTCAACATATTTTATGGGCTAAATGACAAGCACCAGCTTTCAATCAAAGAAATAATGATCAAAATCGGTTCACCTAGTACAGAGATATGAGGTAACAAACATAAAAAAACAACATACAGTCGAATTGAGAACATCCTAATTTTTTGAAGGCGGTAAAAAAGGAAACAAAGCGTTTTGATTATTTAAAAGAGACCATTTTTTTTAATTTAAACTAGCAAAACTGAACTACTATCATAGTTCAATAGCAAATTCTTTATTTCGTATTCAATTCTTCTGTAATACGAAACAGAAAAGAAAAGGTATCTGGAAAGTGTTAAGTATTCTGTAAATGAGCAATTTAAATTATTTTTCTACTATTTCCAATGAATACTATACATAATAAACAGGCCAAGTGCGAGTCAAACTCGCGCACGAAGAATTCCGTACCATCATCTATAAAAGAAACAGTAAAAATCACTTTGTTCCTGTTTTTTAAGATCGAGTCAAAATTTACTTAAAAATTACGTTTGTTGTATGGGATCCCCCTTTAATATTTACTAATTACTTTATTTTTATATAACTATTTATTTTGAAAAGTAATATACTACTTAATATACTGTGAATATTTTAAGCGTCTACCAGTTACCGTTATTAATATAGACCAAAAAATACGAAAAAAACACGTTCATTGTATGAGGACCACCATTAATATTTTCATTTTTTTATTTTTAGTATTTATTGTTATAGCGGCAACGGAAATACATAATTAGTGAAATTTTCAGCTTTCTAGCTATCACGGTTTATAAGATAGACATATGACAGACAGACAGACAGCGGAGTCTCAGTAATAGGGTTCCTTTTTACCTTTTAGGTACGGAACACTAAAAATAGTACAAATGTATAAAATATATAATAATAATAATAATTTATTTATTCGCCAAAAATATAATATAATCTGTGTATTCTATATTATTTTAATAATGATCGTGAATAGGTATTTAGTTCGTAGTTGTGTTGCGACCATCTCGGAGTAGGAATAGACAATAAAAGACAGGTCGAGGTAAGAGGCATTGGGCCTCCAGCAATGTACCTCACCGAACGAAAAGCTACAGCAGCGTCGAGTAAGTCGGTTTGCCACGTGACAGTAGTACCACTCCGGTGGACCTGACCCATTCCGTAATGTGGTGAAAACAGCGTGGCTCTACCACTTTTGGGGCTTGAGTTCGAATCCCATGTGGGGCAAAGTTATATTGCATTTTACTATTAATTATCATGCCAGGGTTACGAATATGTCTCGGATATGCGATAGGCTCACATCGTGGGATAAAACACACAAGGCGAAATATTCGTGTCCTGGTAAGTAGCATGTCTGCCTACCTTTTCTTGGAAAAAAGCGTGAGTTTATGTATAAATTTTTTATGATACCATTTTATGGGATTACGTTTTAACGACTATTACTATTCAATTCATATCTTTTCCAGTACGTAATTAATTAAAGAACCGGATATTTTATAGTTAGTGTTGAATTTAAACATCTGTATTTTGTGTAATTAAGACGGAGATGCATTAATTATTATGTTGAATTAATTGTACGTATATTGTTTTTTGTTTTCAAATTATCCTTAAAAACCGAAAAGCATACTCAGAATTGGAAACAAGAAATAAAACGAAAATGACGGCAATTTCTTCAACTATAAGTTCACTTTAGATTCTAAAACCATAAATAATCCCAGTATTTATTTTAAGAGCATTCAGACAACAAAAATACATATGTAAATGACGGCCACGCTTTTAAAATGTGTATATAGGTATCGTTTAGTTGCATGAAATAACTTTGAAGTAACGCAAACATTTAGTAGTTCAAACATATGTTTACATTAGTTCGTAAAATACAGTTATATAGGTCATCATTTTGACTTTCAATTTTAATTTTGACTATCGGTTTTTGTATTTCAGATATCAAGTCAATAAAACAACACTGCCGCTTGCTGTTGCGAATCGGGCGAAACAACGATTGCAGACCAATAGTTTCTTCTATAAACCACTTCCACTGATGATAAAGAAGTTCTACTTCAATAATATCCGGCAATTGGTATTGACTATATCCATAACTAATCAATAACAACCAGTTTTTATTCTGGATCAGCCCATATACGTCCCACCGCAGGGCACGGGCCTACTCTACAATCGAGAGTACGATTGAGAGTGGTTAGGCCATATAGTCCACCACGCTGGCCTAGTGCGGGTTGGCGGACTTACATACCATATAAATTCTTATGAATCGCTATGGTATGCAGGTTTCCTCACGATGTTTTCCTTCACCGTTTTAGTGCGTGGTGATTGACTATCAATACACACATGACTCCGAAAAGTCAGAGGTGTGCCCTGGGATTTGAACCCGCGACCACCGTGAACATGTTGGCAGCCGCGTCTGGTCCGTTTACCAACAGGCCACCACGCACTTCAAGTTTTTATACTCATAGATTATACTTAAATTCATAAATACTTAAGTATATAAAAACATACATACACTATCGCCTTTTTCCGAGCAGGGAGAGGTGCTACCAGGCCACCCAGATTTCACCTGATATTTTCAGTTTTACGATGTGACAGGGGGAAATGCTACCGCCATGTAATTCAGAATTTTCTAACTCTGGGCTGATAATAAATAGAAAAAACCAACGGCACTTCCCGACCGGGATTCGAACCCAGTCTTAGGGTTGCTATGGTACCATAGTACAACTGCGCCACCGAGGCAGTCAATAAAAAACGGTATTTTTAATATAGACTATGACTCTATACTTAAATGGAATGTTCTACAATCACAAGAACATGGTGAAACTCTACTTTTGATTGTGCTATAATATTTAGGGTAATACCTTTATATTTTTGGCACGTACTTAAGATATAAAAAAATATTCTCGTTTACATATACAACTAAAGTGGTTCATAGATAATATCATTTTTATAGCCTCTTGATTTCGTCAAGATTTGGGTAGATTATGATGAATAAGTCTAGAGGACCATTTAAAAACATTTAAAGGCACGTATTTTGTGAAATCGTGACGAGAACGCGAGATAAAATGATGATATTTATTCTTGTAAAAATGCTTTAGCCTCCTCCACTTACTATTGTACAGTACCAAAGCACTGTAAAATGTACTCGGGACGTTTAGATTTTATTATATTTACTCCATATAATATTATATTTAAATCCGTTTAATTTCATTTTCAGGAAATATTTTCACTTTACAAGATTTTTTAATATAGACTCTATTCATGGACAGTTTAAAAATCTATTTTAGTTATCGAATGTTTTGTTTATTTCAAACAACTTTCGAATTCAGTTTTAGCAAAAAAGACAAATATTTGATACCTACTATCTATCTAATTATAAAAGTTCCATTTGACATATCTCAAAATTGTGAAATAGGGATGATGTCAAATAAATCTGTTAGTACAATATCCGATTATTAACGAGATATCGATACTATTTGTTTGTATTTCTTAATCGATTACAGTTTATATTTTTAGTTTACATTATTTCGTTTTTTTTATGTACATCTTTATCCTAATGAGACATCCACAATTGCATAAGTCACTTTAGTATTAAGGAACAAAAGCAATGATTTATTTATTACTAGCGGCCCGGCCCACTGAGTCGCAATGGCAATTTTTTGTGACACGATTTTTTTTGGAATTTCCAATTTATTTTGACGCCAACGGTTCGATATTATCATTCCTTACAATATTTATTCTTTGTACATTTTTGTTTAACCCTATAATTTTGGCTAAAAAAATATTTTAGATTTTTGATGTATGGAACGCACTATAAAACCCTAAATTTCTACGAAATCCTGCTAGATCCTGCGTTGAAATCTTATTTTTCTGAATCTTGGTCTGTTCTACTATATTTGTATACTTCGGACGTCTGTATCGACCTGCAATTTTTTCAGTTATGCAGTTCGAAACAAAAGATAAAAATCAATATTTCCCAAAACTCTTTTTACGATTATCTTTAGTAAATTTGACACAAATAAAATAAATTAATCGAATAAATTAACAAATACCAAGGAAAACTTGTATAATTTATAATACGAAGGATACAATTGAAAGCCTTTTTCGATTGCTGATTCTCTTAGGTTTATATATTGTATTTACATAATGTAACTTCAACAAAGGACATGGCCAGTTTTTGTATGGCGCTGTGCCTAGTACTTCGAATCTCGTCTACATCAATTAGTTTTGCATTGTTGGGGTAAGGTTTGTTCCAAGATTAATACAGAAAAGTTACAAAGCCTAGGAAGTTCAGGGTTTTTAGATATTTACAAAAACATATCTTATTTTCAGGTAAGGTTTTGTAGGTTATCTGTCAATTTATTGAATCGAATAAAAATACGTTTACATAAATACTTTATCATCGAATTTGGAATTTAAAGAAACTATTATTTTATAAGTTACACAAAATATACATCGAGACGTATTTTATTTGTGCCACAATGCCCTGAGATTCGAACCCGCGACCACCGTGAACATGTGGGCAGCCGCGTCTCAGCAGTCCGTTTACCAACAGGCCACCACATACACAAAATTATTGTTAAATTATTAAATTGTTAAATTATTGCCTTTTATTAAAACTATTATTGCATTATTTACTGATGGTTGTTCGGTGATAGTATGCTTGTTATTAGCTGATAATTCAGTACTTTTTAAAATTAGAAAACAACTGGATTAAAATTGCTCGATTATTTCTATATTTTTACCGATTATGCGTATACAAATCCGTTTGCATAGTCTCAACTCTACACGTGGAAGACCTAACGACGTGACTTTGTAATGACGTCTAGTAAAAAAGTATGTTGTTTAAAATGGTTGTTTTGCTTTATTTAAAGGATTTATATTTAAATTTAGTTATTATGGATTGTAGATCGTGTAATAAAACAAGAATAGCTTCATAATTCTATGGTTTTACGGAAAGTTTTATTGAAATTGTGTGAGTTACGTCTTCACAAAGTTATTTATGATAAAAGTATGAAATGTCAAATGAGATTTCTTGAATTAGAAATACAATAAAACTGGTTTTGAAATTGTCTAACGAATAAGGCCATATATTTAAAAAAAAATTGTGTATAGAGATTAAGTGCTATATGTATTGACTTGTCATAAGAGCTCTTTAATTGCCTACATGACCAATAAATACATTTCATTTTATTCCAGTGTTTGATTCGGAGAAGTCTACAATAAATTGTTACACTCACCTGCCACATACTTCCACAGCACATTCATGACAGCAACAGAAAACAAACTCTTCGTAGGAATGGGCTTGTTTTCATTAGCCTTTATTTTATCAAGCAAGATCTGCAGTTCGTTTTGTATTTCCTTCTCCATATGAGTCTTGCCGAAGCCCACGTTTCGTAGTTGCTTGACAGTGAACTGCCTTTGTATGCGCCAAAGAGGACCGTCCGAGAAAGTTATACCTGGTAATAAAATAAACAAAATTATATAATATATGACTGCCTCGGTGGCGTAGTTGTACTACGGTACGGTTACAAAGCTGAGGTCTCGGGTTCGAATCCCGGGTTGGGCAAAGTAATATTGGATTTTTCTATTCAGTATCAGCCCAGAGTCAGGAATTTGTGCCCGATATGGCGATAGGCTCGCCACCTATCACATTGTGGGACGGAACATACAAGGCGAAATGTGGGTGCCCTGGCACCTCTGCCTACCCCTTCTGGGAACAAGGCGTGAGTTTATGTATGTATGTATGTATATAAAATATTATAAAATCTACATGTTTTGCTATTGTTATAGCGTACAATGTATTATTAAACTTGACCTAGTAACATTTTTATATTTTTATTTTCTATTCTCAGGTCAAAAGTCTCTTACGCTATAAAAAATGTACTTAGCAAGCGATCTATGAATATTTTTTTATACATTGTGTGTTTAAAATCCTTGAAGTGGCTTGGTTTAGTTATGAATGCGCACACACATTACCAGGCAGCTTTTACCATATTTTATTGACCTTGGTACGGCACTAAGTACAAGTCTAGTCTGGTCGTGCGTATTCCGTGGGTTAGCTTGTCTTGCCGTTTTGAATAATGGTTTGTTTTTATGAACAAATGTACACATTTCAAAGATGTAAAGAGATGGTAAGGATAAAAGTCCAAGTTTCTTAAATACAGGTCGACACAAGTCACCAGGAAGAAACAAATGGCCCTTACGCATTTTTTGACATGCGCAATATTATAGGTATAAGAACACAGCGTAATAATGATTCTTCATAAGCGTGATAAGATGTGACAGCAGTTTTTATATTTGTACCCTTCTTCTTCTGAATCTATTTTTTTCATACAAACATTATCCACTAGTACCTTCCAGTTCATATCTTCATATATTATAAAAAATTTGTTTGTGGTATATGTTTAATTTTATTTATATTTGATTTCATATTAATTTTTATAATATTACACTTATTGAAATAAATGTAAATTGTTTTAATAATTTTTAATTTATTTATATTAAGCAAATGTATTATTAATTTCAAGGTGATCTCTAATTGTGTTAATTTTTTTGTTGTTGTAAAGGACATATCATCAGTAGAAAATATACAATTTTGCGTTGTTATGTTTATGATGTCGTTTATATACAGTAAAAACAATAACGGTCCCATACCCTTACTTGTGGAACACCATACTCATTGAGACTGTAAGATAAGATGAATGACATATTATAAGATCTCTATTTTCATTCAGTTTATTAACTATAACATCCTGCTGTCTGTGACTTAAATATGATGATATCCACTGAAGTAGTGATCCCCTTATGCCAATTTGCTTTAACTTGTGTAGTAAGTTTTCATGCGACACTAAATCGAACGCTTTTGATAGGTCAATGAAAAAACCTGAAGTCAGATATTTAATAATTATATTTGTAAGTATAATCTTCATTAGAGAGTAAATAGCCCAAGATATAGGCTAGTTATTAAAAAAATGTTTAAAATTTGAAATTTTTATTGTTATGGATATTATTATTATTGGTAGATAACTGTTAATGTCACATTTATTTCCCTTTTTGCATAATGGGCTTATTATAGCTAGCTTTAACACTTCGGGAAATGTTCCTTGTAAAAAGGACATATTGATCAAGTAAGTTAAGATACCATATAATTCATGGCAACAAGCTTTGATGACTTTGGTGTTGATTTCATATTAGCCTTCAGATGTTGCGTAGAGACATTATTACTGTCTGCACCTCGCTTTCCAGCAAGAGAAATATTGAGCTAACAGACAAGTTGTCCGAAATATTATAGTGAGTTCTTTGTCATGTTTTATTTCAATTTATTGTTCAATATAATCATTATACAAGGATGCTATTTCTACAGGGTCAGTAATTGTTTTTCGGTTTGCATTTATTAATTCTTTGTTTTCTTTGCAATTAATTTTATTTGTGTCGTTTTTCATGACTATATGTTGCTTTGCATTTATTACGATTGGTACTGAAATATTTAGCAATTGTATTTTTTTGGAGGCATATAAGCATTAATATTTTTAGTTTTATTAGCAATAGTTTTATGTTTGTAGTATTGAAAACGTAATGTCCGTTTAGTCTTGCAACTTTGTTTTACACCCTCACTTATCCAGTTTTGTTGGTTTTTTATAAGTTAACTTTAACTCTTGCCTTCGGAAAACATACATTGTAAAACAAACTTAACTATTTATCGAAATCACTAAAAGCAGAGTCTGAATCATTTGAATAAATATTTGACTATGTACGGCATGTAAACATTCTTTATATTTCTGCATATTGTCTGACTTAAAATGTCTCATATGAATATAAAATACTGATTCGTGCTTTGGTTTTTCTTTAACGGGCTAGCCTAACATTTGTGCAATATCATTTATTTTACCCGCACTAGGCCAGCGTGGTGGACTATAGGCCTAACCACTCTCAATCGTTCTCTCGATTGTAGAGGAGGCCCGTGCCCTGCAGTGGGACGTATATAGGCTAATACAGATTTAATTTAGTAATTACCGATGTTAAAATTTTTAACCATGCTTTAAATCAAGATAACACTCCGATGGCTTGTTTAATTACTGGTAACAATAATTAATAAAAAAGCGCAAAAAATATATAATTGTATAGTTAACTACCAGTCATAAACCTTGAATATACAAATAAATATAAAATTTTAAATAAAATGTTATATTTAAAACAGCATTTATTTTATTATTACGTTTTTAATTAACACTCACCTAATGACCAATATTATTGAACATAATTATTCAAAACGTTGCCAAAATACATATGTTGACCTCGACAGCTTGAGAGCTATAAATATTTTTTTATTGCATTTGTAGGCAACCGATCACGCGGCCGCCTCATGGTAAGCGGTTACCGCCGCTCATGGACCGTCGCAGTACCAGGGGTCCAAAAACCATGTATGCCGTAAGTACAAGGGCGGATCCAGCTTTTACGCCAGGGGGGGGGGGTCATATTATAGTTCATGTCAGATTTTACGCCAGGGAGGGGGGGGGGTCATATAGTTCATGTCAGAACACTGGGCCCGATTTCAATACTCTAATAGGCATGATGACAGATTTTGAAAAACTACTTCAGAATGTTCGTATACATTAACAATATTACAATGAATTTAATTTTTGAAAAAAGTAAACATTTGCGCGAAAAATTACGTTTTAAATTTCACATTTTAACCTTTGCTCAAAAACGCCGTAATAGTAATGGCGTCCGTGTGTGACGTCATGCTTTTTTAAATGCTTGCTCGTGCAATGTTTACGTGTATTTTTATTTTATTTATTTATTACACAACAAGAACTTAGGTCTATTTACATACATATATACCCTACAAAACCACCTAAGTGGTTTGACTGTAGGTTGTAGAGCCTCTAATAAATAATTTAACTAGACATTAATATGTGGACGAGTTAAACAGCGGTGTCGTAGAAGCTGTCCATACGGTGGGGTCTAAGTATTTTAGACCTCGCCGTAGAGATAGACCACAAAAACTTTCGATCCACACTCTTAACCTCATGGCCGAAAGTCGATCTTTGGCACTGCAGTCTTCCGATGACGCCGAAGCATATTAGCGGCTTAATAGACGGATCTGGAAGTCCTTGCGACACGATGTCCGTGCTCACAATATTGTGAGCATTAAGGAGACAATTGAGCGGAACGGAGGCTCCAAAGTGTTTGCAAGAGACTTGTCTATTGGGCAAAGCCAGTTGTCTAGGCTGAAAACGGATGATGGCCGCGTGGTATCGACTAGGGCAGAGGTATTAAGAGAGATCGAGAGGTTCTACGGACAGCTTTACACCTCGGTTGCCGAACCTACTGTTAGCTCGGCCGAAGACCCGAGAGCCGAGTTAATCCGACACTTTAGCGATGATATCCCAGACATCAGCCTGTTTGAGATTGAGATGGCCCTCTAACAACTTAAAAACAACAAGGCGCCGGGTGAAGACGGAATCACTTCAGAGCTTCTGAAAGCGGGCGGAACGCCGGTACTGAAAGTCCTTCAGAGGCTCTTTAATTCCGTTCTCCTCGAGGGCTCAACGCCGGAGGCATGGAGCAGGAGCGTGGTGGTACTGTTCTTCAAAAAAGGTGGTAACACTTTGCTGAAGAACTACAGGCCCATCTCGCTCCTGAGCCATGTCTATAAGTTGTTTTCAAGGGTCATCACAAATCGTCTCGAACGCAGGTTTGATGACTTCCAGCCTCCCGAACAAGCCGGTTTCCGAAAAGGCTTTAGTACCATAGACCACATCCATACGCTTTGGCAAGTTATACAAAAAACCGAGGAGTATAACTTGCCGCTTTGTTTAGCGTTTGTGGAATATGAGAAAGCCTTTGATTCGATCGAGACCTGGGCTGTGCTACAGTCTCTTCAGCGGTGCCACATAGACTATCGGTACATCGAAGTGTTGAGGTGTATATACAACAACGCCACCATGTCGGTCCGAGTACAGGATCAGAGCACGAAGGCTATTCCACTACAGAGAGGCGTGAGACAGGGAGATGTCATATCTCCGAAACTGTTCACTGCCGCGCTGGAAAATGCCTTCAAGCTCTTGCAGTGGAAAGGATTCGGCATCAACATCAACGGCGAGTATATTACTCACCTTCGATTTGCCGACGATATTGTAGTCTTGGCAGAATCGCTGGAAGACCTTAGCACTATGCTCGAAGACCTTGATCGAGTTTCCCAACAGGTGGGTCTTAAAATGAACATGGATAAAACGAAGATCATGTCGAATATCCATGTTGTGCCCACCCCCATTGGAGTTGGGGGCTCGACTCTCGAAGTTGTAGACAAATATGTCTATTTAGGACAAGTGGTCCGGTTAGGCAGGTCCAATTTCGAGAGAGAGGTCAATCGGCGAATCCAACTCGGTTGGGCAGCGTTCGGGAAACTTCGCGACGTCTTCTCGTCCAAAATACCTCAGTGCTTAAAATCGAAAGTCTTCGATAGTTGTGTGTTACCAGTGATGACATACGGCACCGAGACGTGGCCTCTCACTGTGGGCCTCATTAAAAGGCTCAAAGTCACTCAACGAGCCATGGAGCGGGCTATGCTCGGTGTTTCCCTACGAGATCGAATCAGAAATGAGGAGATCCGTAGGAGAACCAAGGTTACCGACATAGCCCATAGGATTGGCAAGTTGAAGTGGCAATGGGCCAGGCACATAGCTCGTAGAACCTATGGCCGTTGGGGCCGAAAGGTTCTCGAGTGGAGGCCACGTACAGGCAAGCGAAGTGTCGGACGCCCGCCCACAAGGTGGACGGACGATCTGACTAAGGTCGCAGGAAGTCGCTGGATGCAGGCCGCTTCCAACAGGTCATTGTGGAGATCATTGGGGGAGGCCTATGTTCAGCAGTGGACTTCCTGTGGCTGATATGATGATGATGATGATGAATATGATGAGAGTAGATAAAAGACGCGGGATAGGGATAGATGGAAACGAGACGGGACGAGAACAGGAAAGGCGTTGTGGTTTGACAATATTATTGTAACTTGAAAACTAAAAATTATCTAACGTTTTTAGGTAGTACTTAAGCAACTTATTTTTAAAATTTAATTTGTTAGCCTCCTGTCTAATATCTATTGGCAGGGTATTTAATAAATATGATAATCGCTTTTGAATGGTTCTATCGCCATAATAATTAGTTACCCTGGGCACTGGGCCTGCCAGCAGATACTGACCTGGTGACTTGGTTATGACTCGCAGGAGATAGGGTAAGCTCCTGTTTACTATGTTGATTCGTTAAAAATAAATATTTATGTTTAAGACTAATGGGAAGTATTTGCATATTTTAAAAAGTTTTTTTATAATTGCCTTTACATTTATCTTTCGTGTTTTTATCAACAAGAAATTTTAAAAATCTGATAATTCTGATGATGATGATCTGATGAAATGATTCCAATTTATCTATGTGTGTTTTCAATGTTAGACCATAGCAATCAAGAGCATAACTCATTATAGACTCCACCAATAACACATACAATAATTTTAATGTACTTTTAGGCACTTTGAAACTCAAATGGTAAAATTTTCCTAACAGTATTCTTAATTTACTACAAATATAATCAACATGTATTCACCAAGAAAAGTTTTCTTCTACTTTCAGTCCTAGATAAGTGACGTTTTTTACTCGCTCGATAGGTTTGCAATTACAACTGGTACACTTATTGTGAATACAAGAAAAATCATGTGCAAATATTGACGGTGGCGACTCAGTTAGTCGAAGATAGGGTAAGTGAATGATAAGAAGTTTAGTTTTATCGGTATTTAGAACTATGCCATTATCATGGGCCCATTTCACCACAGCGTCTACAACTTGTACCAAATGAATTATCTCACCGACATTGGTGCCGGCACGTAACACACATAAATCATCGGCAAACATATACGACAAACATGTATATTGGGATATATACATTTTATTATTTTTAATAGTAATGCCGAGTTTTAATGTGGATCGATGATGTATAGTTCCGTAATGTAATAAGACATCGATACAAATTCCGAGCAATTTGTTTATTAATGTTTCAATGGATAAAAAAGTTAGAAATATATGGCTAAAAATGGAAAGGCAAGATCCAGGATCTTTATCTTTAAATTCGATGAGTAACACGTAATCCGTGAACACTATTTAGATGGAAATAATAACTTTATTTACAATGTTCATAATATTAGACGTGTCCAGAAAACAACATATCAAAATTTAAAATTATTATAAATAACAATAGCGATAAATATCGGAGCTACGATTCATTTATTTCCTTTCGGTATTATTATCATGCCAATCGCTGTGTATATGAGGACTGAAAAACGTTATTAATGTTCCAATTAAACAGTGATATGGAATATCGCATAGTTCCAAATTTTGAGCTATTTGCGATGAATCCTTATTCCATGAGTAATGTTTCTTTTTCGTAGGTAGCGCAAAACTGATTGCATTACTAAATATTAGATAAATATACTGAATAACATAGAAATGACCAAAACTAGCCAACAAGTTCGCGTTATGACTAAGTAATATTTACGAAAGTGACACGCTTCTGATTGGCGTTTCATCTAATATGGCGGATCCTTAGGTCTTGTACTTTTATTTTTGCAAAAATATATTATATCTTAATTAAAAACTAAAGCAAATGTTTATTTTGAGAATCCTTCTATTATATATAATAATATATAATAATTAATGAAATTATGGTTTAATATAATAATATTAAACCATAATTTCATTAATTCGTTGTTACTGTCATCATCCCCATTCGTAATAATGACTTTTTAAAGTAATACGGCTAATAGTAAGTAGTACGGCTGTAATAAGCCGTTATTTGTGAACACACACACTTTTTTACTTTATTTATCAACATATAAAGAATTAATTGTGCTTATAAATTTTATCAACAAGATAATTAATAAATTCTGACAATCTGGAGCCAGCCCAGGGGGGGCGGGTCATGACCCCTATGACCTGGATCCGCCTTGGGTAAGAAGAGTACTCTTTTAAAGCCTCGCTTAAAGAAGGTTGGCACATAGCGTTCAGGGAAGGCCGAACAGGAAGTTCATTCCAGATCTTCCACGTACGTGGTAAAAAGAACGCTTGGAATGTGCCGGTCGGTAACGGTACGCTTCCAGGCGGTAGGAATGAACTCTACTGCGATGATGGGTGGTGTGACGATAAAAAGGCGACGAGGTTACCATTTGAAACATTTGTGGAACAGACGATAGAACACACAGAGAGACCCGAAGTCTCTCCGAATTCCTAACGTCTCCAGTTTGTCTGTTAGATTGGGATCAACGTTTATTAGACAATCTAGTCACTGTAAAGATTCAAGTGGAATGAGCTAGTATTTTGTTACACTTGCCCAGAGGTGAGAGCAGTACTCCACGTGGGGGTAAATTTGCATTTTTCAAACGTCTACCTATGCCCTCATCAAATCAGGAGGGGAGCGGGAAGAAAAAAACATGAGAAGAGAAAAGGGACATTGGACATCCCGTAATCTCGCTCATCGAAAAAAACGCGATGTCGATTTCCTGTGAGAAAGTGGTGGATTACCCTGGACCAGCCTTCTCATGCATGCTGAGTCATGACTGACAACAATGTGGGTCTTCCATATTTGGTATTTGATTTATTTAAAAAAAATGCTGTAATAATATTATAAGATCCAAAATTAACTTCATACACTACAAAAGATGATCGTTACTACAATAGGCTATTTGACAACATTGAAAATATACTATAAATTGTAGTCATCCTGCAAGATGATAGCATGAAAAAGCATATTTCTCGACAATTTGGACTAAATTAAGTTTACTTTTGTAAAATACACGAAATAAAATTGATTAAAAAAAGACATTTTCTCTGTGACCAGAACGCTCTGTGATTGGTTGCAGCTCTCGTGACGTCATCGCGCAGTAAAACGCTTTGTCAATTCATTGTAGTAAGTAGTTGGGACTTGTGATTGTACATCTAAGTTAGTTGTGGTTGAAGTTCGCGATTTTTCTGAAATAGTTTTCAAACTTTATCTAAGAAATCTTTAGACTTATTAAGCCACTTCGGGGGTGAGTCTCAGAATGGAGTCAAATTTTGTACCAGCTGATAGTAGCAACCTAAGAGAGATGCGTTGATGGTTGCACATTTCTTTAAAAATAACATTATATACAAATGATTAATATGCTGCGTATTTCAAATTTAAAAAACAGCAATAAAGTAACAGTATTTATTTATAATATAATCTTATTTTAGATTATGTTGAAAAACACTTAGAAATATATTTTTGTTTCACATATCTGCAAGGGAATCCTATGGAGACGATGCGATTGCGACGGTTATGAACTTATCATGGTATTTATTTTAATGAAAACAATAAATTTTAGTTACAATTGAGAATATATACTACGTTAATTAATATTTACATCGAAATAATATTCACACATAAAAAAGGGCCAATGGGATGAAACGCTTTTTGGGTCTCCCCTAGCTAGTTCTAACCACAGTAACATTATTTTATCACGTTAATTTAACCGTGTTATTTATGAAACCTATGAAAGCTAATGTTATAAGGAGCGCCTAATAACTGCGACACAGTTACAACTACTGCAGTTATTATGGCAATATTTTTATTGTTTCACTGCTTGTTGGTTCAGAAATAAACTTTATTTTATTTACAGTTTACCTCTTTTCGGATTCTTTGGAATTGAAACAAAGAGTTTTTTCGGACCTACCTATACTTGTATTTGTGCATTGTGATACTACAAACCATTTATACACCCCTATATTTAATAATAATGAAGAATACTGATAAAAAAGCTTCGTCGCCATAGTATTAGTAAACAGTTCACTGCGCTGTGACGTCATACGTCAAGCAACCAGCGCCATCATTAAAAACAGCGTTTTTGGCACACTTTTGGAAATTTAAATGTTATCATTGTTTTTCTTCATAATGCAGTAAAATATTCCGGAAATATCAATGTAGTGAGCTTAATATGCGATACAGGATAGTTTAAAACCATTATTGAAAATTAGTCAAATACCCTATTATAATAAAAAATCAAATAACCAATTCTACTTTATAAGAGCGTACCCTACACTACCACATGTAAAAATATTAAAAAACGATTTAACAACTTAATTGTGAGTAATGAAAATTAAAAAATACATTTAATTTCTGACTAATGAACCAATTTACTGTAGTCAGCAGTGGCAACACTAAAATAATATTTTCATTTATTTTAAATTTATTCCATTAATTACACCATAATTTGAAATATTCTCATGAAATAAAGAGTGCAACTAAACGGAAACTCAATTTCCATTTTTATCAACGGTCTTATTCAAATATAGTTTTAAAACCTATTATCGAATTTTATGTCCCTGTCGAACGACTATCACTTGAATTCAGTTTGAGGAACGAAGACAAAACATTCGATAACTGAAATAGGTTTATAATAGACTGATGGATGTGGCCCGGTTCCGCCCGGGTGCAGATACATTTTCCAAAATTCCCGCCAAAATGTTCAATTTGCAATTTGCCAAAATGTTCAATTATCAATTTATTTCTTAAAAGGTATCCTATGTTACTTCTAATGCGTCAAATAATATGTGTAAAAAGGTTCATGATGATTGATAAGCGCTGCTTGGTCTAAGTGGAGAGAGGTCTCGGGCATACTCTGCGACCGCAGGATGCCGATGAGGCTCAAGGGTCTTATCTATAAAAGCATTGTGCGGCCGGTACTCCTGTATGGTTCTGAGACGTGGCCTGCCCTCAAGCGGCACGTCCAGGAGGTCCACGTCGCGGAGATGAAGATGCTACGGTGGATGTGCCACGTTACGCGTTTGGATAAAATCCGTAACAAGCACATCCGTGGCAGTCTTGGTGTCCGCGGTGTGGCTGATAAACTCCAGGAATCCCGCTTGAGATGGTATGGTCACGTCCTAAGGAAACCGCAGGAGTACGTCGGTAATGTGTGCCTGAGCCTCAATATTCCCGGACCTCGACCGCGGGGTAGACCAAAGAAGCGCTGGCTCGATGTCGTCAAGGAAGATATGAGGGTCAATGGGCTTACTATTGAGGATGCCGAAGATCGGGCGAAATGGAGGAGAATTTGCCGGAAGGCGAACCCTGGCACTGGCCGGTATAACGCCAGGTAGAAGAAGAAGAAGATGATTGGTTAAGTAGATTTTGCGTAAAAGTGTAACAAACAAACTTTCATTTACATTTATAATATTATATTAGTATGAAGTAAGATGATATCCCGGACATCAGCCTGTGTGAGATTGAGATGGCCCTTTAACAACTTAAAAACAACAAGGCGCCGGGTGAGGATGGAATCACTTCAAAGCTTCTGAAAGCGGGCGGAACGCCGATACTGAAAGTCCTTCAGAAGCTCTTCAATTCCGTTCTCCTAGAGGGCTCAACGCTAGAGGCATGGAGCAGGAGCGTGGTGGTACTGTTCTTCAAAAAAGTGATAACACTTTGCTGAAGAACTACAGGCCCATCTCGCTCCTGAGGCATGTCTATAAGTTGTTTTCGAGGGTCATCACAAATCGCCTCGAACGCAGGTTTGATGACTTCTAGCCTCCCGAACAAGCCGGTTCCCGAAAAGGCTTTAGTACCTTAGACCATATTCATACGCTACGGCAGGTTATACAAAAAACCGAGGAATATAACTTGCCGCTTTGTTTAGCGTTTGTGGACTATGAGAAAGCCTTTGATTCGATCGAGACCTGGGCTGTGCTACAGTCTCTTCAGCGGTGCCACATAGACTATCGGTACATGGAAGTGTTGTGGTGTATATACAACAACGCCACCATGTCAGTCCGAGTACAAGATCAAAGCACGAAGGCTATTCCACTACAGAGAGGCGTGAGACAGGGAGATGTCATATCTCCGAAACTGTTCACTGCCGCGCTGGAAAATGCCTTCAAGCTCTTGCAGTGGAAAGGATTCGGCATCAACATCAACGGCGAGTATATTACTCACTTTCGATTTGCCGACGATATTGTAGTCTTGGCAGAATCGCTGGAAGACCTTATGCTCGAAGACCTTAATCGAGTCTCCCATCAGGTGGGTCTTAAAATGAACATGGATAAAATGAAGATCATGTCGAATATCCATGTTGTGCCCACCCCCATTGGAGTTGGGGGCTCGACTCTCGAAGTTGTAGACGAATATGTCTATTTAGGACAAGTGGTCCGGTTAGGCAGGTCCAACTTCGAGAGAGAGGTCAATCGTCGAATTCAACTCGGTTGGGCAGCGTTCGGGAAACTTCGCAACGTCTTCTCGTCCAAAATATCTCAGTGCCTAAAATCGAAAGTGATGACATACGGCACCGAGACGTGGCCTCTCACTGTGGGCCTCATTAAAAGGCTCAAAGTCACTCAACGAGCCATGGGGTGGGCTATGCTCGGTGTTTCCCTACGAGATCGAATCAGAAATGAGGAGATCCGTAGGAGAACTAAGGTTACCGACATAGGCCATAAGATTGGCAAGTTGAAGTGGCAGTGGGCCGGGCACATAGCTCGTAGAACCGATGGCCGTTGGGGCCGAAAGGTTCTCGAGTGGAGGCCACGTACAGGCAAGCGAAATGTCGGACGCCCGCCTACAAGGTGGACGGACGATCTGGCTAAGGTTGCAGGAAGTCGCTGGATGCAGGCCACTTCCAACAGGTCATTGTGGAGATCCTTGGGGGAGGCCTATGTTCAGCAGTGGCTGATATGATGATGAAGTAAGATAATATATATTATATGAATAAGGCCGCAACAGTGAGCGCGTATTGGCAAAGTGTTGGAACTTACTGGCATGTGTCACAGCCTCCGATGCGTAGTTGGTTAGACGCTGACTACGAAACGCTTGGTCCCAAGTTCGATCCCCGCACCGACACAAATGCTTATGTGGCCCAAAAATATTTGATGGGTATGGGTCTGGGTATTTGTGAAACCGATAAATCTCTCGTAGTTTCTGGTACCCACGACACAAGACTTAGGCTCAGTTGCACAAACTAACTTTGCCAATACCTTTGGCCTTGAAACTGTCAATTCCATACATTCGCAAGGTCAAATACATCTCAAATGTATGGCGATGACATTTTCATAGGCAAAGGTATTGGCAAAGTTAGTTTGTGCAACTGAGCCTTAATTGATCATAATGTGGGATCAGAACTATGTATGAGACAGTTGGGTGTATTTATTTATTTGTTAGTTTCAATCGAACTAATATAAATGCTTATTGCTGCAGGACAAATACACAAGGACAATACTACGAAATACCCATACACCACAATATGACAATTAGTTGAGTACCCCGTTAGTTAGTTTCCCTAGCACTCATTTTGGCCCATTAAATAATAATTTAATCAATTTCACTAATTGTGTTACCTACAATTGATGGCGTTAGAAAATAAATATTTAGTTGCGATTATTTTACTAGTTTCATATAGAGTAGAGGATAAAAATATTTTAAGCTACAAAAGTTGCTTATATCGCTACAAATATCAAACATAAAAAATATATATAAGAGGCATTTAGACATGTGTTAGACAAAAACCATTAAGGTAGGACGTAGGTACTACCTAATCTTATTTTGCATACAAAAACTGGAAATCTTGAGCAGTATAAAAATGGATGCTCAGGAAAACGTTATTTTCTGGCTGACCTCTCAAAGATATAAAATAGCTTATCTAAAGCGTCAAACGCTTCTGCAGTTGATATCGCCGCAAACATTCTGCTGCAAGCGGAATATGATATAAATTATTTAAAAGCAACGTTAAACCTTACCTAATCTTTTTCCGAGACATCGCAGCTGTATAAAGAAGTTGTCCGGGCGTCCTTCAAATGCTTTTTCAGTAAATATTTGTCGTACATTCTTTTCTCCGTAGACGGAAACTACTATTTCGCCGCCAAGTTTCAAACCTAGTACGTTCGTCGAATACTCTTTTGATAGTTCCAAAAGCGCTTTGAATTGTGAACCATGTTTCTTCGTCATAGTTTCGACGACATTGCTGCAGCCGATTAATGGATACCATCTCGGACCTTCGGACAAAAATTACATTTATTAAATATCACATCATAATGATATTTACAATCTAGTTACATAATAACACAACAATTAATTTCATTGATTAAAACAATATCATAGTCAAGCACACCTAAACTGGTTGCTATAATTTCTTTGTATGATTTTTCTTTTTTTTTTATTGATTCCTGAAAAGCGATTAGGATTAATTTAGTGTATACGCTTTTGACACGTTGCCTATGGAAACTCTACCCGGCACACACTTATTTGCGAATTAATTATTATATACGAGCACTATAATTGCAGTTACTATACTGGGTATCTCAAGACTGCTATCGAAAACGAAGCCGGGTGGTAGTTTTAGTGACTACAAACACAATGCAATTAAAAATTTCGCAAAGAAACGCGACAATTATTTTTTGTGATTTTTTAAAAATATCGTCATTTTTGAGTGGTAAATCCATAGTTTTAACTAAAATAATAATTTAAACTCTTTTTATACCTTAGAGTATTTATAAATAAAAGGGTATACACTATTATTTTAGGAAAAAAATGTATTTACCACCCAAATATGGTCATAGAAAAAAATTGTCGCTTTTTTTTGCAACTTTTTCTGATGCATTGTGTCTGAAGTCGCTTAAACTACCACCCGGCTTCGTTTTCGGTAGCAGTCTTGATATACCCTGTATACATATATGTATGTATATTATATTACATATATTATTTGTACTTATTATATTATATGGCCAATATAAATGGATAATTTACATAAATGAACCAACGTCATTTCATAAAGCTCTGTTTATGATAGTTAATTATATTTATATGAAGATTTTGATTCTAATTATTATACTATTGTTTTTGTAATAATAATGCCTGACGGAACAAAAAAGGCGAAACTTGAGTGTCCTGGTAGCACATCTGCCTACCCCTTGTGAAAAAAAAAAAGACGGGTTGCACTCCGGGAGTGCCGGCAGAAGTGAAAACTTGATTATTAACGTTGAGCATGTTTGATATTTTGGAATGGTTAGGGAATAATTTTGCACCAATTGCTTTATCAGTATAAAAGTACTATCATTTATGTGGTAGAATACAATATTCATTTATTGCGCTATCGTACACAAACATGACAATTTATATTACATTAAAAATTTAACACTTTAAAATTATTACAATTATTTTACATTAAAAAGTTTATCTCTCCGAAAAATCAACTTTCATCCATAATTTCAACGACTTTTTCACCATCATCATTACCAGAACTATCATCGCCAATCTCTAAAACTGATACGATAGGTTTATGGTAGCTGAAGTAAGAAACGAACAGTTTTGATTCGAACCTATTTAAATGTCTAATAAAGACCGCATCAATAGTAGTTTTGTATTTCGTTGTGCTAAGATTGCGATCATTCGACATAGTTAAACCAAATTCATTATTTAAAAATTCAATTAATAGTTGATTTTTATCGTCTGCGAAGTTTATGTTGAAATCTCCACTCAAAATCATTGGCAATTCATCAAAGCTTTATAAACTGACAGCTAACTGACAGCTGTCTACTCTCCATCCGTCTTACGCTTTTCGTCTTACGATCAGGTCACGTGTCCTGACGCGAGTTTAAGATTTTATACCCATTACAGAAAAAGTGCTCAACGCCGCTAAAGAAGTTTTCACTTCAAAAATGCATGTATTCATTCATGCTAGATGCATGCATGTATGTAAATTTCAAAATTGGTATACCTAGTCTTGTTAAAAATACAATATTAATTAATCACTGTGAAGAAAAATAAACGTACAAAATATTTTCGCATAGGAAACATTTTTTAATTTTTTTGTGATTATGAGATGTTCTTCCAGAATAAAAGATAATTGTGTGTCCATCAACTGCACTCCATTTATTGATCCGTGGTAGAAGTAGACAACCCAAAGCTTCCTCATTTCCGATTTTGCTCAAATTAAATTACTCAAAATGTTCAATAATTCAAACCATTGAATCAACCAGGAATGTAAGCAAACAACACAATATTCCGCATGCATTCCGTATTGAATCAACTGACGTGTATCCCGATTCCTGTTATTTGTCCGTTAATGCAAGCGTACCGTCCCCATAATGTTTATTGGCAAATCGTGCATAATTGGTTAGGTAAACATTGTTCCAATATTTAGCAGCAAAATAGAACAATGAATTGCGAATAATTAATAATAATAATAATAATCTTTATTTAATAACAGCCTTACAAACTATTTGTACAGGAGTCCCCAAACTAGGCAGAGCCTGTATCTTGGGGTAGGTACCAAGATAATGAACATACAGTATTAGGCGAAAGAAAAAAAAAAGAGTAATGTTAAGTATTTGAATTTAAAGAACAAAAGCAAAAAAAATATTTTTTTACTAGATAAAGTTAATACAATAATAAATATTAACATTCTACCGTGCTCTTTATGACAGAATATCGTGAAGCGCAGTTTTCTACAGTGATGAATATAATACTTTAATAGCGCAAACAATATGGACATATTAAAAGAAAAGGAATACAAAAACACAAAAATGAAACATTGCATTAGTGACAAAGAATTAAATACCAGTAATACAAAACTACGATAAAAAATTATATAAAAAAAAACAACAGTACGAAAAAGAATTAATTAAAATAAACTAAGACCTATGTAATAAGTATGTACGGGTAAAGGGTGAGAAAATTACTCTAGTAGGGATTCTGTGCTCATGTAGTCTAGCGAAGACAACCAGATACCAAGTTTCTGTTTAGCCTGGCGTACTGACAAATGTTTGATGTCACAGTGTTTCACCACAGCATTATATGTGTGTGTCATTAGGAGAGCGTTGTGCACAGTAGTATTTAAATAATTTACTACTATGCACAACGCTCTCCTGGTTCAGGATCGGATACGCGGTACAATATAATATGAAATATCTATCCAGCAAAACATTTTCTTAATTGTTTGACTTAAATATCAAAATAAATATGCGCCAAATATTCACATTTATTAGTAACCTGCTGCATAAGATGAGCACGAAACTAAATATATTCAAACAATTTTCGATAACAATAAAGAATTGATATCAAAAAGTATTGTTCGATTTCCATTTTTCGATGCAAACAAATAAGAATGAGCGGTTGTGGACAGAGCCAACACCGCAGTCAATATGCACGTTGAAAACGGGCAACAATCAGAAATGGCCACTCGGATTGGAAATAGCGAATTTTTTACATGCCAACCGCAAACACGCCATGAACTTGAATCCTAACCTTGATACTAAAAGGGGCATCAAATTCCGGAAAATAAATGAACGGCACGCTCTAGACTGAAAGGGAAAAGTGCATTTTTTGCTCTTGTAACATCTCTATTGTGAGCATGTCTCCGCCGCTATGTAGGTCAGTTATGAAATACAAAATGTTTTAAGTTAAGACGCCACTCACTTTATAGTCAGTGTGCGCGAGTTAATTGTTATAGCTTATCCTTAAACAAAACTAGATACTAATTGCTTATTAATTATTTCGTAAACATATATTGTTTAATTTCAGACAAAACATTGCGCCGTATTTATTTATACCGGATTTCCCAGCAATCTCGTATTGAATATATTTTTATTTTGTGCATCTCTCTCTTAATTCTTTAGCAAATCTGCTGTTGGGCTTTGGCCTTCTCCAAGTACTTTCAAAATTTCGATCAGTATCCAATATCTGGGGGCACGGCAGTACCCCCTCCAAGTCGAGCTAAAAAGCGGCACAGTCGTACCATCCTTTTCTCGAAGCAATTCAGACCATTTTCAACCCACCATAACTTCATTGTGGTTAAAGCAAGAAGCCTGAATTTTCAGTTACTAAGCAGGCATTGTGTAAACACGGTATATTTAAAATTTCATTCAATTTGAACCAGTAGTTTAAGAATTGTCAAACTTTCGTAATATTGTCACTCACTGACTGACTGACCGATCATCAAAAGTCTAAGGCACTTCTAGCAGACAAAGAACCTTCAAATTTAGAATATAATTAGCATTTAGTGTCTAATTTAAGGGAAAATTTAAATATTTCATAATTTTTGTCTAATTTTTAGATACACCAACTGCCTAAATAACTTTGTAATCCCATATAAATGTATAGGATTACAAAGTTATATTTGCAGTTAATGATTCGTTGTGCCCGTATATAATGGAATAATAGTTGTAGATAGGTATCTATATATATGAGGCATAACAGGAGGGGGTATAGAGAGAGAAAGGGTGTATTCAGCCCATGAAACTGTACAACATTCCTGTAGAAAAACATGACGAAGATAAACTTGCAAATAAATAGACTAAATAGGTCGAAAATATCAATTACCATGAAAGAAAGAACACTAATAATCAAATCCGCTATATTTGTGATAAATTGATACTTACAAAAATAAGAAAAAAACATAAGACAGAGGCTTTAAGAAAAATCGTTGTATATATTCTAGAAATAAGAAGTACCGAAAAGGAAAAAGTAGGACTCTTCAAAAAGACGTGAGATCCCATCAAAAACATCCTGTAAAAAAATTCCAAGTCTCGCAGCTCGGTTTTCTACCGCAAAAAGTTGTGAGATCCATGTAATACCAAGTCGATTAATTTATTTAGTCCTTGCTTAAGGGACGTTCTGCATAAAGTTATTACGTAAGTTATTATCATATCAATATTAAAAACTCTTAAAAGCAGACATCCGCGGATGCGGATGCGGATGCGGATGCGAATGCGGATGTTTAAGATCCTCTATAAATATAGTATATGAATGAATATTAAAATTTAACTATTATTTACGGATTTTATCGCTTACTATTATTTATCGATTTATCTATGTTAATTTTTATATATTTTAACTTCCCGGCATTTCGATTACTTTACACGATTCATGGTCACGGGGCGGACTGAGTATAAGCTCATCCGCTCAGTGACTGTTATAATTTAACTACCCGTAATTTACAATTATAATATTAAATTAAAAAGATAATTTAAAACGTTAGTCTGTTTTTGCGTTTCGATCTACGCAGAAGAAGCTCACTGGGTATTGATGTCTGGCAGTTGGTCTTTTGGGTCCCGATTTATTTATGTCTAGAATTCGATCCCATGCTTGTGCAAGGTTCTAGCCATCTTCTCTATTGATAATTAAATTCATCACCTTCGTTTTGAGTAGCCCCAAGTGCTCGCAAAAGAACACAATTTTATTTATTAAGTATAACGTCGCCTTTTCTAATACAAGGCGGTTAGGAAGAGGTTCATAAATTAAACCCACGCTGCAAATAATTGTTCGCTAGGATCACTAATTAGTGGAGTGGATAAAAATCTTCGTGCTATCGGCAATAATATCTTAAATTCCTCTCGATAAACACCACTTAAGAGGATTTACATCCAAATAGGCTCTTTTTTAATGGGGCAAGAAAGAAATACTTTTTTTGAGTACACCTTCAGTGCTACCACTTTCTGGTATTTCTCGACTCTCATCTTCACTAGAAGAATCTAACATCATAGCAACAACAAACGCGTCGGATCATGTCATTATTTCTTTCGCTCCCACTGGTCAATGTCATGTGCGAACGGCACGCGCCATTCGCCGGCACCACCAAATTTCTGTCTTGTCTCATCTTGTATTACATCCGCATCCGCATAAATATCCGCATCGATTATTGCGGATGCGGATGCGGATGCAGATGTCCAAATCTATGCGGAAGTTCCGCATTTGCGGATGCGGATGCGAATATTCGCAACATCCCTGATATGTAGGTCGAGGAAAACACAAGAGAAATATAGGCTATATTTTGTTACTAGTGATTTCCGTGTCATCGTCCAATGCCTTTATCTGGTATCAAATTTCTTATTTAGCCTAATTAGGCGATAAATCGAAGGTTTTTTCTTAGCGCTAATTTACACTGTTTTTTAACACAAACAACTAGTGTAAATTCACATTCATCATTAACGCTTCTAAACTAATTTGATTAGGACTTTTAGCCACCAATTGTTAGCGACACTGTGGTTTCAAGTATGCCGATAAGTGGCTATAAATAAATGGTATAAATTGTATATTAACTTTAGTCAATGGCTTTACAATAGGGAATATGCATGTCATTTTTTTATATTTTTAATCAATTCTGTATGTTATTACATTATCGGAAAAAAATATAAGTCTGGAAATATCAATCAAAAAAGTGCAAAAAAATAATCAAAACTGCTATCAGTTTCGAAGCATTTAAACGCCATGTTGGCGGGAACTCGTTGTGACGTCAGAGGGCACGATATGAACAACGTAGTATTTGGATTAAGTTTCTGTCATGAATTGCTACAGAACTGTATTTCGTGACAAAATAATCCATTTTATTTAATAGTATAAAGAAAGCACAAAATAACTCATAAAGAAACGTAAAACAATGCACTCAACAAGCTAAAACTTCATAAGAATGTGCCCATTGTCGTCACTTTCCCTTTCAAGCAATAGATCGCGTTTCGGAAAAAATGCGCGGCTTTTTTAAGTATTTATTTTACCGATTTAGAGTTGCTAAATTTAATAAATATCTTTAAGGTATATTTCTATATTAATAAAGATTACAAAAAAATATTTTGACTTATTTTGAAGTCTGGTGCATATTCCCTATTCTCTCAATTGTTTTGTGCATTCTAACAGCCTCCGTGGCGCAGTTGGTTAGACGCCGCCTATGAAACGAGAGGCCGCGGGTTCGATCCCCGCACCGAGAGAAATGTTTATGCGGACCACAGATATTTCTTTCGGGTCTGGATTGGTTTGTGAAACCGAAAAGTTTCTCATAGTTCCTGATACCAATGACAAGCCTCGATCTAGGTGTGGGGTCAGGACTATGTATGTGACTGTTGAGTGTTATATTATCATCATCATCATCTCAGCCACAGGAAGTCCACTATTGAACATCGACCTGTTGGAAGCTGCCTGCATCTAGCGACTGTAGCCAGGTTGTCTGTCCACCTTGTAGGCGGGCGTCCGACATTTCGCTTATACGCGGCTTCCACTCCTGAACCTTTCGACCCCAACAATCATCGGTTTTACGCGCCATGCGCGGCCCAGTGCCAAATTATATTATAATTTTAAAGAAAGAAAGATTTTTTAGCTAAGGTCATGTCATATATGTAGCTTTTATGTGCAATTCATTGTTGTTCTCTTTTGTAAAAATTTCATACTCTCGTTTGTACAGCGATTCGATGGAGATTTTCATAAATTACTAATAAGCAGGTACCGTAGAAGCTCCTGGTAATCAATTATTTTAATTTCTCACAGTTAATTTATGTTGGTGATAAGTAGTATTAACATATTGTGCCTGTATATACATATAATCAACAACTTATATGGAATAAATACATACTTAAGTGAATATTAATTCGTTTGGCCTAAAATATAATCGCAATTGGGAACTTTGCATATTATTATGAATCGAATGCATTTTAATTTTCAATAGGCTAATTATTATTGTCAAAATATACGACGTTGAAATGATTGTTTGTTATTTATAAATTGCATACCTAATTAAATTATTGTGCACTGCCAAAAAATGTTTTTGGTACATTTTATAAAATCCTTTAAGTATATTGGACTTGGAACATACAAGGCGAAATGTGGGTATCCTAGTTGCACCTTTGCTACCTCTTCTGGGAAAAAGGCGTGAGTTTATCTCTGCATCTATACAGGGTATATCAAGACTGTTACCGAAAACGATGCTGGGTGGTAGTTTTAGTGACTTCAGACACAATGCAACTAAATTTTGTGCAAAAAATAGTGACGATTTTTTTTTCTATCTTCGGATTACGATGGTATGAGGTTAAGGAACTTTATTTCCCAAAAGAAATTTACAAATTTCACTTAATGAGAAATTTATACATTAAAAATATATATATATATATATATATATATATATAGTAGTTTTGGAAAAGCGTTACTAAATATACTAATTATTATTCAATAAATATCTACTTACATAGTTTTTCCTAAATAACAGTGTACATCCTTTTAATTTTAAACACGCTATAGTACGCAAAGCTTTAAACTATTATTTTAGTAAAACCTATGGATTTACCACCCAAACTCGACGATAATGAAAAAGTCATGCAATATTTTTTGTTGTTTCTACAATTTTGTTTCACCCTCTACCCTAAACATACGTTTTTTTTAAACTTGTGGTAGCGAAATATTTGCGTATATTTTACGCTCCATTTTTTGAAATTCGTATTTATTCGTTGCAATACAGACACATAAAACATCGCCTACCAGCAAAATAAAACATTGAATAATAAATAAAATACTTACCGGGTGGAAATTTTTTCGGCTTTATGGCGCTTTTGACCAAGTACCCGATACATATCACGAACAGCAAGGAAACTAATGTGATGAACATATTGCCGTCCCTCCGCAGGCGATACGTCTCAACAACAGCCGGAACAAGACTGTGAAAAACACATAATTTAAATACCTTTATGTATACAAGTTATTTTTATTTATTATTATCAATGGTAACTGTAGCGTCACTGTATACAGCGTGGTCTAAAACGAGTACACGATCTGACACTAGCTAAATAGTTTAAGATGTTAAATTAGTTAAAACTTACTGGTGGTAGGTATCTCATATGCCTGGATAGAAACCACCTCTAGGTCTCCCGCCAAACAGCAGTTTAAATGCACTGTTGCCAGAGTAACTGGATATTGTGCACGACACGAAATAACTAGTTAAAAATAAATAATTATTCCTGAAGTGGTTTCATTTTCCCAAACCTCACACTATGTGCCTACTGCGCATGCGCGGTGCGGCTCCCGAGGGGGTGAGAGGGCTGGGGGGCGCCTCGGTCACGTGGTACAAGCGGGGCGGGGTGACGTCGAACAAAACTCTCCGCACCCAAAACCCAGCCGTATTCACGCCCCGGGAGTCCTTAGGGATGGGTGCATGGTGTGAGGGGTTGCGCGGGGATGAGCCCCACATTGTTGTGTGGAAATCGAGATGATTGTAAGGAAATTGTAAAAATAAGTGAGAAATAAAGATTATGACGGGTGCTGAAGGGTGAGGGGCTAGGGGGGGTGAGCGTGGACCGAGAAAGGATATAAAAGAGGGGCGGTTTGGCCGTATCGGCAGCTTGGCGCCGGGCCCCGCCAGAAGAGGACCTCTCCAAAGGAAGACAAGAAACGAACCGCTGCTCCACGCTCGCCCGCCCCTCGCTCGCTCGCCCGCAGGCCCGTCAGCCGTTGAAGAGAATTGGTGTTTTGAAAATTGAACCAAAATCCCTAGGAAATCTATCACGCACATTCGTTGGTCCTTCGCATCCGGATTATGAAGAAAAAGCAATCGTTGATCATTCGCAGACGAATTTGAAGACGAAATATCAAGATCGAAGACTTGGAAATATTGAAGAAATTTCGACGAATCTGATTGGTCGAGAAATCGTTCGAAGTCTCGGAACTTGTGCCTGGTGCAAGATTCATTTGGAAGTTTCTAACAGTCTGAAGACTTGGTTCCTGGAAGATTGTCTGAACATTTTTTAAGCCACAACGCGGAGAAATCGTTCGAAGTCTCGGAACTTATGCCTGGTGCAAGATTCATTTGGAAGTTTCTAACAGTTTGAAGACTTGGTTCCTGGAAGATTGTTTGAACATTTTTAAGCCACAGCGCGGGATTTGTATTTTTTCAGAACAACCGCAAGAAAGAAAAAGATGCCTGTTACTCGCTCGAAGAAGGGAAGTGTGATCGACGCGTCCGAAAGATTGAGCCCGGCCGTAAGGGTGCCCCGTACCGAGGTTAGTCCGTCCAGTGCACCACAAGTAATCACTCAAAGCACTGCGGCGGCCGCCCGAGGCGCGGGTGCCACGCCCACAGGGAATGCTGGCCCATCCGTGAAGACAACTGCAACCTCTGCAAGAACGACGACGACCTCCGAGGATACCGCGACTACTTCAGAGACTGCATACACGGAAACAACGGCGAGTTCGAACACGGCGACCACGCAGGCAGAGAAGGACGACGGCGACACCCTGAAGCCATCCAAAGGCGCCAAATCACAGCGATCGCAGCGCAAGAAGCTTGCTGAGCTCGAGGCACAGGAAAAGATAGCACAACTAAAGCTGGAAGAGGTGCGCGCCTCGCTTGCGTTGGCCCAAGCGAAGTTGGAAAAGGAACGCGCCGCAATCAGCGACGATGAAGAGGACTCTGTGGAGTCCGGAGATGAGCACGACCGATCCAGTCGTGTACAGGAATGGTTGGAGGGTCAAGAGGAACCACCAACAAAGAAGCAGGACTCACCAGACGAGGATGATTCGAAAGGACAAGGACAGGGAGCTCGCAAGAACAAGGAATGCGAGCACCGGGAGCGCAAAGATGAGCCCCGGCCTGCGCGTCAGCCACCGAACGTGGACGTCACCTCACTGGCGACAGCTCTCACCAAAGCCGTGAAGATGTCGAGAGACGCACCGAGATACCTGCAGGAGCTGCCCATGTTCGATGGGCGAAGCAGCGGCTGGCTCGCTTTCGAAGCTGCCTACTATGAGACTGAAGCTGTATTCTCAAGAACTGAAAACGTTTCACGATTGAGGAAGAGCGTCAGGGGGGCGGCGAGCGAAGCGATTAGCGGTTTACTGATTAGCCAACCGGAGCCGGAGACGATTATGAAAGCTTTGAAGAGAAGATTCGGTCGTCCCGACGCGCTAGCCATGCACGAGCTGCAAAAGATGAAGACACTTGGGAAGTTGACCGACAGCCCAAGAGATTTGTGTATATTTGCTGACAAAGTGGCAAATACTGTGGCCGCTATTGAAGCATTGAAGAGGATCCATTACTTGTATAATCCAGAAACAGTCAAGACGACTATAGAAAAGTTCACGCCCACGCTGAGAAGCAAATGGTACGATTACGCCGCCGCGTGCAAGGAAGATGTACCCGACCTGAAGAGGCTGGCAACTTTTCTCAGCGAGGAGGCCGACAAGTGTGGAGCGTACGCACCACTCGAGGACGTCCCTGTGGAAAGGCGTGGAAGAAAGAACATCGAACGCACTTTCGTCGCGGACGACAACTTAGAAGAGTGCCCGCTGTGCAAGCAGAAGCATCAGTTACCTGAATGCAAGCAGTTCAGAGACGCCAACGTAGGGGACCGGTGGGAGATCGCGAAGCGGTTTCGAATATGCTTCCGATGCCTGAGGAGCACGCACCGACGAGGAAACTGCAGAGCCAAGAAGTGCGGCCGGGAGGGTTGCCTGATGGCTCACCACCGCTTCTTGCACAAGAACACGGGGAGGACGCCGTCAGCACCTCCCGGGCAGTCCGTGCAGGAGGAAGTGGTCACGTCCGCGGAGCTCGTCACACAGACGGATCGTGGAGGAAACCGGCAAGCATTTCTCAAGATCGCACCTGTCACACTCACCGGACAAGGCGGAGCACGCGTGCACACCTACGCGCTCATGGATGACGGCAGTACCGTCACGCTCGTCGAGGAAGGGCTGGCAGAATTGCTAGGCTTGCAAGGTCCGCGCGACGAAATGTGGGTGCAAGGTCTCAACGGAACGATGAAACACGCAGATAGCCGCAGAGTCGACGTCAAAATACGCGGACGCTACAGTGACGAAGAATATATGATACGCAACGCACGCACTGTATCACACCTGATGTCCACCAGACAAAGCGTCGACAAGAGGGACATTCAACACTGTGCACACCTTCAGGATATACAAGAGCGACTGATCTATAAGAACGCCAATCCAAAGATACTGATTGGGCAAGACAACTGGGAGTTCTTGGTGGCGCTCGAGATGCGGACCGGGAGCAGAAGCCAGCCTGTCGCGTCTCGCACGAAGCTGGGATGGGTTCTGCACGGGTATAAGTCAGCACTTCAGAACATCAATGCCTTCTGCGGACACACAGTCACTTTGGATGAGCACATGGAAGAAATGATGAAAAGATTCTTCGACTTAGAGTCGCTTGGAGTGGAGCCTAGAAAGCCGAAAAGTGATCCCGAAGAGCGCGCTTTGCAAATCCTGCAAGAAAGAAGTCGAAGGATGCCAGATGGACGCTTCGAAACTGGACTCCTCTGGAAACGGGACGACTGCACGATTCCCAACAATTACGATTATGCCTACAATAGATTGAGAAATTTAGAAAAGAAGCTCGACCGTGATGAGGACCTGAAGATGAAGTATGAAGAGAGGATAAGTAACCTCCTCGTCTCAGGATACGCGGTCCCGACTACTTCGCCAGCACCACAAGGAAAAACCTGGTACGTTCCGCACTTTGCCGTGTGTAACTCAGCGAAGCCAAAGATAAGGGTGGTGCATGACGGATTTGAAGCACATCACCGATGGTTCCGGGAACCGGAGTTCCTGCGCCAACCGGCGGGAGAGTGGCCGGTGGAGGTGAAAGTGCCGACCGACAAAACGAATGAAGAAAAGTGTCTAAGTGTCAGAGAAGAAAAGGCTTACACCTGTTTGCCCGATCTGTGTCGATTCGCGAAGTGGAGTAGTGCAGTGCGAACCGTGGCGCGAGTGTTGCAATTCCTGGACTTGTGCAGGCGGAAAACACACATTACGATGGCCGCAAGACGAAAGCGCACAAAAGGCAACACTCAGCAGGGCCCCACGTGGAGCGCCTACCAGAAAAGTGATAGCAAATCGAGACCGGAGCTTAAGGTACAACAGAAAAAGTTCATGAGTCTAGACGCGTGTTACCTAAGGCGCGCCGAAGAATTGTGGCTAAGAAAAGTGCAAGATGACAGCTATGCGAGTGAAAGATTGCGCGTCATGAGCGGAAGCCCACCCTCGCCGACAGATCGACTCGCCTCCCTACGTGTGTTCGTGGGAGAGGACGGCTTATTGCGTTTGCGCGGAAGAATAACAGCGGCGAAAAGTGTAAGCGAAGACACAACCAATCCAGTCCTGTTAGACGGACAACATGAATACACGAAGATGTACGTGCAACATGTGCACGAAAGGATGTTCCATGGAGGAGTGGAAATGGTGGTAAATGAACTAAGACAAAGGTTCTGGATAACTAGAATACGTCCGACCGTGAAAGGAGTATTGAAGAATTGCCCACCATGCAAAATAAGAAAAGCGAAGCCCACTATCCCAGCCACAGGAGATCTTCCCGCGGCGCGACTGGCGCACAACACACGGCCCTTCTCCTACACGGGACTAGACTACTTCGGTCCGCTGGAAGTGACCGTCGGAAGACATCGGGAGAAACGATGGGTTGCCCTATTCACCTGCATGACCATAAGGGCGGTGCATCTGGAAGTGGTCGCGTCACTGAGCGCGGACTCTGCCGTGTCAGCACTCAGGCGATTCATCGCGCGCAGAGGCCAACCGACGGAACTATGGTCAGACAACGCGACGTGTTTCAAGGCTGCGGATAAGGAGTTGAAGGAGGCGTGGGAAGCAACAGGAAGAGAGGCAAATGCACGCTGTATCAACTGGCGTCGCATTCCCCCCGCCGCACCCTTCATGGGCGGAGCATGGGAAAGACTGATACGCAGCGTTAAACAATCCCTGCGAGTGATACTAACAGAGAAATACCCGAGTGACGAGACATTGCACACTCTGTTAGCGGAGATAGAAAACATTGTGAACTCACGACCACTCACTCATGTGGCCGTGACACCCGACGAACCGGAGGCGTTAACCCCCAACCACATACTGTTGGGGCCTAACTGTCACGTTGCAGCGCCAGGCGACTTCGCGGACGACGACACTTCTACGCGCCGATGCTGGAAGCGCGCGCAGCGACTGGCCGACGAGTTCTGGCGGCGCTGGGTGAGGGAGTACCTGCCTTCGCTCCAACACCGGCGGGAGCCCCGCACCACCGGCGCACCCCCGAAAGTCGGGGACTTAGTCGTCGTGTGCGACGCCAACCTGCCGAGAAACGTCTGGCCGAGAGGCCGGGTGTCCAGAATCTACCCCGGGGAAGACGGCGAGGTGCGAGTCGTCGACGTCACAACGAGCAACGGGCACATCCTGCGGCGGCCGTCCCGGAAGATCGTCGTGCTCCCAGTGGAAATCGCGAGCTGCGACGGCGGGAGAAATGTGCACGACACGAAATAACTAGTTAAAAATAAATAATTATTCCTGAAGTGGTTTCATTTTCCCAAACCTCACGCTATGTGCCTACTGCGCATGCGCGGTGCGGCTCCCGAGGGGGTGAGAGGGCTGGGGGGCGCCTCGGTCACGTGGTACAAGCGGGGCGGGGTGACGTCGAACAAAACTCTCCGCACCCAAAACCCAGCCGTATTCACGCCCCGGGAGTCCTTAGGGATGGGTGCATGGTGTGAGGGGTTGCGCGGGGATGAGCCCCACATTGTTGTGTGGAAATCGAGATGATTGTAAGGAAATTGTAAAAATAAGTGAGAAATAAAGATTATGACGGGTGCTGAAGGGTGAGGGGCTAGGGGGGGTGAGCGTGGACCGAGAAAGGATATAAAAGAGGGGCGGTTTGGCCGTATCGGCAGCTTCGCGCCGGGCCCCGCCAGAAGAGGACCTCTCCAAAGGAAGACAAGAAACGAACCGCTGCTCCACGCTCGCCCGCCCCTCGCTCGCTCGCCCGCAGGCCCGTCAGCCGTTGAAGAGAATTGGTGTTTTGAAAATTGAACCAAAATCCCTAGGAAATCTATCACGCACAGATATAATGAGACTTAACATCTCATATCTAAGGATGGCGAGCGCAGTAGAATGCCAAGCATTATTTTGCAGCTCATGATGTTGTTTGGTACTGCTACTGTACATGAGTTGTGGTGACGCTTACCATCAGACGAATGGCGTACTCGTCTCGTCGTATCTAAATATGTTCATTTGGCACACGAGGTTACCGACATTTGCCGATTATCGTTTCTGTCGATGAGTTGATACCAAAGAACCTCGACCAACATCTACAGAGGCTCGCAATTGGCTGGTGGGTCAAAAGTCAGATACAAGGCAGAATTACTAGACACGGCACACATTGTTAGGTGGTTCATCACTTCATTTCCATTACCTTCGGTAGCTTAGGTCTTGAGCTTCAACATCGGAGGGTATTTTTTTTGTATTATCTAAATATTTGTTTTATAATTTATTTACGATAAAAATTAAAAAGATGTATTAAATAAAATAAAGAGAAAATTAATATCTTATACAATCTTAAAATACTTTGTATACTTATAAGACTTCACTTATTGAAATAAAACTTACTCAAATCCGCGATAAAATACGTAAATAATAGTTTTATTTCAATTAAACCATGACTTTACTTAGCTAGTCTCGACGGAACATTTGATTAGACGGCGGCTGTGAAACGAGAGGCCGCGGGTTTTATCCCAGCCATGGACAAATGTTTGTAAGATCCACAAATATATATTTCGGGTCTAGTTGTTTGTGAGCCTAAAAAGTCTCTCGTAATTCCTGATACCCACGAAGCAAGACTAGATCTCGTGGCCTGTGGAGTCAAGAGTGTGTATGTGACTGCTGGGTGTATATGTCATCATCATCATCATCATATCAGCCACAGGAAGTCCACTGCTGAAGATAGGCCTCCCCCAATGATCTCCACAATGACCTGTTGAAAGCGGCCTGCATCCAGCGACTTCCTGCGACCTTAGTCAGATCGTCCGTCCACCTTGTAGGCGGGCGTCCGACACTTCGCTTGCCTGTACGTGGCCTCCACTCGAGAACCTTTCGGCCCCAACGGCCATCGGTTCTACGAGCTATGTGCCCGGCCCACTGCCACTTCAACTTGCCAATCCTATGGGCTATGTCGGTAACCTTGGTTCTCCTACGGATCTCCTCATTTCTGATTCGATCTCGTAGGGAAACACCGAGCATAGCCCGCTCCATGGCTCGTTGAGTGACTTTGAGCCTTTTAATGAGGCCCACAGTGAGAGGCCACGTCTCGGTGCCGTATGTCATCACTGGTAACACACAACTATCGAAGACTTTCGATTTTAGGCACTGAGGTATTTTGGACGAGAAGACGTCGCGAAGTTTCCCGAACGCTGCCCAACCGAGTTGGATTCGCCGATTGACCTCTCTCTCGAAGTTGGACCTGCCTAACCGGACCACTTGTCCTAAATAGACATATTCGTCTACAACTTCGAGAGTCGAGCCCCCAACTCCAATGGGGGTGGGCACAACATGGATATTCGACATGATCTTCATTTTATCCATGTTCATTTTAAGACCCACCTGTTGGGAAACTCGATTAAGGTCTTCGAGCATAGTGCTAAGGTCTTCCAGCGATTCTGCCAAGACTACAATATCGTCGGCAAATCGAAGGTGAGTAATATACTCGCCGTTGATGTTGATGCCGAATCCTTTCCACTGCAAGAGCTTGAAGCCATTTTCCAGCGCGGCAGTGAACAGTTTCGGAGATATGACATCTCCCTGTCTCACGCCTCTCTGTAGTGGAATAGCCTTCGTGCTCTGATCCTGTACTCGGACCGACATGGTGGCGTTGTTGTATATACACCTCAACACTTCGATGTACCGATAGTCTATGTGGCACCGCTGAAGAGACTGTAGCACAGCCCAGGTCTCGATCGAATCAAAGGCTTTCTCATCGTCCACAAACGCTAAACAAAGCGACAAGTTATACTCCTCGGTTTTTTGTATAACCTGCCGTAGCGTATGAATATGGTCTATGGTACTAAAGCCTTTTCGGAAACCGGCTTGTTCGGGAGGCTGGAAGTCATCAAACCTGCTTTCGAGACGATTTGTGATGACTCTTGAAAACAACTTATAGACATGGCTCAGGAGCGAGATGGGCCTGTAGTTGTTCAGCAAAGTGTTATCACCTTTTTTGAAGAACAGTACCACCACGCTCCTGCTCCATGCCTCCGGCGTTGAGCCCTCGAGGTGAACGGAATTGAAGAGCCTCTGAAGGACTTTCAGTACCGGCGTTCCGCCCGCTTTCAGAAGCTCTGAAGTGATTCCGTCCCCACCCGGCGCCTTGTTGTTTTTAAGTTGTTTGAGAGCCATCTCAATATCAAACAGGCTGATGTCCGGGATATCATCGCTAAAGTGTCGGATTAACTCGGCTCTCGGGTCTTCGGCCGAGCTAACAGTAGGTTCAGCAACCGAGGTGTAAAGCTGTCCGTAGAACCTCTCGATCTCCCTTAATACCTTTGCCCTCGTCGATACCATGCGGCCGTCTTCCGTCTTCAGCCTAGACAACTGGCTTCGCCCAATAGACAAGTCTCTTGCAAACACTTTGGAGCCTCCGTTCCGCTCAATTGTCTCCGTTATGCTCACAGTATTGTGAGCACGGATATCGTGTCGCAAGGACTTCCAGATCCGTCTATTGAGCCGCCGATATGCTTCGGCGTCAACGGAATACTGCAGCGTCAAAGATCGACGTTCGGCCATGAGGTCAAGAGTGTGGATCGAGAGTTTTTGTGGTCTATCTCTACGGCGAGGTCTAAAATACTTAGATCCCACCGTATGGACAGCTTCTACCAAACCGCTGTTTAACTCGTCCACTGCAAGGTTTTCTTTTAGACAATCAAAGCGATTTGTCAACTCGAGTTGAAAGCTCTCGGGGTTTTGGATATGGGCGCGAGTAGGTCGGAGCGTAGACTTCATCAAGCGGCGCCTTTCTAATTGGACGTTGATATTCAATGTGCCCCTAACCATTCGGTGATCACTACCGGTTTTCACCCTGTTGATCACAGAGACATCACTGAACATCCGTCTATTCATCGTCAAGATGAAATCTATCTCATTTCTCGTAGAACCGTCAGGACTCAACCAGGTCCATTTCCTGTGAGGCGGCTTCTGGAAAAAAGAGTTCATCGCGAAGAGTCCCTCTTTTTCCAGAAAGTCGGCCAGCCTCTGACCTCTGAGGTTCCGTTGCCCATGTCCAAATTGCCCCAATTTAAACTCTGCATCGCTTCTCTTGCCCAACTTTGTGTTGAAGTCCCCCATAACAACATTGAAGTAGGTTTTGGAAGTATGTATGGCCCGACTAATGTCCTCATACATCTCCTCTACTTCTTCATCTGGGTGTGTCGAGGTCGGCGCGTATACCTGTATGACCTTCAACGAATATCTTTTGGATATTCTGAGTATAAGGTATACTACCCTGCTCGACACACTTTCGATGAATACGATGTTGTTGATGAGAGACCTGTGGACGAGAAATCCGACACCTCCTCGGGACTGTTGGTCGTCCCCCCGGTAGAAGAGCAGGTTACCAGACTTCAGGGTTATCGTATCCTCCCCGATTCTTCGGACTTCCGATAACCCCAGAATATCCCAGTGTAACCCGCTCAATTCTTCTTCCAGTTCGACAATCTTCTCGTCTGTCCTCAAAGTGCGTATGTTGTGTGTTACCAGGGCCAGTCGTCGTCGGGGGTGGTAGCCGGGGCCAACCCGGAGATTCTTAGCACCCCCTGCCCCACCGTAACCATGGCTGCTACCATCGCCAGGAATAGTGGGGCTGCCGGGGACTGGGGGCCTGGTCAATTTTTGTGTCGCCATTGAGGGGTATTTGCCAATACTCGCCACGCTTGGCAGGCGGGTTGGCGAGCGCAGGAGGGGACTCGCGCTGACGACGCTGCTGCCCATCATCAGCGGGGGAAAGGAAATAGGGTTTGTGAGTAGAGGATATAATGGGAAAGGAGAGTATGGCCTGTAGGAGTGGATACTGCAGTCATGGAAGGGAATGTTTGTAGTGACTGCAGTAGCTCGGGGGGCCGAGGTCGCGTACTCGTAGCACCTATTCTAGGACAAGCCATGACCACTAGATAGGAGCACCCCTGACCGGGTGTATATGTACTGTTTATAAATCAACATCAAATCAATATTTCCTTGGTGTACAATCTACTGCCTCGGTAGCGTAGTTGTATTACGGTACGGTTACAAAACTGAGATCTCGGGTTCGAATCCCGGATCGGACAAAATGATACTGGATTTTTCTATTAATTATCAATTCGGAGTCAGGAATTAGTGCCTGATATGGCAATAGCGTCGCCCCCTGTCAAATTGTGGGACGGAACATATGAGGCGAAATGTGGTTGCCCTGGCAACTCTGCTGACCCCTTCCGGGAAAAAGGCTTTAGTTTATGTATGAATGTAGTATGCACAATTTACAGATGCAAGTACTGAGTATAAATTTTTTTCAAAGACTGTTTTTAAACCTAATTTAGTTATCAATTGTTCAATGTTTTTGCTCAAACTGAATTCGAAATTCGTTCTAGTGGAACAAAACATTTGACAACTAAAATAGTTTTAATATCTGTCTATAAATATACCTAAATATATTATAAATAGTTTTAAAATAAATAGTGCCTTTGTATAAAATTATATTCAAACATCAAATCTTCAATTAAATTATAACTTAACATTTTTGTACTTGAATTTTCCATGTTAATTGTCTTATCAGCATAAAATTACCTTTAAAAATACGCAAATACTTAAAAAATATATTTGTACATTTAATATATACTCTACCAACAAAATACCCTGATAGGAACATGATGAATATTCCGTCCAACAGATGTTATCAAATGGAATATTCTATGCATAATTACCCTTTCGATCGTCTTAATACACAATAGTTGATTTGAAAGGTTTTGTCAAGAGAAATTAACCGAAACGATCGTGTGTTGATGGATAACCATCTTTAAGTCACTTTTTAAGGTTAAAATAATAACGTTCGACGTCGAAAATTACAAGTTATCTCGTAAAACACGTACCTATTCAAAGGCTCTTTAAGACATGCATTGATTTTTGTAGAGATTTCCTAAAATAGCACTTTGTATAGGTCATGATCCTTTAGCCAATGTCAGACATAAATATCACTTTATAAATAGGATATAATCCCTTATGATACCACGTTGTCAAACCGAATGTTCAACGAACTAATTTGCCCAAAGGAACGTTTTCCACTCACGTTAATCAAATAGATTTAAATTATTAATAATTATCCTACTCTTGACACAGAAGGCAGGTGGAGAAACTAAGGTGACAGATATCCAAAGAATCATCTCTCCCTCTTCATACAAAGACATTGCTAAACATACGCATACCTAAAGGATTTACATAGGAACCTGTTAGCAGCGGCCTGGATGGCCTGAATGGCGCGCTATGTCCATTCCTCTTCAGAGTTATGCTCAACGTTATCACAACTGTCATCCAGGACCCTTGCTTGAGAACGGTGGTCTTAAGTTAAATGTGGCAAAGACTGAGTACATGGCATGAGTGAGTACGGACTCCCAAACCATCAGAATAGGGAACAAACTTGCTGTGATGACGGACAAGTTCAAGTACCTCGGGTCCGTACTGCACGAGTCCAGTGACATCGACCTTGACGTCAAAGCCCGTATAGACGCTGCTTGGTCTAAGTGGAGGGAGGTCCAAGGCATACTTCGCGATTGCCGGATGCCGATGAGGCTCAAGGACCTTACTTATAAAAGTATAGTTTGGCCTGTGCTCCTGTATGGTTCTGAGACGTGACCGGCACTCAGGCGACATGTGTAGGAGGTCCAAGTCCATGGAGACGCAGGGATTTATATTTTTAAAAAATATATTAAATAGTGAGTGATACGTCCCACGGTGCAGTGTCATGTTGGAACTAGTTCCCCGCTCCCACAACCCTGTCTTACAGGAATAAACCCACCCCTAGTTCCCTGTGCCTAGTTCCATATGTAAGGAACGCCGTTCGCTCACTTACCCACTGCGCTTGGTTATCCTGAACTTCACTACATAGTACAAACCAAAGTAACTTTCTCTGTCCCTATGTCCCTATGTCCCTTTGTATGCTTAAATCTTTAAAACTACGCAACGAATTTTGATGCGTTTTTTTTAATAGATAGAGTGATTCAAGGGGAAGGTTTATATGTATAATACATACATATTATTGTACAGAAATTTATTTGTACCCGGTCGAAGCTGGGCCGGACCGCTAGTCAATAATAAATTACACATCAACGGCTTTTTCTTATATGTATAATTAGTTCAAACATTCAATTAAATCTATTATTACTTATTGTTCTTCTTAATATACAACAAGAGACATAAGACTGTATTTTCTCACGTGTAATATACGTAATTAGTGTATAATATAATTATTAGTGTCGTAAATAAGTATATATTCATTTGGCAAATAGAAAAAATATATACATACATAAACCTACGCCTTTTTCCCAGAAGAGGTATGCAGAGGTGCCAGGACACCCACATTTCGCCCTGTATGTTCCGTCCCACATGTGATAGGTGGCGAGCCTATCGCCATATCGGGCAAAAATTCCTGGCTCTCCGCCGTCACAGAACCCGAGTGAAGCCAACCACAGTTGAACGGGTCCCGGTTGTCTTGCCGTACATAAAAGGTGTCACAGTCAAGATTGGTTATATCCTGAAGCTTGCTTCTATCAACACATACTTCAAGCCGCCCAAGAAGATTAGTAAATTTTTACCACCTGTCAAGTGCCAAGTGCCAAGTCCTCGCTAAAGAACACGGTTTCCTGCCCAGGATGTTTCGCGAGGCTATTGGGATTAAATATCCAAATTTCAATAGGGAAGACGGCTTGAAGCTTGCACAAGCATGGGATCCAATTCTACACTTAATTAAATCGGAACCCAAAAGACCAACTACCAGACCTCATGACACAGTGTGCTCCTGCGTAGATCCGAACGCCAATGCAGATTAATTATTTAAATTAACTTTTTCAATTTAATAATTCTTAATTAAGGGTAGTTAAATTGTAACAGTCACTGAGCGGATGACTAATACCTCAGTCTGCCCCGTGACCACGAAAGCTGTAGTAAAGTAATCGAAACGTCGGGAAGTCACAAAATGTAAAATTAAACCAAATCCGCGATAAAATCCGTAAATAATAGTTTTATTTCAATTGCTTTTATTGGTTCGTATATACTCCCAAAGTACAAAATAATACTCAGTGTAACAAGTTGGTACCAGATGTTCAACGGTTAGCGCCATCGAGATATAGAAAAGTATTGCTTCATTATTAATTACATTTTTTTTAATCGGAATGTTTTCTATTAATCCTTGAACCTGGTTTTACTGCCCAATTATATTTATATTAGAGTATATATATCTACCAGTATTCGCAATTCATTTGAATCTAATGTCAGCCTGACGAAATGTGCAAATTTAATAGGAGTTCTTTTAAATCATTACAATGAATGACGAGACTAGCATGCCGTTCGCCTCATGGTATGCGATTCAACGCTCATGAACAGTAGCAAACAAAGAACAGCATTTTGAAGTACAAAGAAATACTTGGCATTCCACTGCTCTCGCCATCCTGACACATAAGATGTAAGTCTCAATATATCCAGTAGTTACTTTGGCTACAATGTCCTTGAATCCGAAACACGATGAAAACAATAACAGTGCATTTACACTACTGTTTGGCGAGAGAAAAAGACCTAGAGATGGTACCTATCTAGGTGGCCTCTCAAATATGAGAGACCTACCACCAGTAAATGAAATGTTCAACATCTTCAAAACACTCACCGTTAAGTCAATGTTTGACAATTCATCAACAGTCACAATACAAAAATTGGCAAAACCATCAGGATGAATCTATATATTCTATGGAGACTCCATAGAACAGTAGGTATATTACATTTCAAACAGTTGCAACACTCACTTACGAGGTAATAAAATAAATTAATATTGCATTACAATAATTACCACCTAAATTACTTTGACAGACATAGGAATGTTTATTATAAATATTTCTTTATTATAAAAATATTAAAACATATTTAACTCAGACGGCCGACCAGCGGCAAGATATGTCGACGATATTGTCAAAGTCGCAGGCCGAACCTGGATGCGACTGACAGAAAACAGAGAAAAGTGGCATAATATGAAAAAAGCCTATACCCAGCAGAGGGACCCTACAGACTGGAAGGGGGTGGATGATGAAGAACTCATAACTTTTGGAATGTCGATTACACGGTAAACGTTACGGTAGTAAAACGGTAATCCGGCAACCTTAATCAAGTTGTTGTATCTTTTAAAGGTAATTAATCTGCGCGTCATCATTTTACATTACGGCAATTACGGCATTACGGCAACAATAATAAACAAAGACACAAATAAACTAAAACTAATCACGAAACAGACTTTTTGTATAAAAATTCAAATTTCGATAATAGATAGAGTAACGATCGATTTGCGAATGGTTTTTCAGCGTTGTGTTATGGTTGGCACCACATCATAACATTTAGCTGAGTGGACCCCTTTCGGTTAGATCCATGATATCTACGTTGCGTCTATAACTAATAAAAGGTTTTTCTTTCTTCTTCCTTCCCAGTTTATTGTGCACAAAGACACGCTATGTAGGACAAAATCCCGTTCTTGTGTGAATATAAGGGAAAATATCTATTTCGCTCACTCTCTCAACTCCTGCAAGTGAATGCTATCACTAGAACGCAAAGAATTAGCTCCAAGCAATTAACCTCGACAAGTCTATGAAACATGCATTATATAGATGAACTCACGCCTTCTTCCCAGAAGGGCAAGGCAGAGGTGTAACCAGCACACATACATTTCGCCTCGTATGTTCCGTCCGAGGATGTCATAGGGGGCAAGCCTGTAGCCATATCAGGCACAAATTCTTGACTTCGGGCTGATAATGAATAGAAAATAACATTGACGGTCTCGGGATTCGAACTAGAGACCTAAGCTTTGTAACCGTACCGCAGTACAATTAGCCACCGAGGCAGTCTATGAGACACTAGCTTGTTTTTCACGCACTAAGAAATTAATGAGATACCACCGCAAATTGTATGATTTATCTACGAACGCCAACCTGCACTAGGCCAGCGTGGTGTACTATATGGTCTAAGCACTTTTAATCGTACTCTTGATTGTAGAGTTAGGCCGTGCCCTGCAGTGGGACGTATATGGGCTGATATAGATACTGATACAGATCTAAGAACACGCAATTATTGATAAAGTTCTTTTGGTTCCATGAATTGGTTTGTCCTAATATCTGAGATTTGATCGTCACCTACCACGATCTATCCAATCCTTGTGTAACCACCGGGTGATTAATAGTTAACTTGCAAGCGGACCGTGCTGTCATATCACCATCTCAATCAGAAATACCGACTAATAACGAATTGGCACTATTATAGCAGAAACTAACGAAACTCACATAAGTCCTTACAAAAGAATACGATACGCAAACAGTACCTCCATGACACACACTTCTATTTTAAGAGAAATAATAACAAGATGTATTGGTCAATCACCACTCAGTAAACCAAAAGGAAACAAGGGTAAGACTTTCTGAAACCAGGAGCTTAACAAAGACAGCCGTTAGCAACTGATTTTATTCCGTTGGACTGCAACAAAAGTGGTTTTTAGTGTAAAGATTATGAGTAGATGCTCAGTAAACGCCTAACCGCTCACAATCGTACTTTCTATTATGGAGGAGGCCCGTGCCCTACAGTGGGACGTCTATGGGATTGTATAAATATATGTAGATATACACTCAGTAAAATAAATATATGTTTCACAAATAAGCCAATCCTAGATACTTTAGTTTTAGTTTTTGGTAGTGAGTTAATGTATTTACATAATAATGTAGCAATTATACATTACTGACATATTGCTATCCATTATTATTTATAAATCATATTCCTAATCATTATGCAGTATGTAGCAGCAGACCGGTCTATGATAATTATTATAATTGACTTCTTAAATATTTTATTGTATAATGTAATGTATATGTTACCGGTGTGTGTTTGAAATCCAGGACTTGCACACAATTACTAGGAAATGTACACAGTTCTAAGCTTATTTAGGAAATGTGTAAAATAATGATTTGAATGAATCTGTAATACAAACATTTTCTGTGAAATTTATAGATATACTTCTTACAAATTGTATGCACGGCCGAGATAATGCTAAGAAATATCTACTACATCGAGTATAAATAATCGTGTGAATAAAGTAAATAAAAAACACTAGTAAACTGAGAATCAAAATACCCAACCGCCACGATACAGTCTTTGGATTATGTTAGTTTATTTCCTTTCGTAATTAACGTTTTTGTTATATTACTTGAGCAAAGAGGCTTAAGCGGTTCTTCCGATGTATTGAGGGATGTCAGAAGGAACACGACTGGGACACCGGTCTTCTATCCTGACGCAAGGGGACAACTGTCCACACCGAGCCGATGTTGCGCCCAGGCTGGGTCTCTACCTATGATACCCGCTCTTAGCCTACTTCAAGTGATGAGATGAGTGTCCTCGGCAATCATGCGCTCTGTTACCCACCTCGCAGTCGATCTTATAGCTAGCGCACATCCCCCGCTATGTACCCAGCGACCCCGAAGACCCCTATTAGATGCATCTAACGACAGGCAGAGGATATTGTGGTGGAATTCTGACCATTGTCCCCTTGACCATTGGGCAGGGACGCTGGGTTAGCCGTTTTCATTCACCTCAGGCCTCCTTTTCGGTTGGCGGCGGCGAGCGGCATCAATCTGGTCACGATCCCGTTCCGTACTCTCCGTCTGCGAGATGACACTCTCACAAAAGGTGAGCATGACCTGCCATAACCTTCTACTCTCAACCATGTAAAGAATCAACGCCGAGACCGTGAGATCTACTCCGACGGTTGGGCGGAGAGTTGTGCGCTCCACGCCCCATGGCTGGGTCCTTGGATAGTATTCGCAATGATGATACGCAGCGAATTCTTCCCTTCTGGTGAGAAGGGCGGGTGGTGACCCACCACTGATATTTTCCAAAGCAGCAATGGCCCGTGGTGCCTGCCCTACCACTGATCTAGGACAGGACACACTGCTGCGATTCTGGAGGAAGGAGGCCCGTCGTCGTCCTCTCTATTGGCCGGTGGTTCCCCGTGACGGGTCGCCGCCTTTTTGTTATTGCTATGTAAGGCGAAACCAGCAATTTGTCCCGCGACACAAACCTTCTCTTTAAATTAATATTACAAAGGGCAAAAGGGACAAACGAGCATACGTTTCGCGTGACGGTAAATTGTCACCGCCGCCCATGAACATTTGCAACACCATAGAGATGTCTTGCCGGCATTTAAGGTAGGGCCTCAATACAATTTTTTTAAAGTTGCCATGTCGCATTTGTCCGGAAATGCTGCTGTTGTAATTGGTGCTGTGGTTCCAGAGATAAGAGTACGTGGATTAAAGTGTCAGGAGTAACGATTTAATTGATCTTAATTATACGTCAGTTTTACATGTTAATGTGGAGTGTATAATTTATTATTGTTAGTTCATGACGCAGACGAAATACCGTCGGTAAAACTCGATACACCTTTGTATTAAGTACTGGAGGAAAAAGCTTGGATAGAAATATTTGACCATATATTTGCTTAGTGTTAAAGCAACCGTTCACCTACAATGAATACTCACGATATGTAACGTCACTCAGCTGGTTTTGTCCCCGGGATGGCGCCCATGACACACCTGTCCGCTTCGCTTATAATTATTTCACTCACTCAGTGAATGTTTTTAAATAACTTGTTTATTTACGACTTTGAGCTACCTAATTATTTTACGATCACATAATTACTTGACGTCAATACTTCCAACAATTCGATCTGTCATTTTTCGAATCAAACAAGAATCGAATCCAATAACATATGATATGATTCACGGCCATTAAATAGGTTATTGGTACCAAGCAGTAATAGCAATTATTATAAAACTCACTTATTGCACTAGAACTCTTCCTCAAGATGTGAAGCACACACAAAAATAAATTTATTTTTTTATAAAATAACACTAATAGAACTATCACATTTTATTACATGTCGAAATCGTCACTTTTATGGGACTTGGTGACGTTAGGCACACATTTGTTTACCAAATTACAATCAATTGTGTTCACGAGTTACTGCTGTTACTCGAAGCACTGTTGATCAGAAATCATTAATGCTGACAATAGAAATTGATTACTTATTGTCATCGGTTTTAGGTTTACTTTCGTGTCGTGTGACATCTTGGCATCTGATTACTACTAATGAACAATCTAGCAACCGGCACTGGATCAAATTGGGAACGTTACGCAACAACCGTAGAGTAAATATATAATATAGAGGGAGCGGCGAGCGCTGGTACTTCAGAAACGTAGATAAAAATGGTGGTGCTGGGGCCATCTTTTTCTTCCCTACATCCAGTGTGAATTGTGACAGCTTGGAAAACGCATGAATTACTTGAAAAGAAAAAAAAAATGTAGTTTAAATGTCATTCAAATTTATTTTAGGGGTTAATTAATAAATGTGTATATCTTTATAACCGACAATAAATCCAACATTTTTTTTAAATAACAAGAAATTTTATACATACCATCAAAAACATCCTGTAAAAAAATACTAAGACTAGCAGCTCAGTTTTTCTACCGCAAAAAGTTGTGAGATCCATGTAATACCAAGTCGGTTAATTAATTTACTCCTTATTAATTTATCAAATAAAAATCCTTTACATTTTAAATAAATAAATCGACTTGGCCATCGCATGAAACATAATGTATCGTACAATTTATACATAATGCTGCTGGCCAAGTCGATCTATTTATTTAAATCGTAAAGAATTTTTAAGATTGATATGGTAATAACTAACGTAATAACTTTATATAGAAGGTCCCTTAAGGACTAAATAAATTAATCGACTTGGTATTACATGCATCTGACAACTTTTTGCGGTAGAAAACCTGAGCTGCGAGACTTGGAATTTTTTTACAGGATGTTTTTGATGGGATCTCACGTCTTTTTGAAGTCCTACTTTTTTCCTTTTCGGTACTTCTTACTTCTAGAATATCACTAACGATTTTTCTTAACCCTTAATTTGGCAAAATATATTTTTCTTTAAATTACATGTTTTTCTTAAATAATCGTTATATTATATTCCATTAGAGACAGAAAAAAATAAGAAAAAAATTATTCATCCGTTATTTTTTTTTATACCCATAGTATAATATACTATACATAATCTTATGCTTAGAATTGTACATACCGGATTATTTGTATAATATACTATACATTTGCAACTTAAAGCCGTAATGTAGAAAATATTAACACAGCAAAAAATCATTATTTATTATGATAATTGTAAAAAAAATATCTCTTATTCGGTATGCCAAGCCCTAACTGATATTAATTGCAAAATAAGGTAAAAGGTCTGATTTTCAAACATGAATTATGTGTCTACGAGCGAATTATCTATGCAAAATGTAGAAATCTATGAACTTGTTGGTATCTTTTTAGAGTCATTATTCCGACAATGAACCCACATCTCGTTGTAGAAGTATATGACGATATCTAAATATGACGGCACGTATTTTTGCGTCATTAACATTAATAGAACGACCAGTCTCTTGTCCTGAGTATTAATTAGAATTATGAACATTGTCATTAATTATATAATCTGAGAATTAATCAAGAACGTAGTTCAAAGAAGGTTTATTTAGATACATTTCTGCTTAAACAATAGCACATTGAAGGTATCCTATATTTTTCCTAAATATGGACAGGATGGACTTTAGTGATGTGTCAAACATTCGTTTAAATCTTTTAGTGGGGGTTTTTATTCACTGACGGGATTAATTTACAATTAAGTTGAACGGTGCAGAAAAAAGATCAGAAGGAAGAGAAGAAATATTGGTGGAATAGACGGTAAATCTCCTTTCCTGGAAGAACACGAAGGCATTAATGTAATTGGTGAATAGGTCGCCTATTTTGTAGGGGCTGATTCAACATTTTGTGAAATAATCGGAGGTGAAGTAACTACACAATACTATCAGATACTGACAGTGAATGTCAGTATATGGGGTAATACATTCTTGGGGTATATGCGGTGATAGATATTCTTCCTCTGAATTTAACTCCAGACCAAGATAGGTTTGTTTACGTCAAAATATTGCAGTATTGTCTTCAGAAAACGAATTTAATCTTTCAAGAGACCAGTCAATATAGTTCAATGTAATAACCGCTGTCAGTCATGACTCAGCATGAATGAGCAGGCTGTCCGGGGTGGTACCGCTGTCTCACACAAGATCGACATGAAGCGACATCTTTGCCGTCGCATTTCAGTCGATGAGTGAGATTGCCGGTTGGCCGTATTGGGTATCCTTTTCCTCTTCCCACCCCGTTTTCTCGTTTCGATTTGTTGGGCCGGCAACACATCTATGATCCAACGGTTGTGGACGTTCATGGGTGGCAGTGATCACTCACCATTAAGTGACCTGTTTCCTCGTTTGTTGGGCCAATGCAAAAAAAATGACAAGCGAAGGAGTATCAGAAGACGTAATATCACGTTATTTTTAAAATATGAGTTTCGTCCTTTTTTTCTCCTGAAAAATCACCACCAACGTCAGATCTACCATCTTCAGACGGGATCAAAGCAAGGATGCGGAGCGATCTGGTTATGGATTTCCGCTGTTAAATAAAAAAAGACATAGGACATGCAAAAATCTGCAGTCTAAGTTATTAAAAATAATGAAAAATAAAAAAAGAACAAGTATTAAAAGATCATGCTAGATGCTTTTAGTTAGAAATGTATAGTATAATATACAAATGTTAGGGATATTTATTACTTGAGTATAGTGAAATGTATAGCCTACTATACTAATGTTAATAACTTCACTTTGTAAAATATAGCGAAATGTATAGCCTGCTATACATAGACATTTAGCGTCAATTATCACTGAAAATATTGCAAGAAAGTTAGTTATTAGTTAGTGATTCCATTTATCAATAATATAGCAACATATGTAAAAGAAAAATCAATATGATTTTAAATAAAAAACAACAAAAATATGATAATAACCGAGAACAGGCGCTGGGGATTCATTTTCGGAAACTTATACGTGTCAAATGTTTATGTCATTCCAAAATTTTATCTAGCAAAATAGTTTTATTTGACAGATAAAATGTTGCCACATCGTATAATAGAAATAAATTTATTATTTTTTCAAACGGAGTGACTCAGTAATTTTTTAAAGTATACGTATAATATAGTATACGTTATGAAATTAAGGGTTAAAGCCTCTGTCTTATGGATTTTTCTTATTTTTGTAGGCATCAATTTATCACAAATATAGCGGATTTGATTATTAATGTTCTTTCTTTCATTGTAATTGATATTTTCGAGCTATTTAGTCTATTTATTTGCAAGGGCATGTGACATGCTGAATACACCATTTCCTTCTCTATATCCCCTCCTGTTATGCCTCATATATATAGATATCTATCTACAACTATTATTCCATTATATACGGGTACAATGATTCATTAACTGCAAATGTAACTTTATAATCCTATACATTTATATGGGATTACAAAGTTATCCGCACCGCCGCTCATGCCCGTCAAGGTTAAAATAGTAATACAAATTGCCCTTAGTGCGACCGAAATGGCCATATTTAACGGATTTCTAATGCATCCAAACGCGCCACGTCATGTCAACTACTAGTTGACAGTTGGTCTATCTAGAAAACTAGACACAAATTATGAAATGTTTGAATTTTCCCTTACTTTAGACACTAAACACTAATTATATTCTAAATTTGAAGGTTCTATGTCTGCTAGAAGTGCCTTAGACTTTTGATGATCGGTCAGTCAGTCAGTGAGTGACAAAATTAAGAAAGTTTGACTAGTTACAATTCTTAAACTACTGGTTCAAATTGAATGAAATTTTAAATATACCGTGTTTACACAATGCCTGCTTAGTAACTGAAAATTCAGGCTTCATGCTTTAGCCACAACGAAGTTATAGGGGGTTGAAAATGGTCTGAATTGCTTCGAGAAAAGGATGTTACGGCCTATAGCTCGACTTGGAAGGGGGGCTCGGCCGCGCCCCCAGATAATGCTGCTATTTGATTATTAGTGTTCTTTGTTTCATGGTAATTGATAATTTCGAGCTATTTAGTCTATTTATTTACAAGTTTTTCTTCTTCATATTTTTCTAGAGTAATGTACAGTTTCATGGGCTGAATACGCCCTTTCCCTCTCTATACCCCCCCCCCCCCCCCCTCCTGTTATGTATCATATAGATACCTATCTACAACTATTATTGCATTATATACGGGTACAATGATTCATTAACTGCAAATGTAACTTTGTAATCTTATACATGAATATGGGATTACAAAGTTATTCACGCAGTTGGTGCATTTAGATAGACTGCAATTATTAAAAGTTTAAGTTTGACAAGTTACAATTCTTAAACTACTGGTTCAAACTGAATGAAATTTTAAATATACCGTGTTTACACAATGCCTGCTTAGTATTTGGAGTAGGCACGACCATGCCCCCAGATCATTTTAGATTCATATTTTTAAAATTTCGAACGCCTTTTATTCAATGTTGCAAATAATTAAATTGTTGAAATTCCGAACATATTCCGGAATAATCTTAAGAGCGTTTATACCTTCCGCGCGCTTTTTGGCTTAAAAACAGGACTTTTCAAACGAGTTAATAGCCACCAATAATTATATATTTAATATATTTAAAGGAAAAATAATTAGTAATAATTTTACAAAAGGTTGTCATCTAGGGATTTTGGTGGAAAACATTATAGATTGTTGGATAATTTGTGAGTACTATAAGGATTACTGAACACAAGTTTCGTTATTTAGGATTTAAATGGCAATTTAGAACCTTAAGATATCCGAAATCACTAAATATAAGATGAAAATAAAAATATTATCAGACTAATAATATCGAGGGATTTTGCTGAGAAAAATAATCCTTTTGTGTTTAGTTCCTGAAAAATAAAAATTTAAACAATGCGAAATTCAGAAACTCTCGTCACGAACATTTTTTTTTCACCAACTTATCGTACATAATTTTTATAGCAATTGCATATTATAATAGAAGAACATCTTATCAATAAATTACCATTTTTATATTTCAAAAAAATTAGTTTTCATGTTTTCTACAAATATTTTAAAAACCACTATAAAACCCGCTGTCCGACGTGCATCAAATCAGACCGCCGCAAGGCCTTGTAGAGGGAGGACGTATCGCTCGTCGCTCCGGCCTAGCTGCAGTCGATTTTTGCCGCGCGTAGTAAAAATAGCCACGCGCGGACTGCGATTGCCACATCTTAGTACTTTGGTAGTAAAATATACATATTTTTTTATTACCTACAATGATTTTGTAGTGAGTATAAATTATGTTTCAGATAATATAATGGGATGTAATTTCGAGGCTAAATATATTTCGTAATTGTAAGGGGTTGTAAGGCCCCTAACTCTATTCATGTGTTCAAATATGTAATGATTAATAAAACGTCCGTAGTGTCTACTGATTGAACACTGATTTGAATGCAATTTAACAATGTAATAATAACGAAATTATGATTAGTATCTAAATTTGTATTATTCTTTGCTTGCACAGTAATATTTGTCTACTTATAATGCAAATAAAATATTTTTATGATATTATATTACCAATATATAAATCATAAGTTACATTTTAATTGAATATTAGAATTTTGAAGCGCACGGATCAAAGTAGGTTGAGCTGACTTTATAGCGAGCCGACGCGGCAGCTCTACGCACACAGCTTTGGTCGCTTATGTGTGCGTGAAATTAACGAAGAAATACCTATAGTTGACTTTGCGCGCAAGGTGTAAACGCTCTTAAGGTAAAAAAATATAAGAAATTGGAATATGGATCAGAATTAATTATAATATGGCAAGAGTGAGTTTTACTTTTCATTTATTATAAATATTTTGTATTATGATAACTGAAAACAATGTAACGTGAATATGTTATTTCCATGTATTTATTTATTTATATATTTTTCGCGGAAAAGTCATTAAGAGCGTATACACCTTGCGCGCAAAGTCAACTATAGGTATTTCTTCGTTAATTTCACGCACACATAAGCGACCAAAGCTGTGTGCGTAGAGCTGCCGCGTCGGCTCGCTATACAATCGGCTCAAACAACTTTGATCCGTGCGCTTCAAATATTCAATTGAAATGTAACTGTAATATAATATTATAAAAATATTTTATTTGCATTATAAGTAGACAAATATTACTGTGCAAGCAAAGAATAATACAAATTTAGATACTAATCATATTTTCGTTCTTATTACATTGTTAAGTTGCATTCAAATCAGTGTTCAATCAGTAGACACTACGGACGTTTTATTAACCATTTCGTGTTCGAACACATAAATAGTGTTAGGGGCCTTACAACCCCTTACAATTACGAAATATATTTAATTTTATATTACAATACATAAAATAATTTAGCCTCGGAATTACATCCCATTATATTACCTGAAACATATTATTTATTTTATTTTTTTATTTTAATCTTTATTGTACACATACAAAAGAACATAACAATATAAAGAAATAACATCTATAAAAAGTACAAAAGGCGGTCTTATCGCTAATAAGCGATCTCTACCAGACAACCAGACAACCAACATAATTTATACTCACTGCAAAATCATTGTAGGTAATAAAAATAATTAAATATTTTACTAACAAAGTACTAAGATGTGGTAATCGCAGTCCGCGCGTGGCTATTTTTACTACGCACGGCAAAAATCGACTGCAGCTAGGCCGGAGCGACGAGCGATACGTCCTCCCTCTAGAAGGCCTTGCGGCGGGCTGATTTGAGCCACGTCGGACAGCGTGTTTTATAGTGGTTTTTAAAATATTTGTAGAAAACATGAAAACTAATTTTGTTGAAATATAAAAATGGTAATTTATTGATGATGTTCTTCTATTATAATATGCAATTGCTATAAAAAATTATGTGCGATAAGTTGGTGAAAAAAAATATGTTCTTGACGAGAGTTTCTGAATAATTTCGCATTGTTTAAATTTTTATTTTTCAGGAACTAAACACAAAAAGATTATTTTTCTCAGCAAAATCCATCCATAAGGGTCTTATTAGTTTGATAATATTTTTATTTTCATCTTATATTTAGTGGTTTCGGATATCTTAAGCTTCTAAATTGCCATTTAAAGCCTAAATAACGAAACTTGTGTTCAGTAATCCTTATAGTACTCACAAATTATCCATCAATCTATAATGTTTTCCACCAAAATCCCTAGATGACAACCTTTTCTAAAATTAGTAATAATTATTTTTCCTTTAAATTGTTTATTGGTGGCTATTAACTCATTTGAAAAGTCCTGTTTTTAAGCCAAAAAGCGCGCACAGGGTATTCGCTGGGTGCGAAGTATAAGGTGGGGGAACCACGAAACGATCGCAGCGCGCGTCATGGCCAAAAAAGGAACTATCGGTGGCGAACGCTGTCACTTTTTACTAGCGAGATTTACGTTTTTAGTAAATAAAGATGAGTCACGAAGCTTGCTGCGTAGTTAATTGCAAAAACAATGGCAGAAATAGTGATAAAAAATTCTACAAATTTCCACAGGCAAGTTGGAGAAGCTCTCAACATGATTTATGTAGTGTATCAGAGCCGCAATGTGTTTACACCTGCAGCTCTGATTGTACACACAATCAGATTTGGCACTCGTAATATGACGGCTAGAATCAATCTGTAAAAAAATTATTATTTCGTTAACACCTACTAATGGTGTAATATATTACGTACTACATCAAAAATTGCAAAAACAGTAAACAACTGCTAACATTCAAGGATGTTTTGTATGGCGTTGATGTCACTGAAGTTTGTCGAATAACATGTGCTTCAATGGTGTGGATCATAGCATCTTCATATTTAATTTCTTTCACATATTGCACGTGTTGAGCTAAAACTAATTGTTTTCCTTTCAATGTTGTTTGTGGTTGGAAAATGATGTCGTGTGTGATTGGTCGGAATCCAGTTTTTATGATTAATTTGGCCATGTTTAACTGAAAATACATAAAAGGATGGATTATTGAGAGCACAAGCACTCATAAATAATCGTCTGCTATTTATATGAAATGCATTATTCGATGAAATTTGCTTATTTCTTTACTTACTTCTCATGACAACAGCCATGAAAAATCCGTAATGTACTAAGCGAAATCTATTGATTGTGCCATTTTAGACGAAAAATAAAAAAGTAGATTTAGAATAGTTATTGGAATAAATGTAAATTACAATATTTAATTAAAATTGTTCGTTTGTAAATAACTCGTCGTAATGACAGCCGGGCATTTGACATTTCGGAGGCCACCGTAGTTGCAACCGCTAGTTGGCGCTGTCGTCGCGCACCCAGCGAATAAACGCTCTTAAGAGTGCCACCAACATAACAAACAAGAAAATATCTACATTTTTGAAGACGCAAATTTATGACAGCGCTCCCTCTAAGGTAACAACACATAATACCAATACTTCACCACATTTACATTCACGTAATTCACGTGATTTATTTAAAATAATACGACAGGAAAAAATGCAACATACCCAAATTTTGGCGGCTCATTTAATTCTAATCTAATACATTCATTACATCATGATTATCTCGTTGTATATCATCTATATAGTAGGTACAAATAAGTAATGCAAGAAAAATAAATCCAACATTTTACTATTACCGTTTTAGAATTAATTAAAGGGCTAATAAAACTGATTTATTGCTAATGCACCTACAATACGACATGACACTTGCACCGCCATCTAGGGATGAAATATTACGATTCACGATGGCTTAAGTCCGACTAAGGTACGACGATTAGTCCATGAATTAAAAATTATTGGGAATTTCCTTTCATGTGCCATATTGTAATGAGTGTAAAGTAAAAAATTACCGGCTTTTCCTGTGATTATTATGTAATATTATCTTGAAACATAATATTTTCATTACTCAATTTATTATACCTATAAAGTTCATAATTCATAAAATAATTATAGATTTAACCTATTTAATGATGTACGATATTTACGATATCAATATTGTTCGTTATGTCTTTTTGTTGAAATTCAGAGCATCTGAGGTTTGAAATATTACCGCCATAGAATTTGATTGACAGGTGTTGCATCGCCATCTAGCGTGACAATGTGAGATTACGTAAAGAAGAACACACACTGTCTAGAAGAAGTAGTATGTCTTCTAATGTCTATTGTCTTCTAATAAATATACCAATTACTCGCGATGGCTAGTAATATTGTTCCCAATTAACTTAAAATGAGTACCAGTTTTGGTAGCTTATGTCAGATGTAAGAGTTGCGACCAAAAGCTTTTTATCTAGGGTATTAAGTGTTCAGCACATTCAACCGAAAAAATATGAATGTATGTTTATATTTCACGTGTAATACCTGCAAATACACAGTTAGCAACGAACCTACACGCGACGAAACATTTTTTTTTTTTTATGATGACCTGGCATAATGGCGGCATTGCACCTGATGGAAAGTGCCTATGCCGCCCAGGCAGAGTATTATGCCGGCCTGCTAAGGTGCCTCTTCACACCACGGCGGAAGGACCCAGGATTGTAGGAAGGAGGGAACACGCGCGCCGGCAAACAATTCCACAGCCTGACGGTGCGGCACAAAAACGAATTTGAGAACCGTTTGGTTCGCGCCCGGATGGTGTGGACCGTCAAGCCATGGCTTCGCAAGCCAGCACGCGTGGTTCTGGTTAGGAATGGAGAGGAGGGGAGCAAATTGAACAATTCTTCAGAGCACTCACCGTGATACAGGCGGTAGAACACGCTTAGAGAGGCGACATCTCTCCGGAGTTGTAGCGACTCTAAGTTGCTCGTAACGTCTGCATCATTCACAATGCGGATGGCCCGCCGCTGTAATCCATCCAAGGTATCGAGCAGGTACTGGGCGGATCCATCCCAGAGATGCGAGCAGTACTCCATACCCGGCCGGACCTGCGCTTTATATAAGCGACAAAGCTGACCGGGCGTGAAAAACCGACGCACCCTGTTCAGGACTCCAACCCTGCGTGATGTGGCAGATATTACGCCCTCGATGTGATTCCTTGGATTGAGATCACAGCGGATATCCACACCAAGGATACTCAGGTCATTCCGCAATGAGAGGGGAGTACCCTGAAGAATGGGGAGGGGAGAAAACGGGGATTTTTTGCACGTGAACGCACACACCTGGGTTTTATTGGCATTGAACTCAACCATATTCCTGGAACCCCATGTAGAAATGAGATCCAAGGTCCGGTTGAGCTCAATGACAAGATTTTTGCGTCCCTTTACAGTTTCAACACGGCAACCTGGAGGCCCGCAGTGGTATCGCCCATGAACCGTGCTGTCATATGCATAGCAATGAATGTTGCCAAGCGACAACATGTCATTGATATGCAGAAACAAGGTGGGCGACAGCACCGAGCCCTGAGGAACTCCGGCATTTACCGACATGAGCGCCGAAGCTTGTCCGTCAACGACTACACGTATTCTACGCCCATGCAGAAAGCCGGAAATCCACGAACACAAATATAGTGTTGCGTTATGTGATATTTTCAATTAGTTGTTTTTTTATTTTATCAATAAATATGACGAAGACTATACTGTTTCCATTCGTTTATTTTATTTTTGACACATCGAGTACTGAATCAAATAGTGATGGCCTGATGCGTTATCGAATCAATTTTTTATAACAAACGATTTTATTTTTGAACAAGTTTTAATCGATTTAATACATATTTTATTTTTTGCTCCATGCATTGTTTTATAAAACTTCAGGGATATTTAAGTTACTTGATTTAATAATTATATTAAAATATACCATTTACTCATGTTAAGTTAATATTCTTATCACTTCCGTCGGCAATAGTAATATTGTTAAAAACAAATTGTGAAACGGCAACACTGGGCAGACAGGTGACGCGCGCCGCCATTTTGTGGTCACTCACAACGAGACGCCCGCGCCCGTGCTAGTGTTTTCCGTTCGCTGAATTTTAATTCACATTTTTCATACGTCGAGTTGAGTATTTATATTCCTCCGTATTGTTTTACCCGTGAATTCCTACATTTGGTTGAATTGAGAACATCGTACCTGCCTTCATCACTTTCAAAATGCCTAAAGGAAAGGTGCTTAAAGGACAAACAAGGGAGTTTGTGTTGCGACTTCATGAGTACTTTGAAAGGGAAAGCCGTAATGGTGGACCTCTTATACCAGTGACTCAAATCAGAGACCGTGTTTCAGCAGCATTAGGTATTACTGCTCCAACAGTTTCAAAAATAATTAAAGAAGGCTACGGCAGTAGTGGCATGGAACAAAACAAGCCATCTACACCTAAGAAAAAACGTCAGCCCTTTAAAGTGACAGCAATTGACAGTTTTGATGGTGATGCTATTCGTCGTCATATATACGATTATTACCAAAGAAAAGAGATTCCTACTTTACATAACCTAGTACAATCTCTGAAAACTAGTGGCTTGTTCCGTGGTCAAAAGTCTTCTTTGGCGAAGGTATTGAATAGGATTGGATTCCAATACAAAAAATGTGACAAAAGAAAAATATTGATGGAACGCAATGATGTTGCTTTGTATCGATGCGAATTTTTAAGACAAGCTAAAAAAATAGAAGACTGGTCGAATGTTGTTTTCACCGATGAAACTTGGCTCAATGCGAATCACACGGTATCAAAAACTTGGACTGACAACACTGCTAGCTCCTCGACCGCAGTGCCAATGGGAAAAGGTGAAAGAATTATAATTTGTCATGCAGGAACCGCAAAAGGATTTGTGCAAGATGCTATGTTAGCTTTTAAATCAAAGAAAACAGGGGATTACCACGAAGAAATGAATTCCGAAGTATATGAAAAATGGTTTCGGGAAATGTTATTGTCACTCGAACAGCCATCAACAATATTTATAGATAATGCGTCCTATCACTCTCGGCAAATTAACAAAATGCCAACGCAAGCCAGTAAAAAAATGAAATAATAAACTGGCTCCGTAACAATGGCGAGGAGGTGGACGAGTCCCTATTAAAAGTAGAGTTACTTAAAATATTAAAAATGAGGAAGCAGCCTAAACGATACGTTATAGATGAAATGGCTGCAGAACATGGGCACACCGTCCTTAGAATTCCTCCATATCATTGCCAGTATAATGCCATAGAGCTAATATGGGCGAAAGTGAAAGGATATGCTGCGAGAATAAATACAACTCCTCCTTTCACCGCAAACAAAATGCTGGAGTTGCTTAAAAATGCGTGTGAAAATGTGACGCCTCATAACTGGGCGAGTGTCGTAGATAAGACGAAGAAAGAAATAATGTCTGATTGGGATCGCGATAATGGTTTCTTAGATTTACGCGAATGTTACACATTGAAATAAGACTATTATTTACGGATTTTATCGCGGATTTAGTTTAATTTTACATTTTTTGAATTCCCGACGTTTCGATCACTTTACAGCTTTCGTGGTCACGGGGCGAACTGAGGTATTAGTCATCCGCTCAGTGACTGTTACAATTTAACTACCCTTAATCTTGAATTATTAAATTAAAAAGTTAATTCAAATAACTAATCTGTTTTGGCGTTCCGATCCACGCAGAAGGAGCTCACTGTGTCTTGAGGTCTGGCAGTTGGTCTTTTGGGTTCCGATTTAATTAAGTGTAGAATAGGATCCCATGCTTGTGCAAGCTTCAAGCCATCTTCCCTATTGAAATTTGGATGTTTTTTAATTTCAATAGCCTCGCGAAACATCCTGGGCAGGAAACGGTGTTCTTTCGCGAGGACTTGGGGCTGGTCAAAACGAAGGTAATGCTTGGAGCCTTCTTCTATGTGCTCAGCAACTAAATCCAAACTAAATCCTTAACTAAATTAAACTAAATCCGCGATAAAATCCGTAAATAATAGTCTTATTTCAATGGGATCGCGATGTCGCATTTGACAACTTACCCATGCACTCATTAATAATTAGTGTTACTGGGGATACGAGTGACGACGACGCCGATTCCGACGAAACAGACGATTGTTTATAAATAAAAATATTAACAAATTACCTTTTAGTTGTTTTAATTATTTAATCCTTAAAGTACTATGAATTCCAACATGGTTTAACTGTTTATTACAAGTAGGTACTAAACATTTATTTTCGTTGTAATCATTGTAATTATTTTAAATTAAACTCTTATTAAAAGTCACTTCAATACGTATACCTTTATTCATATTAATTAATTTGCAGCAAATACATTCGATCCTAATATTGGGTACTATATTACGTTTAACTGTTTTCATTAGCATTTTAATGTAATTTTATTTCAAATGATTCCGATTGATTGATTCTATTCAAAATCGTTTTTGTTATCTGTGGTCATTCGTTACGAATGGCACAACTCTAAGTGGGCGTTACCCGTCAAGAAAGTATCTACTTTTATTTCAAAATATTGTTCTACTGTAATGTCGTACTTTATAGGCGTGAAATGTCAAAAATAAAATAAACGAATGGAAACAGTATAATTACTTTAAAAAAATATTTTCTATTTGAGTGTGCACCTGGCCTGCATTTAGATATAGTGTTGCGTTATGTAGGATTTTTAATTAGTCGATTTTTTATTTTTAGTTCCATGTCAATCGATTCCAAAATTATTTTGATTTATGCTCAAATTCGCTGACATGAGTGATATCTATATATGAGTGATATTACTGGCCACTTCCGGCTCACACTCTATTATGTACTCTATAAACTCAATACTCTAACTCATGTTTTTAGTGGAATAAAGCCATATTTCTTCATAGTATTTTTGATCATTTATGTATTCACTTTTTCGACTAAATTTTTTCGCAATGTCTATTGGAAAGAAAATTGAAAATTAAAAAAATTTAGCGCGTATCTTCGCTTAGAGCGCTTCGATGAAGAACCAAGGGGTTCGGCTTCTGACCTAAAGTGGAAGCATTAGCGCTCCACATTTAAAAATTTTCTTGCTGAAGGATGCACATATATTCCTGATGATAAAAAATTTAAGCTGATAGTAAATCAACTATCACCATCAATATACTGTCATATACAAGCACATAGAACATACAACGACGCAATGTCATTACTACAAGGTACATGAACTTACACGAAGCCTAGAAATGTGATCTTAGCTAGACATCTTCTGACAAATCGCAAACAAAGAACTGATGAATCAATAAAAGAACACGTCCAAGCTTTAAAAATACTTGCACTTGAATTAAAAGATGTTACTGCCGAAGAACACAAAAGCAAAGCGACGCGTGGTGCCTTTTTTACGGGAATAAACTCGCAAAAGCTTAGAGAGAGATTACTTGAAAAATTTAACCTGAGTTAAGACGAAGCTGTTGATACTTGTTGATGTTAATTACAATATTTCTGTACACACTACATTGTTGGTCATTCTAAAAAGCGCCATCAAAATGACCAAGCCACAGGGTGAACTGACACGTGAACACACTACGTAAAACTGCCCATGGGAGAAACAATGCTGTCGCAAGTAAACGCCGGCATATTTAAATATTTGGCCTTGTGATTTATTTATAGTCATTGCAAAGCATACGTTTAGAGGGAACTGTAGTCTTTTAAACTCAAAGGGGAGGTCATTAGTTATTAACGGAATACGGGGTATAAACACTTTTCTCCCTGGGCAGATCCAGTCAAAAAAGCTTCAATTATATTGAGATATAAAACTTTGACATGTAATCTAGTGCCATTACACAACGTAGGTGGTTTCAAATTTGTTAGTAACATCAAAAGTGTGCCAACACGTAGAGTAAATTCGTTTTCATTGCTTCGTCAGCATTTACTATTGTTGTCGATTGAATAATAAACTATTTCTTCACCTTCCAATGATTTAAGTAATATATCATTGATTGTTGCCATTTGGTGATTTCTAGGTGTTAGAATAGCCCTTTTGCATAACCATTCTAAAAACTTCTTCTTAATTAGAGCCACATCTGGATAAAGTTGTCTATAAGATCAACAACTGTAGTTATTATAGTACATAATTTTTCTGTTACACTTATCATACCGTCCGTTTTTGAATACTTGCTGTTTCCTATTTTAAGTAAAAGATCTAAAAATAGACCTGCAAAAGCGTCCGTCCCAAATGCGCTCTCATATTTTTGGGTAATTTAAGTATTCTGTATTTTAATATAGGACCACAAATAAGATTGTTTAAGGCATGCTTTTACTTCGTCGGCAAGTGTTCCTTTTGGTATCACTGGTATTGTTTGACGAAAATGTCCAGCTAGCAATACAGTAATACCATCTATCAAAGTGTTGTTATTTCATAAATCCTGCAGTTCTGTTTAAGGCTTAAAAGCAGGGTGTAAAGTCCTTCTAATAACGTCGCAGCAATCCCAGAATACGCGACTGCTAAAGCAATACCACGGGTACTTCTTATTTTGGCTAAAATACACAGCTATTAAGCTTAAATTTAGTCTTTCGGTCTCTGTTTTTGCGTACTGGTCCACTGACTGGTTGAAAAGACCACTAAAGTATGGAAGATTTTTTTTTTCTCCTTAATCATAATTTGTATATAATAAGAATAAAAATGTGACGCTGAAACTGTTTTTTTCAAAGACAATTTATTTTAGGATCTCGCTGTAGAATAGCTGTCGAATAATCATCTTCTGTGTGACTAAATAATAAAGGATACTGTAAAGCATCGTATGATCTATGAATTTCACTTATTCTTTGTAAATGACTACTAGGTACGGCTTTCTAACATAATATCGCGATGCTCAAATTGTTGGTCTAATAATACCAAAGCAACTTCTTTCGTAGTTGGGGCATTGTAGCGCCCTCTGTGTGCTGCTGATGGTTATTTTCGGCTTGGATAACAATTTTAAAATTTTCACAGGTTAAAGGAATTTTGTTCATCGTACTTTTAAAGTCCTTAATGCAAGGATTGACTTCCTATAACATTTTTTGTGCTACGACACATCCCAGGGGTTTCGTCCTTCCAAGCACATTTTTATTCAGCAACAATGAAATGCATAATTCATGTTTTTGTTACAACATTATCAAATTCCAAGTCAGCTTCAGGCTTATATGACATTACAGATAGATACTTTGTCTTCCATGGACTTAAAGTTGAATTGTCTCATATCGATTTTGAGCAGCCCTATGTGCTACAATGGCAGCTTTCCTATGTATTTCGGGATGCGATTGCTGGTAGTTAACGGCGGCTTTCCTATGTATTTCAGGATGCAATTGCTGGTAATTAGCAGCAGCTTTCTTGTGTATTAAAGGAAGCGAGTGCTGGTAACCAGAAGCAGCTTTCCTGTTTTCTTCAGGGTGCGCTTCTTGATAATCAACAGCAGCTCTTGTATGTACTTCAGGATACAATTTAGGGTAATCAGAAATAGCTTTTCTATGCACTTCAGGATGCTGTTAATTAAAATGAGCTTGTTTGATTTGGATGTTCCTTGTTTTATATGAATACCTGGCTCTACATTCTTTGTTTTTCTTTTGTAAAACCGATTTTTTTATCTAAACAAATTTCTGCAGGGATACTGGAGTAATCTTAAGATTATTCACTGGTGTAATAGAATCTTGAGCCGCGAAATTAAAGGCGACATGATATGGTTTATGACGAAAAACATGTTTGTGACAAGGAATCCTTTGTAATTTGTATCCAAGTAAGTTACTAATAGTCACAGTAGTTATCTGATTTTAATTAATGTGTCTGATAATAATTACCATTATCATACGTCGTATTCGACTAATTAAACCGAACAATCGCGTGATCGAATCGTAATTGACATATCAATAGCACTCCCATGTCTACAATTCTGTACTATGAGTTTCAAATAACCACTCAAACGTCCCGACCCCCAATTTTGACGTAAGCTGTCATTTTTATAGGAAAATACGTAAGGAAAATACACTAGTAATGAAAAAGCGTCCTAAATTCAAAATATATTACAAAAAGCGTTATGAAAAAAATATATATAATGCTTGAATAAACTACCTTTAATCTTACATTGGCCAAAAATAAATTAGCAATAGGCATATTTAAAAAAAAAAAGACAAACTCGTGTGTTGTTTGAGACGTGGTCCTTCTAAAATAGCTTGCACAGTCACCAGACGTTAACCCAATCGAACATCTTTTAGGTGTACTGAAGCGCAAGATACGGGAGCATATCATAACATCAAAAACAGTATTAAAAAACGCTTGAAGAGACAAGTGGTATGCTATATCCACAACCAAATCCGCAAGGCTAGAGCGCAGCATACCGCAAAGGATGGCTGCGGTGATAAAGGCCAAGGAAGGGCCCACTAAATATTAATTTAATTTGTTGTTCTTATAATGATATAACTGTAAACAACAAAATAAGTTTTATTTTTCGCCCTAATAATGCGTAATTCCAAAAATGTTAAGGTGCCTAATACTTTTGGCCAAGGCCAGCCTTGGCCAAAAGTATTAGGCACCCCTATAAAACAAGTGTATCTCATAAAATATTTAAAAAACAACTAATTTGTTTAGTAATAGAGTGGACGCGAATACTAAACGTTCATTTTAAAGCATTGACAGGGTAATTTAAGGTACCTAAAACATCTGGTCCCCAAAAGTAGCTCAGGAGATTTTTTTACGAATACTTTAGGCAACTTGTTAGTCTATTTTTCACCTCGGTCGTGTTAAGTAGCTGCTATGTGTGTATTATTTTTGTGAAGTAGAGAAAGTTAATCGTTCAAAATGCCGAAAAATCGCGATCTTGATATTGAAGAAAGAATCAAAATCCAGGTTTTTCACGAAGAGGGAAATATCAAGGTGGAAATTGCCAAACAATTAAAATGTTCCCGCTATGCTGTGCAATCTGTACTGAAAACGTTTGCTGCAACTGGCTTTAACACAAATAAGAAAAGAACGGCCCGAAAACTGCCCGCCAGGGCAGAAAACTAATACACGACTCTCTCAAGGACCGTAAAAAAACATCTTCCGAGCTCGCTGCTGCTTTGTCACAAGAAATTCGGAAACCAATAAGTTTGCGATCAGCAAGAAAAAGACTCACAGAAGCAGGCCTAAGAGGCTGTATAGCCAGAAAGAAGCCATGGCTCTCCCACAACAGCAAAAAGTACCGACTAATATGGGCTCTAAAGTACAAATATTACACTGAAGATAATTCGTCTCTTCTGGTATGCTTCGATGAACCAAACTTTGAGGTAAGTTTTATATCACACCTCGCATAGGAAAATAACAAAAATTACGCCATAATTAATCATCATCTTGTAAAATTAATAAAATATCCAACACAAGTGTTTTGTCTCCATTTTAGGTGTTTAAAACGCCGGCTGTGACTCTTGTGAGGCGTCGTATCAGCGAGGAATACCATCCCAATTGTGTGGTGTCTACTGTAAAACACGGAGGCAGCAGCATTACAATTTGGAGCTCCATGGCTGCCTATGGCATCGGCGAAATGTTCGTTTGTGAAGGCCGCACGAGCAGTCAAAAGTACATAAATGTGCTTGAAATTGTTCTGATGCCGTTTGTAATGGGTATGTTTGGTGACACCAACTCAGATGAAGTGAAATTCCAACAAGGCAATGCTCGCTGTCATAAATTGGCAATCAATATGTGGTGGTTAAGGCACAATAACGTGGTCCTTCTAAAATAGCTTGCACAGTCACCAGACGTTAACCCAATCGAACATCTTTTAGGTGTACTGAAGCGCAAGATACGGGAGCATATCATAACATCAAAAACAGTATTAAAAACTTGGTGAACTTTTATTTCGTCTACACCACAAATACATTCCTACAAATATGTACATGTATTGTTGTTGCATCCTAATTAATTCAATTGAAAATGTTTATTATTATCTAAATTCATGTTTGTTCGATTTCGTTTTTTGTGTTTATTTACTACCCCTTCATATTAGTTTCATATAAATATTTAAATGAATAATGTGTAAAGTCAATGTACCAAATGTTAGAATTTTAATAAAATCTAATTTTATTTATGATGAAACATTTCTATTACTTATAACATAATACACATGCTTATGTAAATATAATCCAATATAAGAGGCTTTACATTTTTTCGTATCTTTGGTACCTCCGACTCAGGTACGCCCAGTTGGGAACCTTGGTAAAATTGTAGCTACGTAAGGCAAAAGTGTACTTTATTTCAACTCAAGATGTCATATTTGTAATAAACACATTTGTATATTTCGACGAATACTTTTGAATGTATAAATGAAATGAAATAAATAGTTGTTTATATCATTTGAAGGGTTTTATTTGTAATCTACACAAATACTAATATCTGAATTTGAAAAAAATTACATCAATTGCCATTATTTTAAAAAACCCAAGACGCACAGTTTCGAACAAAAGTAACACTCGAAACTGTAACCAAACACTCGACAATTCTACATAATATGTAGTTACAGTCACACTATAAACATATCTTTTGCAAATTCAACCTTACGCGGATTGTTTAAAGTTGTTTATACAAAGCAGTGTACAAAATGCAATAAAATTTTACGACCGACGTTAGTCGGTAGGACAAGGCATGGAATGGAGACGAATATCCTTTTTACTTTTATATGACGATGAATTTGTATTTGTACTTTTATCTGAGCGTAGATATGTTTTGGGCAAGACATGTATATAAATCAATAGAACAAATATTTATGTGTAAAATGTAATAGGTATTTAATTTTCGATATATTCGGCTTAAAAAAATGTTCACGTCTTTGCTGGCTGATGATTGATGTCCATTCTCCGCATCGTATTGGGTCACGAGGAAACCTAAAATGTACATATTTATATATATTTTCCGAGCGTTTCCAGACCTTATCATCATCTAGCCTAGCTAGATTATTCTGATTTATATTATTATACCCAGATAGTTATTGCAAAAAAAAACTGAATTCAAATCCCTTTTCAAGATGGCGAAAAATGCACATGCAGGAAATCTTGGTCGACAATTTGATCTTAAGCTTTTTTACCCCCGAAGTCATTAGCATGTCTCGAAACCATAAGTTGTGGCCTTATTATTAAATATAATAGTTATGAAAAAAAACGTCGAATTGACGTTCTTTTCTGCTTATGGCATTCTATTAAAAACGAATATTTATAACATATAAAGACTTGTTACAAAAATGTACACAAAAAAGTTCAAATTAATTAATAAAAAAAAAACAGTAAAAAATTCGACTCCACTGAATACGATCACTTGGCAACATTAAATCGTAACCCGGAACTGGGAGTCACTAAGCAAACGCAAACTTAACAAAAATTGGTTATGTGATTATGGGTATATTTTTTTGGTTTTTTATAATATAAAAATAACTTTAAGTAGTAAAATATGGATATCAAAAGAAAGCTTATAGTATATACTTTATTTATAAATGGATTTTATTGGTATGTAATATGATTTAATGGGTGAAAACATGATTTGAAAATGAAATACCATTGAAATTCGATCTGTATAGAATTTTTATTATTTGTTTACAACACATTTGAATTATATTTGTACAATAATTGTCACATCTAATAATTCTGCATAGTTTTAGATACTTAAAGCTATTTTTTATTTCCCTGTAGCTAGAATAGGTACAAGGATATATTGCTTTATGTTTATGAATATTGAAAAGGCGGGAATCGGAAAATTTCTGTCAAAATAAGTGACAGTGACGTGGACGTGTGAGTGGATAAGAATAGGAACGTCAATGACCTTTAGTTGTCAAATATCACACGAAAAGTATAGTTAGCAACACAAAAATATTTACGCATCAATTATATTTTTTTTTCACATAGTCAATTTCTTGAACATAAATTAACTAAATAAATTGAAACAATTAGAAAATGTTATATGGACACATAAACAAGAATGTTTAGTCATAAATAGCTTAAAAAAGTATATTTTTTAAATTTTTAATTTACTTCATATGCAATTATTCGCCAGAGAGTAACTATAACACGACATTATTCATTCATTATTTTTTTTACGAATTATTAAACATTAAAAATATTAATTTTATTCAACAAAAATATTATTTTAAGAAATCTTGTTTTGCTCACCCTACCTAAATTGTGCGATTTGACAGCTACTACGAACCAATATGGCGCAGGGTCAGTCCTATTCTTAGTTGAACCCAAGAAGCTTATACCCAAATGGAGATTGTATTCCGTATATAAAAGTGAAGCACAAAAATTTGACCTTGAATGACGTCGCTGTTATCTTCTATCCTTTTCTTTAGAGTGACAATGAATGAAAATGACATTATGTTATGTTTAGAGTGACAATGAATGAAAATGACATTATGTTCATTCATTGTCACTCGATAGAAAAGGATAGAAGATAACAGCGACGTCATTTAAGGTCAAATTTTTGTGCTTCAGTGTTTTATACGGAATGCAATCTCCATTTGGGTATAAGCTTCTTGGTTGAACCGCAGTTGGTCTGTGAGGCCAGTTATCCGTCAGTTGACAGTTTCTTATTGGCGTAGACGGAGAAACTAATAGACGGAGTCACATGTTCTATCCCTTTTCCACAAAACGAAAGAGATTTATACATAACATTCATGTAAGAAAGAGATGCAAGCTTTTGTAACCTGTCCTTATCGGCGTAACCGCTTGACTCCAGGAAATTTGACGTTTTGGAGGCAAATATTTACATTATTTGGGGTGGCCAGCGGTCCAAAGGTTGATATTCCCTAAAACAAACTATATTAATAGATTTAAATTACATATTAAAAAACAAACTTCAATAATTATCTTTTATTTTTTAAACTTTTTCCTTATATGTTTTGAACTGTATATGTATGCACAATAGATATTATTTTTGAAATAAAACTATTTACGAATTTCATCGCGGATTTGGTTTAAGTTTTGCTTTTTTTAACTTCTCCCCGCGACGTTTCGATTACTTTACAACTTTCGTGGTCACGGGGCGGACTAGATGTTGTTTTGTTATTAGCTTTTATTACAATCGTTTTTATTTTCAGAACTAAATATTTACTTACATTATGTTTATGTTATACAGTGTTTTTATTAGTTCTGGGTGATGGCTGACGACCCAGGTATGTAAGTGCATTGTAGTTCCCCTCAAAGTTAAAATATCGATATTTTAGCAATTATATTTTTTTAAAGAACGGTCAAAGTTTCCCGATACCTTAGGAAAAACGTGTCAACCTGGCCACACTCCCACAAATATCGCTATCTCATACTAGGTTACACGGTGGCTACCCCTGTGCTTATTGGTCTGTGGTTCATAAATTGAAATTGGCTGAAGCCTGAAATTGGCTGATGGTCGGGTAAAGAGTGGTGATATTATTATGTTATTTACTTTATTAGTATTTGTTTGTTCAAGGTATAGGTCTAACTGGTTAAAGTGCGCCTAGATACAGGTATTTTTGCAGTTTTTTATACATTTTAAAAATATGTCAGAATACGGCAAGTTCGGTCCCTTGGTCGGTGCCATTGACGAGGGCACATCAAGTGCGCGATTTATTATATTCAAAGCAAACTCTGCGGAAGTGGTCGCTTATCACCAAAAAGAGCTGGAACAACACTTTCCTCAAGAAGGTTGGGTAGAGCAGGACCCCAACGCTATTCTGGAAGTCGTAACAACATGCATAAACAAGGCTGTCGAGAAATTAATTGCACTAGGAGGAAGACCGAAGGTTTGTTGTTTTTTTATTTGTCTCAAAGTTGACCACTGAAGTGGCCCTACATTTTATTAGCGTGGTTGTGTGGTTACGTATAGCAATGACACAGCAGAATGGAAAGTTTTTGTTTAGGTATTTACTATAAGCAACAACGCAATTTTGCCTTCATGCTATCGTTTGACTTCTGTATGTAAAACTCTTCGCAGCCATAATTTATTGTGGTTGTGTAAGATACTTGGCAGTCACTACAGTGCTATTATTATACGGCAGTTAATATTTCCAGCTCATATCTCATGCACTGGCGCTTGCTATCAAGAGCAATTTATTTAATGAGACCGCTGTGTCTTATTTAGATAAAAACTGCATAACTTTAGTTCTATAGGAATAAATTAAATTTAATGGAATGACGATCATATAAACTTCTAGGCATATAGTCCTACTCAATGTATTGACTGCAGTACATACAAACATTATTATTAATATAATACATTCATTAGATGTAGGATAGTTCGTTACTTTGGTGCTGCAGTTAACATATTGTAATATTTTTTTTTGCATCCTTGGTTGGTTCTGTTACAAAAAGGTAATCAGTTTCAATCATTCCACAATTAAAGCTAAAAATATCACAGTTGTTTTTATTTTATTTTCAGTCACTTGATATATGCAGTTTGTAATTCTGTCTACGAATTCAGCAATATTACTTTCAGTTCTGAGATAAAAATATTTTTAACATTTGGCTACATGGCTCTATTGCTTAGAGTCAGAATATCCCAAGCAAAATGTAAAAAGCAAAAGACATAAAAAAAGTTATGTTGGACTGAAAGTAAATGATTTTACAATATCATCTTCCTCATGCTGGTAATAAAATTGATAAAAAGGAATAAAATGAAATTACTTAAACCAATCATTTGCAAGCATCGTTACTGACCAGTGTGAACTGTGATCATTATAAAGTTATAATATTTTTATTTTATTTAGTTTATATAGCTAGAAGATTAATTATTTTCTAAAAAAAAAAGATTATGTTATATATAAATAAAGAATTACACCCAACAGTCATATACATAATCCTGACTCAACACTAACATTGAGTGTTGCCTTGTGAGTGCCAGGAACTACAAGAGACTTTTCAGTCTTACACACATCAAGACCTGTAATACAAATACCTGTGGATCACACAAATATTTGTTGTGATGTGGGTATTGAACCCGCAGCATGTTCTTCATATTGATTTAAGTATGTAAATGTATTTTCTTAACTTTATGTCTCAACTTTTTTCATCATTTATAAACTAAAAACCATTATTGCACCGGAAATTCATTCATTCCAAATTCAAAATCATGCCAAGCATGTGGTAGCTGCAATCAATCTGTTCAGGATAAAATTAAATAAATTACTCAAAATTTAATATTATCACACAGTGGCTGTGTTATTTGCCTTCTAATGAGTATGTATACTTAAGTATGAGTAAGAGTACCTATGTATTTATTATATAATACATAAGTACTCATCCATATTATTATAATTTCTTCCAGGATATAATATCAGTGGGTGTAACAAATCAACGGGAAACAACAATAGTATGGGAACAAAGTACTGGAAAGCCTCTACACAATGCTATAGTATGGTTGGACATGAGAACTTCTTCTACAATTGATAAGCTTTTGGACACAGTGCCAAATAAAACAAGGAACAAAAATTACTTGAAGGTAAATTAAATCGCTACAGTACAAATGGCTAAAAACCTAATTAAGGTTTAAGTAGTAAGTAAATGCAACATCTGCTATTTCCATTGTACAGCCAGCAACATAAGTCGCTGAACCCTTCACGTTTTTTGATAACATTTTTATGAATTAAAATTTGTATGTACTACTCTGTAGTCGTAAAATATAACCAAGTAAAGTCATCTATGCCGAGAAGTGCCATACAATATTGAAAATAATTATTGTTTTGGATGATAAGACAATTCCAAATCTCGTGAATGTATAGTGACTTATGTTGCTGACTGTACAGATCGTTGGGGAGGTTTATATTCAATAGCAGTTTATTTATATCCAATTTTCTTGTCATAATGGTACTTAATTCAAAATATATGCACTATAAACATTAAACATATTGCTACAATCTAATAAATATGTTACAAAACATGGAATCTTATTATTTTACCTTATTAGAAGTCAGAAATAGGTGAATGTCTAAATATTATGCTAGTAATTCGTACTATAGTGTGCAATAAGATTGTAATGCCATTACAGTTTAATTATTTATTGACAGTTAAACATACTTGCAGTATCGGCATACACTTTTATCTCATTATCTTTACTATGTTATATGATCCAATTAGATTGTATTAATTCCACTGATATGGTAACTGTGCATTATGGTATATAATATATTGTGTGATCCAAGATAACCTCTGTATGTTTGTTTGTATCTCAATGGACTATTGCATAATGTACATAGTTGGGTAAGACTAACAGAAAATAATTACAAGAAGTTAAAGAATTTCATGTGATAATATTCATACTACAATGATCCATAATGATTAAAATTGACGATATGTTTGAATTTCATGGTGTCTTGCTAAATCTTAGATAATTTAACAAAGGTCTGGAAATCCTCAAGATACCCTTAATCAATATAGACATGGGGTTTTCCAAATAAATTTTGCTAATCGCTAAAGTTACGAGATTGTAGATGAATTCTAACAATGGACTTACACACATGTATGATGTAGTACCATATAAATGTACAATAATTACACTCAGTAGATTGTTAAGATAATTTATGGCTTCCCGAGAATAAACTTGCCATGGTTAATGAAATAAACTTTTGTTTATGCTCCCTTTATTTAAGTTAGACTAATCTTGCAGCCATTATGTGGACTTCCACTGTCACCATACTTCAGTGCAGTGAAACTAAGGTGGCTCAGTGACAATGTTGATGCAGTAAAGATAGCCATGAAGAAAGGAAGCTGCCGTTTTGGCACCGTTGATACTTGGATCATCTGGAACTTAACTGGTTAGTGTAAATTAGTTATCATTCGTAGTAATGTAAATTATTTCAGAAAATAAATAGAAATATAGTTTTGATAAACTATTGATTGTATGAAAATATGGTATGAAAATTCAAGGTTGCAGGAAGTCGGTAGTTGCAAGCCCTTTGCTAATTGTTGTCGCAATGCCTTATAAGAGGCTTCTGTTCACAAGTGGACTTCTGATAGTTAAAAACAACTTTGTTAATATATTTTTTGAATTTCAGGTGGTCCCAACGGAGGTGTGCATGTTACAGATGTAACAAATGCATCAAGAACAATGTTGATGAACATTGAGAATTTGAACTGGGATCCACTGTTGATGAGATTCTTTGAAGTACCCAAGTCTGTGTTACCCGACATCAAATCCAGTTCAGAGGTAAGATGAATTAAAGCGCTTATTTACTGCACATGTTTTAATTTGATAAAAATATTCTTATAACTGCTACATATTTTTCGAAATGCGGAGCTCTGGTCTTTATTTTTAGTCAAAGAAGATTTTACCCAGTGGAGAATTTATTATATTAGATGACAAATTAAAAACTTTAAATGACACATAAACTTGTGCTGAGATATAAGGAAAAAGACAAAGACTGTACATACTTTTGCTAATATTTCCATGTTTATTGCACTCCAAATAATAATAATCTTTTTTCAGATATATGGCTACATATGTGATGGTCCACTAAAAGGGGTTCCTATTGCTGGTTGTCTCGGTGATCAACAAGCAGCATTGGTTGGGCAAATGTGCCTTCAGAAAGGGCAAGCAAAGGCCACATACGGTACTGGATGCTTCGTACTCTATAATACAGGGGACATCCGAGTTAACTCAGGCAGAGGTCTACTAACTACAGTCGCCTACCAACTTGGTAGCAACAATCCACCATGCTACGCACTAGAGGGTTCGGTTAGTTTTTGATTATACATTTTGATATTCAACAATATTATCGTCTATAAAGAAAAAAACCAAGGCATAAAAAAAATGATGACACAGTCTTTTGTCTAAACCAGGGATCGGCAAGCTTTTGAGTTGGCAGAGTCAAAAATTACAATTTAATACATTTCTAAATTTTTAATGAGCCAATTTTTTTTTCTTACTACTGTTACGACGCCTGTCACAGGGGAGGGCTGCAAAAATAAGGACAAATGGTTCTGAGATCGAAATGGTGACTAATCCTCATTAATTGATTCACAATGATTTTAAAGTATACATTTTTTTAAAAAAATAATAACCTGGCGTGTGGTATTAATGAGCGGCAGCTTCATATCCAAAGAGCCGTAGATTGCCGAACCCTGGCCTAGACCATAAGCCTAAGACTTATTTCTATTATCCCTCTATTAGTGGTTTTAAAATAAATGAATATTCTTATTATTTTAAACTTTTTCATTATCCACCTATTGCATGTAGACACCATTTGACTATTCAACTTTGCTTATAAGTTATTTATAATATTTAAATCTAGAATTTAAATACATTTGTGTTCTGTTATCCCTATATATTAATTGAATACTGTTCTAATTAGAATTTTTATAGCATTTATCATTGCATCTGTTGTTTATAGGTGGCCGTCGCTGGAGCGGCTTTGGGATGGTTGAAAGATAATATTGGTTTATTGGAAAACGCCAAAGACTCTCAGAATATAGCTGAGAATGCCAAAGAGAATGGAAGTGTTGTCTTTGTGCCAGCATTCAGTGGCTTGTATGCGCCTTACTGGCGACAAGATGCGCGAGGGTAAGGATCTTATGACATATTACAATTATGTAATTATTTTCCGCCTTATTCAAAGACAGTTTTAAACCTATTTTAGCTGTCGAATGTTTTGTCATTCTTGATCAACTTTTGAATTCAGTTTGAGCGACCAATTAATTAATAAAAAACATTTTATAATTATAATTGGTTTTGAAACTGTCTATTAAATAAGGCTAAAAGAGAAAACAAAGTATTGAAATACTTCTATCGAGTTCCAATTTTTTAATTTTAAAAATGTTTTTTATATCATTCTAAGTGTGATAAAGACTAGTTCCCACTCAAATTTGATAACAGCTGATTGAGATAAGATACAAGTTATTTTATAATTCAATAAATATTTTGATTTGTCAAGAATATTATTATGTCATACAATGCCATGCTTTAGTAAAATTATATTGTACTTCCAACTTTATATTTTATATTGGTGGATTGACACAAATGGTCAGAGAATTTTATTTCTATATACCGGGTATATCAAGACTGCTACCGAAAACGAAGCCGGGTGGTAGTTTTACGCTATGACCTATAGGAGGAAAGCAGTAGTGATATTTCTAGCAAATATGAGGAAATTTTGTTCTTTTTTCGTGGTCCGATTGGTCGATATTTTAAACTAATAGTCAGAATTAAACATTTTGACCGCCATTTTAAAACGTGTATGCACCCGGGCGGGTCCGGGCCCGACCGCTAGTTACTTTATATATTACATATCCTCCTTGTTATGTATAGAGTCATATGTGGAATAACAGAAGACACAAACTCGAACCACATTGTAAAGGCAGCGTTGGAGGCAGTTTGTTTCCAAGTCCGCGATATACTGGACGCCATGAATGAGGACTGTGGTATACCACTTCAGTTATTGAAGGTAAAATATATTCAAAAAGCGAATTATTTTTGCAATGCGAATTGTTCTTTTTTATTTAGGTATTTTAATATTGCAAAAATGAACATGCCAGTTACATAGATTATTATTATACTTATATTTTAAGCACTATGAAAGAAACAATATTTAATTACAATAATAATGAAATGCAACAATTTATTTTGCATATTGTGTATTTTATTAAATCTGTATACAGCGCCATCTATCTCCATTCTCGACATTTCGTATTTGGTACCCTAACGTTCGTTTTGTCTACTTGAATGAGCACTGGAATCACATTTAGTTCAGAACAAATTTGTTAGATGGCGTAAGGTTATTTTAAATGTATAGAAAAAAATAAGCAGGTGTGGGCAACCACTTTGATGTTCGCAGGCCAATCTTTATTTTGTTATCAAGGCGAGGCAATGTGCAACGCCATTATTTCAAATAGAATTTTGGCTATTTTAATATGTAGTTTTTAATCAGATGATTAAGAAAAAATCTTATACAGATGTTGAAAGCGGGTGATCCTAGAAGTACATATTACTTATTTTCACTCGCAACAGGCTAGATGCTGCGTACCTAATACATATTAGAATTTCAACTATTTTCCTAAGATAGGTACTTGTTTTGGACTGTTATCAAAGTGTAGTCAGTTCTAAATGTATATATTTTTTGCAATGAAAAATACCTTGTATTACTAAGCAATGCTTGGCATTACACCACGCTCGTCACCCTAAGACATAAGATGTTAAGTCTCAATAACTCCAGTAGTTACAGTGCATTTACACTACTTTTTGGCGGGAGAAACAGACATTATAATGTTAAGTATAATAGTATTTTTCTTTTGCAGGTCGACGGCGGAATGACAGCCAATGCCTTACTTATGCAGATGCAGTCCGATTTAATTGGTATAAACGTCATCAGGGCGGGTTTTACAGAGAGTACTGCCTTGGGGGCGGCCATGGTTGCATACTGGGGGGTTGAAACCAACAAACAAGGTATCTCAATACCCATGATCAGTGGCACAACTTACATCCCAAGCATAACTGATGATGAAAGAGATATGAGATACAAACAATGGAAGATGGCCGTTGACCGCTCACTCGGCTGGGAACAGAACTAAAAAAAACGAATTATATTATATAAAGTGTTGAAAATTATGTAATTTATGTCAAACATTCTAACAAAAAGACAGAGCTGCGTTATTTTTGGATATTTGTTTTAAATGAGGGTTATTAAAGAATGCGATTGACTGTATGGGCACATAGCTCGTAGAACCGATGGCCGTTGGGGCCGAAAGGTTCTCGAGTGGAGGCCACGTACAGGCAAGCGAAGTGTCGGACGCCCGCCTACAAGGTGGACGGACGATCTGACTAAGGTCGCAGGAAGTCGCTGGATGCAGGCCGCTTCCAACAGGTCATTGTGGAGATCATTGGGGGAGGCCTATGTTCAGCAGTGGACTTCCTGTGGCTGATATGATGATGATGATGATGATGATTGACTGTAGGCCTCATATATATTTTCAATAAAAAACTGAATTAAATTGCTGACAGTACAACCTTATACAGTGGCACCATCTTAATTGCTTTCTTTAATTATTGTAATACTCTAAGTGCCAGGTTTAAAATGAAAAAAATAAGAGTGGATATTAAAAGTTTTGTATAATATGAAGTTATTTTATAATCTGTTTTCAAAACAAAAACATTCCACGAAAATGTACCCCTGGCAATGTAAATAAGGTTTAACCGATTTTATTGAAAATGTTGTGAATTTTTGTTGTTTTATTTAATTATTAATTATTATTTTATTAATTGAACGATATTCACGAGTGTTTCATATTCGAGAATTGTAATAAATGCATGTACAAATAAGTTATCTGGTTCTATATTGTAATACAGAATTTAATTTTAATGAGTTACTTTATTGAAGAGGATACTGACTTCTGTAACACATCTAAACTAGTACAGAGGTCAGCATACTATCAAATTTTAAAACCTGAGAAATGAAATATTTATTTATTATTTTTAAATACAAATGAATATAATGATTTTATTAAAGGTTTTAATATATGACATGTCACATTTAATTATGGGCTTTGGGGTTTCTATTACAATTGAATTGTGAAATCTAGTTTTAGCTTCATTTTAAATAATATGTATTTAGTAAATATGTATATTAGTATTATAATTATTTGTCACAGATGTTACCAGTACAATCCATGATCATTTTTCTACATATAAAGGACAGTGTCTGTATCTAGCGCAGCCGGTTAGATGTCACCTGTGGAACGAGAGGCCGCGGGTTCGATCCCCGCACCAAGAGAAATGTTTGTACGACCCCATTGAGATAATATACTAGAGGGGTCACTGCAAACAAAATGTTTGTAACAAAATGAAGGGTACATTCTATTTCTGTCTCTGTCACACCTACGAAGTAACATTATCTTTCATCTCGCTTCATTGTGTACCCGTGTGCATGCCCCATACGCACAGATTTTGTTCCCGATGTCCGCTCTAGTATAATACCTCAATGTACGACCCACAAATCGCTGCTTTAAAACTAAAGTGCCACAAATCAAAATTTAGTTTTGTTCAGGAGGCCAGATTGAAAATTTTTATTTAGTTTTTTTGAATTTTTGGTCAAAATGCCAAAAGGGCGTATGTGTAAATAAGTCATTTATAAGTCGATTTTGACTAGTGTCTTTGTGCAATATGAAAATAAAGGTGATTTTAGCCCCATTTTTTGAATAAAAGTAATTTTGGACAATTTTGTTTTGTGGCCCTTTCGTTTTTAAGCAGCGAAATATTTCTTTCGGGTCTGGGTGTTTGTGAGAACGAAAAGTTAGTCTCTCGTAATTCCTGATACATCGACACAAGTCTCGATCTTAGTGTGAGGTCAGGACTATGTATGTAACTGCTGGGTGTTATTTATTATTTATTTATATCAGTTCAAATCCTATTCCTGGATTCATAATGAAGTTTTTAAATTGTGATATACTTACACTGTCTGGATTGGTCGACTCGGGAATAGAGGTTCACAGTTAGGAGGACTTATTTGTATTTCTGTTAGTATAATAATATTTATAACTTCTATTTGTGATGTGAAGAGAACAGATTATATGCATGTGCTTATATATGTTCAATAATTGTATAGGTATTGTATATTTATTTTTTCTTGCCAATTTTCAACGAATTTGCGATTATTACCTACGAGTTTTATTTAATAATGTTAATATTAGTTGTCGCCGATTCAACATTTCTTCCGATAATTTTTTAATCATGAAAATACAATTACATTAAAAAAAAATTAAGTATTTTTTTAATATTTTTAATCTGCATGTAATCCGTTCTCTATTGACGAAAATGTATATTTTGTTAAGTATATTTTCAGTTGTTTACCATTATAGTGTTCAGATAAGATACATTTTATATGCGAAATGCTTTATTAAATTGTTATTTATTATAAGATAAATACGTTTTTACTATTTTTGCCATGTGTAGATTATATGGCGCAAAATTGGGTTATATGTATTTGTGTCTAGAATCGAGTACTCAGTACATTGTTACAATAAGTCCCTAGTTTAATTTCATACCCTGTATTAGTTCTTTCAATATACACATACAATGTATTTGGAAAATAATTATAGTAAATTGTTGCAGTGCGGCCAGTGGTAATGGAAATAATAAGTTACGTATATTAAAGTGTCAATTCGGTGTTAATGTAAACAAAACAACGAGATGCAGTCGTCGTGTTAACAATTTATACAGATTGAAAGCTATAATTTTATGAAAAAAAAAATCATAATTAATTCACTGTTGTGTTTCGGATTGAAGGACATTGTAGCCAGAGCAACTACTGGACATATTGAGACTTAACATCTTATGTCTCAGGATGGCGAGCGCAGTGGAATGTTGCTACTGTTATGAGCGGTCGTATCGCTTACCATCAGGCGAACGGCTTGCTCGTCTCGCCATTCACTGCAATAAAAACAAAAAACCTGGGTAGACGAGTGGTTCAACATCGCCCTTTTGTGTATGGATTGCCATCATTTTGTATGTATATTGGAGCATTTGTGAAATATTTTATCAGTTATAGTGTTTAAGGGGATCGCTTGGAAAAGCTGCTAGTTGTTATTACAAATTATAAATCTGTAATAAATATCGATTTTTTACATAACCGCAAATTTTATATCTTCATACAATGATTGAATACTGTTGCTGTGAATAACGCAATGTAAATCTAATATGTTCAAAAACACTGAGAACGTACGGTTTTGTAGGGTGTAATGACTTGGATCAGTGAGACCGTGCTTAAGTTATTACCAAGTCAATCGTTTAAAACACTGTACGTTTTTGTGCTATGAGTCGAAACTTATTCGTGGATAATTATTTATGTATTCGATGGAAAATGAAAACATAAATTAGTTTAAGCGCTATATAGGTGTAGCTGTAACAAGAATATTTTTATTATACGAGTAAAACTAGAGGCTACGTAATAGATATGCCTATGGTTGCTAATGCTAATATCAAACTAATCACAGCTTGTAGGCAGTTTTTTAGCGTATTAAAGGCACGCACTGGCGACCACTTTATATTTGAGCACTAAAAGGTAACGAAGTTTTTGCTGTGGATGCTTTACATTGCGGGTTTAGAAATATTAATTACGAAAATGATTGGCTTTGAAAGCGTTCCCTTTACACATGTATTATTGTGCAATAAACTACTCAGAAAGAATAATATCGTTAGTTTTTATATGTAGCTATGATAAAATCACGCTTTAAACTTGCAATACGTAGCTTCAATCCTATATACAGTTGTTATTATATATTAAACGGTAATAGGAAGAAGTGCACGTATTTTTATAACTTTTGTTAATAACGTGCTATATTTATATGGGATTGTTATCAAAACATATGTGCAGGATTACAATATATTTAATTATAAGTTATGTACGTGTTCTAAATGAACTGAACTGTCGGCCAAAGTTAACTGTGTACAAATATACCACTGATTTTTAAAGTTATACAATAATATTAATTAAAAATTAAAATAAACATTTTTTCTAACTTTGGGAGGCAACGTTCATTTCAATGTTATGTGAATATAAAATAATTTATAAAAATGATGATATTTTATGTGTTGGAATACGAATGGGGAAGTATCCTAAGGGCAATAAGGGTACGTAAACCGATGTCAGCAAACGCAAGCGCGATAAATTTGAAATGAAGCGACAGGATTTAACCATAAAATGTACTTAGCGGTGATGCCAATTGAAAAAAAAACATTCCCGTTAATCATAGTGAATCGCCTAGCGAAGTAATTCTAGAAGCTTCAGTTTATTGTACCCTAACATTTGGAAAATTATTATTATTATTTTAAAGTTTCGTTAAGTGCATAAATTCATAAAACATCTTGAGAATCAAATCAAACCAATTCAATTGAAATCATTAATATTAGAATATTTCTGATATAGAAATCTCCGAAGTAGGGACAAAAATCTTTGAGTTAACGAAAACTACCAAATCTTATATGATATGATATTTAAAATCGTGCGTCGTGTAATCGTTTTCTACAATACGATTATCTTAAAGCAATTATCGCATGCGACAATATCATACGAGAGAAAGTGTCATCGTGTTAGTGGGGGTTCAGCTTACCTAGCTGGACTAAAATACTAATTTCTAAAAAAGGTATTAAAGGCAGATGACAGGCCCCGAGACCCCAAAACGTTGAAGGTCACATCAATTTTTTTACCCTGATGACAGGCTCCTTGCGAAATACGCGTAGCAATGGCCGAGAATTCTTAGTCAGTATTTTGAGATAGAATTTGTTAGGATGCAACTATTCTGGCACTATCAGCAAGCGGTATGGGCTGGAAGGCGAGCCACCAGCATTTCCTGAACCCGATCTATCAAAACGGGGGGCTTTTTACCTTTCCCCGGGTTACAAAAAAATTTAGAAGAAGTAAATACGGTAAAAGTAGTTTAAATAAACCTAGTTTATAGATTGTTGTAGAATTTTAGTATATGTAGTGAAGGCAAAGGTTTGTTTGTATATTAGTTCTCGAAACGCTTTAAAAAAATGAAATCATATTCTAAATATTTTTTGAAAACGAGATTCTAAATTAAAGTTAAATTGCGTAGGTAATAGAGGGTAAAATATTGTTTAGATAAGATTGCATAAGTTTTTGTAACGGCTTTTGATGCTTAAAATATATGTTAGTATGTGTACGGCCAACCCGCACTAGGCCAGCGTGGTGGACTATATGGCCTAACCACTCTCAATCGTATTCTCGATTGTAGAGTAGGCCCGTGCCCTGCAGTGGGACGTATATGGGCTGATACAGATACAGATGTGTATTGTAAAATGTATAATACTTACCCTATAAATGTACTCTTTTTTTATTATTTTAGGTACATACAAAATTATTCGTTGGAAATTGTTACCAAATTGTAGAATAGCCTAAAGGCAGTAAAATTAAATGTTACGATGTTTATTTAAATATAGGTCGCTACATGCGTTATTCGATTAATTTATATGAAGAATTTATAAGAAAAACACTTCTTATCAATTTATATCGTAATACTGCAAGTACAAAAACAAAGTCGTCATGAGACTTATAACAAATCATATTAGGAATAAATATCGTAAAAATTATACAGTACCTGAAACTGTAAATAATTAAGAATACACGTACCGGCTTGTGCAATAACAAATAGTTCTAAGTTTACCTTTTAATTCGCCATTAGATACTCTTCGTTTCTTCTCTTTGTATATAGACGTGGTAGATTTCGAACCCACTCAAACCAATTTTAATGTTTTGGCGTATACCCTATGTAATTAACAAATGAGTCAAATGAACAGTAATCAATTGCACCTGTTTATACTCAATTTAATTACCTGCAAATATAATACACCATAGGATGTTCAAGTTAATATAAATAAGAGAATGTATCCTCATATACTTTCATTGTTTTAAAATATCCTTTGAACACCAGTCCACGAAGCAAACAGTAAATCGAATACAATGGTGGAATGATAAAACGCCGGTGAATAATGATCTATTAACACAATGTAGCTGGTTCAGGTATAAAGTAAGACCCTTAAACGGACGTAGATACGCCAAAGTATACATTATAAAAAGACATTTATTAAATCGAGAGTTATTCAGCGCTTTTTATGCGTACGACGCATTATTACGTCCTATTGAAAATACAATGCCGTGCTTTTCCGTCTTTCTCGATTATTAGGGTTGATATAACTGAATTGCTGACAATTTCAGGATTGTTTTGTTAATTCGATATATTCTAGCTACTGTTACAAACTGGGAATAAAATCCAGTAAAACAATACCATATTTTCTTTGTAAATTAATTTTATTTTTAAGATACAAAACCATATTTTTTGTTATACTTATACTATACTGCACTCATATAATATTAGCTTAGTAAGGGCAGTGGCAATAAAAATTACAAAATATATACACAATTTTTAATAAAAATATACAGGAAAGTTGAAAATTTGTATTTACTTAAATCCGTCTCAAAATACAAAAAAATTACCGAGCTCAAGTGTCAATTTAGTACATACCTCATTTGGCCAAAATCGATATAGCAGACTTCTGATTAATATCTCAGGTGGATTGGCTTCGGTTAGACTATAGTTAGAGAAGAGTAACCAGACTTGGTATTAGAAACTTAGGCCTCCTGTATGCATTACGAATTTAACCGTCCCATATTACCCGAATAAAGAAGTAATAAGGTGCGTTGGGGGTAACCCTGTAATACAAGAATGGAAGGGGTAAAGACGTAAATTAATATATTTTATATGAGTTTATTTTCTTACTATTCTACTATAACGATGTTTCCCCAGCTCATCTAATAAGAAATACGTCCAAAAGTGACAAAAATTGTTCAGACTCCATTTTACAAAACATAATCGTGGCTATCAGAAAATCGGGAAAGTCTTACAAATTATTGAAAAGTAAAATAGTACAAAATATAGTGCTATGTATTATTTTAAATGCACGTTACACATGCACGTTAATATGGGTTAGCTGTGTATCTTAAGATTCCAAATCTACATGATTGAGAGGAAAATAAATATTTTCAGGGGCATTTATATCAGTATTTAATTCGGATGTAAATATTAGACCTAAATGGGATATTTTCAGATCTATCGTCAGACATATCTTGATTTTTGATGCAACGATGGTTAGAAAACCGTCTGTGATTACGATCCCCGCAATAAAACAAAAGTATTTATGGTTCATCACTATTTGTTTCGGGTCTAAGTAATTGTGAGACCGAAAATTCAGTCGTAGTTTCTGACACCCTAAACTAGACTTTGTATCTTACAATAAGTTCTGGAATCTGGACTGTGTGTTATGACTGTTGGATGTAATTAGAGCGGTTTGTCTGTCTTCATTCGCTGGCTTTTGTAAGTGACGTAAGTGTAACAAAATTCTAAATACCAACGTGATCATATTTATTAAATGTTATATTCATTTGTAATTGAATAATTTAAATTGTGTAAGACATTAACGGCTGTCAATGAATATTTTTATGAAATTATATTATTGGTAATAAAGGTTGCATAGTAGAGACCGTGTTTGTATTTCTATTCTATTCGAGGAGTAGCTAAACCTTGTTAGATTGGCGCTTTGATCGTTTAGTCCGTCATATTAAAAATACATCAATTTCCTGACACCTACTTAGCACGCTATCATATTTTGTTTAAAAATTATGCTGTCTAATTTTTAGTAAATTGCACAAAATCCTTTCAAAATCACATTATATATTATAATATCATTAATTATTTGATCACTAAAAAGTGGTAGAGCAAAACCTTAAAGGGCAAGCAGGTCCAGGGTACCATAGTTCCACAGTCACAGGAGTTCGAGGAAACGAAAATTTTGCCTAATACCTAATACCCTTTTCGTCTCCCTATTCTTTTTCCTTCCCGCTCTCCTCTTGATTGAATGTGTGGAAAAATATTCATGATTCACGCGGTGTGGATTTTATGGGTGGTAGTGGTCATTAACCATCAGATGAATGTTTACTCGTTTACCAGACCAGTGCAATAAAATAAAGACAGAAAAATTAAGCTTTTCCTCTCTTACCTTTGGAATGGAAATTATTTCTGTAGTTGGCACATGTACTACCCCTGCCTGCTCCTTTGGGGATGTAGATGTGAACTTATATATCGTGGAATAATCTTGGTTTGAAGAAGAGTCCCTACAATAACCACAGGGTGGTTATAACATAATTCAGCCTCATACCATATTATACTCTCAAACTGGCTTCTTACAGCCGTTCTCTATAATCTATCTATCTTTAACTAGTGATTTCATTAGATATTTCGATACAGTTTGTGTTTCAGTAAACTAAGATAGGGAGATATAAATATGGTGCACATTTTTAAAGATAGTTATGTAAGACAAACCTATATTTCAATCTTAATTTATTGAAGTGTAGAATTGTACCGACATAGTAATGGTATCTATTTTAACCTCTTATTAAAGATAGATAGGATATAGAGAACGGCCGTTAGGAACCTATATCTATCTACCTTTGTAAGTGCGTGGTAGTGAGTCGGTAAAAAATGGATTGGAATGGGCTTGGCGAGATTCTAAGATAAAGCTCTGACTTCTGCGTTATGAGTATGCCCAGTAAATCACCACGCACTTTAATTTAAAAAATGTCGTGCATATCTGGGAACCACTGTCAACCCTGATAAAGTTCAGACGATGTTATTCAAAATAAAAAACAATAATGCTAAACAGCCAGTTCATTTTCACTCTACTAGTCTTATAACGGCGGATTACAGCAAGCACCCTACACATTTAAGATCCCCGGGGAACTCGGCTAATGTCTACACCCGCGATATACTCGTAGAAAAATGACATCCAGGGATTAAGCGTGCGTCGTGACATGAATAAGGGCTTTTACATGTTAAAAATAAAGGGAGCCATCGTTTTAATTGATTAAATGAATAATATGCGTTTGTTGTGTTCGCTTTGAGTCTTAGCGAGATTAGTTATTTAAAATGTAATTAAAATATTTCTTTATTTATGATTTTAGACAAGTGTTGATCTCTACTCACTATCTACAGTGTAGCATACTATAAATATGCCTGCTCAAAAATAAATTCATTGTATGACTTACCATGGAACATAGCCGACTAGAGCATCATTTCAATATCAGGCGATGAGTGATGACATTTCATATGAATTCACAGTTCACAGTTCACACAAAGTATAGGTACTTGATACATTTAACACGGCGTTCACGGTTTTAAAACCAAGGCGGTATTTATGTATGAATTTCATCACTACACTAGTAGGTAAATTTTCCAATATCTAGTAATTACACATTAGTCTTCTGGACTAGATTTGTAACGAAGCGTAAAGTAAAAAGTAGTGAATAGTAGCTCTAAATTAGTACTTATTTCTTACTAAGGTATAGAATTTATTAACTACTTTAATGGTAGGCCCATACACTTGCGATCGAGCGAGTATAAAAATCATTTTAATGCCTATTCTTATTCCGTTTAATCATAAATTGATGACGTGGGATTATGCAGGTGTTCTGTAGTGACGATGATCACAGGCTATCAAGTGACTCATTTTGCTAGTTTCCCAGTATGCAATAAAGTAATACTAATGATAATACGTTCATAGAAATTGAATGCTTTAAATTTGATTTGGTAAATGAATAAGTTTTCTTTAAAAACACAACGAATACACATAATCTCTGTAGAAGGGAGGTATCGCAATTAAAACTATATACAAATCAACATCCCCTACATCCCTGACATCATATTTTACTGTTCTATCCACAAAAATCATATTACCTAATAAAACAGTGTAGTCTACTCGAATGCGAACCAATGCTGTCGCTAGAATTGAATCAATGACATGAAATCGGTTATAACTTCAGGCGCGGACTTAATAACCTCTGTGATGAGGACATGACCACGCATGTACTTTTAGATGGATATTAGATTTAAAGTTTTGCCATTTATAGCAAGGTGGGACTACATTTAGTTATGGCAAAATATATACCATATTTTGCCTTTCTATATTTTATACCTTCCTATATTTTGTCTTATTCGGTGTTACTAGGGACTTACATATTTTATGCGAATTATTTGTCCATTGTTTTACTGTTAGGTTCAGGTAGGATGTATTTTTTTTTAAATCGTAATCAAAGCCATAAAATCTTATGTCTATTATCATTTTATAATATCAAATTTAAAATGTTGTCTTTTTTTTAACTTAGCACGTAAATAAACATACATAGGTCTATAACCCCCAAGTTCCAACACACCCTCTATCTACAGAGCCAGTGCATGTAATGGAGAGAGGTGTGTAGAGACAGCTATTAAGACCAAGTGAGATGGTGAATTAACGAACTCAGTTTACGAATAACAAGTGATACAACGCTTAGTGTTGCAAGACTAAAAGCATTGCTCAATGTAAGGGGAGATCTCGAAGTAATTCAGTTTTGAAAAGTCCTTTATTGTTTACTTAATTTTGGGGCCGGACCCATCTATGTACTTATCTACTTATATTAACAAAACAGCTCATTGAAAGTATTTTTCTAAATCTAGATATCATATTTTCGCTAAAGATACAAAGATTTCTCTTCAGTTTTCTTAAGATTGTATAACAACCAGGCATGCAATAAAGAAATGGAGAGCTCCAATTTCTTGTTTTCAAATTTCTTAACGATTAATTTGGTTCTAAATACAGATATTAAAAAACATAAGCAATTATAATAAGTGTACTTTAATTTTTTATGTATATTTTTTATTATTTCTTAAATATTTGGTTGTGGAAACCAAACATTCAACTGGCTATCGACAAATCCCTTGCACGCTGTACACCTGGAATACCAGGCTCTCTGCATAATTAGAGGCTTTTAAATTGGATTTTAGAGTTATTATTATAGGTATACACAAAATGTGGGCGTGGTAGACGACCACTCGCGACCTCTTAGTGCAAGCGGCTTCGTCTCGAATTTTTCTTTCACTAACATTTGTCTTGGCTCTGGTATCGAATTTGTGACTTCTCATTTCACAGCCGGCATCCAACCAATTGCGCCAGGTAGGCTGTTAAAATATATTGGAAAATAATCGAATTTATCTTTTCCGGACGGTGTTATTTACTTATTTTATTTGAAAAATTGGCATTACTACTGTCTAGGTCTTTTCATATAGCCCTCGAGATAAACTTCTGTACCAATGAATATATTCAACTATTAGTAAATACCGTTGGAATGTTATGGGAAAGTATATTCAACGAATGTGTAAAGAGAGGTTAGAGACTGGATTGCGCCAATAGATCATCCTGGATACCTGCCTGTTTAGAATATCATATTCTAAACTAGTTTTCTAATAATAAATATTACTAACGACAAGCCCTCGTGATTAATGATTCCATTATTTATTTTTGGGCGTGTGGATTTAAGGTGCACCTAAAAGACTTAAGGTATCCTTATTTTTGTCCTATATACATTTTCGGATCATGTGTTTAATAATATGCTGTCCACTAGTATGGGTCAAGGACAAAGTAATTTTTAAAACTGTCAACGAAATACTACCACATACAACGTATAAAAAGATGAAATTCTTTCCCTGCCAGCCTGAGTGGTTCGGTAATTAGTTACTAAAACACAACACTTATTGCAAAACAAACCTATGTAAACGTTACAAGAAACCCTTTGTACATAACCGTAACAAAGTTGAAATTCGAAAATCCGAATGAGATAATGGTTGACAACGGATGTTCTCAGATCGCCGCTATCTGTCATGATGAGCCTTATAATTGGGTGTTGCGGGCTGGGCTCGGCGTGGCCCCTTCATAACTATTAACAAGTAGCAAGTTAGCCCCTCATCGGCTCAGACACATGTACGGTTGGCGTGAAGTTAAGTGCAGAGCCGTGTAGTGGCTCGGGCACGACAGGCTGACTGATGGCGGACTGTAGCTGAGTCCGACCCCACCGCATCTCGCGGCCCATGCGACTCAGTGCCGACCCACACCGACCCACACCGACCTACGTAACCAGAGTTCGTTATCTCGTAATTAAAACGTATCAAACCGAGACTTATATTGCCTGATAGTGCTCCCGATTAGGATTCGCTTTCAAAGCTGCATTTAAATAGACATCGGTACTAAACCGATCCGTAGTTTTTTTACTTTTGATACAAATGTAACTTATTATAATAAGTAAGCGTCATTAGTCAGCAATCTTATCGAGTTACGATAGCAACATGAGGTTATTTTTGTTAGATTAGTGATGTATTTTATAACGACTACAGAGACATGGTTCGTACATTATCAAATAAAAACGGTCGTGTAACACACTAATAAGCTTAAATCTGTCCTCGCTAATACAAGGGGTGCATCAAAAGATATAAACATCACTGAAAACTGTTGATAACAGAAAATTAAATATTTATACCAATATGATATTAATATTTTATCTGTATCAGACGATTTGCGTACTACGCGATTTTAAAATGGTGACGAAAAAGTAAGTATTAAGTAATATGCAATACGAAAGTATCTATCGAAGAGAAATGGCGACTACTGACTGACCACTTAAACTATCTTCAATACAACACTAACTTATGTTAGTGTTGTTATAATTTTATTAAAAACCTGCTACTTTACCTCCAGTAGCTAACAGTAGCGCAGTGATAATCTGAGAGGCACGTCCGACTGTGCCATTTCGCTAATCTAACTTCGTACCTGCTTTCGATTCACGCCTTCCACCCGGTGGCTTAGCGAACGATACCTAAGAACACGCTTAAAGTGTCAGCTAATATGTATACTAAAAGTATCCAAGAAGTATTATCAGTACGTACACTGTTTATACTTTTGGGGGTTTGTGTGATGATAAATGCTTAAATAATAAACCACTGTCCTAAAGACGCAGTTTTTATTCCTTATAAGTTGTAGATGTTAGATATTACGAAGGACATTTTCACAGTTCAGTTTATCAGTCCAGTTTGTTTTAACAATACACTTCGCTGGTTTAACTTCTCGTACTTGGTTTAGATTCACGCACTCCGCCCAGTAGCTTACCTAAAGATACCACTTTGGCATACGCTTGAAATAGCAACAGGGTCAATTAGTATATTTTGTTCTGTAATATGTGTTGTGGATACTAGTTGGTACACACTAATAATTATTTCAAGCCTATCATGAACCAAATTTACAATGTGACTCAATTAATGCTTGAAGATATAACAAACTACGATGGATGTTTTGACACCACATACCTAATAATGAATATTGTTTTGTTAACAAAATATTTTACTCACTGTGGAGGTCGAACCGACGCGACGTTGTAATTTCAATTTACTTTTTTTTTCTTTTCATTATGTATATTATATTCTATGTCGTCTTTATACTCTACAAGTTAAAATCCTAAAAATATTACAAGCTACTGGATGTTCTAAATCAATAGACACACATACTCAAAACTCAAGCCCCAAAAATGTAAAATTTAAACAAATTGTCCATATCTAAAAATGAGATCTGGCGATTTATTTATCAAGCAATCCCTCAGGGTTGGTAGCTCGTATTGACGGCTCTATCGGGGAACAGGCGATGCATGCGCGGTCGGCAAACACCTATCGCCCCACGAACGTACGCGTGCCAAAATTTGATAAAGTCCTCAGTTCATGTTTAATCATACGACATTAAAGGCGAATGTACACAGAGACAGTGTGTCGTGCGCTCCCAGCATTATCATTTTCCATTAGGTAGTGGAGCACAGCAGTTGATTGACTGTTTAACGTTTGTCCCCCGGATGCGAGCTTGCGTTGGAAATTAAACTGTTTGTTACATGTGACGCACTGACCGGAATGTTCAACAAATATCATTACGTTTATGTGTACTGTTTTTGGCGGTGATTATATTTTTAATGTGTAGTATGTAGGTATAGCTAGAATTTTCAAGTCTGATTTTTTATTTCATTTCAGTTGTGAGGATTCCTACCTTTTGCCTTTGAACCTAATTAAGATGTTATAGATACAAAAAAAGTATTGGTTTACAATTTTTGTTAACAAGAATCCTTCCGAACCGATTCGAAAATTATTTATATGTTGTACATGATAGGTATGTTCATTTTGGGACGGAAATGTGTCAAAATCTTTTCAAAAAACAACGCAAAGCCACAGTATGTAGTATAAGTATCAATGATCAAACCAAACTTTTGAAACAGTTCAGTTTTTTTAGAAAACTAATTTAAATGTTATTTTTTATTCTTTCGAGGTTAAAATGTAACTTCAAAGAACATATTATCATACGAGTATTATAATATATATGTTACTGTAAAAGCTCGAACTACGGTTAATCTTAAGATTTAAGTGTAAGTCTTAGGATTTACCGACATGAGTTGGTAAATGTAAGTATTTCTGAAAATACGACAATTTTTTCGAGCTTTTACCATTCGAATTCAGTATATGCTAGATTTTACCACTGTCAGCTGGTAGATGTTGGTTTTAGGAATAAAACAATGAGTAATTCTTAATTATTTACTTTAATGAACTATTAGACAAAACAGGTACACAGTATTATATGATAGTAATAAGTACAAACTAATACCAACTTATTTAAATTATTTTGAAAAAACACATATATCTCTGAATATCTTAATCTCTATCATACCTATCTAGTTAGATAACTAAATTAGTACTTCTCTATTTGGAATTTAACAACGAAATCCTTACTAATATTATAAAGGTGAAAGTTTGTATGTATGTATGTATGGATGGATGTTTGTTACTCTTTCATGAAAAAACGGCTCAACAGATTTTGATGAAATTTGGTATAGTGATAGCTGACACCCTGGATTAACACATAGGCTACTTTTTATCCCGAAAAATGTAGTGTTCCCGTGGGATGAGTCAGGAAACCAAATATACATATTTTCTACTCTTTCAAATTCAAATTGTTGGCACGGGATGTCCTCTCCTACGGAAGGGAAATATAGTCGACGGCACGCGGGAAATATAGTTAGTAGACACGCGAAATAATATGTTCTTGATGTGGATTGGACTCAAAAACTATCTGCACCCGGGCGAAGCCGGGCCGGGCCGCTAGTACAGACATAATGCTTACATAAGCTAGTCTAACTTAATAATTATTTTGGGTAAAATTTAGAATAGGGTAGCACGATGTGGTGGGGTGCGGGGTGTGGAGGGGGGGGAGTGTCCCATCTCACTCGATACCACTCCCGTGAAAAGGTAATGCACCATTCCTGAGATGTATCAATTTAAGTAACCTAACCTACAAAAACACTCGTTGTCAATACAAATTTGCTTCTGCAACGTCTCCGGCGCTGCGGGAAGTGCAGTCCCTTCGCCCTTGCGTAACAAAGGATAGGCACCCACGCTCACCTCTGTAGCTTCGGCTTGTATATACTCTAGGGTTGGTAGCCAAAAGACTACGTGAAGTCGGGGTGCCCTTAGTCGGTTTTGGAGCACATTCGACCTAACTGATTCATAAAGTGAGTGCACTAACTTCCTTCTAAACATAATTTCTAAGGCGTTATAAAACATATTATAATACAACAAAACACACAAATCAATATTGGTATAACGCAGATACGAAATCCGACAAAAACCATCAACAAAACATTCTTATTTTTTTGTTGACATTGACACCTGAATCGACTTACATAGTTTTTATTTTACATTTTTTGAATCCTTGTCCTCCAGTTAACGACAATTTTCTGAAAACTTCTGGAAGATTCACTCCTTTATCCGTAACAACTTCTTCTATCTTTATAAAATCTTCAGAGCATGCGGCGAACTGATTCTTGATGTTAAGCTGTTTTAGTATTCCCATTTTGGTACCTAGTTGATAAAACTCATTGTTCTTTACATCTATCACAACTGCAATAATGCTTTTTGGGTCAGTTTTAGCTCTGTCAATATCACAACGTAACATTTACCGTGCCATTAATGTAAATCCTAAGATTTACCAACGGAATGGTGGTAAGAGTTCGAATCGCAAACCTTTTTGGACATTTACCATTAGGAATTGGTAGATCTTAGATTTTACTGGAATATCTTAGGATTTACTGCAGTTCGAGCTTTTACAGTAACATATACATGATATTTTTTCTTAGAGTATTAGAATTTTGGTGTGCGTGGCGGTCTGTTGGTAACGGATCAAACGCGGCTGCTAATATATTCTCAGTGGGCGCGGGATAAAATCCCAGGGCACACTTTTCGGAGTCACAGTCGGTATTGATAGTTAACCACCACGCATTATAAGTTTAAAGGAAAACATCGTGATTCATGAAGAAAACTGCATACCATAACTATTTATAAGTTTCTTTTTTGTATTTTTATTATCTGCCGGACAGAACACAGAAGGCGAAACGGTGTCCTCGTAGAACCTATATCTGCGAAACAGAACAAATCCAGCAGAAAGTTTATTGGTAACTAGATTAATAAAAATAAATTATTTCATGTCTAGAGCTTAAAAATGTGAAAAAATAAGATAAGTATGTTAATATTATATTTAATCGTAATATTGATCTAGTAACATCATGTCGGTATCGTTGATAATAAAGCTCTTGTTTCAATTCTCAGGTTTGACACTCCAATTTAAATATAGGGTGTTTTCTGTTAGAATTTCATATGAGTTGCTTAGGATTGGAATTCGTGTCTGACATGGCGATAGGCTTTTTTTTTTTTTTTTTCTTGCACGAGGAAATCCCTTTACGGATCCATTTAGGTATGTCGGACTCACCGTTCTAATATAAGGTCAATAGAACATCCTACCGACTAAAACCCCGTGATATACCGCTATCTCCTCTAGAACAAGGGTTGTGGGATACGCGCGAGCATGCAACCGCAACCCCCCTGGAGTCGGTCCTCAAAGAGGACTCGCTGTATTTTGAGCTTTTAACCTCTATCCACCTTAAATACGTATTTGACCAAAACGTGAAGTACCGTGCGATGCGAGATTGCGGCTCTTATAGTTTAACCTATGGAGGCCGGAGATCGTCTCTCCGATTGCGAGCACGCCGCGTACGAGGCAAGCACCTGTCCGCTCTCGCTCTCTCCCCGCTGCCTCTTTCAGTGCTATAACCTCTTCGCAAAATGAGGCGACGGCATTCCAGCCTCTTTCACTTTCCACCATAGCCTGAGCCACAACCGGGAGTGAAAGATCATTCCCAATTGTTGCCACAAGATCACGACGAAACGAGTCAAAAATGGGACAATCAGCTAGTGTATGTTGTGCCGAGTCCTCCTCACATCCACAACTATGACACAATGGCGATAGGCTCGCGTCATATTAGGCCGTGGAACGATAATAAACATTGCGAAATGTGGTAGTACTAGTAGCATCTTTGTCGACCCCTCAGGGGTATAACCATGAGCATAGTAGGTAGGAAATATGGCTGCTGACCGAATCGATACTGGACTTACCTTGCTATCGCAAACTTTACCCGCAGTTGCAATTTCACTGAAACGAAACTTGGCGTGTCCTGCCTGTGTACTATTGGTTTTTTGTAAACTACTCGTATCTTTACTGGTAAGTAATGAGTTAAATTTAATGTTTATAATATATAAAATATCCTACATCTTTATGCTTGAATAATAAGAAATTGGGCGAATTATGATCTGATATTTGTTGTTAAGAATTTGATCTAAAAAACTAATCAGAAAACACATTTAAAATTAATTTTAGGATATCCTTTATACATTTCAAATGGACATGTGGTAACACAATTTTCAATTAAAATATTTTAAGACCGTGTAACATTTTTTTCAAACACGAAGATATTGGTTTAGAAATTAAAAAATAGTAATAATGTGAGACTTTAAATTTTGGTACGACGATCAAAAATCAGCATTGATTTATTTGATCATGTTAGGTGCATTACGTGACTATAGGTATTCAAAAAAAGGTTTAAAATATATTTTTGCTATTGTCTCTCTTGAACGTCTTTTGAATTTAGTTTGAGCGAAGAAGACAAACATTCGACAGCTAAAATACGTTTTAAAACTAGCTATGAATAAGATTATTAAAAAAATAATATAAAATATAACATATTAAAAAAAAACACGAAGAAAGAAATTATAAATTTCAAAACATTGGAAATGAAAGGCGCTAAATTACTATCACAGCAATATGACTCTTTACACCCTTTAACATTAATATCCTGCGTGCGCTTTTTAAAGTATAAAATTGTGTTGGCAAGGCAATTAGAAACAGACTACAAAATATTAAAAGTTCCCCCTTGGTGCGAAACGTGTCGCGAACAACGCCAAACCATTCGTCACGCTCTCGACGCCTGACAATCATATTCGTGATGTATAATTTTAATTACACTATTGTATACTTCCATTGGTCATTCCAATTAATTAATTATTGTTTTATTTCTTTTTTTATTAACGGTTACGTTTCATACGAATATGATTTACCCGAGTGGTTTTCGGTAGAGCGCCGAATTGAGCGTTAGAGACAAATACAAAATGTTGAGAAACAATCAAATGCTGCCTGAAGTGGTGCTTAAGTAGCCCACTGTTATCTGTGGGGGGCTATTTGTATCTATGTGATTTTTGGATTTATGAAGATATTACAGAATCAATATATTTCGTAATTTTATGAACAAATTACAAAATATATCTACAAGTCTTTGCGTATCATCAAACCCTTTTAAATCAAACGGGGTTACTGTATTAGTTGTATTTAATAAGTATATAGACTATAAATATAAAAAAATATTCTAGCCTATTATTTAAACAATACGGTATTATTTTAAGAAATTGGAATAAATTAATTCCTTTCTAAAATGACAACAACTACTTTTCCCGAAATTGACAATTATTTCATTAACATCCGAGCTAGGACTATCAATATTCCCAAAGCTAAGATCAAAACCCCTTTTAGAATGAAAATTGAGCCAGTGTCCACACAGGCGTAAGACAGCCTGCGTCGTAAGGGTGCGGAAGTGGGTAAAGTAAACTAATCTGGCTGTTGCAACATCGATCAGTTGTTTGGTCTACTCTTCTTATACATTACTTGGTTTCTTCGCAATATACTGCTCCTTTTAGACGGTTGTATAAACGCTGGGACATTGGAAAATATACAGAACTGGTTCTTATTTGTATTGTGAAACGTAATATATGTTAGGCGATACAGAACGTATATATAAATATACAAGATTTATCAAGCCTGCTACCGAAAACGCAGGCGGTAGTTTTAGTGACTTTAGACACAATGCAATTAAAAATTTTAGAAAATTACGATGAACACCCCTTTATTTTTAAAGACGCTATGGTGCGTATAGGTCTTAACTATTATTTTAGCAAAAACTGTGTATTCATCATACAATTACGACGGCTGCAATATTATACAGGGTATATCAAAACTGCTACCGAAAACGTAGCCGGGTATATGCATTCTTCTGTTATGTATACCCAGTGTACATAACAGAATAATGCATATAACAGAAGCGAGGATAAAGATCTATTTCGAGACATTGCGTTGGATTTTATCGAAGTGACAAATAAGATATTAAATAGTGTATTTGTTGAATTATATTTTTTTATGATGGCGCTTAATTTGATTGATTTTTACATTCTATGTTGTAATTGTATATAGCTGATTACGATACGTAAAGACAATTTGAGTGATTGTGTTAAATTTTGATGAAATGTTTGAAATAAAACTTTTTTTTATCGAGTCTTACGAAATATTTTGAATGTCCAAGGGTTACACCGTTCTCTACTTTCAAAAATGCAGTGAATAATGATGTAGGAAATAAAAAATACATAAGTTAATCTACAATAAATATAGTATGATGTAGAAATCATTATATTAATGAACGTTTAGTATTTTTATGTAACAAAAGAGTTGGGTCGGTGTAAGCCAGACCGAAAAGTCTCTCGTAGTTTTTGATACCCGCGACACAAGACTCGACCAGGACTCAGGATTATGTATGTGACTGTTGGGTATGATAATTTATTATTATTTTGATTTAAACTTTATTTTATATTTGTGGAACTTCGGAGGCAACGGTGCATACGTTACACTTATTTAAATTGTTGAAATATAATGATTAATTGCTAATATTATTAAAATTATTTATAAAATAAAGTATTAAATTAATAAAAAGTTGAAAATGATTACTTTCATAATTATTATTACGTTAATCTGATGACGTGTTGACGCCACAGACTTATTGGAAAGTTATTAAATGGATATTTAGTAGATCATGCATAAACATATTAATTACTCTGAGCCTATTTAATAAAGAGAGTTATTCGTCGATAGACAAATGTGCATCTATGATAAATCATAAAGATTAAAACATTATTCATTTTATAATATTATGAACTTAATTTACAACAATAATCGCTACAAATTAATCAAAATTTTGAATACATCACATCAAAATTCTTTTACAACATTTCACTAAATATGATAATAATTTATATATAATAAAATATAATAAGCATATTATTCCACGAACATAAACAGTATAGTTTGCGTAGTAGCGCATAATAAATATGAAAAATATGATTAAGAAAATTCTCCACCACAAATCTTACTACTGGACATTAATCTTCTGTACATGATTTGAGAATTTCTAATTTCAGGAAAGTCAGTCAGTATGGCACTCGAATTCTAGTGCTATTTCAAGCCACTCTGCAGATTTCAACCAATGCCAAATCATTGCCAAATGGGATCAACCGGGAGGGACGTCAAATCGTAATCTAAACTCCGACGGAAATGCTCGGGATATTTTTCGCTGGACGTGATGGCACTCTATCCAGATTTCAAAAGGCTAAAGCAACTACTATTTACTTAATAATAAACACGAAGAATGTACACAAGATTTCAAACCAATAAATTATAATAATGATCACATTTTTATGAAAACTGAACAATAACAGGATGTGAGTAAATTAAAATTCAAAACAAATAATGAAATTGTCAACGCAGACTTATGAAAAACTAATAATTAACTAGAAGATTTAGGGCATAATTTTAATGCAAGGGCTGGCGATATAAACGAAGTTCATTAGTAGCCTGCTTCGAAAGCAACGCTCGTAAAAATGAAAAAGGGAGAAAAGGGATTTCACAAAGCCGTGCCCAATTTGGATTCAATGAGCCGCGAATTGGTAATGCTAAACGGTACTCGCAGAACGTTTAGGTACGGTTAACTATACGGATACACTTGTAGGTACTGCTAATTAATCTATTTCTAGTTCTTCGTCTATTTGACAAGAGATTTAAATAAGATTTAGTTGAGTTTAGAACGTAGAGTTCGTAGACAGCGGAAAAACTGCATTAGGCTAGCGTGGTGGACTATACGGCCTAACCACTCTCAATTATACTTTCGATTGTAGAGAAGTCCGTGCCCTGCAACGGGACGTAATTGGATGATATAGATAGATACATAGAACTCAGATTAATTTCATTTTATTATATTCTACTAGCACATAAAAATGTTTTATTAAATGATTTTTATTTTTTGCAATTCATGTTATCACAATTTAAAATTGTGAGTTCCGATGCTATCTATTCAAATATAACTAACTAAAATATTGTAACTGTGATGAGTGACTCGTTAGTATTTAGGTTTGATTCCCAAATCAATCATTTCTCGTATGGTGAATTTTCCAATTAGAAAAACCTAAAGTGAGTCTCTCTGCAACAAGCATTAACTTACATCATCGCAAGTGTGCAAAGCAAGGAAGAAAAAGATGATGTCAATTAATTCAGCGTAAAGTTTTCGTGAACTTTCTCGAGTGTTTGTTATATTAACGAGGCTGTTAAGATTGAACAAAAAATACAAATTTGTAGTTACGCAGCACATAACTGCCACTATTGCCGTTAGTGGATCAATTAAAGCAAGAAAATTACTCTTTAAATACATATTTCACAATTTCTCAAATTATACTATATTATTTAATGTATGCATCTAGTTCGTATAATTTTATAATAAGGCTTTACGCTAATATAGTTTTGTATTTCCCTAAAAAAGCTGAAGATAAATGTCTACAGTCTTGAATTTGTATCTACAGGGTGTTAACTATATAAAAGAAGAAAAATAAATCACGTAGTAATTGTGTTAGCTAAATGTTTCATGTTTTTATAAGACACAACCTTATGTGTCATAAAGGCATGTTATTTTCCCTCACTTGGAGAGCAAGAATCAATTTATAGTGAATCTTTATGTAAAGGAGTTTCGGGTGTTGATAACAAATCGGGCCTATGGCTTAACGGTGTTTACAGAGTGTCTCGGGCTGAAGTGGCGGCCATATAAAGATGATCGGTTGACACGTCGCCTCATGTATAATGTGCATACAAATTTAAGTGGGTGCCGGAGTGCGCGGGCGGCCGGAGACGCGACGCTGACGGCTCGCTACCACATCCTTATGATAAGAGTACGGAAGGAGGAGGAGGGAACCCGGTACATGTGTCCGCCCAGCGTCGCGACGCACCCCCGCGTCCCCCGCCCCGCCGCGCGCACCCCGCACCGCCGCCGCGCCTCTACACGTGTAAGTGAACGGTGAATCTTGCTCGCAACACTCTCCTACGAGTGTGACTACGAATTCGGTCTGGTACACAGTTTGTTCCAGTCTATATTTACATGAAACGAGAAAGATTTTTGTATTCGGTGTAGACGAACCCCCGCTTCCGCTCTGAGCCTCTAACAGGGAATATTTTCATGGAATCTCGTTGCACTGTTGTGTCGAAGTTTGAAGTCTTCGCTTTGTGTTTTATTTGGCGGACGTATCTGCACAAGTTTTTTTACAAACAATTTTATTCAGCGTGGCGAGTTATGCGTCGCTAATATTCCGCGTTGAGAATGTTTGTGCAATAACATTCCGCGGGGTACAATGCACAGCAGTGTGTAATGCACACATGCGCCACACTACGTTCACAATTTACAAAATATGGCCAACAACCTCACCAACACATATTAGAGATCCGACACAAAGAAATTCAACCCTTACGAAACAAATCCGGTTCTCTGGAGACGCTTAAGTAATAATAATGCTTTTTGGAACATTGAATTCTGTGATGTTCGCGACGAGGCCTACACGAGTGTTTATATTAACATACAAAGTTTAGATGTACCCTATTTGAAAGGAACCACCCTTAAAGGGGTGGTGTTATTAGTATAAGCAAAAGACATAAAGTCCCCCCTCCCGGGCAGACGCGGCGTGCATACAATGGACTTGGCATTGATTTTGAATTAAATATCATCCCTTTGCCTCCGCCGTGTATTGTTGTACTGCGGACGTGTACAAACACACCGACATGAATTATTGTTACCAGTTCTTTTATTTGTTTCGGTGTCGTCATTAATCAGCGACACTGCTTTTAATATGCGCTTCTGTAATCGCTCTTTAACTCATGTGTGAAGCGGCTCAAATTGTACACAGCCGCCAACAATATATAACACTTATGTGTACCAAATGTTTGCCAATATTACCGTTGCTGTTGTATTTATTTTATTTTCATCGGTGTTTTTGTACACATAGACATTATGTAAACATCGTATTTACATAACGTAAATTTACATATTACACTCATTTTCATCTATTATTGCAAAATCATTTCATTAAATCTAGTTGTAATTCATTTACGATACTGTCCTTGGGGTAGGTTGTTAGAAAAAGAAATAGAATTAAGAAAAAAAATAACTTAGTAGCTAGTCGAACCGCTTTTTGTAACTTCAACATTTTAAATAGAATCTGTTTTTTAATAGTATGAACAAAAGGAAACATTATTGAATTTATAAATATTTTATGGAAACTAGTCATTAATGTTTGCTAATGGTAGCTTAAAAGCCATTACATGTGCCTTTTTGAGGCTCGTCTTCGCATAATTTAACTATTTTAAGTATATACATATGTATGCATATTTTAAGGTTTTTATGTTGCTTATTTTACTCAATCTAGTCTCATATACAGACGAATAAAGTTTTTTTTCTGATATAGTATTTTTAATAATAATATTTTAGTTGATATTTTTCACATTTTAATAACTTTAAACAATATAATAAAATTGAAAATATAACACAATATTAACACATGTGTATCATATACGTCTCACTGCAGGGCACCGGCCTCTTCTACAATCGAGAGTACGATTGAGAGTGTTTAGGCCGTAAGGTTCATCACGCTGGCCTAATCCGAGTGGGCAGACTTAAGAAACCATATAAATTCTTACAAATCGCTATGGTATGCAAGTTTCCTTACAATGTTTTTCTTCACCATTATAGTGCGTGCTTATTCACTATCAATAAACCGAAAACTTTTAACACATAAAGTAAAATAAATAATTAAAGCACAACCATGGTATTTTTTTTAATTATAAAAGTATATTAAACATCTTATGCTACGTATTTAATTCTTAATACGAAAATATAACCAGATAAAACCCTTTTTGCAAGCATCGGAATGTGTGTAAGGTAGTATAATTGATTTCAACATCACTAGATTCAATTTCTTTTGTGACATCAGTTGAAAATAACTTTCTCACAATAGTATTTAGTGGCCTAAATATCATCTGCTCATGACAATTAACTGTTGAATTGACGAGTCGCAAATAGAATTTAAATTCGTCGTGTATGGAGGAAATAATTTTAGCATCCGGTCGGTGTCACCGCCAATATAGAATGGAAGATTACCTGCTTTCAACTATGTTTGTGAATGGTCTAATCCGTAAACACAAACTGTTAAAATCCGCCCTTTGATGGCGCGAGACGACGAGTTTGTTCAGGTGTACCCTTTACAATAACCATATTGCTCATAAGCCTCTCGAACGCCATTCCATGCGCGACCATTTCGCAAATTCGATGACAGATTTTAAATAAAAAACCTATTCTGGATGCGGCAAATTATCCTGTCATATCACATTCACGCATTGCTCATCAAACTTTGAATGACAAAAAGTACTCCCCATATTTATTATACTTTCCTGTAGGACATTTACCTACACAGTGCGATTAAACGGCCTTAAAATGAATTCCGTAACACCCCGACTTACGTTTCTCGCGAACCGCAAAAATGTAACGCAAATGTTAAAATAAAGCTTAATCCGAATTCCCACACGTCTAAAATACTTAACGCGGCATGGAAAGTCGCAATGCTAAAATCCCACAGGCTCACCGAGTCAACTTTGCTGAAAAAATACAATATGTTCTCAGTGCTTTGTCCTTTTATTCATATTTAATCTCCGGAGCGTCTACAAAAAACAATGATTTCACGGTACAGCATTAACGCATGTAGGCATAACAGACAGACGAACCGAACCAAAGCAAACACGAGACCATATATTAAAATGTTGTCAATCCTATTTACAGACATTTTACTCTGTGTTTATCTTATAAATCTATTGTGTGCGTGGCGGTCGAAATTATGGGATTTTGTGTCAATATTGACGCGGAGCGGTTTTGTCGGTCGTTGCATTTAACACGTCCCACCGGTACAGATAAATGCACCGCGCGGTGCGGCGCGAGCGGTGGGGCCGGCCTGCCTGCCGCCGCGCACAGATGGCGCTGCTCGACGCGACTTCCCTCACTAATCTAGTTTGCTCACTACAAGCCGTGTCATTATTCCACCAGTCAAGCTCGAGTTCATTTAAATTAGGTATCAGAAAACATCTTAAAAACACATTAATTACATTTACAAATATTTTCCCCCGCGACACTTCCTAACGCGACGGAACTGATTCTTCGTCGTCGACGCTTTTGTGCGATGTCGATTGTTAAAAAGTTCTATCAAATTATCCCCGCGGAACGGTTGAAAAGAAAAAATTGAGCGCGTCGCTTTTCGAACAAAGAGTTATTCGGTAAAATGCACTATGTCGGCATACATAAGGCGCGCCGGGATGTCATTAGCGAAAGCTTCGCCTTTCTAATGCCTAACTGCGTACCGCCTCCCATTGTCGCGGTGATAATGAGCAACTAACGATTTAAGCCACTGCATTTCTTTCAAAGCATTTTTTGTCAATAAACTGAATGTGCGTTTGAAGAACACTGGTCGCATTTGACATCTCTGCGAGAGTACACGCGTCTTTCTATTACGGAAATAGATAGTGGGAATATGTTATTTTTTGGAACAAACCGCGTGACAGGACTCTCACAATCATCACGTTTTGTTGGTACAAATATTGGAGTGAAGGTAAGCGGCACGTTTTAAGACGTGTCCGGGGTTGATTCCGGTGTGGGCTTACACGACAAACGAACCCCCAAATCATGTTTGTATTCGTGTGATTTATCAAAACTGGCGGATCAGGACGACGCGACGTTGCGAGGTCATCCCCCGTCATTAAACACATTGGGTAAACATCGGCGGATATTGCTTTTCAAAAAGTCCTTTTCAAAAGAATAATGAGTACTTGCAACATTGTATAACTTTAGAAATGTTTCTCTCGTTTTCCGTTATGAGTTTGGAAACTAGAAGAATACTACAAAAAGAAAATAAACTGGCTTCATTTAATTTGTTTCGCATTAAATATTGTAATTTGTGTTGGAGAAAAAGCGGATCTTATAATGTGAATTGTAATATAATTATGTATACGGTATAAAACGACTTGGACTGGGCTCAACTAGGACATTTGTAGGCTTTTAAAGATCTTATTATAAGAGTCGACTCGATAACATCACTCGCCCTTCGAGGACTAAATGTAATAAGCATATTAACAGTACCTTATTATAGACCTGTGAATTGAACAAATAAAGAACAATACTTAAATAAAATATAAATGTAGTGAGAAATAAGTATTTATGTTTTATATTTTTGTCGCATAGCGTATTTTTTTTATTGTTATGAATAGCGAGACGATGCCATTCGCCTAATGGTAAGCGATACGACTGCTCATGAACAGTAGTAAAACTAAACAGCACCTTGAATTACAAAGCAATGCTTGGCATTCCATTGCACTCGATATCCTTAAACATAAGATGTTATGTCTCAATATGTCCAATAATTACTCTGGCTTCAAACTGAAACATAAAATTAACACTGCTGTTTATAAATGAAATAGACCGGAGAAATAAGAAGTAAATATTGTGTTATTTTTTAAAGCATAAGTTGACCTATCGACTAAGCGGCTCATTGCGTTGTCAATGATCACCGCCGTTCATAAGTAACCACAATACTTGGTAATCGCAGTTCCTTGCATTTAAACATGTGTGAATGCACTATAAATGAGAGAAGAGACAAGGAAGTGATTTGGTTTTCTACAATATTTATTTTACCTCGCGTTTTTGTAGTCAAAAATTCATAAAGATTAAAACTTGTAAGCAGTAGAGATTAGTTTAATTGGTAGATTCTTGTATATGTGGCTGAAACTAGCTGTTACATTGGTAGTGTTTTTTGTGTCTTTCCAAAGCTAAAGCTATAGTACAAATAGCTCGACCAGGTATATATCAAAGTCTGAAGGAAAACCAACAAGAAAGTACAATTTTAAAGTGGCATTTTATTCAGTGAGATTGTTGGAATCCGAAAGCCGGTAGAAGACCCGTCCAAATCACCCACGCAGATATATTTTGGATTTATCCGATTATGTGTAAGGATTAATAACATTTATTGCCAGAGGTCAGAGGATAGCCTGTTTCGGTTGGATTGCACTTAAAATCATTGATATTATAGATTATTTGCCCTCCCAGTACAAAGAACCACAGGGTCTTTAGTCCCGAGGTGCCCGTATAAGCTATATCAAGACTGCTATCGGAAACGAAACTGGGTGGTAGTTTTAGTGGCTTCAGATATAATGCAACTAAACTAATTGCAATAAAAGCGATGATTTATTTTCGTTTATTTCCCCATAATCGTACTTGTATAAATACATAGCTTATTTTAAATAACCGTGAACACCTTTTCATTTTTGAAGACGCTATATAAAAAAATATTTTAGCAAAAACAATGGATTTAAAAACATTTTAGTTGTTGTCACTAAACTACCACCTGAATTCGTTTTCGGCAGCCATCTTGATATATCCCTATATTTCAGTTAGCCCTTTCATATATTCCAATTAATGTAATAATGATTAAAGTCAGTATAAATAACATGTTACGGTAATTGAGAAGAAAAATGGGCGACCTTCGCAACCGACGCACAAACGATTAAGTTATCGCCTAGTGTTATTAACCGTTTAAAACAAAATAAGATTCACATGGTTCATAACGGTGTATAGCACGACCAGATATTGTTTAATGAGACGTCAATTATTTTTATTTATATCGGAAACTAGCGGTCCGACCCGGCGTTGCCCGTATGTAGATACTTTTAAGGCTAGTCAACATCAGACACACTGTTTATACTTTTTGTCCAACAAAAAGTAATAACCAAACAATAAACAGATAAAATACTTAAAACTAAAGACAAGGTAATAATCGGCGGCCTTATCGCCAGCTGCGATCTCTTCCAGGCAACCTTTGGATGGACTGGATTATTATAATATAGAATTAATGATAGTACAGATGACTATATAAAAGAAATTACTATTGTAATATTATTGTATTTTGCATACTAAATGTTTTAGATTTGAACTATATTTTGTTCTGCTTTTCCCCATTCCATGACCCAAGATATGCAGTTCTGTCCTCTTATAACGCATTTTATAATTTTAAATATATTTCATCTATTGATCTTCTTTGATACAGAAAAACAATGAGAGGTTTTGGGTGAGGTCTATTTACAAATACCTAGAAAATTTTCGTGAAACACACAAACATATACCTCGGTGCGGGAATCAAACCTGCGGCGTCGCATTTCACAGCCAGTGCCAAACAAACATTTGTAAATAGTTCAAAAATATGTATGGTATGCTAAATTGACGAACCCATAACAATCCTGGGCATTGCAATCTAGCTTAAGACTCTTTGTATTGAATCCTCCTTAAATTGAAGAGTAGTGCCTTCTTCATAAATTACATTTATAAGCTGCTACAGTACATTCTTCCTGCAACCGAACCGGCACAGCAATTTGAATTGCTTTGATGTCCTCTGGAAGCCGGAGTAGTCGATAATCAGTGAAGTAATGATTTAACAAGTGAATGAAATCTGCTTCCAACGTGAAGTTTTTTTTAACAAAACCTCTTTTCAGCATTGCGCAAGTTTTGTTCAAACATGATCAATCGAATTATATCATTGTAGTGTATTGATAAATTCATACTCTTAGCGTCTGTCGTCTCGAACTATACACTACGCGAACCAAGGGTGAGTGAGATAGATATAGAAGGAGATAGATCATAGACGTGGAGGACGGAACGGGGTGTGAAGACGTGGTGTATAGCAAACGAGCCGATAAATATTAATAATTGTATTCTACTATAATGTTAAAAATATTAACCGTAAATAGTGACTATTACAATCATAAAGATATTTTTTAATCTATAGATATCACTAAAGGGATAAGTTGGTAAAAAAAACAAATTTGGCTTTTTAAAACTCCCTCTCTGTGTCTCTCTCTCTTCAGTCATAGAAAGTCACTGTTGAACACAGACCTTCTCTATACAAAATATTTAATATTTTTCTTTTATGATTTCTTTTAAATATATATAACTACCCCCGACTCTGATAATTATACGTCTCGAATAAAAACATACATAAATTATATGTGGACGTCAATAATTAATATTTTTATAGTTTTTTGTAAGCTAAGTGCCACAGTCTGTCCAAAATATCACTTAATATTCATAAAATATGTAGTTGTGGGACCCGCCTATATTTGCGGAATACTTTGTATTGACCAGTTTGAATCTAGAATTTTCCACGATTAATTGATAATAGTACCCATTACCTACAAACCAAGTAAATTATGATAACAATAATCACTTCCGCTAAAAATCTTCAAACAATGTATCTATTATTAAAACAATATCTGAACTACATAGTAAGTACCCCGCTAAAACAGCCAAATCAAAACAGAAGCGGGCAGCTAAAAGACAACCACGCGGGCACAATACCTCCGAATAATCAAAGAGCGTGTTTGTTATACTCTTATATGATACGCCGTCGTCGGGTTTATTTGTGAATCACTCTGGTTTTGTAACCAACAGCCGTGCACAAATAGTCGCAATACAAACTCGGGGCCACCCTGCGTAACTATATACATAGAAAGCCGTGGTAATGTTTGCCTTCGTGTGATTTATTGGCTTCGTCGGATTTAGAGGCACGCACTATAGCGTTAGCCAAGCAGTGTCGCGTTACGTGTGGCTATTAGGTGCACCCCCGCTCTTTGACGCTGCCTCGCTAAAGTGGGATATGTTAATTGTAAGAGCAGCAGCACGTACATTGGCTAATGTTGTTCATTACAGCAGCACGAATTTGTGCTCGAATTTTGATTGAACAAAAATTTGCATCGTGAGTAGTATGCGGGGAAACGAGCAACGTACTGCCGATTATAAACGATTATAAAGCTAATGTTTACATTTTTAATACAGCAACCATAGACTTAAGCTGCTTCAACTGTTACGTAATAATTTTACGTTAATGTGTCAATAATTATAAGATTTTCAGATTTTTACATGTTGACTTGATGGTCGCGATAGTGACTTACACGGTAAAAACCTTGTGAAAACTATTAAAAACATAATCCTGCGTCTTAAATAAATCATCGGCGAAAATTACATAATTATAGGTATATTTACATATCTAAATGAGATTTGGATGTGCCTATAGTTCGGCGTCTCCCTCTGTCTTCTTTCTCCACTCCTGAAAAACGGTCCTACCCAAATAATGCCCACATCGACCTTTTTAAAACGGCCTGCACTCAGTGATTTCCCGCAACCTTAACCAGGTCGACTAAACTTTATTGCCTATGATTATTATCCTATCAGTTCCAAGAAAGTTTTCAGCTGGAATTTCCTGAATTATTTCATCACAATGACAGACTAACGATCTTTTGTAACCTCAGAGTTGTAACATACGGTGTGATATACGTTAAAGGTTGGATTAATAATAATTATTATACTATGTTTATGTCAATATTTTTATTGAATGTAATGTCAGTCTGTAGTCTTCCGACAGTCATAAATATATTCCCGAATTATTAAAATCTTTCATCGAACTATCGTAACGGGTCTAGGAAAATCCTCGTGTCAATTAAATGCTCGCAGCTTTTCCCTATTTTCATCCTGCAGGTGATTTCGGAATTGAAGTAAAAATATTTATTACCTTTTCAATAATTTGCATAGCTACTTTATTGTTGATGTATTTTCCTTAGTTTTATTGGCACGATAATTAAAAAGTCGAAATATATTTATAAATTCTCGGTATAGGCCTACATTGATCAATTGCTAAATATAAGATCATGAGGATTAAACAGCAAGCATTATTTAATGCAATTTTAAATATAGGTACTTAATAGGTTGTTTGGGAGCCCACGGAGCTTCCCAAGATTTACTGTGATCACTATTAAATATTTTGCCACTGTTTAGTTGTACGGTTACGTAGTTCAATATATTTATAATGCAGGTGGTATGACGATTATTTTACGGACGCTAGCGCCATAAGATTCGTGTTTACTCTGACACCCAGACTAGGTATTTTTGTGTCAATGTTTTGAGTGTTTGAACATCGTACGTAAAACTATACGAATGCCCCTAGAATCTCTACAATATTGAATTCTGTATCGTAAGGCGTTACCATAGAGTAACTTCGGAGTGAATGATAACTATCACAGAGAATGGTTTTAATTTATAGAAGTGTAAAAGTTATAACTTACTCCAGACGTCCAATGTTCGAACATTTTCACTTTTTTTCGGATCATGGAAGTAACCTCCCAGAAATACTAGTAAAATGTAAGTACGTTGCATTACTGAATGTTTCTACGAACAAAATTAGTATTTTGAATATTTCACGTTTATTTCCAGCATAGTTATTCAAAACAAATTTATAAATAATGTCAGCAATACATTACAGCGATATTTTCTTCTTATCAAAGTGCAGACAACAGATTGAATCTTTATTGCAGACGTGAAAATAGGTAACGTTAAATCAAAATATTATTTTATGAAGTGTTGATCTGCTCTTTAATGTTTTATAGTTCCGAATGCTTTGGCTTGTATGACAGTCTTAAAAGTTTGAGTTATGGACGCGTTCACATATTTCTGAATATGTGTTTTCTTGAATGTATTTAATGTGGGTAGGTGTTAATAATGGTCGAATTTAATTTTGTATTACATATATTTTGCTCAACGGACATTATTTGTATAACAGCTCATAATTAATATATTTGATTTCCAAACGGATTATTACTCTCAATTAAGTCGTAAAATTAAATAATGAAGACCATGATCTGAATTTTTCGTATTCAAATACTTTACGACACAAAAACATGGCTAAATGAGTACCTAAATATTATCAATAAAACGATAAACTTCCGGTAAACGTAGATCAACTGCGATTTATCGCTCAAGAAAACATGTCATATTTACCGGCACAGGTCTTACGGAACTAATTAAAAAAAAAATATATAATTTTACACTCATAAAACAAAATGCAATGAAGCCAGCAATATTCATTTTAACCGTATTGTTTACACAATTCTCCAGCCAATTTGCACAGCAACAAAAGCGAACCGCGCATGGACGACGAATATAATAATTGCAGCACAAATGTCAACAAGGCGAGTCCAGAAGACGCCAATGAGAGGTCGCCATCGCGGACAATGAAGAGGAGGGAACCCTGTGTCATCTGCTTTCAACATAATTAAAATCACTTTAAATAATGCCACTAAGCGCCCAACCCTGTCGGGGTTTTATTTTAAAAAGTGCTATTAGCATTAAATTTAGTTTTGCGGATGATTATGTCGCTCTCAGGCCCTGGAGGACATTAACTGCTCACAATTTTTGTGAATTATTGTCCCGACTGTACACCCTCGCCTTTTATTACACGTTAATACCAAATTTTGACTATTCGGCTCGTTAAGTCTTACGCAAGATTTTTTTTACAGCATTTTAAGTGGAGTGTGAAAATTGAGTAATTTCTGAAGACGTGATATCGGATTTAGGAATTTGAAGTGCTTGAATTTTGAAGTGTTTAGAATTTCTTAGTTAATTTGTAGTTGTTTAATATTGTTACAGTAAAGTTACTTAGTTTCTACTGATCACAGATATTTTCACTGCATTATTATGGCAGCCAAACAAGTAATATAAACAAGTAGCATATGGCCTAACCACTCTCAATCCTACTGTCGATTGTAGAGGAGGCCCGTGCCCTGCAGTGGGACGTATATGGGCTGGGGCCCTACTATATACATCCGAAACGAAGTTCGAAACTTCGGACGACCGAAGTTTGTATACGATACGAATGTACCTACATATACTTATAGTCGTTATTGACTTATGGCCGTAACCATAGACTTATGGCTACGATGTACGTTATACAAATTCGAACTTTTACAGAGTAGGTACATTCGTATCGTATATAAACTTCAATCGTCCGAAGTTTAGAACTTCGTTTCGGATGTATATAGTAGGGCCCCTGATACATCAAACAAGTAAACTATTCTAAAACATAATGACGCCATTAAACACAAATAAGACCTAATAGAAACTAGCGAACTTCTTCATTCGGGATGATAAAAGCCGGGAAGAAGTAATATGTTAGACGAAACGAAGCAGACTATGGAAAAAAAAATAGTCCATATTCGTTCTTAGAGCAGATACTGACAAAAGAATCCGCTTATAAGGCGATATGTTTTCGCAAGTGGTTGTTTCGGGGTTTCTAAGATACACACAAATGTAAAACGTAATCTAACGCAGGGTTAGAACCATATGTATTACTATTGAGTGTACACATAGTTTAAAAAATAATCTTTAAAGTAAATCGAGACGTTTTTTATTCTTCGACGTTCTTCCCACATGCCATAGGAGGAATCATCGAAATATGGCTTAAAATATTCATATTGAAATTTCTTGTTTGCGTCGTAGTATTTCGTAGCCCTCTATGTGTGCCCCTGGACCATTCGTTTTCCCGTTTGCCAAGGGACAGCACTTTGCCTCACTTCCGGAGCGGTCGGGACGCCTGCCACATCTTTATCCGTCCATTCATCGTCCTTCCGCCCCATGACAACTACTAAACAGAATTCGACAGGAATTTTATAGGTTTGTGGAATTTTATTGGGATGACACATTTTATTCCGATAATTTCATTATGAAATACGTCTCTATCTTTAATTTTACTGAGATTTCTTTTCAAAATCTTGGTTTAACTTTTTAGTACGAATAAGGGTTAAGTAAATAATTTCGATTGCTTCCGTGGCGCGGTTGGTTAGACGCCGGCTGTGAAATTAATAAATAAATAAATAACACCCAACAGTCACATACATAGTCCTGACCCCACATTAAGATCGAGTCTTGTGTCGTAGGTATCAGGAACTACGAGAGACTTTTCGGTCTCTCAAACACCCAGACCCGAAAGAAATATTTGTGGGCCGCACAAACATTTCTCTCGGTGCGGGGATCGAACCCGCGGCCACTCGTTTCACAGGCGGCGTCTAACCGACTGCGCCACAGAGGCTGTCAAATTAAGCCTTGGATTCGATCCCTGCATTCAGATTAATATTGATGTAGTCCAATACTTGTGGATCTCATTTTTTGGACCTGGGCGTTTCCAATAAGTCTTTCGTAGTTTCTGTTACCAACAATACTATAGGTCAGGTCTATGAATGTCGCTGATGGGTATAACTATTAATAATATTCGTTCTAACAGGGTTCATGATTTGCTAGTTATTCGGCAGAGTTGTAAAATATTTGTGTACATTTTAAACCAGCGTAGCATCAATTTATGTACATTAGTATAGTATACTTAAAGTATTTAAAGTGATTTATTTATTCAGTTCTAAAATTAACAATGTTTTTCTCTTATTTCGTCTTTATTTGAAGTCAGCAAACTTTTTTATCCATTTGCACTCTTGGTGGCAGTTATAAAGAACAATGTTTTTGCTGATTTTGTTCTGTTTGAAACCAAATGTGCACATGTTGGCAAATACTTATACTTCTATACGTAAGAGTAGTAACCCACGGCTCCAGGGAATAATAATAGGAAAACCTGTAACACTTTCGAGTCATTGATATAAAAGAAGAAGAATTAACCTAAGGATAAGCGTTAAGATTCGGCCTTGTACTTGAAATTGACATTGGTACTTGAAACATTTATTTATATACAAAGTGGTGAACATAATGTGACAACATTTATTGTAAAATCATATCATTTGTGAACTAAAAAAGATAATAAAGGGTCAAACCACTGAATATATTTGTTACTAGTTGTTTTTATGAGATACAATATAACGTAGTAGTAAGCAAATATACACATTAATAATTCTAATATATATAACATATTTTTAATTAGGTAGTTATTATAAGAATATTGATACTAAGAAGAAGATACTTGGAATATTGGACTGTCATGTGTAACCTAATTGAAAATTTTAAAATATAACAAATGACTCCTAGACTATTTTTTAACAACAAAATTTACAACTAAATATTTATAAAAAATTAATAACAAAATATCTCCACTAGCCCCTGCAAAAAGCATAAAATTCCAGCGCAAAAGCCTTGAAAACTAGAGTTTGATAAAAGTGTTGAACGGTTGGTACAAAGTTACCGGCAGTTTTATCAAAACCTAAACGATTAGGCTCTGGGAAATGCGCTGGGTACGTGGGGCAGTGTGATCCAATTTGCATGCTTTGACACAAGTCCATGGAGCCTTTGATGCATATTTTTGAAGTTTACATTTGTATATAAAATTTGAGCTTCATTTATGTATCAGAGAATTATCGGAAAATAGTTTTCTCTTGCTTCTCGTGATAATTAGGCTCGCTTTCTCGAAGCTATATGATTTTTGTCATTGACACAAATATGTAGATGTATTAAATGTTCTGATGTAAGTGGTGCGCCGCTCCAGTGCATATCCAGTTGAGGGTTACTGAAATTCGTCGTCGGTGATAAAGATTTTGAAAATGCTAGCTTGTATTATGGAAGCAAATGTAGTAAGACAAACGTATTGATTCTTATCACCGTTAATACAAAATCTTTTACAATCAATACATATACATTTATTTTAGCATTTTATATTCGTTATGACAAAATGTATATATTTTCGCATTTTTATTTTGACGTAGTTATACAAACATGTAATAGATGGCGCTATTTTCACGGGCGACTTATTGATACTCCAAATGAACAGAAGAGCCTATCTTTAGTTTTGAAATCAATGGTTTTTGCACGATAAAATGCTAGATGTCTGTCTACCTGTTGATGACGACAGAGCGGTCGAGATAGACAATCCGTAGAGATGATTATCTATAGTCGGTTGACACAGTTAAGTCGGCTTTCTTGAAATTCGATATTTACTATAGAACCCGAAGGCACACACTCGCTTGCATTATGTCATTTAAATATTCTATCACCAGAAACGATAAAGAAACTTGCGTGAAAAAGGTTAGAATTTCATAGTAATTTACTCACCGCTTTCCGTTCATTTCCGTTGAAACACATGAAACGTCCAAATTCAGTTAATGAGATTACTCTCTGTAATCGCGTTCACAATGAATCCTGTATGCTTCGGAAAAGCACATTTAGAAATCATTTGGCTTGAATTTACGGTTTAATAATTAACAATGGGATTCGATAGAAGTGATTAATTTGGATGAAGTTTTAATTACTGATGGAAAGTCTATAATATGTGAGAGACCGCTTGCGTACGTATCACCGCAAAGTCTATTTCTCCCGCCAAACAGTAGTGTAAATGTAAATGCAATTTTGTGTTCCGGGTTTGAAGGACATTGTAGGCAAAGTAACTAGTGGACATATTGAGACTTAGACTGCCTCGGTGGCGTAGTTGTACTATGGTACGGTTACAAAGCTGAGGTCTCGGGTTCGAATCCCGGGTTGGGTAAAGTGATATTGGATTTTTCTATTCATTATCAGCCCAGAGTCAGGAATTTGTACCCGATATGGCGATAGGATCGCCACCTATCACACTGTGGGACGGAATACACAAGGCGAAATGCGGGTGTCCTGGCACCTCTGCCTACCCCTTCTGGGATATAGGCGTGAGTTTATGTATGTATGTATGTATATTGAGACTTAACATCTTATGTCTCAGGATGACGAGTACAGCAGAATGCCAAGCTATGTTTTGTAATTAATAGTGTTGTTTGGTTTTGCTACTGTACATTAGCTGTTGTATCGCTTACCTTCAGGCGAACAGCATGCTCGTGTCGCCATTAATTTCAATAAAAAAAGTATTTTATGTGTCATGTGGATACAAATTATTTTTTTGTATCTATGCGTTTAAACAGCGTTAAGGCTCTTGTTGATTAAATATATTTACATAAAGGTAAAATTTCTAAATACTATTTGGTTTAATTAATTGTCTACGCAGCGTATGACTTTAAAGAACGTAAAATAATAATCTCCAAACGAGTATTCACTCCACGGTAACACCACAGTTATTTCTCGCATCTAACAATTTTTCAAACAGACGCACCACACGAAGCAATAATCCCCCTGATTAATAACACAAGTGGCATAAAAGCACGTTAAAAACTCACTTAATGATCAAATTCAATTAATCAGCGGGCTGTCTTCATTACACTACTGGATGTAATTTACTCGGAGTCAGCCTTTTAGCTCTTAAGCGTAGTACATTTTGTATTTAATTAAAAGTAACCGATAAAACCACGAGACGTAGCGCCACCTACACAAACTTACACAAGTAAGAACGCAACATAAAGTTCGCTCACAACATGCTTATCTGCTAAATCGGAGCCGGAGGATCGGAAAGAAAAACAATCGGCCAGCCCGGGATTCTTTTAATTTATCCGTCGCAGTTTTAAATCGGTGTTAAGATTCAACAGTCGTAAGGTTTTTTCAATTATCGGCGTCGATCTCTACGCGGGTTTACGATAGCTACCGAGGGCCGAACACGCCATGCCTTGGTCTCCCTGTTAAAAGGAAAAAATGCCTTTCTAAAACTTAGGCTCCGCTTCCTCGGGTGGCGAACGTTCAATGAGTTTAATTTTGTCTAAATAGTTTTTGGAGTTCCGTTTTGTTTCAGAGTTACTTTTGCGTGGGGAACATTTGTTTCGGAATGAGCTGTCTTTAATTAGTTTGAAATATAATTAATTTGTTGTATGCGTTTAAGATAAATAAATATGACAATAAGATTAACTTATACTTTAATTGGGATGGGCGCCGATTGCGTTTTATGATTCTGTAATTCCTGTTTAGGTCTATGTAATTTAATTTCACTCATTAATTTAGAGTGATTTACAAAATCTTCTTAAAACATTTTTAATGGGAACAACATTGAAATAATTGAAATTATATGAAAAATGCATTAGACGTCCTAAAGGTGGACAAACGACTTCGGAAAAAATATTAAGGTTGAATACAATGACAATAATGACAATAATTTAACTTTGAATAAGAACAAGAATCAAATAAATCTTATTTATAAAATTCATTGCGGTATTCGCACATATATAGGTGAAAGGTTAAGGTGAAAGAAACAAACAAATTCCAGACAATGACTACAGGTTGTTGGTGAATATGAAATTGAGGATACCGGAGACTCCAAGACATTTATGGTAAAATAGTTCCTTCAGGTTTTACGCTTATGAGACGCGTTCCCGATAGTAAAGCATTAATGATAAATATTTAAAAAAAAATCAGTGGGCACGACATGCCTGTTTTAAAATATTGATGTATGTACTTTATTGAACATATCGACCCATTTCAGGAAAAAAAAATAGTAACCGATAAAACACCTAAAGAAGTCTTTTGGTCGTTATAATTAAAGTGCTTTCCGCTTAATCACGATTTTTCAGGTGTATTGTTTATCATTTACATACCATTTTTATATTGCCAGTATTTATGTTTTTTTTTTTTTTTTTTTTTTGCAATGAATGACGAGACGAGCAAGCCGTTCGCCTGATGGTAAGCGATAGGACCGCTCATAAACAGTAGCAACATTCCACTGCGCTCGTCATCCTGAGACATAAGATGTTAAGTCTCAATATGTCCAGTAGTTACTCTGGCTACAATGTCTTTCAATCCGAAACACAACAGTGCATTTACGCAGTGTTGTTTCACGGGAGAAATAGACATTGCGGTGGTACCTACCCAGATGGCCTCTCACATATGAGAGACCTACCACCAGTAAACTATGTATCCAAATATATTTTTTTTACATTAACGAATAAAAACTGTACTTCTGACATTTATGTAAATTATCAGTTACGGTTGTTTTTCGAAAAAAGGCTGGGTATATCTACACAATATATGCACAGGTGAATTTTTCATTTGGGCGTTGATGGCGAGATGAGACGAAATTTGGAAAATTTCGTATTTAGTCGGATTTTTTATAACAAAATAAAAAATAAATTCTTTGATTTTAGCATCTAAGATGTAATTACAGATTAAGCTTTGATCTAATCAAAACATGCATATTTGTATTATCCAATTTTGAGTTATTTCCCGATAGTTACAATCCCAAGCGCAGGAACGCAAGGAAAGTAAAGTATAATTTAAAAAAATCTCTCGTTTAAATTGCCGTATGTCATACTTTAAGTCAAGTTATCGAATAATGTTATAATAATACAGCTTGCGTTTTTTTTTCATAATAAACGGGTTAAATTCTTTGTTTATTGATTGTTCAAAAATCTAAATATGCCGTTTTAGTTTTCTCTTAACTCGGGCTCGTGAGTCCTTTGAATATTTTTCGCTATTCCTTATGGCATCAGATTTAATCATGCAAGATCGCTTGGAAAATTTACACTGTTTAGGTACTGTAACAATATTTAAAAATATATGAAAACGTAATTAAATAAATACCTTTTCAATTAATATAGGCTGCTAGAAGAGTAACTAAAACCTACAGGCTACATAATATGTATTATATATATATATATGTATAAAGCCACTGTAATCAAAATAAAAAAACGTTGCTTTAAAAACATAAATATAATACCTGACCACGGTTGGCTTTATACAGAGCACTATCTATAATTAAACAAAGGATTTGACCCCCGCCCTCCCCTACAACCAACGGCTACGTTTAACACATTCACATAATCTCACTAAATCGCTATAATCTCAACTTGGGACGAAACTTAATTCAATTCCACGTTAATTTACTTATTTGAAAATAAGAGCACCCGCGATACAGATATCGTGGCCGGGCCCCTGGGCATTAGGGGTAGAGGATAATGGGGATAATCTTTTTAAGAATAAATCACGATATGAGACCTCGCCTCATACATAGGTTTTTAGTTGTTAGTGGCAATGTGTTTATATTAGGGACGTGATTAGGTAACGCATTTAGTGAATTTGATTAGGAGTTGTTAGGATATTATTATGTTGCGTTAAGTCATTAATTTAAAATCTAAGGATAGGCCCTTCAGTATATTTGGAGTTGCAAAAGATGATGGTGAAAATAGCGCTTAAATAAATATTAAATTAACTTAATTAACGAGGTTTAAAGAGAGTACTCTCCTCGAGGTCGGCAGCGACTTTGTTGTGCTGGTCCCTTGGAACTACGGAGGTCCATGAGCAGCGGTAGCCGCTTACCATCAGGCGGGCCGCTAGCTCGCCTGCCTACAAGGCAATAAAAATAATACAAACAAGTTTTTTAAATCGTTGCAAGTGATGACTAATTTCAGTAAGGGTCCACTAGATGATATGTATTGGAGCGCGCGCACCACATACGTCGGAACACTTTACACGCTTTCCGCCCTGTCCGTATATTTATGTCAATGCATAAAGTATAATTTGACGATACGCATTGTGTAATCAGTCTTTTCAATAGATCACTTAGTCATCACTTATTAGTTATTCACTATTTTTACCGCTTTGGAATATATTGGGTAAGATCTAGCGCAAAGGATATAAAAGCAATACATTTTATAAAACTCAGCTAGTAGTTAAACTGCTCTTGCCCGCTCTTCTTTGGTGAAAGCAGTGTGGTGAAAAACTGGCCGAATTTATAAAATAATTAACGTTTTACAGATTAAATAAATTATTTTCATTGTCTTCCATTTCACAGTTCTAGCTCTTATAATACGGGAGACTCGGCTATATTCATAGTTTTAAAACCTATTTCAGCTATTGAATGCTTTGTCCATTTCTAACCTTTGAATACGGTTTAGATGAAGACGATAAAACATGCGATGACCAAATAGTTTTTAAATCCTTCTATTAATAAGGCCGACGGCCGTTCTTTCACCAAAGTCTGACCTGAAACAAATCAAATCAAGTCAATATATTCTTTATTCAAATAGTCTCCCACCAGATCTTTTGAATCGTTAATTTCTGCTACCACCGCTTCGGAATATGTTATAGCTGTAAACAAGAAACAGCGCAAGAAACTTTCTCCGCAACACGAACTGTCTTTTTCTTTCCTTGTTTTTTAAATAGCCATATAATATTAACAAACACCCGTATTCGTTGATAACCGACAACAAATCCCCATAGTCTATGCGAGGATCGAACCTGTGGCTAATCGTTTCACTAGTGACTTTTTAAACAACTGCGCCACGAAAGATCTTGTTATGATTTAAAATTCAAATACTATGGTCAACTTAAATATTACTATTAAGATTTTTATCATGCCTGTAATCAGTTAGATAATAGTCGGATATTCACAAGGCTTGTTTTAGATTATGATTGTAAAGATTGGAAGTCGATTGAGTAATACAAGCCCTCCCAAGGACTTCCGAAATTTTTCGTTGGAAGCAAGCTGCATCCAGCCATATCTTTTCATATGGCGAAGCAGTTTATTAAATATGTGCCTCGAACTAAACTATGTGGTCGCTTTGAAATTTCTTAGGTGAGGTTTATGTAGAGGTATTTTTTTGTGGCTTCTGCATTAAAAAGACATTTATTTAATGTGATATATTATGTTATCGTGTTGATAGTTTAAGAATATTATTTTAAATTAATTCTATGGCCCCTATCCAAATAATGTTTCTTCTGAAAACAAGCTAAAACTGCAGCTATAATCGCCCACTGCTGAACCACAATCCTCTATAACCAAGATACATAGAGGGTTTCGACAACTATCCACCACGCTGGCCTAATGGTGACTTAAGTCGTCATACACCCTGTCAATATAAAAGAGGAAAGGAAAGAAAAGAGTACTGGAGTTAATTAGCTATCGGAAAATTCAATCACCGAACAAAACACGAAAAGTTAAGCCGTCGCGTCACCTTACTTCACTGTTCTGTGCAACAATCGTACCACAACGGCACAACCGACCTATTACAGTAAGGCTCTTCTCTTTTATTTGAGAACCCAATGCTACAGTGGTCCTAGATCATTACAGAAAGGCTCTTCTCACTTACGTAAGAAATGTTGCAAATTAAATCGAAGAGTTTTCAGGAGAAGAGCAGGTTAAGAGATTTCTCATCTTTGTATGATCTGTCTGGATTTAACTCCACTATTATTATGATTTTCTCGTTCAAGAAAACAAAACTAATAAAGAACAAGTGAAAGTGTGTGAGAGTGTAAGACTTCAAAAGTTCGGGGATGGTATATGGTAAAAAAAGTAATACTTTTTCTTAAAGTTTTCTAAATAAAATTAGAAAAAACTCAAAAATTAACTAGACTTTAGAACTAAACGAGTTACTACCAAATGGTCAGAACTTAAGTCTCCTAAGATCTTATATTAATCAGCAGTAAACGGTTACTATTCCCGCTAAGTACCCTAAATCTCATAGTAGATATTGATGTTAAATTGTAAACATAATATATTCGTCTATAAATATAATTTATGACAGGAAATTTAAGTAGGCGGTGATCCAACGTTGCGTTTATCAAATTATCTAAAACAACTGGCCATTATAAATGCTTCATACAGATATTTACGTAAGTTTAATGGTATTACCTTAACACGAAATGGATTTTAAATGAACAAGTGAATTATTATCACCATTTTATTCGGTAGCCGCACTTAACGTCACAAATAGAATGATGCTAGATAATAATTTAATCGTTTGTTCACATAGAAATGATAAATCTCATTATTTAAATGCGACAGATAGGTTGGGTGCGGGGTATTTTTGGAGGCGATGGCGGGCCGGCGCGCGGCCGAGGCCCGTGCGCGGGAGCACAACGCACCTCGTCGCCAGCGCCGAACTTCTGACATTAACAAATTACACCGCCTGTCAACTTTCTGAAACAATATACCGGTTGGCGTTTAACTTATCTTGGAAGTTTTCATCTCATGTAGATAATATGTTGTAATACTAAAATGTCATTATGCTCGCTCGGGAGGCCAGTACTCGTAAGTCACATGGCAGATAATATTTCACTGGGCGCGGTGCGACCCCGCGCCGCCGCCGCCGCCGCCGAGCTCGACGCTATCGTTTCAGTTGGTATCGCAGTTGTCGAAGCGATTTGTTATGTTATCTCCGTTATTTTGTTTGAGGTTGATAGGTCAAGCTCGTGGTAGGTATCGTTTACGAAATCTCGCTGCCTATGCCTAACTTCAAACTATTGTAATTGCCTCACTGTTTAGGTACTTATTCTGTATCAACGCCAAAACTTTTATTGGGCGTGTATTATATTTTAAATGACTAATTCTTATCTCTTGTTTATTATCTTTAGGTACTTGTGTGAAATAAAGAGTGACTTCATAGGAAATTCTAAGTTCAGACTATTTTTGTGTTGACTGATAATAACTGACTTTGTACATACACTTACAATAAATATTACAGAAGAAGATTTCATACAGGTATCCTCAAACTACATAGAACTGCTTGCAAAATGTCGTCTAGTACTTCTACCAGCATTATCACAAAGTATCAGATTAAAACTATTCATTGAATACCAAAATCGCATTAGCTCGACACTCAAAACACTATCAAACCATTAATAAAACTAATCTAGAAATCACAAAAGTACAAACTCATTAAACTCTGTCCACCCCACAAACAGTCGTTATATTACGTACCAAACAATTTCTAAAATAACATGACGTTTATAATTCTGAATAGGATTAATTCCAGCATCGGACAGTAGTTCGAGATAGCATCGAGATCTCGGCATTTTACAATAACATATTGCCTTTTTAGACAAACGGTGCGACACAACCCACGTTCACAATCAGTGGGGCCGTCTCGAAAAAACGACTAATCTCGAGTTTTTATTGGTCTCGCGACTGTGGCTAGAAGTGATTTGTCCAGGGCAATCTATCATTCAAGCACTATGGGAATAATTAGTGTCAGCGGACGCATCCGGACGCGGCGCTCGCCAACAATGAACCGTGTGACGCATCGTTCAAACAAACCATTAATAATTTTGAACGCCAGTTTTTCTAAGACGGATTCACTCTTGTAAATAAATGGTACAGCGGATTCTTAACTACCTACTTACGGAGACATTTTTTACAGCGACATGCCGTTAGATGGATAATGTGGACGACGCGGTTGAGAAACCACGGCTGTGTGCGATGCGACAGTGTTTGTGTAGGTACTCTTTTTGTTGCTGGCTCAAGTCACTACACAGCACCTGATACGGCATACGCTTAGCCTGGCTACAATAGCGTATAGATTGGTAGCAGATGACAATATCTCCGTCATAATCATCTGCGCCACTAATCGTTTAACTCTCTTTACTTTGGTTCTTTTAGCTGTAATAGTAATTTAAATCTCCAAACATTTCCATGGTGACTTGGAAAAGTGGAAAAGACTTTGGAAAGTCCGAGCAAGTGGAATACGATCAGTTTTTGATCACACCAGCCATCCGTTCTCTGTGCTATGCTCAGCGACTGCTGTCACTTCAACTTAGTAATTCGCTAAGCTTTATCGGTAACCTTTGTTCTCCGGATCTTTTAATTCAGATTATACACAAATTATCTCCTGCAATTACAGAATCATATCAGTGTAAATTATTAGCTTCTTTATTCTTTGCCCAAAAGTTTCGGGGTTTACGAAAGGACAAGTGTGGCGGCTGCTGTACAGCGTAATAATTATACAGCTTAAAGCTACGTCAGAGTACAGGACTAAACACGAAAATGAACCTGTGGATTTGTAGGCCTTAGTAGTTCAGTAAAAAGGCAAAGAGACAAATAGTTAAAATATAGCTGCTGTTAAAGTTATTGCACGAAGGCTCAACCATAGAGTACGAGTAACTGTTTGAACTTTTCATATGATAAAACTTCGATGTGACGTCGTGGTTCTGTATCAGCCCATATACGTCCCACTGCAGGGCACGGGCCTACTCTACAATCGTAAGTACGACTGAGAGTGGTTAGGCCATATAGTCCACCACGCTGGCCTAGTGCGGGTTGGCAGACTTACATACCATAGAAATTTATATAAATCGCTATGGTATGCGGGTTTCCTCACGATGTTTTCCTTCACCGTTTTAGTGCGTGGTGATTGACTATCAATACACACATGACTCCGAAAAGTCAGAGGTGTGCCCTGGGATTCGAACCCGCGACCACCGTGAACATGTTGGCAGCCGCGTCTGGTCCGTTTACCAACAGGCCACCACGCACATGAGTAGTGAGGTATTTTGGAACTAAGAATTATCCATAAACAATAGATAAATTTTCATATACCTTTCTAGTCTTATATTTTTTTATTGTTGATCTCAAAGTGAACACTGAGCTTTTTGTTTTATTGACATGGTAATCTTTTGTGTGAATTTGGAGACTCTGAAATACTATTGGATTTCTTCCGAAAGGGTTGATATCAGACGGTCGATTATAAAATCATATTATTTACTTTTTGGAACATACAAATGTAAATCTTAATGAGCCAATCCCATGTGATTTTGAGATAAATCAAAAAGAAAAGGAATAAGTATCAAGAAAAGAAATTAACTATTGTATTTATGCCACACAACTAAGAACAAAAGTTTTTCAAGTAATATGGATTAAGGTTTTTAATTCAATATGACGGCTGAATCTGATTCCAACATGAACACTGGAACGACACTGAGTACCGTAGCCTATGAGTCCGTAAGAGTAATTCAACTTTTTAACCCTTATGTGAGTGACGAGGTACCCGGGTACCTTTAGCATTTTCAAATTTAATTAAAAGTATGTTTTACGCTCTGTAGGTAGCTGTGATTTCCTGAGAGCTCTTAACTATTTATAAATTATATATTTTTTAATCTTTTAACCCAGTCAAGTATTTACAATGTTTTGTGGAAACCAAAACATATTTGAAACTCACAATAGAGTGACAAGGTACCCGGGTACCTCTTTGTGTCTTGTATGACTATGAAAAAAGTATTTATGATTTGGTACAAAAATGAAATAATAATCATTTGTTATGATGTTTTATTTCTATAAAAATTACAAATTCTTTGTTTATGCAGAATTAGTACAGCTCTCGAAGCAGGTGTTACATGTTGAACGAGTTACTGCATGTTCATCACAAACTGTTTTTTTACTAAAGGCGAAGTTAGAAGAATACATCACCTCTCCTTGTGTGCTTGCACTTTTGCCTTGTGACTTTCCTGTATATATTTGTCCATTTAGAGGGTAGGAATTATTTGCATCACAAGCCCAAAATATTTTTATGCCATACTTTTCAGGTTTTGATGGCATGTACTGAGTAAAGCGAGTACGCCCACGATATTCACATAGCTGTTCGTCAACGGTAATACATTCACGAGGCTTGTACATTTTATTCAAATTTGAAATGAACATAGTCCAAATATCTCGTATAGCGGCAACTTTATCAGCTAACAAACGTTCAAGGCGCGTTACATCATTATCAAACCTTATGACGCGTAACAGCATTTTGAATCTGTCATGGGACATCGCAGCCCGAAATAATGATAAGTGACTGGATTTCCACAATTCAGTCAAATGCTCTTTATTAGATCTATGCACCCCACTAAAGATTAGAATGCCAAAAAATGCATCTAATTCTTGTTCTGTGAATGGGTTGAATATTTTTTGTTTCGGTCGCTTGCTAATATCAGGGTAATTTTCTATCAGTTTATTATTGTATGCTTCAGTAATCTTAGTCCCTGTCCGATTAGTTTCCCTCAAGATTATGTCACACATCTCATTGGACAATATATTTTTGAATATTTTCATTTGATTGTAAAGTTTACTGAAAGATGCAGCCCCGCCCCGTTGACGAATAATGTTTCGACTACTAGTTTGTGTTCTAGAAAGTGGATCAGACTGCCACCGCGTTCCATCTTTTGCAATAAAAATGTTTTCAAACGATTCACCTTCAAAACTCGCATCGGAATCGTAAGAGTCGATCTCATTTTCTACTTCAGCTTCTGGCTCAACATCAGAAATTTCCAATCCACCCTCTTCAACCAAAGGCTGCTAATATCGCTTGTAATTCTGTTGAATTATATCTTTGAACACGTGATCTTTGTTTAGAAGTACTAGCTCCAATATTCATAATGAAAAAATTATAAACTCACAAAGTAGAAGTAAACTTGTACAATACGAATACAGAAAACAGTCAAGTGTCAATATCAAGCACGGTGAATTGAATGGATTCATGTGTTTCTTGCGCGCCGATAATCATGTACCGCACTCCACCCCTCCCCCGCTTTAATCGCCTCAGATCGGCAACTATTAAGCTTAACTAAAATAATAATATTCAAAGTGAGGGTAATGTTAAAACAGACCTTGATTGTTTACATTACGTCTAAACTGTATGAAGGTACCCGGGTACCTCGTCACTCTCATAAAGGTGTTTTATTTGTCACTCACATAAGGGTTAAAAAGCCATTGAGCTTAATCAGAAAGGATATATCCGGAGGATGGAAACAGAAATAGGTCAGTGGTTAATCGATTCGCAGGGTCTAAGTCACCGGCAAGGTTTCTAACCCGACTTGACGGTGGCTTCAAATTGAGAATGAAACAGCGAGACCGATGGCTTACCGGGCTATCCAAGGCATTTAGGCTTCCTGCACACGTGACGGAAAATGAAAATGCTTTAGGCGTATATTCTTAAGCATGCATAGCCTACTTAATGTCTAATACGTTTGTACGTTCGACACAAAAATGCTCCATCGGCTGAAATTGTAATTTTCAAGGTTTTGGTGTCCAATTTTCTGTTCTAGCGTTTTGTAACCCAAGGTGACGTATCTTTCATCGGAAGTGAAAGGAGTTTTAAACCCAAATATATCACACTTAACATACTCGTAGATCATTCTAGAGTCAAACTAACATACCTTCTCAAATATTTCAAAATGAGCAATTGATAAAGATGTAAACAAAGATAAAGAATAAATTAGTGAAACGTCATAATAAGAACTCCTAATTAGTGTCTAATATGTTTGATGCGGCTATAAATTCCATTCATCATATCGAGGACCTAAATAGATAGTGAGGAAGTGATATCACGCACAGATATGATCAAGACGGAACCCCGCCGACTGCACAAAATGTAAATGCGAATGGACCACTACAATGTGTATTAAACTCACGCTTGTGTTGTCTTGAGGCAGACAAGGACTAAAAAGTTGACTTTTTCGTAATAAGCTGTCGTTAACACTCATTATGCACCGTCAGTTAATCTGGTTCTTCTTTTATAGTGCTTTATCTTTATCGAGAATGTTTCAGTTGTAATTAGGTGCCAATAAAAATTGAAATCACTAAAGGAAGTATATTATCCACATATTTATTTAATCACACATATCCCTCTTAATACTCGTTAATGATTTCATTTCCAACTGCATTAACTTTACTGTTATGGTTATCATACGCAACATTTGTTACCGTGCATTAAATATTATAAATAAATAAATACACCCAACAGTCACATACATGGTCCTGACCACACACTAAGATCGAGTCTTGTGTCGTATCAGAAACAACACGATACTATTGGATCTCACAAACCCCCAGACCCAGACCCTGTGGATCACACAAACATTAGTTTCGGTGCGGGGATCGAACCCGCGACCTTTCTTTTCACAGCCGGCGTCTAACCAACAGCTCCACGGAGGATGCATTGGTTTGTTTGTAATTTGTTACATAATAGGAGAAATATTTGATGTACAGCTAGAGGTGAATAGATGTCGTGATCTTTACACTGCTATAAATTTCGAAAACTGTTTAAATTAATTCATAAGCAATTGTCGTCCGGATCTCTATTTTGAGAACCCATACAGTCCCAGCGCAGGACAAATTCCTTGCGTTCCTTCTACCCCTCTCTATTTAAGTAATTCTTCTGCCAGTTGTTGTTAAAATGATCTAAGCCATCAAGGATAATCTCTATTTTTTAAAATTGCTATCACTACTATTAATACATCGATACTGTATTCAAAATTTACTGTGTCTTGTATCCACATTGTAGGTGGTTTCTTATTAAATCATAACCCAACGCTTAAATCAGATATCACATTTTTTTTATCTGCATTGATATTTTCAACATAATAATCATTGAAATTGTGTCGTCCAATACATATTTAAATGTTGTCAAAAATGTGTTCTATTTTTAAAATGTTTAGGAAATAAATCAAGTAAACAGCTCATTTCAAACTGAGGTGAATACTGAGATCTATTAAAATTGACGGTCAATGACAAATTGGGATTTTTGGCTAAAAGTAATTTAACAATAACTTCTTTGCATTATACTTAAAAATAAAAATACTACTTTAAGCTCGTAACCCAAAAAGGAACATAGGATTTTTAGTTTTCATAAAATTTAATTCATTTATTGAATCAATCCAGCAGATCACCTAAAATTTTATAACATCTAGGTGCACAATATGGAACACGAGGCTTTAGGCCGATTGAATTGCCATTCTGCGTATTCCTTTACTTTTTGTGTAAGTATAAAAAAATACCAAAAATTGTTGAGCCGATGCAAACGGTCACGGTCGCACTACACGTTTTGTAGGAACCGAACCGATGTGAACGACCTTTGTTTCGTTCCAAGATATGTTTTAATACGCATTTTAATAAAGCTCGTATTGTTTAGGCTATGTCGGAATACATTAAATTTGTCGTCGGGTGCTTTATATCCACTCAACCATCCTCAGTAGATATGTAAACAAAATGCACCGTTATGTTCTTTGTGGACGTCTCAATATTTTTTTGCATTGTTAAAGTGTAAAGAAAATTGTTACAGGTCAACGACATGCCAACGGTTTGAATAAAATATCCCGTACGCAACTCGTATTTCTCTTACAAAACAATCTGCTAAAATTCATTAACTATGTGTGCGCGTCTGCGGACAGTTACCAAAACATATTTAGGTTCTCATTTCCGCAAAAAAGAATGGAAAATGTCGGAGAAGACATTTTTGTATAGCAAATAAAAATTAACAAGACACTATTCAAACGTCATTTAACCTACATCAAAAAAATACATGTTTAAATACGTTTACCGAGCATAACAATTTAACATATATGCTAATTAAATGAGCCTAAGTTTGGTCAAGTTCCAGTCTTTCGCATTGAGTGGGGTTTTCGCTTTATTGTTCCTGCCACACTTCACAGACTTCTTACTAACTTAAATAGAAAAACGTAGGTACATGTTTTATTAAACAACAATACTAAAATAGGGATTTGTACGTATGTGGGGTTTGTTTGTCTGTTAATACTTTCAAGACTCCCTATCGAGTAGAATTATTTTAACGCCGTTTGTTTACATACTGGTAATTCCATTAATTATATTCTAATTGAGTCCTGCACTAATTATGTATATTTTGAATGTACTTTTTTTAATTGCAAATAATGGCGAGAAAAGCATGCCGTTCGCTTGGTGGTTGCTTTACACTACTATACTATGCTTGAATTACAAAACAATGCTTGGCATTCCACTGCGCTCGCTATCCTGAGATATAAGATGTAAAGTCTCAATATGTCCAGTAGTTACTTTGGCTACAATATCCTTCAATCCGAAACACAACAGTGCATGTAAATTGCTGTTTGGCGGGATAAATATCCATTGCGGTGGTACCCACCCAGACGGTCTATCACATATGAGAGACCTACCACCAGTAAAACCAGTACTGTAAGTACCAAATATTTAGATTTCTTAAGGATGCACTAAATTAGTGAAAACCAATTAATTTTATTACACACCGGCGGTACCCTAAAAGCAAAATGTAAAAAACAACAATGGCGATTAACCTCCTCTAAGACATTTTCTGAACGGGCCTTCATTCAGTATAATAAAGAACTCGTACATAATTAACACTGTATATTAAATATAATGTCTAAAACGTGATCATAAGGAAGTCATGTAAGCACAACCATTAAAATAAAAATGGAGATTTCTTTGTGTGTACAACTAAGTGAGTGAACGTTGTATTAATTGGTTTACAACACCTGTTACCGAACATGGCGAACAGCTAGGCGCTGGCTCGCGCGCTAGGGGGCCTTGTAATCGCCTAGAACTGAGCCCGAGTCCACGGCTCACCACTCCACGATACAGCGCCTAATACATCATATCGGAGGCTAAATATTCCCCGCCGGCATCCGTCACGTGATACTACATTTCAAACAGCTCCCACGAATATATTCATTAAATGTTATTCCTTCTTTGAGGTACAATATCAAAGCGACGAGATCCGGGCAGATTTTTCGGTATCATTGGCGTGATTACACAGAAGACGGCACTCCGTCGACAGATTTAACGAGCCGGCCAAACATCGCCCTCACAGATATCTTTCACCTGAATATTTAGCTCTTTGAGTAAAAATAAATCTTTCCGTTTCTCAGAATAACAACAGTGTCAAGTCAACTCGCCTTAGAGCGCAGATTATATTTGTCATCGACGTTCGCATTAAGCTCGTTTACGGGGTGTCACCGACGTGGTAAACGATTTAGTCGGAATAGCCGCCGAAGGCTCCCACATTGGCCGCTCGGGCATATGAGGCAGATGTTTTGTCATAACACCACCTTTCCACTACAAATACGCTTTCCTCAGTTTACAGTTTCGACACAACTTAAAAATAAAAAGTCCGTGTACTTAGGAGCACGCTCCGCCGCTATTTATAGAGCTGTCATCTCAACTTAAATATCTAATGAGCCGTCTCTAATGTCGTTTGGTGGTTCTCATTTGCTCACACTGTTTGTTTATGTAATTACCGGGCTCACGCTTGAAGCGATTCTTCCAATTATAGACTCATAATACGGACAAAGAAATGCTTAGCGCCGTCGAGCGCTTTATTATTTACGAGTGGTCGCACGTTGCCAATCAAATATTAACAATTTGTTCAGCGGTCGCGCTCTGTGTGATAGGACGAGACATAATATCGGCACAAAGAATCGTCTAAAATGAAGCTCTGTGAAACGAGAATGCTATCAAAGGCAACAACATACCGTTAAGCTGGAAATTGGCGGCGCCAAAGCACTGGTGGAGGATTTGAGAATATTCCGGCATTAGTCGGCCGCGCCACCTGCCCGTTCACACTCGACCTCCGGAATTTTTCGGTATTGCCGATGCAAAGTTTCTCGTTAATATGCAAATTAAGAGTTATCTGCACAGAGGACGCGGGATTTAGGGTCACTTTCAAATAACGCAAAGTGCTCCGCTAAATGAAATTGGAACTTCACGCTCTGATTCTATGCGGACCCGTTTAAAGATTTAGCATAATTGCCAGATTATATTCTTGTTGTATGTTTATCGTGGCATACATATATTAACATATAATTATGCATGATATTCGTACCGCACAAAATGTAACTAACGAACCTAAAATTTTAAATAATGTGTTACACTGCTCAGTTTATTCAAGTAGATTATAAAGAAAAACATAAAACTGTTTGCATTCGTTTGTAAAATAAAACAACTCTTACTGAGTGTACGCCACTGACTAATATTGTGAAATTTATTCAATTCAATAAAGTCTATTTTACGATTGGTGACAAGCTTTAAGTTTGTGTTCACAACTATTATTTTTCTAAGTATACATAAAACATTCTTAAACAATAAAACTAAAACCAAATATACAGATTTTTATAGAAGTTACAAACAAAAAATATCTAATCAAATAGACCACCTGTCATCGTCCCTGGGGCAAAAGAGCCCAGAATACTGAATTTTTACTAAGTTATCTTATATTGTTTTCAACTATGAACAATCCCTATACACAATAATCATCACCCAATAATTCTACAAACAGACTACTCAAACGGATTAATCGATTCAACCTTCTCTATTATAAAATCAATTGACAAAGATCGGTTCGATAGCCGCGGCATGTACCTGGAAACTGGAATATGAAGTAACAATTGGTTAGAAGCGCGAGGCTGCAGCAAATTACCGCTTGACCACATAAAGGCTCCACAGCACTGCGATGGAGTGTGTCACCAGCCAATTAATTCCCATGCGTGCTGAAATAGATTTATTACGAGCCACTTGTAAGGATTCTAACACCTCATATCGATCTACTGTGTTTAACGTTCGTTCGGAGAGGTTCTTTAGCTTACAGCCACAGCGAATTCTGCTTTTGACGATCGTGGCTTGGACTGAATGTGGACGCAAATACATATTGTGTACGTTGTACATATATTGTAATAATTTATTATAGTATTCTAGTAAGTATATTAAGTATGGATTCTTTGTTCCAAGGTTTAAATATTTAATTTTAACTTCTACAATAGGTTCACTGCGCGTTAGGTCACCTGTGAAATGAAATGAAATGAAAATGAAAAATATTTATCTCTCCCTTTAGGGGATTGGTATAAATCCTATTCTGAACTTTACAAAAGTTCAAGCTATGGTATCTGTATCAGCCCATATACGTCCCACTGCAGGGCACGGGCCTCCTCTACAATCGACAGTACGATTGAGAGTGGTTAGGCCATATAGTCCACCACGCTGGCCTAGTGCGGGTTGGCACTACACTCGTAACTGATTTTATACTATTAAGAGATTTTATTTATCCACAAAACATACCGATTTTCTTACAAAAGAATGAGTATTTTAAGTAAAGTAACTTTTAATTTAAATATTATTTTTATAGCTGAAATAGGTCCATACATAGAATTAAAACAATTACGAAACACAAACATAAAGATTCATTTAATATAGCTTTTATGACTAAAAAAATCATTTCGACCTAAAACAGTATTCTTGTGATACACCTGCAATGATTTTGAATATTTGTTAATTAATGTCCAATAAAGTTTTCATAATAATCTAATTTGATATTTTAATGTACACTATTCCAATTAACAGAAAGTAAAATTTACCAAAAATTTTGCTAAGCCACTCACATTATATTCCCAATCTCCTAAATATCAACATTGAGACATATTATACAAACGCATTCTATAACGACGCGGCCAGCTCTTAATTGTTTAAATTATTGTGTACAAATTAAGTTGTATTTCAAATCAAATAAAACATAATTACTTTGTTTTAATTCATGAGAGCCCTAAATATGCCAACGGACATCGTCAGCGCTGATTGAAGTCTCGCATTAATTTATATTATAAATAATGCCTATGGAAAAAAAACAACAATTGTTTATTTGAAATTCCAACAAAATAACATTTAGTCGGTATGACAAAACCAACGCTGGACAGAATTGTTGGCGGAATACTAATATGGCTTAAAGAAGAAATAAAGAATCGCATAATGTTGTGTCGTATTTGTAATATGGACATCGATAAATCATAGGGAACCGACCACAATCGTTCCGATGACATGGCATGCCTACAAAAAATAATACAAGCTATCATTCAGATGCTCCATAGAATTGGGTGGGAGCTTACCTCACGCTGTAGGGTTGAGATAAGCGCTCGGAACAAACTAGCTCGTGATATTACACACTAATTGTGCCGTGAACATCTTGTCACACTTCTTGTCTATCATTGTTTGTTATTGCAACTGATGAATTTCTAAGAAATAATATATCATGTTCAAACATAGAATAAACTGAATTTCAAATCGATACTAGGAACCTAGTTTAATCTATAACATCCCTCATATTCATTATATCAACTGAATTATGAATAATATGAGATTCTGTCTTGTAGTCAATAAAAAATTATTTAAGACATTGTCTGGAATCATAAGACTTTAAATTATGCATCTTTAATAGAGTTGGTTCGCTTTTTGCCAACCTTAGCGAATCACGATTCAGATACGAGCAAAAGACGATTTTAAACTGAATGTTAATATGAAGAATGGCCCCTAATTTATTTATCTATTGTATCGAAATTCGCAAAGAGATGCTGAACTCTGGTTTTAAGTATTATTGTCAAATATTTATTTTCTAATGCCTTCAGTGTGTTACATCGTGATGTTGATGTCAGTTATATTAAGGTTGCTTTTAAATGTCAATCCCATAGTTTATTTAAAGAGAATTTGAATGGGCACATATTGTTTTTTATTATCGGTTTCCGATATACCACATACTTGGATGAAATTGTTCCCGTCCACGTGGGAGAAAGGTTTTAGCGTATTTTAAAGTATGCATACATTCCCTTGACGATCCCGACTCATTGTTTGTGACCAAAGAAAGAGCAAAACACCAACCAAGATGGAGATGTCCAATATTTTAGATGGCATAGCAGTCGCCGCTACGAACTCGGAATTCCTGACCCAAGGATTCTCCCGAACGGTAACGCGAAAATGCATCTATAAAAGAACAATGCTAAAGTCCTTATTTCAATGCAACATCTGTCGTACAATGAGACTGTATCGGAACATTCGAACAACGCTTTAGTAACCAGGTATGCAATAGATAACCATGTTTTATGCTAATCCTATGAACAGAAACATAACTTACAAATTTTCGAGAGCCTTCGTGGCCGCTAAAGTAGAATCAGAAGGAAGTGTGCTTTGTGATGCATGATCCGTGATCAGTGATCACTGATCGAGCACCACGGCCAAGTGTGCACACAGAATTATGAGCAATCAGCCCGTAGATTGTTATGTTGACTTTTGCCCGTCATCGGCTATTAAGATTTCTTTGTTATAGAAACATGTTGGACTATTTACACAACACGTTGCTCTGTGAGTGCCTTTTGTAAAAATAACTCAGTTCTTTTTTCCATACGTTCTTGTCGGTCAGCGCATATCGCTCTCACGATTTTGAATGAAATCCTCAAGTCACTTAGTGCGATGCGATGCGACGTTAGAATCTGCTTTTGTATAATCCTTACGATAGGTTTATTATGGAGGTGGAATGAGGCAGATATAGACTGGTAAACGTACAACAATGAACGCATGTCGGGGTGACAATGACGCGTGATTGCTGAGTGAGAGTTTGTAATTGAATTATGAACTCGAATATGTTTTGGATATGAGTCAACGGGTAACAATTTTAATTGGCCTTGGGAAAGTCCCGGCAGACTCTTGTCACATGGACGTGACGAGTGATCTAATAAATATTTTGTGATCGTTAGTCGCTATTAAGCTCTCATGACACCGTTATTTGAAGGGTCTGGATTTTGAAGTGGTTCTGTTCGAGTGTATTTAAATATTGCTACACTTTCACAACGTAAACAAATCGAGTATTTGGTTAAAATATTTAGATGTTATATACCTATTACAGCTTAAAGTCGTTTTAGATTATTAAAATATTTCCCATGTAATGAGTGTGTATATAATCCTATACTGTAATAATATCCCAGGAAGAAAAGTGACAAAGTATAAGGGTACCCACCAAATCAGCTGTTTATTCTGTTGGTTGTATAAACAAACACGCTTTCATTTACAGTTTGACAGACAATGTCATCATTAGCTGGGACCGTTTGAAAAAACAGCATCTTAAGCACTATTTAGGCAACAATACACAGCCGCTCGTTCAGTAGTAAGGCAAGTGTGAAAGTATCAATTTATATTTAAGTGGCAATATGAGTGGTTATATTTGGAATGCTAACATAATTCTATCACGAGTCGTTTCGACGTCGCCACAGGTTGTGCTTCACACGGTGTGTTTATTTATATTGTTGTCGCCTTTCATCTACCATACGTGAGCAAATAATGAATGTACGACATATCACAGGGCGGTGTGACGTCAGCCCGGACACGGTCACATCAAAAGGCGCAACATAGATGATTTATGCGTATTTTGTTAGACCACGTCCCAATTACGTTCATGAAAATTTGTGCACTTTCGTTATAAAGCGTTTACCATCGAACTGCTTTGATGTATAATTAGGTTCGGTGTGCCGGGAGCCTTATATACGGTCATTGTGGAGACCGCTGATGGATTTATTGACACATTTGAAATCAAAGTGAGCTCGTGCTTAAAGTGCTCGCAGCGCGTGTAATTGCTATGTCTTGGATTGTATGCCGTGTTGCTTATTATGAATGAGTTGGGAGGGTCACTAACATAATTCTGCGCTGTCCAAAAGTTATTTTAAGTATTGTCTAGTGTTGCGCGTCCGCTATTCATGAAGATTTGTGAGTGTTCTTGTTAGCACCATTTAATTTATACATTTCACATTATTTCTGTGTAGATTTATTTTACTTTTAGTATTTGAATATGACGTAATTCGTGTGTGATAACTTCATAGCAACTTTCGTGTCAGTGTAGTAAATATAATTATTAAAATTACGTATATTTATTATGTTAAAAGGAAAATTGGGAAGGAACAAGGGTTCGTATAAACAAAAACATGTATAATTTCTGTATTAAATTTTATTGCATCTATTCACACACCTCTCCGGAAAACGGTTAAAAGACGTTGAAGTTAACAAAATAACAACATACATCGATTGGTACTCTCATTTGCTAAGTTCAGTAACACGTAGTGAATAATGTTGACGTCGAGATTATTTTAAAATAACCTACAGAGTGATAAAACGTACGCAGTACGATATTCTATTAAACTTCCATTACCAAGTGTATTTAGAAACATAAGCTTTTCGCGTGTATCATCTATACAGAACAGTACTTCGTTGTTTATTACTACGTGGAGGGTCGCTCCTTATTATTTACATGAAAGGATTCCTAATACAGAGTTTATTGCATGTACCTCTCTTAAATACCGCGATATCATTACAATATATACTTACAACAGTGATCTATGTACAAAACTATAGACTCAATTTTGGACTTTCAGTCTCTACAATATTGAAAAAAAATATTTTACAGTGTTTAGAAACAAAACGCTTTCTACATTGTCTCAAAGTTACGATTACACAAGGCCGTAATATAATTATTCTCAAATGTGAAATATATTTTTTTCAAACTGCTATCTATTCGCGTACAGTATAGAGCTGGCGAGTTCAAAGTTATTCCGAAATAAATTCTGTTCTTTTCGCAACATATAATAAAAAAGCCGCCAGAAACTAAAGAATCTAACGCATATTCTTTATATTTAATTGCAAGTTATTTAATACGTGAACTTTCATTATATTAATAGTAATTAGTTGTAAGAATGTCTGATTCAATATGCGTGAAAATACGGTTATAATTTTGAAAATTTACTTGGTCCCTATGTATAAGACATTTTTAGAAGATTCAGAATATTTGCCAAACTTGCTAATTCGGAGTACTGCAGAGAAGAAACTATTCAATGCATTAATATTAAAATCTTGTGTCGTGTTTTATTTATGTACAGTGATATCAAGTATAAAAAGAAACAGTTTATTCGGAATGTAAGTGATAACGCAGCCAGCCCTATAGCCTAATTAGGAATAACTTATAAGTACGAAAATATAATACAAATGAAAAAGCATATGTATGTGTAGTTATATTATGTAACATAGACGACAATCATAGTCTCCTGACTAGAAATTAACTATACAGATTTCCATAGGTACTTAATTCTCATCAAATCTGATGCCGAAATAAAATGTATAAAATAGAACTTACAGTAAGGGCTCGTTACAATAACTACTGACCTCGTATTAATAAATATTAATCGAAAGTTAGAATATTCGCGTGAAACTATCAAACAAAACACTGGACGTAATTAGGCACTAATTATAAAGAGAATATTTGAAATTATAATAATTTACACTACATACAAATAATAGTCTAGAACAGTGTTGCCTAGTAGAAACGTAACACATATTAATACCTATATTTGAATGAAATCACTTCGAATCAACCACCTGGATAATAACTAGAGCGACATGTCGCAAGGTCCAACTTGTATTAGCACCTAGTATTGTCGGTCGGCCGGCGCTGGTGGCACGCCGGCGTCGTTTGCGAGTTGTCAACCTCACGGCGCAGCGTCACCCATCTCCACTATCACAATATCTAAACTTCTCTACCGGTGCATATTATTATTATCACGTATTTATACGTATGTATACATATACATATATAATTGCATTATTTAGTCTATTGCTATTTACAGACCGTGAGGAGCCCTCGCGGCACTCTTCGGGCGAGAACGCGTTTATTGTCGGTGCGCCAGCGGCGGGCGTGGGGCCAGCGGTCAGACTCGGGGCGGGGGCGGCGGCTCGGCCAGCGAGGAGGTCGACGACGACGACGGCGACGGCGCCGGCGGCGCGGGCGCGGGGGCTGCCAGGGCCAGCGAGCGCGAGTACTCTAGGAACGCCACGTCGGCGGCGTGCGTGGGCGGGTACAGGCCGCGGTACAGCTCCGGTCGTCCGTACGGGTGAGCCAGTCTGGCCGCCGCCGCGGCAGCCGCTGACTGATAGAAGGCCGACGCAGATGGAGGCGGCGCCGGCGACTCGCCTTCTTTGCTGGCCATGTCTGCGAGAGACCATATTCGGGGCTTGGCGGAGGCGGGCGTGCTGCCGGGAGGAGCTCGCGACGGTAAGTGTTGGTAGGCCGGGTGGATGGGCCTCTCGTAAGGCTCGGGTGATTCCGGCCCGCTGTCGGCGCGCGACTCCGACCACTCGGATTCAGTTCTCTGTCCCAGCAGATCCAATCGTTGTTGCGGTCTGTCACCATCTTCACTGGAACCGGTACCAGAGTCCTTGCCATCTATAACAAAAGAATTTGTAAAATTCATCCCACGCTATTTAGAATCGAGAGAATGCATTTTGCAAAGCGTAAACTTTACTTTCGCGAAAGTAACAAGCCAGTTAGTTTGTTTCATTATTGTTACTCAAATACAACTTCCAGACAAACCAAAGGAAGTAGAACTTCCGGGCCGAGTCTAATAAGTACTTCAGTAAAGTCGAGCTTTAAGGTTGTGAACTATTTATATATCGGTACATACCTAGAACATCTTTCCCGTCGTTGCTCTTGTGATCGTCATCGTCGTTATTATTGTCGTCATCATCAACCCTGTTTCTCGGCTCCCACGTCATCTTGTTCTCCTTCTTGAGGCGGCGGCGCGCGTTCGCGAACCACGTGGAAACCTGCGTCAGCGTCATCTTAGTGATGATCGCCAGCATTATCTTCTCGCCCTTGGTCGGGTACGGGTTTTTCTTGTGCTCGTTGAGCCACGCTTTCAATGTGCTGGTGGTCTCGCGAGTGGCATTTTTTCTTCTTGCACCGTTGAGATCCATGCCGTATCTGATAAGAGAAAATAAACAGCGTTAGTTAAATAGAAAAAAGTCGCAAACAGTTCAAGTTGAAAGACATAGAGCGCACAGAACTTGGTGACTGGCAAAACAAAAAAAAATTTAAGGTATTATCGAGCCTAAATGGCAAAGTGTGATTTAGATGAGATTTGAGATAGCGGGGATCGAGACCGCCCCAATCCGTAGCGTGCGCCCCCCGGACTCGCGGTCGGCACTTCGGGCCAATGAAAGCGCCAGCATAATAATTGAAATCGAGATAAGCCATCGACTGCTGCGCCAGCGTTAAGCCTCAGTTTATCTCAGACAGCCCTACGTACGCATTTGTTGGACTTCGCATTGCTATTCCAATGGTCCTATCTTTATTACCGTTTCGCAAACACATTAAGCTTAGTTCCTGATACCTTTGTTTAAATAAGTGTCATTTGCAATATTGTCCCGATGGAATTCCTCATAAATTACACATTTATACTCCGCGAACTTTTCATTGTGGACTTAATGGATTAATTCCATTCAAAGCGTTCAATAAATAGCTTTGAAGCATGATTTTGTAACGAGTTTATCTCAAGATTTTAATATCAGTCTAAAGACAATATTACAAGACATTTATTAAACAAATTAGGCGGCATGTTTATGTGGGATCATTTTTCATTTAACCAATGGGTAGTTCAAATTGTTTGTTGCTTAATAGGTTTTGCATAGAGTAAATTTAATGGGCAGTAATTGTAAAATATTTTACATTAATTACCGGCTTAGCTTTCTAGGATAATTTACGTAGCAATTTGCGTCTTAAGTTTGCAGTAAATCCATTGCACACATTTTGCTTTTCAATAATTGCACAACAGTTATTATAGTAATCGAGACGAGTCCGGAATGCATATGCGTCTGTGTGTGCTCAGTGAACGCTACATGTACCTAGAATCGGCTAGAATCAAATTGCGTTACTAACAGATATGCACATCAAAATGGTACGAATACTGCAATTTTTAATTGGGCCTTGTAGACTATTACGAAAGAACAAGCAGTAATAAATATTGAGTCGATATGCTATAGAGAGTTGCTGATGTAGACTTTATCGATTTCATATTTGAAGGCGTAAATCAAAAGACAACTTGTAGAATATTTTTGCCCAAAAACAAAAGATGACTAAATAACAGAAAAGGTCGCAAAGAATGTGTCTTTAACGAGTTGCAGAAATCAAAGCCGCTCAGAACCAGGCTACTAATGAAGCTGACATCAAAAATATTTAATGACTCAAGAATTCTCGAATCTGAAAAAAATCCACGATTGTCGCCATAAAGTATATGAAGTATAATTTATAGTGCAGGAAATCCAGGCTAGAATGTCGACAGCATTTGACGGCTACTGATGATTTATTTAATTGTTATATTAAACATCGCCACAATAACGGCTTCTAGACTGCAAGTTTTTATTAATGCCGATGTGTGCAAAAGGACAAATGAATTCTTGTATAAACAACTAATTAAAACTAAGCTTTACAGTGACTTCCTATTTTTATTGTACAGCGCACAATTAATTGAGTTCAACTTTTATGTCTTTATCGATGTGCGTAATGAATGTGTTTCAATTATTAATAAAGAGTAAACAATTTATCTGAACAAAAATATAAATCCTTTAATGTAAATAATGTGAGTTGGCGCGTCAATTAAAAACTATTTAGCGCATGTGCGATATGCATTCGTTTTTTAATGTTGAACGTCGATAAGTTTTTGGTGGCGGGTGGTTGTATCGGCACTGGTACCATATGCTGCCAACGCATCGTCGCAAACACTCTAGGGTGGAAAACGGGGATGAGCAGTATGGGAAATTAATAAAACTGTCACTTAAACGGCAGAAGTGACGCGATGCTCCCCTCGCATCCGAGGCGCAAACAATTTTGTATCTTAAATGTAACCAGGATAGTTACAATTCACGTAACGTCACAAAGTGAACAAGCTCGCTATTGTCGAGCTCGTTGTTGACTCAATTCATCTCTCCCCCAAACGCATAGATATTGTTAAATAAATATGAAAGGAAATCCCTTTTATATTGTCTCTACAATTTAACAGTCCGGCAAGTCAGTTAATAAGTTTATTAGTTGGAGCGTATCAGAATGTGTTTCAGTTTGGCAAACATCTCAAAGGTTAAACAAATAACGAGCCGCGAACTCAGTTTCATATATGATAATTTGCAGCGCTTAAAAACGACATAAATTTAATGACGTTCGCCGCGGAGCGAGCCCTATGAATAAACTAACATCCATAGAATTCAAGTGACAATACGAAAGTGGAGCGACGCCAGGCTTAGGCGTTTTCCATAAACAAAAAAGCTTCATTTATCCACGGCGTGCCACTTTCACAGCATCCGAGCTCGCGGGGGATACGTCTGAGCGGTTTCATTTTTTTATTATTTTGCAGCCCCCGCGGTGTGCTCCACTCCCCGGCCCGCGTCGGGGGTTGCGGCTGCCCACCCCTCGTACGTACGCCACCTCGGCTTCAATTAAATCCCTATCTCTCGCGCCACCTCATGCTTCCGACTTAAACTCATAAAAACGAGATAAACACAAAAATATTGCTCGCATTTCTGCCCTTGTTATTAAAGTAATCCGTTGATGTTAATTCAATAGTTTATGCGAGATAGCGCTGCTTTCCCGAATTAATGGTCAGGTGAGATAATTAATCCCATACGTACGTTTGGAAATGTAAAATTTTAAATGAACTCGTTTTTTCACGTATCTGAAATGCTCATTAGGTTAATCAGGCGAGAAGTTGAAGTTTTTGCAGATAAAAGCACTCTACGAGAAGGTATTATTGGTCTCAATTTTGATTATGTTAATAGACTGTGACATGTTTTTGTCGCTGAAAAATATACGGCTACAGAATGCACTTGATATTATGAGAATATGTTACACAAAAAAGATTTATATTTTACATGACGACAAATTCTATTCATTACTTTTAACTAACTAATTTATTAAATAAAAAAGGTGTATATTATCATCATCCATTCACATATACGTATCTATTAGTGAAGGACCGGCGATAGATTACGCAGGACCGCAGCGCATAAAAGCGGGCGGTACGGGGCGGGCGTGAATTGAAACTCATAATAATGAAATAAAGGTAAAAGAATGAACTGGACAGAGGCAGGAAGGCAGGACGTGTTACATGGAACGATATGATGGCTCAATCCCATAAGTTTTTATAAATTGGAGCGTTAGAACGCATTAAGCATTTATTTTGGGGGCTTTTATCATCCTTTTTGCTTAATTTCTTGGCGTTTACAGGGTAGGTATGGAATACAGAAAGGTTTTTTATTTATGCGTTCAGTTTGTCGTTTTGTCTTTTCATTAGTGCGATTGAAGCCAATTTTTTTGTGTGAACAATTCTAGGCTAATTTATTTTTTAATCCAGGGAAAGAAATAAACCTCATCTTTTGTTATAGAATTTTATTTTACTCTCAGAAAATACTGTGAACGTGTATTCTTCAAAATTCTTCAAGAATTTTCAAAATTTTTGTGACAAAATATTGTGTTATATCAACGTTTTAATTCAAATTCATTCATACAATATGACCCTATTACTAAATTCCTATTAAAATTACATGTAAACAAACATAATAACTCGAGATTCAGTCTATTTGATAAGGCTTACAGTTCATCCAAGCCAGGCGACAGTTGAATTTCGAACTAATAGATTTCCTCATTCCCATCCCGAACCATTGTTATAGGCGCACAGAGCTCCCCTAAAGCATTCTATTGAGTTCCGACTGCGGTTTGATTCCTCCACAAGCGGCCGCTCTCCGCAATTCCTATTAATGTAGATGGAATTAAAAATCACAATTTCTATTGAGAGTCAACGACAAATTGCCATTCCTATAGTTTTCCACCAAAGGCATGTTTATCTAATTTCTCAGCTTCGATCTTCGCGTATAAATCTAGCAAACAAGCGGATTCCCGATTTAGTAAGTACTGGTTTTGCGTTCTGTAATGCATGAGATGCAATCGGAAATGCTAAACACCGGCCAAAGTTTAACGAAAAGTCAAAAGGAATTGTGCGAACGAAATTAATGAACATTCCCTTAGGTCAGTAGTGTTTGTGAGTAATGTTTGCACATACGAAGGCTAGTGGCGTGGAAAATCTGAAACTTCAAACACACTGAGCTAGTTGAAATAAATAATGCCCATGCATACAAAATTACATGAATTTAAAATAAATTTTGAGAATCTAATTTTAAAGTCAAATAATATGAAATTGTAGTTTTGATAGATACCGTAAATAAATTACAATCAAATTTTCTTTTGAAGAATTTTTATATTTCATCGCATATTTAAACTCTTGTCAATTTTAATTTTGAAATATAACTATTATTTACGGATTTTATCGCGAATTTAGTTTAATTTTTACATTTTTGACTTCCCTACGTTTCGATTACAGCTTTCGTGCTCACTTTGGTGGTTAGTTTTATTTCAATGTGTAACATTCGCGTAAATCTAAGAAACCATTAATTTTACTTTTATTAAATATTTTATTGGGATTATTTTATCGAAATATTCGAAATTTCGCTTTTTGTGTGCTCATTAAAAATCGTTCAATCCATCAAACATAATGAAGAAGTACTTGAACATTGCGCGATGATTAAAGAGAAAACCAAACGGAACTTTATAAATAACGTTTTGTCGACGTTCCAATACTTCAACCGTCAATATCAACTCATATTAATTTAACATAATGAAACGGATATGTACACAAGGCAGTAACAATATACGCGTGTATGACTGATCGTGCCGCCATCACTTGACAGAGGTAGAGAAAACTCCGATATAATGTTACCCGTACAGTTTGAATTTACCAATGACATCGTCGCCCCGTATAGAGTTACAAGGTGCGATATTTTTGTCTTGTAATAGATGTACACCTTTCCACAACGCTCCATCGGCTTAGTAAACATAGTTACACGACTGTGAAATCTAAGGGGCATCTACGGTGACATTTTTTGTGTAAAAATTGTTTTGTGAGGTTCTCGCGACCTCGTGTCGGGTGTCCCGCGCCAACTGCCGTCGCCGCTCATATCAATATGAACATTGTTTTAGAGCTGAAGCGACGTGACTCACTGCGCCCGAGCGTGGGCTAAAGCCCTGCCTCCGCGATAACTATTAAGAAACTTAAGCCCCTATTTACATATCAAGCTTTACCAAAAAAACTCTGCCGCCTGTATGAATGCCTTAATGTTAAAGCATTACGTCTTAATGAGTTTATGATTGATATCGCTTTTGAAGTGGAATTATGTGCCAATGTACCCTATTACTGTTAAATATGTTCACATTTTTTAAAGAGCTATTAATCGAAAACATTCCTAACACGAATTAATTAGACCACTAAGCTTCATGAAATAAATATAGAGGAAATGTATAAATAAGGTTTTCAACATTAATATCGCGTTTCACGCTACAAATAAATTACAGTACGTAAAAATGATATCAGATAAAGGTAATTATTCGTAGTGGTATTGTAGGGCCGGGGCTGGGCGCACGCAACGGCCAATCTCGGGTTATGGACGCAGTTTTAAAAGGTACGATACAGCTCCTAAATATTGGGTAGATAGGCGGTGGGGGCGCGGCACGCCAAAAACACATTACGAGCCTGCAACGCGCTATAACGGCCAACCGCACGCGTTCATGTTAGCCGATAGCTGCCACCCGAACATGCTATCCGACGACTAATTGGTCAGCTTCATGCACAAAAACCCCTAACAGAGTCAACTGCGGCGAGGGAAGCCCGCTTTACGGTGGAAACGTAAATAATCGCAAGGCTCCACCGCGCCGGCCGCGTCACGCCGCGACACGCCGCGTCACGCCGCCGCTGCGCCGCTGTTTATTTAGTGACACTTTAAAATAAAGGCCAATCGTTAAGTTCGGTGGTCTGAAGGGCGTGTTGGTGGCCCTGGGCGGCGCATGTCACCGGCCTACCGAACCGTGAACTCACCACCGTGGCTTCACACGCCGCCGCGGCGCCATCTTTGCTTTGCTCAAGGGGTAACGTGTTTAATTAGTCCTTTTCAACGCTCTTGTTTCAGGTTACGCACCTACATACATTTATAAGGTAACTCCATACGTGTGAAGTACGCGTCAGGTACTCGTTTGATAGGATTAAACACGAGTAGATGTAATAATGACATCATGGCCGTAATTAGCAATAATTATCGCTAATCACAAACATAATGCTATTAGTAATAATGTTCTGTACAAAGCTGATAGTATGATGTCCACATCTTTATGTAATACTATCTGTTACCGACCACACGAGTTTTTCCACTAAGCCGCCTGTCATGTCCCCGCGGTTTTCTAATGTTGGATCCAGTGAATGCTCAGGAGCAAAGCATTTTACTCTATGAGTGCCCTGAATATGGATATACTACGAAACAAATTAAGTGGGTTTCCCGAACACTAAATGTATCAATTTTATCCAATATTAACTTGTTGACCATTGATTATTGATTCACCAGCATAATGCTTTTTATTAGAATCAATATTACTCGAATTAAATGACTAATAAAAAAAAGTCACTTCATCAATACCTCGAACTTACCTACGTTCGAACCTTATTACACCATTGCATATTTTAATATAAGGTAAAGGCGGTGTCTTATATACAACGTCCGTCTGAGCTATTGAAGAATCCCTCATATCATATCGGGTTATTAAACAACGGTATCTCGCCTCTAACCAAACAAAAGCCAGATGCATCGAAGTAGATTCCAATACTTTATTAAATGCTTGGCGATATCAACATAATTATGGATTCCACTAGACCACCAAGCGGTGAACTTAGTATTCCGTGAATATTACTTTCTCCTCCACAAATATGAATTTATACGGAACTAATAACTAATAATTCTGTAGTAAGGTGTATGTCAATATTGAAAATTGCATTCAAGCTCCCCTAATACTCCATGCAACTTGACGAGGGAATATATTTTGTAAGAATACTAGCTATTCTAGTCAGTTTTTGAGTTGCCTTGAGATTATTGATGTGACTATGAATCAAAATTGTACGCTAGCATATCATCCTATATATCAGATTGAAGTCCTTGCGACCCATGAAATTCTCTTTTTTAATTGAAAAACCAAATGGTCCAAAACAATTCCGCCTTAGTTCGGTGATAAATGTAAAAAAAATACATGATCTGACAACATGAACCAGCAGTATAACCCCGACGAAACTCGACATAAATTGTGCCGCTTATCAGTGGCAAATTATTTTTCTGTTAACTTGTGGCTTGACCTCATCTCTTGCGTACTCGATAATGTGTTCCGATACGGTCGCAAAGACTTGTTTTAATTAATTTTACAATTATAACAATAATATTGTCGTGGCGACTAATTAAAATCGGACAGAGAACAAGCTATGCTGTGAAAACATCAATTCTCAACCGCGTTATTATGAACTGTTAACGCTTTATTGAAATGATATCACGGCTATTAAATAAAGCCGCGCCACGGCCAAAAAAATCTGTTTTTCACACACACTTGGCCGATGTTTACACAAATGTCACATTTTTTAGGTAATTAATATTCAACTATATTTTTGTGTTGCTGTGCTAATTTATTTGAATACAAAGTTAGGTAGCCAATGGGAAATTACTAACTATTTTTCCAACTTTGAAATGGATATCAAAAGTCTTGGATGCGAAGTTTAGTTTGCAGTAATGTCGCCGCTGACCGCCTGCAAGATATTGACCCGTCATTCATCTTCGTCTATTTTAGTAGTGGCTTCAACTTCCTAGAATGTCCATTGACCCAGTTTGTGTAAAAAATCGATGTCAAAGTATGTCTTTGAACGTTATAATGGCTTACATTGTATCCATTGGGGTAATGTTGCAACGATTGGATAAGTACTGTATTTTCCCAGGCGCCCTTCCCTAATAGGTGACAATTGACAAGCTGATTGTAAAATAAAAGTTATTTGCTTTAATCGTCGCACCCACAATCATTTTGTGTGAACAACAAATGTGGTTTTTTTTTTCAGATTTTGAATATTGTGGTTTTGAGAAGACATTTGTAGTTTTTGATGGTTACGACATTTGACTAGCATTTTTTTATGGGATCGGGATTGTCAAAGTTTCTTATGATTTGTTTGATATATTTTAAGTGCCATAAAAGCTTTTAAAGGCGAGGAGCTTTTATAGGAAAGATTTGAAATAATTTCTTAGGTATGTGAAGTCCGCGAAACCGTACTACGCCAACGTGATGAACTACATGGACGATTGAGATGGGTTAATCTGAATCGTCCTCTGTATTGTACAAGAGATTCATGCCCTACAGTGAGACGTATATGGACTCATGCAGTGTCATGCAGTTGTTCTAGCGAACACGAATATCCTACCCGTGCAAAATTTTAATATGCTTTATTGCTATTAACCCGCATTGCAGACATCCTTCTATTTCCGGAAATGCAACAAATAATTTATGAGGTATCGAAGAAATCAACGTGGGTGGCTGACCTACAAACCCCTTGCCACAGGGCTCCCACAATCGATGGTAGACCATTGACTTGTAAATGGTGCATTGATTCATGGTGTAATTCTTGGTAAATTGTATGAATTTCAATATTGAAGGCGAAGAACGATATTATTTCACAGCCTCTAAGGTTTTTTAAAAGCTATTACTCCATTGACTACAAATTTAGTGAAAGCTTAGCGTTGTATATTTTGACACTGGGACAGTAGATTACGATGTGGATGCGCAAACGCATATTTTTCTAGATTTACGATAAAGTCTATCCAATGTACTATACGCGTACCAAAGTAAATCAAGATATGGTGATCAACACTATGTTATTTCTTTGGTCTACCACTCTTTCAACCAGCAACATCAATTGCTAGACAAGATTATTTCTGTACAAGTTCGTTACGGGTGTAGGAGCATACCAGATAATTTTTCGCTCAAAAAGAAAAACCAGACTTATGCGAAATATTTGTCATCATCTTCTTCAGCCACTAGAAGGCCATTGCGGAACATCGCCTTTCACCAAAGATTTTCATTGCTACTTATTTCAAGCGGCTTATATCTAACGCTTAACTGTAACCTCTATTAAATCGTCACTTCAACTTGTATGATATGATTTCATAAAACTAACTACATAATAGTTACGATACATAACGCCTACTTCAGGCGGTACGTAGATATCCCTGTGATGGTGTATGTCGGTTGATGGCTACCATGATAAAGAAACTTTATCAAGTCTCGCGTATCTAAAACTGTACTAAACACGAAACAGTAATTAATAAATTGCCATCAACAATAATCTCATATCAAAATCTTTTTAATGTCCATAAAGTATTAATTACACTTACTGTTATTTTGTCAGTCTTTGTTTCATTCAAAATAAATCCGAACGCTAAAAGCGTTCCCACTGCATTGTATTGTAATTATGAAATTGATCAATCACTACTTAAAACAAGTTTTAAACAAAACGCGGGGGGAAACTGGTCGCTCGGTCCGATGGCAACAGACTCCTCTAATCTTGTTTTGTAGGAATCGTAGGTAGTTTACAATTTGGACAGTTATTGCAGTTATTATACCCACTTCTACAGTATACTTTGGGTAGTTTGACCAAGTTTGTACTATTGTCGCAAAGAATCTAGGTGAAAACTGATTCGTTTGATAACTAGATCAAAATGCTCTAACTTCAACTATTTTTACTAGCATTTTCCTTGTCTTTCTCCTCTTGTTAATTTATTTTTCAAAAACAATAAGTGAAGTTCATAACAATATGCTAAATAAATTTTATCATAATCATTTTATTCATCATGATTCTATTAAATAGTAGAAGTTAGATATACCAATCGAAAAAATGTAATCACATAATTTGAGTTACCAATTTCCAGTCTGATTCTAGTCTAATGAACAAGGCCTAGTAAAAATTAAATACTAATCAAACTCAGACCGGCATGCTTTTAATAACCATCTAAAGATCAGTTATCAATCGATTACCACCAGTAGCTTTAAAGCTACTTTTTTTAATAAACCTATTTCACCCCACTGCTGGGCATTATTTATTAACCTATTTCATCCAAATGTGGAAATCTCTTTAAAGCGTGAGTTGTGGAGGAATAGGGGAGGGAGGGGTATCTTTTAAAGCTACTTTATCTTCTTGAAATAAATTTTGGCTACATTACAAGCTTCCTTCAAACATTTGTTGAATTTATAATTTTTATTAAAGCCATACACTTCTCCACTCAACAGTCTGCTACGTACGAGACTAATACACACAATACTGACCTCATCATACTCAGTCTATTTTTAAATCTAATTATAATTATGAAGGAATTCATACATCTAAAACGGCTCATTAAGCAAACTCAGAATTTTATCGACGTCCGATAAATCTTCGTGTTTACGCGTTGTTCGTAATTTACTTACGGCCTCCCAAGACTTATCGATTTTCAAGTACCACTAGTGAGATGACAACAGATGCTGTTTATCAAACGTCACTCAACTGCCTTGGGCCACAGTCCATAGAGAGGATACGGCCTGGCTACATAACGACGCGATAAGTCAATAATGAAATAATCCTACTGACCTTTCCTTTCAGAAATTTTACGCAGGATTTTTTTTTCTACTCGTATTAAAAAAATCAGGACTGAGCACCTGGTAGTAGAATCCAATAAGGGCTGGCTAGCGAGGGAAGTCTAACTCCTGGATAATACAATCAAACTGCCGGTGGCTAATCGTATCTAAAACTTTCGGATTTTAAAGGAAGCTTCATTAGCTAGAAACTGAATGAAACAGTGAATGCATATTTTCCCCTGAAGTTAATATTATTTGGCCTGTTAATTATCTACGTTAGTCAACTAACTACATAAAATTTATTTTAAATTTAGAATACCAAGGATTTCGCAGTATGCAACCCGAATAAGAAGATATTTTGTTTATTTTGGCTAAACATACTCTGAATCCGATTATATCTGCCCAACTCGATCCAAGAACAACGTAGATGTTATCTTGGAAAGTTTACAAAATTAATAATTTAATATAATATTTCAAAAGGGATATTTTTATTATACGGTCGGCAGATTTTCCTCGTACTCATGGGTTTTTCCGCAGACTTTCCGACACTCAAACGTTTATCATATGCCTCGGATAAGTAGTTAACACTTATAACAGTTATAATGTCTTTGTGAATTAGTATTGATTTGTAATACTCCCGATTACAAGTATTGAACGACGATGATAAATCATTTTAGCTGCATAATTACTTCTAATTGACTGGAGTCGTGACTATTGCCGGTATCTATGACAGATAGTATCCAAGCATGATTATACTATTGTAAAGATATGCATATTGTGATTTTTAGTTGAGTGAGGTTCCATGGACATAAAGAGGCGTAGAGAATACGCGACGTTACACATTTATTCGCGAGGAGCGTAGTAAGTTGGTCATTTGTCGTTGAGTTGGTCGCACTGGCGCCACTGGCGAGCAGATAGTCTCGCTGGACCTCACAAGACGCGTAATGTAGAACGTATAAACTAGTGAAAATTAAGTGTCGCGAGCACGGTTCATTTGTTATCTGAGGTCACGTCTCATTTTATTACTGACATATTATTAATATCTAAGTGAACATTGAATATTGTATGCGGCGCGCTCGCATTGTTTCGCAACCTCCGTAACAATTGTTTTAATGTGAATTGTGCAATTGTTTATTCCATCCCAATTTCGTTCATAAACATTTAATATGTTTACATCGACGGTGTTATCTGCGATTTTAAAACAATGCTTGTGTGCTTTGCTAATCGACTGTGGTTGCGAATTATGTATCAGTTTTCAGCAACGTTTTTTTAATATGCATGATAAAATTAAAACAATCAGGATACAAAAACAATAAAATAGGATATAGTTGTTGTTGTAATATTTTCTTTAGTTAAAACGTATTACAAAAAAAAAAGAATCCTAAAGTAATAATGTATCTAAATCGCGATATAAAGTCGATATATGTTTTAAAACTTTGAAAGTCCCAAAAGTCTGCAAGACTGCAATAATTGAAATAATGTGACAAAAATTTTCTAGTACTAAGCGAATATTACAACTAGTCGCATTTGATACATTGTAGATATAACAATATTATTATGCCAAGATTAAGGATCTATAATTTTATCGGAAGCAGCGCGCAAGCGCCTTAATTCTATGGCGTTTTTCCGATGCAGGATAGCGGAAAGATATCGACCGAAACAAATATGTACGTATTTCTTAAATGTTTTTATATAAACGGCATTGAAGTAGATATACCAACCGTCATATTAAATTTAATCTCTTTTACCAACTTATAGTGTTAAATATTATTGACGAGACAATCCGACCACCCGGCTGACGGTGACCGTTCGCTATCAACACCTGCAACACCCTAATGGATAAAACTTGTTGAATTTTATTTAATTACCAAATTCTATTTAAGTAATCATTAGGTATGCTTCAAAATATTATCTATATGGGCGGGTGGCGAATGGAACGAAGTCGACCAGAGGCCTCGAATGGGCTAAAAAACAATTTTTTTCAAAAGAAATTACGCTTGATTCGAAATAAAGACTAGGAAAAGGTACATACGAAAACAATAGAATAAATAAAAGGATAAATAAAATACGAATAAATTCGTAGGTTTGATGGAATCAAGAAAGACGACAATTATTCATCGTCATCTCAGCCACAGGAAGTCCACTGTTGAACACAGGCCTACCCCAAGGATATCCACATCGACCTGTTGGAAGCAGTCTGTATCTAGCGACTTCCTGCAACCTTAGCCAGGTCATTCCACAATTATTACGACATATAAATTCTGAATCAATAAAATAATGACTGTATGTCATGCAATGCAATGCATTATTGCGAATTGAATTCGAAAATTGTCTTATAATCTCAAATTAAAAGGCAGTATATAGATTAAAATAGGTAATCTGGTGACCTGTACTATGATATCTTTCGCGGCCTGACCTGATTTTTCTAATTAAAAGTCTATCCAGTAATAAAATAGACGAATGTGGGTAAGCTTGGTAGGCTATTCCTATCAGCAACAACCATACCTGATGATGGCAAGATTGTCATAGTCCCCCGTGCTTCTTACAATACTCATGCAAGAGTTCCAAAATTAAAGTAGGTATTCCTCATTGAAATAGGTATACCTAGACGAGAAAATATTTTGAATAGTTAATTATTTGTTACATTAACCGCTTCGGAACGTGTTGAAGAAATGGCTCTAGAAAAAGACGTTCTACCCGGCCGGCATAATTGTTTCGACCAGTGAAAAATCATCTCTCTGGTGAATATCTCATTTTTCTTACGCTGTAGTCATCAAGTAGTTAGTAGGGAGTTTGCAATTCAAAATAAAAGTTTATTATTTATTTGTTTGAAATGGTTAATCGACAGCTCCCTAAATTCGGTAGTATATCAAAAATTCCCAAAAATATATATAATAAAAATAAATCTATATTAAAAAATGTTCCCTCTAATATAAAGAGATAGTTTGGATTTAAATAACCACAATATCAATTAATCGAAGATATCCGACATTTCGCGAAATAAACAGCTACCTGCCCTTTCAACGGCTTAAAATAGTAATTGAGTCGACGAGAGGCTTGATATTTTACATTTTGACCTATTTGCTACATTGAATCCAAATATGGATTCAGCTGACCACGATTTATTCTTGGGGTTAGGCGATTTACCGTCACATACAGTTAATAATTAGCTGAGACTGTATCCAGCGTTTCTATAGGTAAAAAAAATATATTTTGCGGTGGAATGGAATAAAAAATATTATATATTCTATTGCGGTGAAAAGGAAAATGTACTACTCTGCCTCTCAATAATATAAGGTAACCGAGTCAGGGTTTGTAAATAAAAATTTGAAATAGAAATCAGGAATTTATACATTGATGTATAATGAATTTTCAATTTTATAGTTTGTTTTTCGATTAGTGGATACAAAAATAAATTATTATTCTTAATTATTCTACGTAATATTTTTCGCTCATTAATTTTGAATTTTACTACAAAAATATAATTGTTCCTAGACCAAGAGCCAGTGACCGCCAGACTTTTGTTATCCTTTAAAAGCTGCAAGTTTTTCTACGAATGCTTTTTAAATAGGTATCACAAAATTAGTAATTATGAAATTTAATCATGGTAGCTTTGAAAGTTATCAGCTTTAATGTGTCGAGTTAAAAGAACCTCTAAAAGTAACCAAGGACATTTTTTGATAGATGCCTAAGAAACATTATATGAAATTCATCTGGTATACTTAAAGCGGGTAAAATTACATTTGATTAAAGTTGTCTCCATCTTATATTTAGTAATGTTGCCTAACATGCAGTATCAATCGATAATTGTAATATTTAATATTATTCTTGCTATACGGATTTTGTTATTTTTTGGTATTATGGGTATGGCCGTGATTAACAACATTCAGCAAATAGTAGCAAGTAGGAATAAAATAAAGAAAGAACATCAAACATAACCTCAAGATATGATATCATTTGAATTTATACTCTTTGATATTAAACTCCTAAAAACCCTTAGTGGTTTCTTAATGTTATTATCGAACAAATATTATACACTGTATATTCTTAAGTTTGTTAAATAAACAAAAAAAGGTTATAAATTGTTACGGAATGTTACCGTGTTGCGCAATGTTGCCTCACAAAAGGTAACAACAGTGTGGATGCACCATTATACTCCAATTTAATTTTTACATCCCGTAAATTCTCGTAAATTCTATGCTGTCTTATCTAGACAGCTAGATGTTTGTTAACGGTTTAGTAAGGACCGCCCAGTCTCGAGGTACTTGCCAGTACACGACCAATTCGACAAACAGTGCGTGAAGCAGATCGAGCCGCGCTAATCAATGCCCACCTCTATGTTCACAAATTGTACCGACCAATAACCTGTGTCACACGCGCTAGAGTATGACTTTATTGAGGAATTAATTGAGGAGGTTCATTTTGGTGATTGTTTTCAGTTAAATATAGCGGCTTGTTTTTTGTGTGCTAAAAAATATTTGTAAGCGTTTTTTGAAGAAGACGTAATAAACGTTCCTAAAAGACGTTTAAGATTGTCGATACCCACGTGTCAGATACATGGCAAAACATACAAGTGCAATATTGCAAACAGTGGCACTGGTACAATGTTATTTGTATTGGCATAGCCCATACTGAGTAAGTGAGTTAATATCGACCACAAAACGCCTCGTGGCCGCCGTTGACCGATAGGAAAAAGGAAAGAGGAAGCGTCCAATGCGCCTAGAATGAAATTAGCCCGTCGGTCAATTACTCCGAACCGAGTGTGGCTTACTAATGGCACGCGCGGCGTCCCCTGCATACGGCACCGCTCATTTATATGCCTTCGCGCGTACTCTTTATTGTTCCATAGATTGGTAATACACGGGAGGACTGGCACTTTGTGCTGTAAATCGTTGTCTGTACACGTATCCCCGATTAACTGTGTGCTGTAGACACAGGCGGAGCGGGCGGCGCGTCGCACAGGCCGCGAGCGCTGCGCCAGTGTGGAAAGATGACATCATGTCCGGAATGGACTGGCCACACAGAAACGTGAGGGTACGTGTACACTGTATGCAGCACGAGTGATGTGCTGTTCACTGTATAGTAGGTGGCGATGCGCTACGTGCACGCGCGGTGACGCACCCGCGGCTCGCTGCTGTCCGCACCACAGCGCCTTGTGGAACCCACCCGTCGCTGATAAATGCTACTTATTGCACCCTCACATCACACGTCACGCGTTGTGCAATTGCACAAATTATATTACTCAACGGCCTGCTGGGTGGCCCTTACGGAAATATCTTCTGGGCCGCGAGCGATAATAATAAAATTTTACATCGCGCCCATTGTTGTAGAGTCATACTGCCTTTTGAATATATGTACATGCATCGATATGGGCTATTATTGTACGTGACATAAGTGGCATCAATTTGCAACATAAATGTAGACAGCTAATAATTGAACTAAACTATATTTGACCAAAACCGCCGAAGGAACATCGACAAGCCAAAATTGTAACGCATATTTGAATACACAACGAGCTGATTATATTTCAACTCGTCGCGTACACGGAGTGATTCCGACAATATTTCGGACAAACAAAAAGCGACGTCGGGCGCCGTCATATTGGGAAGTTATAACCATTAAGAGAATACAATCGCAATTTCTTCCTGTCGTAAATAAACTTCGGCGGGCATGAGTAATCGTTACTTTGTGTGCACAATATCGGGTCGGGGCCAAATAGATTGGTACGTGACCGGCGTGTGGAGCGGCTGCACTCGGCTCTCTATTATCACTCGCTTCGACGAAAATCGTCTACTGACTTTTGTATGGCGTAGTTGAATTTTCCGTTTGTAATTATGTCGGCGGAGAGCGGAAGTGTCGCTGATGGTTGTAACACTGGTCACGGCGCAGCGGTTGACGACCGTCGCGCGCCGCCTAACGGACTCTAGCCGGCTTTGGTCACCGACGCGCCCGCCGCGCCGACCGCGCCGCCCGTCTCCACGCATAAGGGACCCTATTAAATTTTGTTCACTTGTTATTATTTCACCGCGTCCGCTTATTAGGCAACAACACGCTTTATCACATTCATAATAAATGTGTAACTTTACTTTGCCATAAATAATACGTCTGTCAAAACCAACACTCCATATTCGACGCTATATACATAAAAACTAGCTATTAATCAGTTATAAGTTGAAAAATTGTTTCTTTGCACTGTGAATATTAAATTGCTCTTGTGTCGGGCACTGGCGAATTCCAGACTACTATTCAATATACATATTATATTGCATAGGTATAACTCGTATAACACATATATGTGGTGCGATTTTGAAGATTTATCAATTCTATTCGATACAATTGTGATCAATATCAAAGTCTATCGGAGAAGCCTGTTTGTTATTAGAATAACAAATGCATTGTGTATGATTTGTATTCAACGGAGCGTTGGGTTCGGTACCGCATCGGAACGAGATAGTTGCGAAAATTGGGTGATCTCCATTCATATAATCTTGTTTGAATTTTGACGGCTTTAACAATAGTACCTACACGGGGTGGGTGGTTATTGATACAATTATTGTATTTTGCACTCACATAAATCACAAAACAGTTGCTTCATTCGAAAAGTCGTATATAATTTGTCCAACTCTAATAAACGGTCTTTTTAAACAGTGACAAAATATAGGAGGAGCAAAGTGGTTTCATATTTTGGCAATTGTAACTAAATTAAACACTGCAATAAACATTAAATGAATGTTGTATTACAAATAATCTGTGAGAATGTGTAAATATGTAGATACAAAATATATTATATCAACAGTTGGGACATATTCCAAACTTGACCATCTTGGCAACCGTTGCTCAAACTTCACTAGCGTGGTTCCGAACGTATTGTTCCGAATCAAATGTCTTCCAACTCATAACCACAGCTTAGGTTCTAATAGAATTATTAGATCTTTCCACTTTAAGTAAATTCATACTAATTAAGTATGAGAGTGGTTGGGATATATAGTCCACAACGCAAGTATAGTATAGGTTGGCAGACTTTACATAACATAGAAATTCTTACAAATCGCTACGGCATCCAGGTTTCCTCACGATGTTTCCTCTGACTACTCTTAATCTTACACTCTATTGTACAGGAGGCCCGTGGCAGTAGGACGTATATAGGCTGATACGGTAAAGTAATAAAATATGTAGTGGATGTCGACTAACTTTGTATAGTCATTACAAGTTGCGAACATTTGGATAAGATGTTTGTGAATAAAGCATTGTAGCTTCATTATTTGTTGACTACCTTGTGATGTTTAGTTTCGATGATATGAGAATGGAGTATACAAATTATATCATAGCTTTTGCCGGTAACATTGCTTGAAATTATAGCCTATGTGTTAATCTGATATCCAATATTGCAAAGTTTCATGAAAGTCAAATAAGTTTTGCGCGTAAAACAACAAACATCGATACATTTATACATCCATACAAATGACTATATTCTTAATTATAATATATTAGAAGCTCTGCCCGGGTATATCTATAAGATTTTTGAAATATTCTATCGCCTATCGCCTGTCGGATTGTAACGACGAAAAAAAATTCAAATAGGTCCAGTAGTTTCAGAGCCTATTCAATGCAAATCTTTCCTCTTTATAATCTTAGTTCAGATTATTTTATGATATGACAAATTAATTTAATATAATAATAATTTAATATTTCTACTGTTAATTATATTTCATCTGCCATGGGCATCAAACCCTCAAATAGGATTTTCTAAACCCACTATACTAAAAGACGGCACAAATATTTGTGGATATGTGGATTTGTATCGCCATGGCCCCAAATGGAATTGAACCCGCAGAATAACGTTACACTTCAGACTTCCACACAAGTATATTTTTTCACCTGTAGTCGTTTTTTAGTTCGGTTCATCGGTTTCGGTGCACTCGATTTAAGAGAAGCAAGCGGAGGAAGGATCTTATAACATTTTATTCTCAGCTATAAACATTTTGACGAAAATCGTGACATTTGAGAATATTTCTTTTTTTTTCACAGGCCTACGAATTTGAACGGCTCAGCAGATGAGTGATTTCTATACAAGCCTAAAAGTTGAACAAGTCGTGTCCCTAAAATATTCCAAAATAAATAACATAATCAAAAAAATGTAATAGTATAACATTTACTATATTTTTTAGACAATTGGTGTCTTATATTATTATTATTATTATTATCTCATCTCTAAATGTTCTTAAACACTAACCTCTTCATTTTAAAATAGGGTCTAAGGAAAAATGTTCGCCGTCATTTCGTCTGTTAATTTAAAAAGATCGTTGTGATTTACGGCTGCACTGTGCAAAATGTCATATCCGTTTCAATTAAGGATCACCGGTGTTAATGCCAGTACGATGTAAAGCATGCTGCGCTTGTACCAAATGATTGTACATATATATATGTGCAATTAACATGGAATGGGTAAATACGATGTGAGGAAAAGTAGTTACATTATGTTTATAATGCGGAGATTGTAACTAACGATTTATTATTTCCTTTATTTCAAAAATAGTTTTTACTGCTTTTATATTACAAAATACGAAGGCTTAAGACCCAAGTCTAGTTAGGGATCCAAAGTGAAGAACCTTCTCACTGTGTGTGCGCTGTCCAGCGACACCGCCTTTTGGATTTTGCTCTTGACCCAAACACCAACTGAAAGCCTGTGGAGATGTTTTTTGAGGCACTTTTTAGGTAATTTGTGTTTTGGACTGCAATACCGATTAATGCAGCGGTTTGTATAGATTTGTCCACAAATATAATATGTGGTGTATTATAGTGGGTATTTCAGTCGATGACTTGCTTACTTTGATATTTAGTAATATTATTGGGAAGTAAAGTTCGTTCTGACGACAGTTTCAAAGAGCTTGGGGCACTATTTAACCAGATAATTATAGCATTCTTTAAAACCTATGTCTAGGTTATATTAGCCATGAGTCCATCCATCATCGACGTGATGGTATAAGACCGCTTTGTCTTCAATCAAATTCAACATTGTAGATAAATTGCCTATTAACTATAAACCTGTATATTATTATTTTAGATCTAAGGCATAGAGCTCATGTTCTGAAATTATATGTAAGTATTGCTTTACTATTAATTTGATACCTATCTGGAGCCAATGCCAATAAAGATTTATAATAAAATAATTTGATTGAGTTAGCTATGTCAAAATTTTGAAAAGCTTAGATGTGTCTTTGTCTATGGTAATTGATTCGGAATTTTTTTCTAATATGTTTAATACCTAACTTTTGATAACAGGCTTTAAATAACAGTAGAAAATATGTCAATATAATATGACGGCCACCTAAAGTGAAAACGAACCTAAGCAATAAAATATTAAATGAATGCTAAAAATTTCATTGGCCTGAGCTTTATGGCTTATTCCTGGCAAACTTCAATGCCAAGAATTGGAGTTTTACCCATGTTTTCCTCCAAAGACTAATACACAAACAATTCAGTTCCTTTGTTTATTTTTGTTAATATGGCACCACTAGTGCTAAATAGAGAATATCCGTGTTCCCATTAGTAACCCAGAGTCAGAATTTTGTTACATATGCTATTTTTTACAAACAAATTGTGTTTTCTTCATTATTTACTGTCATGTCAGTTGTGAGTTATGCCCTGGTGGACATTGGCATCCTGTCAATTCCGTCTCACCTATGTTCGTTTGCATTCGAGAATTTCGTCCAACTATCCAATTTCCGTTCTATGAAATGTGTTGTTGTTTTGTATGAGTCTCGCGAATGAATTTGGAGATTATCCAGAACTCAGACTTTCCCATTTAAATATCAGAAGTCCCATGGCGTGTTGTAATGTTTATTATTTTTGAATTAATTGCGGTATAATTATCAGTACTTAAAAGCTTAGTGTAACAAAAAATGTTAAGTTGCAACACGATTGTTGTGCAACTTAGTATCCGAAAGAATACTAATGTATTCCGGTTGCTTTCAAATAGTTATCAGTAAATGTTTTTTTAATCAACGTCTATTTTTATACTACTATGAATAACTTTTTGTAATTTATAAGGTATATTTTTATGTTTCTGATTGTATTTATCGATAATAATAGTTATTACGATTGCAGTATTTTAATAAGCAGTGCGGGTACCAATAAAATTGATTTTTCTTGCTGTTTTAATAAAGTCGTTGCTAAACATATCGGTAAAAGTTCAGTATTAATTAGTTTGAATTATTATTGGTTCCTTGTGTGACATATTTAATTTATGGCGTAACTAAATAATCGTAGGCTGCGAAATGTTTATCATACATTAATTTTATAGCTTTTCTTATCAAATTAATAATTGTAAATACCCAATAGATATAATTGAAATAAAACTTGATCTCTAATATTTTATGGCGGGTAGAATTTGATAGACAGGTCAAGACTATGATGATTGTCGGAATATTGTTTAGATTTGGTCTTCGTTGTAATGAAAAACAATAGATAGGTTTTAATCAGAAAATAATGAATAGCATTCATTTTAAATTATGATTGAACATTGGGCTCGAACACATTCCTAACTGGATGCAGGGGAAGAGTTGAGGAAGGGAGATTTCGGGAGTCACTAATGCCCAAATACTGGAAAGCCAATTAACTTTTAACTCCTGTTAACTAGCTCTAATGACCTGTTAAATTGATTCCAGTTAAATATAACTTCGATTAAACCACTTAAGAATTAAATATTTAATGGGGCATTATTCATCCGATTCGTATTCTCGAAAGCAACTTAAGAGTTTGACAGCTGTCAAACAGTCAAATTTTTAAGAATTTCTAGTTTTAAGCAGCCGTCGTCTTAAGGCCGCCTGCGACCACTCTTAACTTTTAAATTCTACATAAAATTTACTAAAATGACTCTCGCGTCGGTTTCATCGCTGTCTGATGACAATATAGCTTCATCAAGGCGAGTCAATCAAGAAAAAAATCAATGCTTTTGACAACTACAAAGAAGAAAACATTCAAACAAAGTGAGGTTCCGCCTGAAGAAAGAAACTGTTCTGCATCTGTGTTCCTTGCTGGAGACAAAATAGAACCCACTACAAATAGAAGCCGATTGATAAAAACTTGCGACCAACTGTTACTTGCTTTATGATATTCTACGACAGGCAGTTACCAGAAGATTATTGGAGATGTATTTCATGTGGAACAGCCGACTGTACATCACAAAGTTGCAGCAGAGTCGGTTAAACTACAAAATCGTGGCATGAAAATTCCCAACTATCAACAACAATGCCATATTGCGAATGATTTCTACGCGATATATAAGGATCAAATCTCCAGGTAATTTCTACTTATAATAATGTAAACATAACTATTAAGCTTTTACATGTACACAAATATATGTTTTCTTATCCTATTTTAACTAAATGTGCTTCTAAAATGCCTAGCGTATTTTATATTATGTAGTAATCATTTAGAGTATCCCTTTTTACTGTACATAATATATTATTAATCATAGAATAGAATAATATATTATGCACAGTATAAAGGCACACTCTAAATGATTTCTACACAATAATTTATATATATATATGCTTGTTGGAATCAAAACATTTAGCAGGTAATTGGCTCTTCCCCAGCCCACTGTACCCCATATAACCAAGCTCTCTAAATAGTTGTAGGGCTAAATATATAATATAATATAATTAATCATACAATGATTTGTACTGATTGTAGCTATTCAGTATATACTGGAACAATGTTCAACTACAATAGTAGTTTCCTATAAAGAATTCAATTTTATGAATATATTTTTTCAGTTTCCATAAAATTATTTGTAGTTTGAAATAAGAATATTTGCTAGAGCTCTAATTTTTATTATCTTGTTTTTAGGAGGACCACAAGCAGAAACATTTAGAAACAGAAAAGGCCATTTTTCTATAAATGTGCAAGCAGTCTGCGACCCTAACTTGAGGATAAGAAACATTATAGGCCGATGGCCAGGCGGTGCATGATAGTAAAAATTTCAATGATTCTCCTTTATGTGCATTTCTGGAAAGGGGAGACTGAAGAAGCTTACAATCAAGACCATACTAAAACAAGAAACCCAGTGGAGAGGGTCTTTGGTTTTACAACAAAGATCTTCTTGTCTGCAAGTTGGGCTATAAGTTTTTGAAAATTAGCTTACTATTATAGAGGCATGTGCTGTGTTACATAATATAGCATGTTCCCAGAATGATCATATATTGGAGATTGATCTTTTGGAATCATTTCCACCAGCTCCACATAGTATAACCAATGAAAATGTTGCAACAAGAAATAATATAATAAAATACATATTTTAAACCGTACAGTGCATTTTATTGAATTACCATGGAATAAATACAAATAAAAATGAGTTATGTTTTATTGTAGTATATTTATTTTAATAACATCATTAGTACATATTATATTTTTTTAATTATCTACATTTCTTTAGATCTGTCTTACATTTATATCTATATTCCTTTATAAACACAAAATAACAACAATTATTTTAACATTAATTTAAAACTAAATTAATAAATGTACTATTAAAAATGTACAATAGAAATATAATATGACATTTTTTAACAATGAAAATAGGTGAAATAAACAATTTATTTTATGTATTACATATTAATTAAAATTCACAACATTCTTCAACTTTGATTTAAAACACTGTTTTCTGATGCAAATATTTCTTCCTTCACACAATTTGTCTCATTCTTTTTTGTATATTTTTATATTACATACTCACTTCAAAAGGGTGTGTATTGTCCAAATGATTTGTTGTATGCATGATTTCTATAGCGTTACCTGCAAAAGTGTTTAAGTTAAAGTATGTCATAATTTTATATATCTCTTTTTATTTTTCATATATATTTGTTGAGCTTACTTATTTAGTCTATAGCTGATATACATGGCACTATATATATGACCCATATTTCTTGGACAGTCTTATTATATAGGTACACATTGAATATTTATGTACTCCACTCCAGCTCCTGAAACAAAGGATTATTTATAGTTATACACATTGTACCATACTTTATTTTCCATATTTATTACATAATACTACTATATGAGGAGGAGATAATATATAGGAGGCATAATATGAGAGAAGCCTATAGGTACCCAGCAGTGGGATCCTACAGGCTGTAGATGATGATGATGATTTAAAATGTGTGAATAATCGATTCATATTACATATTAAATAGTTAATTATCATATAAATTCGTTAAAACTTAGAGGAATACGTGTATACTTACCTGTTTATAATATCCAGCACAGCTTCTTTCTCATATCGTATTTATTTACATAGTCTTCTCCATTTGGTACTTAGGTGGTTCTGCAGCCGTTGTTTGGTATTTTATATACCTATTTATTGAAAAGATATTCCAAAAACTAACTTTCAAACCGAGTGCAATTACAACATGACAATAAATAAAATAAACAAACATCATAATATTTTTAATAAACTCGCTTCGGGTAAAGGGATTAGGGACATAAGTTTTTTCACCCACATGATTTTATTAACAGATTTTTAAAATAATAACATGGCAATATATAATATAGCTTTAAACATAATCGTAACAAAAGTAAAAACGTTACAATGATTCCTCATATTAAATATAAAGGGTTAAATTTCCAATTTTGAGAAATCATGTATGAAGAATATTGCGTCAAATGGAACGTTTATATTTATACAATAAAAATTGTAACTGAAAACAAACTTTTCGTTAATCTGTGGAAATTTAGCTGGATGTTTGCTGAGTAGACCGATTTATGAGCTAAATGGCTATCCAGTATTCCGTTTCGAAATTTAACGAAACCTCAAAATAACGTCATATCAAATGAGTCCGGTGGCTGAGTAGCAATCCAGTATTTGGGGGTAAGAGGGTTTGTTTGTTCTAGTCATCGCGGGACGGCCCCGTTGTCACTCTTCATTGCCAGACAAGCTGCCCCAGGCTAATTGTCGGTGGTATTCCGTCGACAAACGCTTTGTTATTATAGCGGACTAAGATTTATAAACAGTTTTCACGGTATTTTCGGTTTGTGGCTGCGTGAAATTTGGAACGGTGACTGATTTTATCTATTCAACTAAGAATTAAATTGTTGATGTGAGCACTTAGCGGGTTTTTAGTTTGAATACAGTGTCGTGCTGGCATTATAAATTTTGTAATTAAGTACGTTTGGCGTGTTAACGAACACGATAAAGTCAAAAATGTATGTAGAAATTGGACATTGGCGAGCTTACCAGTTATTTAGAAACAAGGCACTTTAAAGTATTTTATTAGTGTGTTTATGTAATAGTTTATATCAAAATGGCCTCAATTATTTGGTTTAAAAAGGTGTTACAATATAACCGTCCGCGTGAGTGGAAAGCGTCGCTTTATCCGGCCGGTTCACGTTTATAATTATAAAATTGACGTTAAACTGAGTTTAATCCGAGTTGGCCGCGGTGTGGCACGTTTAATAACAGGTAATTACGGCCTATTTTCGTGTTTGTTTAGTACATATCATTACGGATTGTTGACGCGTAAGTGATTAAAGCGATGTGTATCTGAGGACCGCTGTCTGCCGGCACACCTGCCGCGAGAGCCGTCCCGAAACCCTCTATTACGTTGTTATTAGTACGAAGACGCCCCTCAAAGTTTTACAACATTTTAATTGTGTTATTTAACGCTTGTTATTTCTCAACTGACAGAATGATTTATGCACTGTTGCCGTTGCAGATTCGAAGCAGTTGCTGTGTTATATTTATTTTGACAGTTTAGGCGTAGTGGTGTGGAACCGGCTCGAAAACGTTCTGCTTCAGGTTCGATTTATGTACTAAATATGTTTAATGTAATTAACAATTATTTCACATATTAGCGTTATGTGGACAATAATTCACTCGTATTTTTAGATATCCATGCCATGATAATAAACTACAATATTTCGAACTATGTATATGCATGTGTTAGTTACTTATTTACCAGTTACTAATCGAAACTCAATACTTTAATATTGGGTTTAAAAATCTGGTCTATAATTACAATGTTCATATAGACTTCCCACATACATATTCATTATATATATTGACAAAAAATATTTTCAGCTGTAGACAAATTATTGACGAAATATTTTTAATATCGCGCAGATATCGTTGATTTTCGGTAAGGGTTTTTGTCTTAACCCGCAAAACATAATGTACAGTAGCAGTAGTAAACTGATCAACCAGTTTTATTTTATTCAATTAGGAATTTGTTCCACAAAATATTTGTTCTCATTCAGTCCAGCTACCGCTTACTAATAACTACAAGGTTATTAATCAACTCAATAGGATTAAACCGTCTCATATGTGATTCAGCTCGATGTTAAATATATTATAAAAGATTCACCACATTAAATGTTTTCGGGAGAGAGGCGCCTAACGGCCCGACTTGCTTTTTGCTGATGGAAAAAAAAACTAAAGATTGTGACATAGTAATAGTTTTGTTTCGTTCGGTTTTGTTGGAATAATTTAATGTTCGCTTAATAAAATTTTTGATTTGATTGCGCATCGATTTGATCTTAAATTAATGAGATAAAAATGATCTTTTTACAACTGACTTATTATTAAAACGGAATAAGCTCTGCTAACTGTATAATAGTTTGGCACCTCTGCCTTTTGTTATTCTATGTATATTATGTGCTCATTTAAAGTTTATTAATTCTACGCCGTTTTAATCATAATTGATAGGTAACTAATTGTAACCTAAACAATTTGGAAAAATCACGTGCCTTGAAAATTCCATGATACTAAATGTTTTATAAACATTGGATCTATTTAGAATACAGCTGTTAAACTATGATATGTTTATACTTAAAACATTAATTGAAGTCCATATTAGCGTCCACAATGTCGACTAATTCTGATAATTACTTCCATAGAGGTCGAGCGAGGAATACAGAATTGTCATCACTAATTCATATAGACGAACTGTAAGGAAACGTTTGAAGCGGCCTGGCAGTGAGCAGTGAGCATGGAGCACCATGAGTTTCATCTATATTCATTTTGCGTCAAGCCACCGCATCAGAGCGCGGCGTTGCAATTAAAAAGATATAAATCAAGTCATACCGAGTTTCCGCCGCAACGGTAATCTTTTAGCACCCTATAAACTCGTTGATCCAATACGAGTCGCTTTAAAGATAACAATGGGTGGTAGCTGGCAGAATAACCAACCTTATCACCGCTGACCGGAATACGAGGCGGCAATTTATGTAATTGCATCAGTACATAATTAAATTCAACAATTTTCGAATATTATCGCGTGTATTTCATATTTATTTTCATGGTTTCGGATCTTTTGCGGGCTGCGGTGGCGACTGAAACGTATTGGTACGGAAATACAGGGAGTTAAAACCGGGAATTAATGAGCACGGTTAGCCTACGGTCGGACGACATCAAAACTGACAATTGAACAGTTAGAAAGCTCTAGTTTTTTTTTCGTGTATTAAAATGAACAGTCAGTTGAAAAACAAGGATTTTCGGTGATCAAGATGGAATCGCAATGATAATGATGCAAAATGTGAGTTTCATTTGAAATTCATTAGGTGTTGTTGAGTAAATTAAGTCACTGAACTGACCGCGTAACCGTTACAATAATTTAACACGCTAAGAAATATGCACTACATGCACGAACGTTTGCAAATAAATTACTGAATCACATATCGTTATTCCATAATGTAAATTAGAAGCGTAAATTGTGTTGGAAAAAATGTGTATGCTCCTCACATTGACATGAAACCAATGCTAATTATAATTACACCATTGCGGAGCGTTGAAAACGCAGCAAAAAACATGTGAACGCTGTCATAGCAAAGATAACTTTCGCATACAAGGTACAACATCAATAGAGGAGCCGGCTGTTACCCACGACAAAAAAATCACAAGGCGTGAAGCTAATGAAGTGTTTCTAGAACAAAAACTGTAAACGGGCTTACGTTTACTTTTAGCTACACACACGCTTTTTTGCCGGTAACAATTTATTATTTATATTGCCTGCATCGGCCCATCATTCTTTTCACGCGGACGTGGTACATAATAAAAGTTGTTACCGCGACACCGATGGGAAACCAGCAGAAAATATACGATAAAAAATCGCCAAGTAATTGGATACATCGTGAATGGGTTTGTAAAATTTAAGCGCTGCTTGTTCCGGCTACGGTAATAAAAAATTCAAATATGGGCGCACTGTTCGGCGGGTGTTTGATTGAACACGCGGTCCGGGAAACTGCTTTTGTTAACTATATTCCACATACTGTAATCCAGGTGAATTGCCCCGAACTGAGCGCTGAATCAAGCCATTGCATACAGCAGTGATATCACGATACAACACCTCAAAATTATCACTTCTAAAATCACAATTCTTAATATTTTAGATTACGGGGCATCGCGCCAAGTATAAAAAATTACAATTTTAATCAGTTATTATTCATTCCCATTATCCTATTTTTGGTAATACAATAACCAGTAGTTGTAAGAAATGAACATGGATCTCTCAATATCTACCATATTTTAGTCTAACTCCGAAGTCAAGTATAGATTCATAGAAGAATTGATGGAAAATCTTTCTTCAAAGTTATCTACAAAACATTCTAGGAATGTAAAGCTTTCCAATGTGCACTAAACCAGCGTGAATAGAAGTCCTCAACCATAGAGAAGGGCTTTAGAAGACGTACAAAGTCTGATAAAGACAGTTTGACGAAACAGAAATAGTTATTGGTTAAAATGTTTCCCTGTAATCGAGGTCGACAATGGCTGCGCATTTGTGAGCGGTTAACCGTTCCTAGGGCCGCAATACGGACGCATTTCCGATAATCCGATACAACATTCATAATTATCTAATAAACGCATGTTTTTAACCTTTATAGTTTGCCGCTATCAGTGTACATAAGCGTGTCGACTGTATCAAATCGTATCTACATAGGTACGTATATTCCGATTATGATAATACACATCAAAGAGACGAAAAATGATTTGTTGTTTTTTATACATCAAACGTGCCGCCCGTTGGCGGTGAATCAAGATTCAAAGGGAAATCACCTGGCGTTGTCAAAATATGTGACAAATTTTGCGTATATATACGATGGCGTGTATGCATGTATGTGCATTATTGATTTTTTAGGCCGACAGTAATCTAAAATGAAAGATATCAGTTTAATGATCCGTAGATTGGTCGAAATAAAAATATTATAATTATCAATTATTTAGATGAAAATGCAATGTACGGTTTGATAAAATCTTTGGCGATAGTAAGTACAGCGTAACTTAAATTAATTTTGTGGCAATTGTTTTTGATAGGAGAAAAGTATAAGGAAGTAGGTAGGTATTATGATAATTTATGAAATTTTACTTTTTTTGGTGTGATAGCACAATCTGATCGGTGTATTTCTATGTCATAAATTGTTCATTAAGTTAGTTTTCGAAAGACTTATTTTTAAAGACAGTGAAGTAAATCGTATTTTTTTTTAATCTATAGCAGAGGTGACCATATAGTAAGTGATGATATGTGCCTATAAAACGCAGAACTCTCCTAGAGAATTTTGGGTAGTACCTACCTACTTATATACATAATCTTTCTTTGCATGCCTTAAGTCATAACAATTTATTTAGAATTATCACAGCGACAAGCTGATTCATTAATTCAGTCATCAATATATTGCGTCAATTTAACGGAATTCTATACATATAACTATACTTCTCTATCTTTGTTAATTCAAACAAAATTAATGTAAATATTTAATTATGTCTCTTGTTTATGATAGATAGATTATTGCGAACGGCTGTTAGAGATGATCTGTGGCCGATCGAGGCAGTTATGTCTGGCTGTTTGATACTAAATATACACGGGCAACCTGAACTGGGCCAGCGTGGTGGACTATACAGCCTAACCCTTCTCAATCGTAAATTTGACTGTAGTGGTAGCCCGTACCTAATGGAACATATATGAGCTGATACAGATACATGGACTGAACCATAAAAGGATAAACATTTGTATCGATCTCAACGATAATATTTTGTTGTCACTATTCATCCAGATTTCCTAGAAGAGAAACTTCTTACACCATTACATTATTATTATCATATTGATAGTAATAGACAGACCACTACTAAAACTTAACATTTACACCAACGATGAAACATAAGATCGATTAACCTAATCCATTAACAGATAATTAAAAATTCTAAAAACAAAATTATCAGTACAAAACTACAAGTCTAACCATCAAACAAAGACAAAAAATAATTAAAAAAGAAACAGCCAATGCAGACAATTCTCTTTAGCTCGGCCATAACAAGATGTAGGCAAGTTACAACAGGGTTAGTTAAATGAGATTTTCCTCGGGTGTGTGCGTTTGTAACCTCGCGGGGCGGTCTCGTTGGCCCATATCGCCTCCCTACTGTAAAAAGATCTTGTTACATGGCCACGGTTTACTTTACACAACTACATAAGGTTTTTTTGTTGTTGGTTAGGATTTTTTTGCTTGTTTTAACATCTTATGTACAGGGTTTATTGAACTTTGGCGAAGCTTTGATGTTGAATTTATGAGGTTTAATTTTATTTATTTATACATTTTTATAATTATAATTTGATTTTGATATTGGATTTTGTGACCGGTTTGATAAACGACGCGTTTTAACATATTGAAATTGAAATAATGTGCACTTACGCCTAGCATACTGGGGTGTTACTCTGTGATCCGAAACGAAGTTGGAGTGTACGAGCTACGAACGTCGTACTTAAAACTGTACGAATGTGTTTAATTACTCCACAGAATGATTGAATCCTCCATCGTACATCGACGAAGTTCGAAGTGAACAATAAGTACCTATCATAGGTGTAATTTTGTTTTATAGAAGTGGAAAACTTACTACTTACTTCGGACGTCGAATGATCGAACATGCGAACTTCGATTCGAATCATAGACTAATCCCCTAGGTTGAAGCTTATTAATTAGATCAAAAGTAAACTAAATAACTACAGAATTCAATAGAAAATAATAGATACAACCCTATTTCTAACAAACAATACCCTTCTTTCCGTTTGCCGCGGTATCCACAACAGAAAGCAGCGACGCGGACACGGAAAAGGTCCACGTGTCCATCAGATAAACATACGGAGGCTTCGCCTACAAAACGAACAGCAGGCGGACGGGAAATGCGCACTGACAATCGATAAGGTGAGTCTCTCCGGAGTTTATGGCGACTTGTTCCATTTTTAGAGATTTTCACGTCCGCCCTGTCGATATTGCAGCCATGAGACTTATATGCCCGGCCCGACCCGGCGAGCGCACGGTAGCATCGCAAATTACTTAAAAATTAATTATGCCCCGCACAAAGCCCCTCAGTGCTGTCACTGGAAAATCCTCGCGAGAAACGTGAATTTTATAGTGGACAGCTCGGTGCGCTTGATACGATTCTAAATCGGACTGGTCGCCGATGCTTGACGTGACACGTTCCGTACAATGGATCAGGAATTACTTATGAACTAAACGCCGGTTTAATTTATTGCCTAAAACGTAGACGATTCCTATTGTGCTTAGTGAATATTGTTTCAGCTAAATTCTGTATCAAAATATGTTATGGTAGAAATGAATATTTATAAATTTAAACGTATGATTTTTGATACATTTAAAAAATATTAATAAAGTATACATCTCTACTAAATATGCATAACGACGGGAAATAATTTAATTCTTTCCTGTAACATTTGCAGTCATTGTAAATTAACATCATTTATAAATTTTAAATATCAATAAACTAAATTAATTAAAATACCAACAAGGAGACCAATTTATCACAGTATAAAAATTGTATTTTAAAATAATATACTATCTCAAATAGTCGTGAACGTTAACGACGTACAGAAAGCGCGGTTCAATTGCCGAATAAAATAGCATTAAAAAACTCACCCATTAAAAGGATATCCAGCGAAGGCAGCATCGTAAGGATGATAAACAGCGGGATAAGGCCAACTGGCTGCGCTGGCCGCCAAGTTCTCTTTCAGCTCGATGCTGGCGGCCTGTCACAACAAACAACACCACTAGAATACCTTTCAAAACGTCATAAATTAATGCATCCCCGCAACCGGTACACGTGAATTGTTGGCAGCAAATAAAACCTTTATAATCTTATTAAAACGAGCTATTATATGTTGTGTCACGTTTCCGGTAGCTTTAACGTAATCCATTACCAAAATGATCCTCGACGGATTGATTTCTTGATCGATCGCTTCAACGTCTCGGTCTTAACTATTATTATTTAATGGCCAAAGATACGGACCGAGTGCATCCATCATCTTTCGGTGAACAAATGTTTTATTTTTTGTCTCTCGCCGGTCTCATACCAGTTTGCTCTGCTTTATGTCTTCGAGATTAACAAATAAATTACACGATGTGTTTTAATCATGTCGACGCTAGTTTACGCAACTTGATACAAGGCGAGTTATTAAAAGTTTTGTAATAAAGAAAAATCGCGTAAAAACTCCGTCTGTCGCTAAGGGTCCAAATATTTATAGCTACGCATTAAAAATAAGTCAGAAGCGAGTCTTAATGCGGTCAGCCAGGATAAATCTATCAAAAGATTTTGTTGTCCAACAACTTCATTGGTGGCCGAAACGAAAATCCGATAATAAATTTTACTCAAGTACGACAGCGTAATCCAGTCGCGCTCCGCTCTTTGTTGCTTCGACCTCTCTGATATGACTACAGTTTTCTGTTATTTCGAATAATCGGACTAAACGGCAACGCGAATCTCCGAGCTGACTTATTTTTATGGCCGCCGTAACGATATTCACTTGCTAAGTCATTTGTCACGCTCTGTATTTAATATAAATAAACATACACTTATACTTAAATGAGATTTCATTATGTGCAATTTCCATCGACACAAACCTGACGTCACGTGACGTATCATTCAATACATTTTCAATACATATATGTTCGTTGTTTTACTATTGTTATTTTATAAATATTCACATTTGTTCTAAAAAGCTATACAGCTTATCGATCATTGTGAGCACTCGTAAACAAAGAACTATAATTCATTGCCGTTACCCAACTGTTAAGGAATTGTGCATTAATAAGTGAGACGAGATTAGCTCGAATGTTAAATATGAAACTGTTATGATTGATAGTATTGTTGATAGAGCTGCACAAAAAACACTAGATACGTGATCTTTATTTAACCTACCTATCCATTAACAATAACATGTTAAACTAGGTATAATTATATTTATGGTAGAAATAAGTTTAATCCATCGGACGGCTCGGCAAACACGCAAACGCCAAGTTTTTAAACGTCATCGGCCAAGGCAAAAACTGTGTACGAGATCTTTCCCCGCTACTTATAAAGAATTAATTAATAAGGCATTGAAACATTGACAGCGTTTCCATCTACGAGCGGTGACCACACGATGTGTGCGCCGCGAACTCGCGACTCGCGATCATGTTCGCAGTATCGCTTTCTCGGCGAAAACACTAAACGCTGCCCACAATTAGAGACACATTAAAATGGAGCGCAATAAATATCAATCTTTAAATTATGCGGACACAGATTAGAGCCGTGTTGCAGATATAAAGTGGATTTTAAAGATTCATCAATTAGTCAAAGTCTCTTAGATGTAATAATTATCATAAATTATGATGGACATCAACCACAAATCTATTAAGAGCAGTAGTGCGAGCCGATGATTTATTTTGGAACGCTTCGCTAGAACTATAAATTATTATTTTTTAATATTATAACGTCCGTTTCCTGCGACGCGACCACATGTGCGAATGGATAGGATTAGAGGCACGTGAATGTTGAATGAGATCTGAAAGTCGTCATTTCTCGTCAGTCAGGAGAAGAGGCCGTGTTTGTGTTTGTTTACAGTCACCATTCAAAAGGTCAACAAAGCGCTGACACGTATATACGTTCTAATCTGACAACCAAAATTTAAAAGCAAACAAAAGAGTGCCACAAAAGCACGTTTCCCGCGCGTGGATCTACCCCCAAGAGTTAGGATGAAATATTATAGATAAAATAAAAGGCGTTAAATAAGAAAAAAAGTTGGTAGGATCCCATTGAAGGCGACTCGACCGGCCGGAGTTAACACTTTCGCCACTGATGATGTATGATCATATCTTCATGAATGATTGAATCATCTGCCGGGACACGTTCACGGCCCACCTTTTAACACCTTCCTCCAAAAGTTTTACTACGTGTCATATATTACGTACCGTGGCTACTTTTATGTTGTTATGATCATTATCATTCAAAGTGTCTACCCACACACAGGCCGGGCGGCGGCAGCGCGGCGCGCGGTGCACCACGCCGCGCCGACCAGCCACGCTCAACGCGCGGAGTGCTTTTTATGATTCCGTGCTTTCATATTAGTTTTAACGTGTGAAGAGCGCATTGGTTTTTATTTAACACTTTTTATTTAGAACAACGAGACACTGTTTTTGCCGCTGAACATGCACTACACCCAACTACGAATTTATAAAATGAAACGTCCAAACAAAATGATAAATATTTGATCGATCAATAACGAAGTTCGTATAAATAAAATATAATCCTACTGTGTAACCTCTATGGAATTTCAAAGACATATTTTAATCCTGAGAAAGGGATTGTTAAACATATTAAGTTATTAAATCGGACCCGCGAGGAGAACGAGTTTTTTGGTGCGATGGACAAAAGGACATACATCAACGGATTACCATTCTAAATTGTACGTATTACTTATATCGTAAACCTTATTGTGATGGCTACTTAACACCGTGGACTCCTCATCTGACTTACTGAGGTACTATTTTGACATGGGTCCCTAATTATTTTAACGTAATACCTTTTGTAAATGAGCATCGAGAAAAAAATAACGTAATAAAATGAAGCCGCGGCGATGTCGGTCAGATAATCTCCTCGATAGATTCAAGTGCTGTCTTAAAAGCTTTTGTGAGTCTAATTACTAATTTAATAAGATTATAACTCAGTAGGCAGTTGGATATTTGAAATTGTGTCACTGTGACATGTTAATCATAGTCACATTGCATTGTGTAAGCGATGAATGAATATTTACATACGTATACCGACTATAGTGCGACACAGTGCGCCGACGTGGCCGCACTTCCGCTGTGTATTATTTAAAGCCATTAGAAGTTTATTGCGTTTAGAAGGAGTCTCTTAACGTCATTATTATAGAAACAATAAAATATTGAATTACAGGTCGCTTACTACCATACGCGAGATAGCACGGAAACCTGCCAACAAAACTAGTTTTAAAATATGTAAGTACGTGCTTTTCTGGTCTCAGTTCCATAAACGACAACCGTTCATGAAGTGGTCTACACTGCCTGTAAATTTTATTGCACTAAAATTAAATTATACGACGCTTTCGTTATAAAGAAACCGTCTGTATTAGCCAATTACGTGTCAACTATATAGCTCAAATATGTTAGTTTTGTACTCAAGTCTATATAATTACGCAGATATGTTCCCACTTTAACTATCTCGGTAATGTATGGAGCGGTAAAAGACATTTCCAAGCTACTTCCACTATGGCCGCGTACCGTTTGTTATTTTATAATGATGGAAAAACACATTGACGATGCAGTAAACGTCGTGTCTATCAATTACCATATTTTACACGTGTTCGTAAGCGAAACTGAGTGATATGCAATTTGTCGATTCGTTAAAGCGCGGTCCTCGTGCCGCCGTCAATAAAATTAAATGTTGATTAATCGCGTATACATTAGCAATTTGATACGATATCCCCAATTCTTGCTATGTTCCCGCATAGGTAGTGTCGTATTAACATCTCGACCGCAGAAATTGGCTGTGTAGGAATTGCAACTCGGTCACAACGCAATGTCTCTCGCGATAGGTGGGAATTAATAATGCAATCTCAATTATCCGCGGTTCGAAATCCTCCATTCAACTGTGATAAAGTTCGCTTGCACGAAAGTTTCTAATGAACTCCTCAGCTTCCCGCATCCGAAACCATTGCGAGGAATTACTTAGTACCGATGAATGATTGTTGTTTATTATCGTTCACGGTTGAAAGTTACCGCAACCGTCCGCGGTGCACAGACGCTGCCAATAACTCTTACGTGGGCCTCATTAAATCCGGTCACGTTCTCGCTCGAGAATACTTACAGCGTTAGTGTAGAAGGGCGGCTGATCGGCAGCTAGAGCGGGGAAGTAGGCCGCCATGCCGGCCGCGGTGGCGGCGGCGGCGTCCGAGTACGGCGCGCTGTACATAGACAGAGGCACGCCAGACGCGAGCCTCTGGTAGTTGAGGAACTCATATTGACACGAGCAAACGGTCTGTCCCGTGATGGGGTCCTGGAATATGGGGCGGCCGGTGTCGCAGCAGCGCGAGGGCGCGGCGGCGGGCGAGCTGGGCCGGGCCGTGCCGCCCGCGCCGCCCGCACCCGCGCTCATTCCCGCCTGCGCCGGCGGCGGACTGTTGGAGGCTGTCGATATGGTGCTCTGTAAGTTGTAAATTTTGAAATGCCTTTATGGCGCGTTTTCACATTCGCTGCTGCAGGTACAAGGATTTATAGGAGGCCCCCGTGCGCACAGCATAACTCGCAGAGCAATAAACGAAACACAAAACCTCGCGTGATGTGTTCACGTGGACGGCTTACATCGATAATTTAAACATTAATTCATCAAGAATTCCAATAGCAGATATTAAAATGACATTAGCATAATATAACTGAATTGATGGATAATAAATGATCGTTTAACGATTGTGTGAAAAGGGGTGAACAGCAGGGCGACCTTGGGCGTGCCTGTTGCGTCGTCAGCGTCGCGGACTTTCTGCGCCGATTCGAAACGCTCCCGAACCCTTTTAAATACTCATTTTAAAAAGCAACGTCGCATTCGTTACAGTTCTGCTATAATGCGATTGAAGATTTGATAATTAATGACAAAGGGATTTGGGAGGGCGGACATAATGTTGTAATAGGTTTATTCTTCGGACTACCTGAATCAATATCGCGGTCGCAGAATAAACATCCGCTCGTCCGCTCGTTGTGATCATAAAGCGAAAGAATCGCTTCGAGATCGGCCTTTTAATTGAGCCCCGCAGATTTGTCCGAGAATAAACAATTTTCTAAATATTTGACATTGAAATGAAATATGGTCCCAACCGTCCGGCACGCATTGTGCCCTCAATGGGATTAGACACCGGCGAATGTCACACGATACAACTTTGTGTCAATTTTTTGAATGGAAATCGTAAGCAAAACAGCTTTTGTGCGCTGCCAAGGTTTGAGGACGCGTCCGGAAATATTATATTATCCAATTAAACCTTCCACATGTCGGATTGAGTGACAGTTTGCATGATTATTGTTGTGCATTGATTGTATTCACGGAGCGAGTAGGTGCGAGTAGCCTTTGGTTATGTAAAGAGGTGTGCCGCGCCATAAGCCCGCGAAGTGTCACGCGGTTGACTGAGAACTAAGCTGGATCTGTTGTCTGCCAGAGGTATGGCTTCCAACACCTCGCATTTGCGAGCAACATTGGCTCAAACATTTCGTCATGGCCGACGTGACTCTATAGGCTAAAAACATTTGTTGTGCCGAGGGTATTATTGAGGTAATCCTGAAGCCGTTAAACGCGGAATCCCTGCATTACCTACATTACCTATCCTGCATAGTTATTTAATCCTTGCTCGGTAACGCACACGCGTCGCGGGGCGAGGGGCTAACAGACAGAGGTGTGGGTCGCGTCGTGGGTCATTGGACCTAACGGCTATGGGAATAGAGATTATTTCCGCGTGAAGAGGGGATGCGGCTGAAATCGACGCTGGTGCTTAAAAGGGATTCAATCCGTTCAAACGATACGTGTTTCTGTTGGATGATACGACATAATTACTACAGTACATACACCATGTTCTGTTTACTCGCTAGTCGGCCATCGCCGGGTGGATGTAAACTAAGTGCATTATGTCTGCGAGTTTGTACTAACCGAGCGCATCGTGCGCGCTCTTTAACTGTTATATATATTGTAACCGGCGTTCGAGTAATAACTGTCGATTGGAGAGAAAACTTTGAATTACTGTAATTGACTTTACTGTGAGTTGGTGACAATAAACATGCCTATTTGCTGATTTGTAACACGTTTGACAAAGAAATAGGAAATGTATATCAAATTTCATTTTGATTAAAAACGAAGAGTGAAGCCAGTTCTTATGTAGAAATAAAGCCATGGGTCCATTCTTTCAACCGAAATGAATGTTAGTGTGATCAATGAATGATCTGGTTTTGTACTTTTTGGGATCGAAAAGTAGTTTTACGACACAAGACAAGTGTACTGGATTTGTGACTGTCAGGTATATTTGTTGTTTTTATACTGTCGGCATAGATAAAAACAAAGTTTCTAAGAATTCAATAAATCTTATTCGAGACTAATACCAGAGCGTCTTCCTGTGGTCTTCCGGTTCCTATGTAGGTAGAGCATACACATTCACTGTGCATGTATATATATATATATATATATATATATATAAGACGCAAACGATAACACTAGCGCAAGTTATGTGTACGCGACACGCCGCTTAAGTTGCTTATTAAGTTCCGTTCACGACTGCTGAGACAGTTCCAAGTGGTGATACTGTAAACATGTGACAGCGTGACACTCGGTTTGGCTACTAGCTCTCTAGTCTCTCCTTCACGTACACTTGCATGAACAATTCTCAACACACCACTTTATTTGTCACCGCTTCAAATTAATCGTCGGTTTGTATCGGAATTCTCTCTAATGGTGACAAAAGTGAACTGCCAGAGTTCTCGCGACCGGCGGCCCGCTCAAAGCGTATTGATTAAAAGCTACATGACGTCTAAACTAAGTTTGACACGTTGATTTTATTTATTTTATCAAGTTAGACAAACTTTGGAAATAAGTACCCACGTCTTTAAGTAAGTATTGGTTATGTGTGCTTATTAGATAAAGAACACAAAAAAGTTGTCATCATATCCTTTTCAAATATCGGACGGTATAGGATTAAAGTGCCGCTGCACCTTATCTCGAGCAGACATCTTTTAAAAAACAAACACAAGAAGTATTCCCTTTTTGTCGTGTTTTTTATCGTAACCCGCAGGATGTGTTAGAGTCGTTAAGACCTTTTAAGTGTTAAACCATGTAACTGAATATTGGAGCGTGTAAGGGTCCGATCTATTTGTTAAATAATGTAAAAAAGTTAATCTTAGAGAAATCGGACCCAATGACATGAATTTCGTTAAAGACGTCAGCTGGGCAAAAAATGTCGATGACATGTCGCGCAGCTAACCGTGGCTTTGTCCAGGTACCGGGTTTTTATCTAAGCCGGGTTCGGGCCCTCATTACAGTATTAAATTTACGATAACGTCATCCTATACGATAATTGTGAAGTTGCGAATGATACAGGCATGAGCCAGCGCGAGTGCTGCGTTTGGCGTCGATCATCCAACAATCTGTTACGCGACCAGTAAATTAATATGGATCGCATTAGGTGCACTGTTTACAGATTGGACTAAACCTATTGCGGTGGCGTGTTATCATTAGGCTCAAATGAATAGCTGTTACCGGAAATGTATCGCGTAAATTCGCTGTTTATTTAATAGAATATAATTACGCGCTACATAGATTTTAGTTTTATCTATGTTACAGATTACATCTACTGTCGGCAGTACAAAAACAAAAAGCGAGCGTTAATAATTATTACTTGTTCACTTATCAGCTTTGCTGCTGTGTCTTTCGTAGTAAATCAATAGTGTGGGTACAATCAGTTTAACACGCGGGTTGTACTTATAATTAAAGTGAGCGATAGCCTAGGTGGTGGACCTGGTAGACAAATTAGTTGTCGAAGGTTCTAGATCAAGGTAAAAATCTCCTCTTTTAGGAAGTAACTTGTGTATTAAATTAATCATTGCACATTGCAAAGGTGAAGGAGACCATCATAAAAAAAAAAACATACTTAGTTCTGCAAAGAACTTCTAAAACATTTGATGTCCACCAACCCGAATTTAGTGCACTGAACTAAATCCTAAATATCTTTCTATTGTAGGGCAAGTTTCTACCCACCACTGGATTTTACACGGGCAAATATTATATTCATGAAAAAATTAAAAGCATATTTCACTGACAGATTGACGACTTTAAGTCTGTTGTGTAGTATTCTATTCTTGCTTGACCAAATGTCTATTATGTACAGAACACACGGTGCAACATTAATTCATATAAAACATATGTTCCAATAAAATGCTATCGGCTAAGTGAAAAAGAAATTCTCGAGTCCATTACAAATACGATCTGAGGTGTGTCGAGCCAGGTCGAGTGGGTTGTCTAGATCTATTAATGTCTGCGGCGTGATAGGTGGCAAAACTATCATAGCACGGGTACAAATTGCAACAACTAATATTTTAAAGGTCGCAAACAGTATGGCCCAGATATTAGAGACAAAAATTCAATCGGATACTTTGCTTATTTAGAGCTTTGTTACAAATTAACTGGTAAGGCGTACGTAAAATTTGAAAATGTAAACAAATTAATTAAATTAATTAAGACTCTTATATGTAACAAATTATGTGAACTCTGATGAAAATATTAACTGATAAAATTGGACATAATGAGAATTTGGTTCTTTTTCTTATAAGATTCAAACATGACGCTCCACAACGAATTAGTTTCAGTTTTCTTTGTCTGTTTTTCTTCGAATTTGTTTACTGTTATATTAAAATAAAAAAAAAATATTTAAAATCCCCATTAGCCCCGATTAAAGTCAGTGTTTATCAGATAAAAAATATTAAATAATATTATTCATAAAGAAATGAATCATTGTTTTGTGAAGTAAACTGTAATTATCTAAATTGTACTATATCCAGTACAAAAACAGAAAAACAAACACCGTTAAATATCCATTCAGAAAATGATCGCAATGCTTTTATGCTCTAATCCTTTTCACACATTATCTGAACAATGAAAAAGCATCACAATTTGATAGATCTGCGCGATAAGGCGAGGGCGTCACGGCACAGCGGCTTTGCCCCAGCGAGGCTCACTTTGTGCCTCGACCTGACTTGCCTTGTCTCCCCTTGCCTTACCTCACCTTGCCTCGGCTTGAGAAAAGCGTATGCGAATTTCAATACATTTTTTCGCCACTAAACATCAAGTTAATTGCAGCGATAATCATCTGTAATAAAATAATTTGGTTCACAACTAACGGTGCATAGTATGCAAATTTGAGCCAGTCATTGCCTCATGAAGAGCGTTTTGGTTTTTTGATAAAAAGATTTTATAATAAATTCTAGCTGTTATGTTGATTTCACAAACCTAGTTTATTTGCATAAAACCTGTATATATCTAAACTAATGATGTTTCAACATAATGATACAAGCTTTTTCCTATGTATGTTGCAAAAGGTTTTGATAACAATATATCGACACGCTTCTTGATTGACGTCAATCCTTTCAGAATGTATATCGAGTGAAAATGTCATACGGACTGAAAAAATCACATATATTATGGTATTATACATACATAATGAGCAGGCTATTGCAGTAAACTATATGTGAAACTTCCTATTATATTATATTTCCATTGCAACATTCTGTTCTAGAAAAGTTTGCCAGCTTATGTATTCCCTCTTTCCTTTAAAACTAGCACCAATAGTGGCATAGAAAGTCAATTATATAAACGAATAATAGTATCGAATGACGACGTATAATTGTCTGTCATCAATCAACTCTGGATAGCGTTGCACCTTCTATTAGGCGCGGTTATATCGCCGTGCAAAAATAAAAAACCACTAAAATCATTCTCTTGTAAAAAATAATTTGTAAATTCAATAAAGAGTTTTTAAAACACTACGTACTCAGTTCAGTTCAGTTTTATTTTATGGCTCTGTTGCTGATAGGACTATTCCACCAATGTACCCGCTACGTACTCAAACTGAATCAAAATAAGACATAACTACTTTAAAATTAATTTGAGTATAGAATACTGGCACAAACAAGGTCGTATTACATTTCCAGCAAGTAGAAATTAGTGATGAGTCTTGTTTTCTGGGGGACTACTCTATACTATACACGAAATTAGAATGTTCGGATATTGAACGTTAACATACCGGGTATCTCAAGACTGCTACCGAAAACGAAGCCGGGTGGTAGTTTAGTGACTACAAACACAATGCAACTACAAATTTCGCAAAGAAACGCGACAATTATTTTTTATGATTTTTTAAATATCGTCATTTTTGGGTGGTAAATCCATAGTTTTTGCTAAAATAATAATTTAAACACTTTTATACTTTAGATTATTTATAAATAAAAGGGTATACACTATTATTTGAGGAAAAAATGTATTTACCACCCAAATATAGTCATAGGAAAAAAATAACAAAAAAAATTGTCGCTTTTTTTTGCCACTTTTTCTGTTGCATTGTGTCTGAAGTCGCTAAAACTACCACCCAGCTTCGTTTTCGGTAGCAGTCTTGATAATTGATATACCCTGTATAAGATTTTCCACTTCTAAAAATCAATATTATTCTATGAAACTTATGATTCCCTTCTAACTTACTCTTAGATTACGAAATGCGATACAGGATTCGAAAGTTGTAAAGTATTTAGGCATATTCGTACAGTTTTTTTTTTTTTTTTTTTTATTTGGTTCACAAAACTGGATGCAATTTTATTTAAAATGATTTTAACATTATTCCTGTGACAAACTTAAAATTATATCCTACTCGATGTGAACACAGCATGCGTAGTAGGTACTATGTGTAAGTTGCGCTAAAACGTATTATTGTAATTACAATTATTTAAGTAGGTAAGGTTTCGTAAATATAGAGCTTAGTGTTTTTTTTAAAGACGCTTTAGAAACAAGACGGAAAATGTCAATATAAGTTTTACGTGCGATGTTCGAACATTCGTCGTCGTGTTGGAGTACAGAGTAACCCCTGTTGTGAATCGCAATACGCTTTCCTCGTAAGAAGCTATGAGGTATACGTTTTGCTTACACCGCTCCAGTTTTACAAGAACCCTAACGAGAGACATTTAAAGTTGACTAGACGCGTCATTCATGACTATTAGAGGAATATTTAAATTACGTTTTACGAATATGGTGTCCCTTTTAGTTCAATTACCGCTTGAGTAAACGGCTTTGATCTTAACACGTCATGCAATTTCAACTTATAATGTATATTTGCATTTGTGAAAATAAATTTATTCACTAATAAATTGATTACGCGATTCATCAAAGCATATCGCGATTTCAAACATAACACCGGATATGTAAAGTAATGTTATAATTGCAACATTACTCGATCTCACTAAAAGGATAAGCTTCCGAGCTGTTATTAGCGGAATTAATCAATTAATTCAATACCATTTGCTAATTGATGCAATATATATGATTTACGGCTCGTAAACACTATCTAAATCAACAATGACGAAATTAATTACAACGAAAAAATTTGCATATTAACCAATTGTGTGGCAACGGCTTTATTGTTGATTACAATATCACAAAGACTGAAAATTCTTACATTTAGGTTGATGCCTACGTTATCAATGATCTGTTTTAGACAATAGCTAGCGTATCGTGTGATCCCGTCTTAATTGCTAACGTGCGCTCGCGCTTATGTGAATATACCGCTTTAGTTAATTAACAGCGGCTTTTTATTGATAATTCTCTTTTATGATTACATCTATAAATCCAATAGACACGTACGGAATCGATTTAGCGATATGTACATGCGCATTATAAGCCATTGTGTATAATGCTGCTATAATAACAAGCTTTTTGCTTCTCACTTTCTGTACTTCATTATTATTATTTTAATTAGCAGATGCAATAGCTTAGCGACATGTAAATTGAAGCAACGTTGCTTCAAAATGAACTGGTTTGAAACCAAAAACACCTAAAAATTAAGCTTATTATTACAAAACATACGGACAGTTTCAAAATCTACCATTTTAAATTAATATTCAATAGAATAAATGCTTCAATAAATGTTGTCTACTACGTAAATAAGATCTTCCGTGCCCGGATAAAACAAATCAAGAACAGAACACCTTGCGATCGAAACGTGATTTGGAAAAAACTCGAAAGCCGTACACTTGGCGAGTTATTTACATAAAATTGTGAGTTTAATTGGACAATTACACGTTGGATCATATTGTGGATGTCTACTACAGCCGCGTCCTGTATAAAGATATCGTCAAAGATAACGCACGAAATTGGCCCACCCTCGATAACACAATGCTTTTAAAGAAATTCACACCTTCCCCTAATTAGGATAGAATTAGGGCAGAATTAATATGAAAAGGTACCGCCTGTTATTCTAATATTAAGAGAACACAATGATAAATACGTAATGATGGTGTATAACGATTGTAAATGTATATTAATATCATAAAAATCGTCCGCAACGGAGCGTGTTCGCGATCGGACGGCCGGCTACAGGGTGATGCATAAACATGTAGTTTAATTTTGTAATTATTATATTTTTTATATGTTTATTATGAATTAAATAACACAGGGGTTGTATCAGGGTATTTGTTGGCGTAGGGTGGTCTGTAAGGTCTTTTAATAACTATTATTATTAAAGTAGATTTTTGCTAGGAATGTAATATGTATAGTCCTTTCAGCCATCGTGCTGGATGGTTATTTAAATATAGTAATATCTAGCCCTACTAAAGCTATCTTTTAAAATCTATCTTTTTTTTATTGCAGTGAATGGCGAGTCGAGCATGCCCATCGCCTGATGGTAAGTGATGCGACCGCTCATGAACAGAAGCAAAACCAAACAACACCTTGAATTACAAAGCAATGCTTGGCATTCCACTGCGCTTGCCATCCTGAGACATAAGATGTTAAGTCTCAATATGTCCAGTAGTTACTCTGGCTACATTGTCCTTCAATCCGAAACACAACAGTGCATTTAAACTGCTGTTTGACGGGAGAAATAGACATTGCGCTGGTACCCACCCAGGCTGCCTCTTACATATGAGAGACGTGCCACCAGTAAACTTGAAAAAATTGAGTTTTAAAATCTTGAGTTTAGAAGAAATATTTGGATCCCACAATACCCGATACTAGAAACAATTCATGTAGTTTAGTAAGGATATTGCTGAGATGTAAACTGGCCTCTACTTTGACAATCAACCTCTGTGCCTCTTTAGACGCACATCCTCTCAGTTTTTGGTTATAATAATAAATTTAAACTAGAACGAAAATTTTACTGAATCTTAGCTAAAGCAACTGCAGCCACTGAAACGAAACGAGCTGGCTCTACCTGGTTACAATATCTCCCTGAATGCGTGGGAGAGAGAATCAATATCAGCCGTAAAAGGCGTATCAATGAGACTAGGGTTAAATGGATTAGAACCCCTGAATTTGAGAGTAAAACAAATGACATTGTGGCCATAAAAACCCGGTTCCACTCAGGTCTAACCATTGTCTGAAATAAAACACTAAGAAATAATTATTACTTGTAGGATATCTAACACCAAGAACAGCTCTGTTTAAGGATATTAAAGACATAAAAGCGACAATGACTGGCAACATTACCTCCTGCAGTTTGTATCAGTTCGTCAATACATCTCACCTGATATCCAATGTATAACAAATATTAATCTGTTCAAAATAATTATTGTACAACAAACATATCAGATTAATTCTGGTAATCGAATTAATGAGTCTTTCATTATATTATTTACTTTGAACTCGAATAAAGCGCAATAAAACGTGCGGATTAAAATAATTTACGCCTATTAATTTTTTTCACTTATTTTAATGTGGTTATTATTTATGAAATGTTTGTGAAAATCATATTCCATTTTACGTGTTTAAACTTTAAACTCTCTTTGTCGTTGCCTTTTTTTTTTTGAGAAAATATTATTGTGGTTTATTAGTTTGGTTTATGAGGGAGTGATATTGGGATGAAAATGTAACAATCAAAGTTTAGATTTGCAATTACTGGAAGAGTACTTTTAGCAGTCTTAATAATTGTTATTTAACCATAGTAGCAGGTTTTACCTATTGGGCCTTTAATTCAAATTTGCCAATCTTTGTCGTCAATCTATTAAGCAATGTTAAGTTTAGAAGTGATAGAACATTTTTTATCTGATACAGAGTCAATTTTACTTCTTACTAACCCAGATAGTGCGAAGTAAGAATTTTAACCACAATTTTGAAAGTTACAAATGGTTGTATAAAACCCATCTAGGTTCAATTAAAAGGCGAACAAATATTGGTAGATAAAGTGTATGTCCTTTATATAAATAAACAGTGGTGTTAATGAATAATCGCCGAGTATAACACTTGCACAACCCGATTCGTCGATAATTAACATCACTACTATCGACCTGCTTCGCTAATTTGATTAATGAGACAGCCGTGGCTCTCTGCAGCCTGGATTAAAGTTAGATCGAAATATCTTTTTTTTCCTTTACTCTATAGGTAGTCGGAAATATATTTCAGTGTAAATAATTTCAGTATTTTCTAAAATTTTCTTTTGCGAGTCTGATAATAGTAGACACGGATTAGTGCTATTGGCTTTTCCTACAATATAAGCGACGTAGACATTTTTTTGTATTTTTTTTTTTGTTTTCAATGGAACCTAAATCCAGTAACAGTATTTTTATAAATGTTTTATCGCTGTATATATTTACTCGTACGTCGTCGTACATAAAGTATTTTTAGAAAAATCAATATTACTTTTAGGAATACCATTAGTTTTTATAGGCTTGTATTAGGCTAATTTGTAATCTTAAGGATTGTATTTGATGCCTTATATATTTATACTTATATATATATATTGTCATTTATATTAAGACAATTATATATGTTGAGAAAGTCGTGGAACAGTAGCTGAGATGCATTTTCCTTGTACTAAATCACTGAATGGGTAGCGACCCTATTAATCAAAGAGTTATATTAAATTTTTGATATAATTTGTGAATTTGTGAATGATTTGCTTATTTAGAAGGTGGTTGGGTGGTGGCACAAAAATTACTTAATCCACTTCTTCTATTTGAAAAAGTTATTTAACTATTAGATACACAATTCACTAGTGATTCTTTAATATTCTGATTCATTGCCAACAGACTCTAAACGATATCCTGATTAGTTCGACAAGCTTCCTAGAATTAATAAATAAAGTAGTTAACAATGTAAGGCTACAAAATCTCGTCATCATTACAAATGCTGACGCGATGGCCGTACGTTGCACAAGTTATCGTGCACTTATAATACGTTTTATTATAAAACAAGATAGCATTTGCGAACACAATGTATACGCGCTTCTTTAAACTTTTCGGCTGCGAACACAAAAAACGATATAAAAGTGTCGGCGATTTATAACAGAGCCGGCTTATCTACCGTTGATCAGCTAGTAATGTGGGTAACAGATACTCCACTTAATTTTTTATAATGCCAAACAACAAATTTAATTACACTTCTCTAAATGTTGACTTTAAAATGTAAACGCTCCCTAGCCGTCTGGTTGTCTGCCGCCTCATTGTTCGCATTAATATTCCGCCAACCACTTAATATTGTACATTTACGCAACACTCTAATGGGTAGATACTGTGATTATTAATTAAACTAATCCAAAAGTATTATCGTTTGATCTGCTGAATCGATCTGAATTAGTAATAGCGATTCGACACTCACAATTTATTCAGTCAATATGCGTCCTGCTTTATGAAGCGTATAATAAAAAACAACAAAGCTGCGCTGAAATTGAACAACATAATAAGTTATGGCGGTGCGCTGTAAATCGATCTACAATATTATTATGTGTTATATGGAAAGGTGAAATGTTTAACGTCAAACCAAATATGCCCTTTTAAAAAGCGATTCGGACACGTACAAGTCGGCAGAGCGCTTTCCGCATCGGTTCGCGTCCGATGCCGTATTATTATTGTGTTTCATTCAAATAACTCATTCATAAAATTGCAAGTTTGGGGAGCAACCGGAGAGCACGCCGCCACACTCCAACGCACCCATAAACGTGGACAACGGGAACTTTTGCATGTTCATTTTAATTCGATATACGCAAGTGGTGCGCCGCGCGGCCACCGCTATCGGGAATCGGCGACGAGTCGGCTCCAATCCATCAGCGTGGCGCAAACGAAACGTTGATTCTGCTAATGAAGTTGTTTCAGATTGTTCACCGAGATTTATTGGTCTCTGTTGCGGAATAAACATGTGCTAGTGCCCCGGGTATTAGACTATTAATAACTCGTCCATTATTCTGCTTAATACCCTTGTGACGCGATCGCAAACATTCCTATAACGCTCAAATTAGATTAATGCAATCATCGCGCTTTTAAATCCTTAAACAGACCGCTCGGTTAAATTTAATTTGCTATCGTGCACTTATAGTTTTACACATAATTTTTGTTCATAATCTCTTCTAATATTACGGCTTAGATTGTGTGTACGATATTTTATACTGTAGATTGAGACATTAATTCGCTGCTAAAATTACGATGCTATTATTAAATAGCTATTCAATTAGAATTTGATTTAAAAATATTCTATGACCCGTCTATTGTTAATGAACGTCCATCAATGCGGTACTCGCATTGTTTAATAACAATATTAGAACATTGGGAAATCTATGACAATGCAGAAGGTCTTAACATTTTGATGAATTTGTGAATCAAAATATCTGTTTGAGTATTGAGAGGAGAGCACTTTAATTAGTGAAACTTTTGTTTCCAATATTTATTCTTAATTAGGATTTTATATAGTTGTTATAACTACTTTAGGGATTTATAAAGTCTTGTATTTTTGATCCCATAAATATTTTATAGACGACGACACATATGGTCGCAGCTGCATGTACTTTTTGTTTTCGTAATTTGAGTGTGTCACCTGATTGCAATTTTCTAGTTAAATCCAGAAAATATAGCATACTTTAGTAACTGGAAACCTGGCTTTCCCAACATAATAGGTATATATTGTTTGTTTTTGTTTAAGATTATATTCGACACCATCCGTTCACATGTAAATAAACCAAGCATTGTAATATAATTGCCGAGTCAAATGTGTAAACGCGGTTGATATTACAAAATATAATGAATAACAATGTTGTACCGATGTCATATTACAACACGTCACTTTTTATGCATTTAGACAGTGCTTGCATGATAAGAAAGTGGCTACATGTGTTATATGATATTAAACCATGCTGCAGATTTTGCTATAAGTAATTGTGCTGTTCTTGGAATGTGATGTGAAAGTGATAAGTATAACATGAACCGTGCAACGTTCACATACCGATAGAGATTATAAGAAATATGAAACAACTCAACAACAACAATCAACAAAAATGCATTCAGGATTTCTTGAAATAAATTAGATCATTTTAACCGTATTACATATTTGCCTTTCGATAAATTGTTAGTACTTCTTATAACATTGATAGAGCCACGTTTCTGTCAAAGGTGTTAACTAATTTCTTTTCAAGTAATTCGCTTCTTAAAGACTTAGTAACCTTCAAAAAACTAGATCACCAAACAAAATTCGCCACCATTCCACACAGAATCCTATAAAAACATATCCCGGTGAAACTCTAAACACTTCCTTCACAACAGAATAGCCGACAACATGGAACAGAGTATCGTGGCGTGTTGTGTCAGGTTGTATTTAGAACTCGCCGGAGTTATCGAAATTTGAATTATCGGTTAATACAGACGCCATTAAAGCGGTGGCGATTCAAAACATCCCGTGCAGTTCCCGCTTGAGCCTTTATTGCCCACACCCTGTCGTTACCCACTAATCGACTGCTGTATTACCAAAATAACTCTGCGTAAAGTTGGCTATGTCTGTTTCATTCAGTGCAGTGATCAAATATTGCCGGATGGAATATTAATTGGATTGGTTTTGTTCGTTATGCGGCTAAATGTTTTTATATTGTGTTGGAGATGTGTTGGTAATGTATACGTTTGTAAAATCTGCTATGCGGTGTGTATTGTTTTGTATTCGTATTTATTTTTATTTTAATGCGTTTTTGGTTTTATTATTCGGTATTAGGGATTGTTTAGATAATAATTAATAGGTTTTATATAATATTTCATTTATCTAAATGATAGCAGTTTGAGTTAAGCTGGCTTAACTTATAGCTCTTTGTACAAACTTTAACTTTGAAGTACCGATCGTGCCTAGATGTAAGACTGAGAAATCACGCTTTTGACATTTAATATTAAAAACTATAATGTTATCGTCGTCGATAGAAGTTATTAAAGTATTTTAAAAATTGCACCTTTTTTGTTAGAATAAATGTTTGATACAGTACCCTCTGACATTATAGGACTCTCTTTAAAAATAAATAATATTTTTTTTGTTTTTCCAATAGTCGGAATTAGTAGTAGGTATGTGTTAAAGGCAGCAGCTTCGACTTCAACTCCAATACAAAAAATAACTTGACTACGATACATTCATATCGAACGTGGGTGTGGGAACAAAAAGTTCTTATTATATGTGTATAATTCGTGATATTCACGACCGAAAACAGATAAATATGTCAATAATTTAAAAAAAACTTGTGTAACAGGAACAATTAATTAAACTTACTAAGTACTTATTTTAGTATAAAATTAAATTAAATGTCCCAATATATAAATTTTATAACATTTTATCGTTGATACAATGCTTAAAAAATCTATGTATGAAATTTCTCGAGTCTGAGAGTCTTTCATTAACGAGTTCACGGTACTTTAAATATATGTGTTAATTATGTAAAATAATGTGGAATTAAAAAGGTTTTTATATTTCAAAAGAATGAATATTAGATATAATTAGGCAGTAAATCATTATATTATAGTTGGACTGATTCTATTCTAAGGTGTAAACACGGTAGATAAATCATTTGTCTGACAGTTACCTCACTGAGGATGTGTGTTTTTGATTATGTCCCATTGTTTATTAATTAACAATTTTAATTTCTTGCGCGTGGTTGAGTGTTACAGCTATTTAATTGTTAACTCGTACATTTATTTGTAACTTTATTACTTGGAATACACGATAGCGACGTTAAGAATGATAACTTGAGTAGCTTGGAATTTGGGACGGAAGTTGCTGATTCGGGCCCTAAGCCTACCTTTGACTTTTCAAAGTTGTGTGTAATTTTATAAACTCACGCCTTTTTACCAACACACCCACACACATCGGCACAAATTCAAGTTATGTGTGTTAGGAAATAATTATAGCACACTCGGTGAAGTAAAACATTGTGAGGAAAATCGTGCATACTTAAAGAGCTGTGTTTAGAATTTGTAATGTGTTAATACGTAAAGTATGTAGACTCAGAGTAGATCTGTAAAGTCTACTTACGGCCGTTCTCTATATCCTATCTATCTTTAACAAGAGGTTAAAATGGCTATCGTTACTATGTCGATACCACTGTATGCTTCAATAAACAAAGATAGACATACAATATTATCTTGCCTAGATATGTATAAATATATGCACCTTATCTAAATATCTTTGCCTTTCTTTACTGAAGCAAAAATGTATCGAAATTTCGAGAGAAATCTCTTGTTAAAGATAGATAGATTATAGAAACTGGCCGTTAGTCCTTAATCTATACCAATGGTAGGGGCCAATGCTCTGTTGTGGGTCGCATATGACTGTTTCTTTCTTTATTTGTAATAGTTACTTGTAAAGTTATAAAAAAGAGATCTTGTAGAGTCATCTCAGACTCTACATATTGAATACTTTAATTAAAACATTTTAATTGACCACAAAGTTATTTAGAATTAATAATTAAGCTCCAACATGAAACTGTTTATTTTAACTACGGGACATAGCAAACTATTTCACAGCGTTCTTTTTAAAACAATATTGTGAAATCATTTTATTTAATTATAAATAAAATGATTTCACAATATTTTGAAGATAACTTCAATTGCATTTAAATTATTTTATTCATTAGAATCGACGTTCAGTTAGAATCACTTTCACGCGTTCCTATGTCAAATTCAGTGAAAGTGGATCAAATGGCCTGCAGATTTTTATCTCTATTAAATATTATAATGCGGAAAGTGAAACTAGACGGATTTGTCAAGGACAAAAATAGAAAAAAACTGATTGACGTGTCTCATAATTATGCTAATTGTGAAGTTATTTCTTTATGCATCCCGTCTGGAGTCATCCCGTCTTACTGGCGCGAGGGAATGAATAAATTATTAGTTGTTGAAGGAACTGTTAGGAAAAATAACGCATATTTCGTCTCTTCCCGCTACGTGTTGACATAACCGAACGTATGCCGTCCAATTTATGATCTTTAAAACATCGCGCTTGCTTCTAATGCAGTTAATTATATTTTTGCATATAATTTTGTTTAAGAAGTCATCGTTAAAATTCCTCAAAAATACAATTTGATTAAGTTATTTACCATTTGTCTTCATTAGTAAAATTTATAGTGGAGCGTCAAATAAGATGTTGGATGGTATTGCCAACAAAAATTGGCTGGCAAATGTGATATAAGTAGCATTATCAAAATTTATTGCTAGAAAATTGTGGTGTTGTATAGCCAGCAAGTTGTCGGATAAGTCAGCCAACAAGTCGGGCGTGTGTCTCCGCCGGGTCGGCCGTGTGTTCAGTGAGTGAGGCCAGCGTCTCGGAGCCGACGAGGTGTGAACAAATGACATGTGAGCACCTCATACGCTGCGCTCACGAATGTGGGCGAAACAGCACCGGTAATTGTCATACAAGTGTATTTTAAGTTCACAATGTTGATAATAAAGTTTCACGACGCCGACGTGATTAGGGTCGCGAATGAAAGATCTGTGGACTGGATCCGCCGCTTGTAATACAACTATTTCGTGTTTATAACCATTCTAACTTGCTTGAATTAATTCGACGTGGATATTGTCTGTCACTACGTTCTGTTAACTGTTTCAAATATTTGAAATATTTATTCTAATTATTGTTGTTTACCTTTACATTATCTTAGTATTTCATTTCATCATGATTTTATAAAGATGACTAAATGCATTTTTGTTGAATATTTAATTAAAACACACAAAGAATTAACACCTAACATCTTATTTCTTGATTATCACAAATAAACGAGTTGCAAATTAAGTAGGCAAAAACAATTAATTACATATTTCCATTAAAATCAGAACGTGTAGACAAAACTGTTAGTGATTAGTCATATTATTCTCCTTTAATATTTTAACATAATAATACGATGTGTGTGTAATTTATTCCGACGTAGACACGGCGAGTCGACGCGGCACTCTTCCCACCATATAATTAAACATGGGTCTACGACACACATACACTTACTTACACTTGTAGCGAGCGAGCAACTTCTGCCCGAACGCGAATTAAAATTTAAGTAAAAGAACTGTTAAGTCTTTACGAGCGCAACACGTCACTGATATAGGCTTTTCATTACCGTATTTGAACGCGAAAAAAAAAATTATTACCATCAAAACGCCGTAACACATCTTCTGGTTCCGTCCGACTGCCTCGCAGGGTCGTGTGTCAAAACTGTACTCTATTATTTAAGTGCAAAGGTTGATATTACAGAGCGCGAGGCGGAATTCTCGAAACGTTGAGTTGGGCCGCTGGCGATGAGCAAGCGATGTCGCGCCGGTACGCGCCGCGCACACCGACACGCGCACACACACGACCCGATAAATCCGGTTGCGCCTGCGCTTTAGTATGGGAAACACTATCACAATAAAAATCGTCGGTACCGTAACGAAAGAACAAAATTTACTAACCACGTGAACGTGGCTTCATTTCGGGGAAATTAATTAAAATTTCCAAGAAGTGAGCGTCTCATTGACCTATCAGCGGGGCGATGCGATCTCTACGCCTTTCAGCCGATAGGGTGTCAGTTACGGTAACGTATCTCACAAAAAGGTTCCCGGTATCGTTTTAAACGTGGTGTTGGGGGACAAATCCCTCGGTTCTCTACGAACAAAAGGCTCTGCTCTCACCCACACTCTACGATTAGAAGATTAACTGAAGGTTTCGTCGGGATTAATTTCTAATTTCATGGATGAGACCAATCTACTCCAATTATATTATGAACCGAAATTCAAAACTGCTCTATAGTTTAAAACTAAGCTATTTCCCTAAAATTATTCAATTAATTTTAATACCTTAGATATAATTTCCTTTATCTAACAGAATTAAATAATATTGATTGTATTAAATTCTCAGCTATATCCCTTAGTAATAGTTATAAAAGTCAAGGTTTTAAAGGAATTTCCCTTAAAACCTTTACTATTATTGTTTAAATCTTTACTTCTGGAAAATATTTATTATGAACTCGTAATTTCTACTGTTTTAGATTATATTTTTGCGTTCGTGTTAGTTACATATTCAATTAAGTTCATAGCTATTTAGCCTGTTTTGAAACCATTTTCCCAAGTGTATTTACAATATTAGGAAAACAAGTGTAAAACAACCACTGCTACTCTAAAATCCATTGTATTCAGTTAAACTCAACTAGCCCGCAATAGTTATTCGTATTTGCATTCTTATTACCACTAATTATCACATTGTAAGTTCTTGAAATATTTCAGAGCAAACATCCACTAATTAGTAAAGTTTTGAGCCAGATATCAAGTTACAAACAAATGTAAAAATATATACACGAATAATATAAAACATTGGCTCATTATCAAGAACAATAGCACACAGAACGTACATTTACTTAATCGTGGCTTTTTATTAGGTACGCTTTATTAAAGTCGCAATGGGTACGTTAAATTACGATTCCGAATAAAAAGAGGTCAGTGGGCACCGGTCGAATGAAAACTGCAAAAATGACGAACATTGTTCATGGCTCATTATGAAGTTAAATGAATGGCGCGGCTTTTGTTTTTCGGTTTACGTGTCGCTAGTACACACTGTACAGTGTTGGACGAAGTCAGTATACAGCAAACAGCATACAGCAACGCCACGCCACGCCGCCGCGAGCTAAGGACTCGCCCACGCCCCGCGCCGCCCTACTATCTTCAATTACCTTCCGCTGCGAGCAATACACAATTATGGACGCAACACAACAGCTCATTGTACACCATTCGTGTCTACGCCACGCCTCGACTTATCTCCGCGCGGTTGAGCCTTTGCCACGCGATCGTATTCCAATTATAAAGGAGTTTAGTACACGCCACGTAAACGCCTACATGTGTATCCCGCCTTAGAACAGCTCGCGACTGCGACGCGCTCACAAAATATTAATCTGGAACTCGACACTCGAAACGCGAGCTTGACGAGAATCGCATGACCTAAATAAAAACAACTTTGTCGTCTTTTGTTCCAGCTTGTTTATTAAATGGAAATGTACATACGGAACGTAGTCGAGTCACATGAAATAGATGTTTATTTGTTCGAGCTAAGTGGAGAATTCAGTCCGCGCGGATGTATTTTGTGCCACTGAAAAAGTTTCACACTTGTCACAATGCGGCCAAAGTTGCAATTAAATGTTTTGCCTACAATGATATACGTGAAATGTGAAGTGAGCACCTACCGTTATATTGAGTGAATGCAATAACCACTAGATTTGAATATTCCGCAGTTGATGTTTGACATGAAGTAAAAACGGGCTCCTAATGCGATTCAATTTCGACCCCCTGCTTTGAGAGATGCTCAAAAATCGTTCATGAATTTTATAAGATTCTCGCAAGTCGCTGCGTAGGGCACGAGGCGCGGCACGACGCAAGAATTAACGCTTATTTCCAAATAATATTAAAGTTGGTCGCATTGATTCATGATTCATTAGCCGCGGCCGAAGTATTATTACAATAGCAGCGCGTCATGTTGGCATGTATAAATGTTTTATTTGTGAAAGTAAAGTGATGCCACCCGAGTTTTAGCGAGACTGGGCTCTTAAAACGTACGATACAACGCAGCATAAACGTTTACAGCCCATTCTTGTACTTAATTGCTATTTAAATAAAAACGTACCATGAAAGCAATGGGACCTTGCTGGTTTAAAAAAAAACTTTGAATTCTTATTAAGCACCTAAGTGTATTTAAAGCTGAAGTTTTATAGCAGTTTCGTATTATGGAATGAAAAATAGGGGATCGTAATTGCAAGTGCAAAGAAGGAATAAGAGTGTTGACCGCTGCATACTTGGGAATGTGACGTCGGCTCATAGTGAGTACTGAGTATTGCGCAGAGAATGGACTCGCGAGGTGAAATAATGAGGATTATCCACGGGTTGCGAAGGGAGCGCAACTGGCTTATCAAGCAGATAGCGAAAGTGGACCGAACTCATCAAACCCTCGCCCACTGACTAAATCAAACCATAATAATATTATCTTTATTAACACAGCCGTACCTGCCTACTTAGAATTCACAATTTTAATTATGGCTTACCGTGCTAACTGAATTGTCAGATAACTCTGATCAGTCCAATATTAATACGACAAGCGTGAAATTTAATAAACTGTTATCAGATAGCAAATAAGGGCCGACTGTCGTTCTAATAACTTATTAATGAATCACAATACACTCGAGATTATACTGTTTTTCAATGATGAACCCATGAAAGTGGTTCGGGTTATTCGCCATCGGCTGGGTAGATGGCGGCGATGCTCGGGGAATGTGGTTTAATTAATAATTATCTATACGCGTGACACTCGTCGATCTAGTTTTGGTACTCAATTTGTTTATGTTGAAACCCGTGTAAATGGGACAAGCTTAAAAATAAAAACCGTACTGGTGTCTTTAAAACTTTGTAATTAGCATCCAATTGATTTTAATAAACAAGTAGACGATAGAATATTTTTAAATTTCAAAACGAATAGATTAATTAACATTTATTTTATACAAATAACTGTGTAGAGTTTGTGGAGCGTTTTTTTTTTTATTTCACAAATATTTGCACAGTAATGATTCCGTGTGAAAGTGCTCTTTCTTTTTAATTAATTGCGCTTTTGAAATAATTTTAACAATAATTAACAAATACAATTTTAATGATATTATTATTTTGGAATTCATGCATTTTTATTGTAGTAAATAATTTATGACCGGCCATTGTTGGTCGCAGTGTTCATTGTGAAGAATGTTACAATTTCTTTTATTTCTGGCCAGAGTTAACATTTTAATGTAAAGAGCTAAGTGCAAGCGAAAACAATCGCGAAAAGAATCTTTAACTTTGACATTTATTTACTAACGCGGAATTTTAACTTCGTCAACTTTCTTGCTGCAGTTTGAAGTTAGAAAAAATGTTTCTTTGAATGTAAATATCAGGTATTGCCAAGTCATTGACATTGCAATATACTGATAGCAAATTGACGTAATAAGTCGCACATTGTGTCAGAAAACGTTGTGTTTTTAATTATATAGCTTGTAGTTTATCATTGTAACTATTATAATTACAAACTTAATTTACTTACTTCAATTTGTTTTATTGTCGTGAAGGAGCGCGCGATTCTTACAACAAAGTTTTATGCTTGTACATGTATTTTCATTTTCAATATATTTTTTATAAATTGCTGTTTTATAACTAATATTTATTTTCATTCATAATACGGTCACGGCAATATAATGATGAATTCATCTTTTAGTTTTATTTCAATTATAGTATCGTCATTCACGTATTATTAGTTATTATTATTTTAAAGCGTTACTTATATCAATTATTTTACTATTTTTGATAACAATATTATAGGTCAGATAGACCTTGATGTCCCAGTAAAGCGACGGTTAGAATAAATAAATATGATGATATCAAAAACGGGTTGTTTTTAAACTGGCATGGCATAATGACTGCACTGCACTTAATGGTAAGCGCAAATGCCATCCAAATAGAGCATCAAAAGGCATCAGATGATGGCCCTATGCCACATGCTACAATTATGCCGGCCTGCTAATCGTTGGAAGTGTTTGACTTGCTATAGCTGTTGAAGTTACAATACCAATAGGACATCTCGACCAGGGTAGTAACACAGTTTTATAGCAAACAGACGTGAGGCAAGGGCAGACAGAGATTGTTGAAGACCCTGGAGTGAAAATTAGTCTTAGAGACCAAAGCAAGTAAATCGCATTTCGGTTTCTTATATATTATGTCCAATCTCGACAATTTAGTATGATCTATGTGCAAGATGTGTTGAACTGAAATTTCTTTCGAAAATGTCTTTTGTTAAATGAAGATTAAAATTCTACTCGGGCTTCTCATTCCTCTTCCTTCCTATTCCCTCCCAATTTGACAACAATATTCCAAGCATCGTAGAGGTAGTTGGTTTGCTGAACATTTCCAACAAAAAAAGAAACTCGTATCCGGCTCAAAATTATTGTAGGTATAATTAAATTGAGCTCCGTAGATGGCCATAACTTCTGACATCATAATTATTCATCTCTACCGCATGGGGCGAAAAGTTGTCACCACAAGAGCTGATTTTTTGTCTCGAATATCTGTCTTCAACGAATGTTTGTTTCGGGCCTGGGTATTGTGAGACTGAAAACTCCTTGGTAGTTTTTGCACCAAAACAAAACATCTATGTTGCGGCGCAATGGGCGACCGCCCACGGTCCAAGGGACCACGCGCCTCTGAATTGTAAAAGCAAACATAGGAACAATTTCTATTAATGTATGATTATTAAAATTGAAGATAATAATTATAAGTCTTAGTCAATATAAAATACATACTGGCTTGTAAGAACCAATGCTATAAATCCATTATTTTATTTAACTCTACCTTTTGAAAAAATTTAACTATTTCAAAATTCCTATTATAGTATAAAATAATATATTATATTAGGCTTACGGAATGTATGACTAGCTTGCGTTGGCCTTATTTGATGCACTTAACCCTATATTATGATATCATGTTTTGAAACCTTGATATAAATTCCCCCATTTAAATAATTTTATAAACAAGATTTAGGTGACAAAAGTATTATTATAATATAATATTGCTTTTTGTTTCTACAAATTAAAGCGAGTGCAATGAAAACTGCAACTTGCACAATTAAATGGTTCGAAAAGTGACAAAAATAAAAATTAGCAGGCTGCTGCTAACTACAAAACAAAGCTGTTAATATCGTTGATATAAAGTGCTCAGTAGTCAGCTACAATCCTATTCCGGGAACAGGATTCCCAATGGCTTAATGTGGAGCTATTTCCGTGATTTTTGGCTCTGAGGATTTCATCGCTTTTAAGTGAAAACAATTTGAGCTGTTTGCTTGTATTATTTTCCAGTTGATGCATTTTGTTATTTCTTTAAATGATTTGCAATTAGAGATTATTATTAATTATATATATGGATCATACTACAAGTATTTTTTAAGCACAATATACAAGTATTTTTTAGTTCAGACTCTTAAGTTAGACGAGTTCTGTTGTTTATAATGTTGATATCTGTCGAATTTAAATTCCTGAAATAAAATTATGTTAATAATAACTATTTTTAGTGTCTAATTATAATTATCATTATAATGCATAATTTGTTAAAACATATTCGGTTTTTATTAATTATTTATGTTGTTCCACAGTTTTTTAACCCTACCCGTGACAGTAACAATTCTTATAATGAAATTAATTTGCTATCTGTACCGAAGATTGTGTTTGCTATTTATAACGGTTAACTGTTAATTAATTATGTTTTCGTATATATGTTAATACAATATTAAATTCGATAAATATTTCACCTAAAATGTTCCGCTGTTAATCAAAATTGTTTATGTTACCACATAGAATATGGAAATCATAATTATTGATTGATAATAACTATTTCCATGAATGCATTGGAAATATTATTTCTACAAGAGTAGTAGTTGTTCGACATCGTGTTTCGATGTGTTTCACATATATTCACTCGGGCCGCGGCGTATCAAATGATCGCCGAGTTTGTGCCATTGTAAATAATAAATATATTTAATTCATTTTTATGCTTTATCAATGTTTATTAGTTTCACCTATTTTCTCTCTATTTCTAGTTTACATTACTGATAAATGTACAATTTCTCGTGAAATCATTTTAAAACTGACCGTTCATGTTGCTTCAAATTATATCAACATTGTTATTTGTTTTAAAGCGGCCATGTTTTTGTCGTATCGACCGAAGATTATTTATCCGGATACAATTCCTGCGGTACACGATTTGTCATGTGCCATATCGGAAAAAAAGCCAGTGACTTTTTATAAAGTCCAGTTAACGGGCGTAAGGTCTTCGTTCAGCCGACTTGCATGTTATTGTACTTGTAATCTGTCCAAATGTTATTTATTTGTGTCTGTGTGATACCATTTATTTAATTTATGTTGACGACCGATATGTATTGTGAATGGACGAAAATATTTATGATTTTTTGTGTGTTATTTGAATGTGGTTGTTATTGTTTAATGTGTAGCTTAATTTGTTATTTTTATATGCTGTATATTTAGATGAAATTAACGAGACCCTGGCACAGGATAACGCCAGGTGAAAACAAGAGAAGATGTAAATGTGATTAGAAAATGATAATTATTCACATAATATAGTGTTAACATAGAAAAATCATTTCAGTTGAATTTTTTTTATTTTTCGCTCATAAATTTTATTAATTTAGGAAATAATAAAATTATGCATTCATAGTTCAATATTACATCATTGTTTTTAGCACGTTGTTTCGTTAATATAACCAAAATAAAAGCATAAAGTTTTTATTTAGTTAGCGTGTGATAATTTTGACTGTATATGATGTAAATATATAATAACCAATACAAATTTTACAATATATATTCAATAATATACAATACACATCTTACAATCTTATTTTTCCATTCTCATTGTGAAATAATTTTTAAACATTAATGTAGAGTTGTGAAATTGTACATTTTCTTATTATTTCATTATTTATTAGTGGAATTGTTATTCTTTACTAAATAATATTACCGTAGGCTTTATAAATACAAGAGTGTAGAATATAGTAATAGCAAGTAATATGTTAGATTAGGCTAATCGAATCGGTTTACAATTTGTTCGAGCTTCCTACAAACAACAATGAAACGGTTTTCTAGTTGTAAGGTTATCGATAGAATAGGCGAATTTAGAAACAATGTAGACTGGTGCATGAATTGTTTTCTCAACAATTTTATGCAATAATTACTTAAAAGAAAAAGCTAGTAAGCAATTATTACATTACTTCTTAGTAAGTTCGACACTGACGACGGTTTTTGTAGTAGAGCAACGTTTTCTTTTAAGAAAGGACAAACAAATAGTTTAACACGCGATAATAAACTCAAATATTATGAGGGAACAAGAAAACTATTTTAATATCCACATGAACATATCACACCGGTTTCACATCAATAATATTAAAGATGAATCAAAAAACGTGAGAGAGTCAAAAACAAATCGCTCTGCAATTTATAACAGTTTAGTGGTAAAGAAAACAAGCGCATCGAGTGGTTTGTTTCCAATATGTAATTACCTGGTTGGGCGGCGATCCCCTGAAGGCGAACTGGGAAGTCATCGTTTCACTGAGTAACTTGCCGGTAAACTAGTAAATAAATCACGTTCCTCGTATTGGTATTGTTCGAGTCACTGTCCGCACTCCGCACTCGGCACACACTTCACAGTCGCATGTCGCGTAGTCGGGGCGTCGCGCCACTGGCTAGTCGGGGTAGTCGGCGTGGTCGGCGCGGTCGGCGAGCAAGCATGCCAGCGGCAGCAGCGGGTCGGACGCACGCGGTGCCGGCGGACGGCGGACGGCGGTGCGAGTATCGATTGCGGCACAGGAGCGGAGCGAGGCGCGGTGCACCGGGCGCGTGGTCGCGCGCGCGGCGGCAGTGGGTAATGCGGTAGCTGCCCGCCAGGTGATAGTAATTGGCGCCGCCGTCCCGCTCTGTCGTCGGCCGTCCCTCTCGGCGCGCACACGCACACTCGCGGCTGTGTGCGTGCCGCTCGCACACCGCTCCTTCTTTTCACGCTCGCGTCGCCGTTTGACCCCGCGCCGTCGTCGCCGCTCTCGATTTTTGCGGTGTGGTGGGTGGCGCCCGGCGCAGGGGCGGCCCGATGCGGTGGGGGCCGCCGGAGGTGGGGGTAGATGCACTCCTTTCTTTTTTAAAGCTTCTCTTTCTTTTCTCGTATTTTTTATGTTAGTATTGGTACGGAGCGGTCTCTTTTATTTTATTTTATACATATATATTGTGATAATTAACAGCGACGATGCGCACGACGAGCGAGTTTGTCGAAGCGTCCACTTAATGATAGCTTTGCATTTGATTAAAGGTAACCACGACATTTGTAATTTTTATTTTCCGAGTATGTGAAGCGGCAGGCTGTAGCTATAGATAGCAGCCTGTGGAGTCGACGTTTGTGGGCTGCGGAGTGCTCCATGGCTTATATTACAGAGGTCGCTTTAGCGGTGGAAACATGTTAGCGGTGACAGTATTAAACGATCTTTTGAATGTGTTTCTCCCGACTGTGGCGTCTGTGGCGGCCGTGCCGACTGCGGCGACTATGTTGCGTACCGAGAGCACAGACCTGTACGCAGAATCATCTACATAAAGTGTCTCAGCGCCGCGGCTGCCGAAGACTCAATAAACATTTTAACTCTTGTCACTTACACACAAATAAAAAGAAGCTGCGCGCCAATTATGTTTTAATTAAACATGTTTCAATGCTTATGAAATTGTTTCCAAAGGTCACGAACATCTGCTTACTTTGTTGAAAATAAACGAAGTTACAGTAAGTGAAATCACTTCGTTAGTATGCATTTACACAACATTAAAAATACTTGTTCTGTTTATTCTTTTTTAATTTTTTATTGAAGTTCAAATTAATATTTACCTCTACAAATATTAAGTAACATACATGCACTTTATTTATTCCATTAAATTGAATTTATTCTATTTGAAAGAGTTTTTTATTTTCTAACTTTATTTCATTTATTTTATCAAATGTATAGAAATGTGTCATGTGGAGAGAAAAAAGTTTGCTTTTGCCAAACGTCGAAGTATCTGCATTTTTATTTGACAACATAAATACGTGGTTTACAATTAAACTATGATAATAACAAGCAAGAAATAAAATAAAAAAGCGCAACGTCCACGATCGATCTGTTCCCCCTTCTTTCTTATCGCGCGAATATTTCACACTGAACGCATACCGACCGAAAAAACTCACACAGATATAAAATATTCAAACGGTATAACATAAAATAAATTATCTTAGGTGAGTGTGAGATTGTGTGCGTTGCCCCCTCCCCTGGGCGGGCCGCTGTTGGCCGACCAATTGGGGCGAGCGGCGCGCGACGCCGGCCCAAACTCATTCGACGCGACGCTCTCGGGGACACAGCACGCTGCGGCCGCGCTCCTGCCGCCGGCCCTGGCGACCCACCGGCCATTACTAAGCCCTGACCTTAATCCTTTGCTCATTACACTTCGCGAACGATGCTCAGTGGCCCGAACGCACCTCTACATATGTAGCGAATTATCAAATATACCGACCACAATATGCCGCACACGACACTTTGTACACTTTATGCCGCAAAGCCTTTTGGCGGCTTTATTTTACAAACATTAATATTACTTCATATAATTAATATCTCTTATTAATGGCGGATATTGTTAATTGGAAGTTCTCTGGATAGTATATATTTTTTTATTAATTTTAATTTATCTCAAAATTTAGAAATCAAATTATACGATATTTACATCCATCAGTTTCACTTACTTCTTGTCATAGGGGTACAAGAAATTTGAAAGACCTTTTGGTCCCACAGCCATATTTTGTGAGCCATAAAAATGCTATTGTCGACAGTCTAAAGCGGGGATTGAACTGCGGCCCACCGTATTGCAGCCTGCTTCTTAACTATTGGGGTATATACTAGTACTATTGGGGCTGGTAGATATAGGCGGGTCTTATAATTAAAATAAATTCAATTTAATGTTTGTGTTTTTAATATCTTTCTTCTCTTAATTTTATGAGTATTATAATTTATCTGGATGGACTGTCAATATTCAAAATGTGCTGATGAAAAAGTAATTTAAAATAATGGCTATTCCAAGTAAAACTATATTAAGGTGCTTTTGTGAGTAGCAGAGTTCTGTTTAGGCTGTTTAGATTTTCTAAGCGTTTCATATTTCTTCAGTTCGAAACTTTGTTAGGAAAACAAAAACTTGCTTGTGAAAGAACTGCGCAAACATTTAATTTCATTCATTTATTTTTCTCAATAGGACTGATTTAAAGGTATACTGTTTCCGTATATCTAATATTTTTCTTTAAATCAGCAATGTCGGTTTGAATATTTGGTTTGTTATGTTTATCCAGTATAAATTAAAATCTATATTTGGAAGGTTCCTTTATGGGTATAATTTAATTATTAATTTAAAATAACTACATGGACATAATGAAATAATAATAGTTATAAATAAATATTTTCACGATGCAATGGACTTTTTGTCGAATTCATGTGATAGTTTTCAATCAACCAACCACCGAGTATCATAAGAATTATTTGATATTTATATTATTATTTTTTTATATCCTGTTTGATCAATCAGATATCCACCACTTCTTCTTTCCTCCCCCAAATCTGACAATAAACTTACATAAAGTTGATTTTATGATACGGTTTCTTTGGCGTTTTTGATTTTTTTCCTTTCACATCTTCCGCATCAGTTAAGCAACTGCAAGACTATCTATCATTCTATTCTCATAAGTATCGTAAATTATCCGAAATGTCAATTCATTTATGGTAAATTAAAGGTGGTCCCTTTGCATAATGCAACTAAAAATAGAGAGATTCTAAAAACTTTTTAAAACCCTTTTATTACAATCAAATACATTTTAATGATTATTAGCAGAAAATCATCAAACCCAAATTCTTTTTTTATAAAGTCAAAGCTAATTACATTCTAAAATAAATAACTAGAACATATGTATAAAATATTAAAAAAAATACAACACTTATATCAAAATCAGTAATTGCTTATATTTTATTTATTTGCACATCCCCTTAAATATAACATCATAACAGCTAAAAGCTTATTCGGCATTATACCACACTAATCTTTATACTTAAACTACACATAGAATAAATAATAAAATAAATCATAACAGAAATACCTAACTAAGAAGAATAACAATGATTTTTATTAATATTTTACCTTTATTTTAAGTTCAATATCTCATTGAATACACAATAAGACCATCATACACATAAAAATATAAAGTATTTAAAAATAACTTAATCTTATAATACATTTAATAGAATTAGTAATAAAATGTGTCTGGATATAAGAGGTGAGTGAGCAGGGAATAATACTAATAAATGAAAAAAGAATAAAATTAATATTGTACAGGCACACATGTGTGTAACATGATTTTCTAAAAGACTAATAAGATATAAAAAATATTATGATTTTCTAGAAGACTAATAAGATATAAAAAATATTTTAGTACATATTTAATGAAATTTTGATAATAATTGTAGTTAGAGCACATACCGTGAAGAACTGAGTGCCGATTTGTATCAAAACTTTTGGACTTGTTGGTGCAGCACCGTCTAAGCAGAGTTTCGGCAGGCTAGAAACTATTACAATATACCATTCATCTGAATAAGTTCCGTTCGAAGCTGAGTGAATACAGAGATGATGATGACAATGAGTCCAAACGGAAGACACTGGGATAAAACTTTAGCGGGCTATACACCCTGTATACGGTGACCGATCTCCGTGTGGATACTAAAATGCTACCACCAGAATATTACATAATATACAGCAGTGTAAATGTACTGTTGTGTTCCGTTAAAGTACAATAGAGCGAGAAAAACTAATGGGCATATTGAGACTTAACATCGTATGTCTCAGGATGGCGAGCGTTTTGCTTTGTTTGGTTTTGCTGCTGTTCATGAGCGGTCGTATGGCTTACCATCAGGCGAAAAGTATGCTTTTCTACTATATTAGTCATTTAAAGCAATAAAAATAAACAAATGAAACCTAATAGCATTGCTTCTTGTAGGTTTTAGGTGAGGCAGTGGTTCCTCATTCATAGCTCTACCAATTGGAAAGAAGTCCACACAAGATCAACTGCAACCCATAATGTAAGAGAACTTTGAGGTTAGCATTAAAATTTTTCCCATGATGTTAGGGTTCCAATGAAACTATGTAGTGTACGTAAGAATTTTCAAGAACCATCTACCTTCAATATTAATACATCTTTTGCAAATTTGCATTTTTATTGTTACTATTCAGTATCCTATTTTGCATTTATAGAACTAAAAAGATAAGTTATTTTGGTGAAGAACGTGTGGCTTAGTAGTCCGTTTGTTTATCTATATTTATCGCATCAAATCATTAGATAAGATTTGTTACGATTATCTGATGTCAGATACGATATTGAACATGTTATATTTTGCGACTTAATTCAAAGAATTTTACATAATAATAGTTAGATAGAATACATAAAATTATGAAACGATTGGCAAAATGCATAGGAATTATTGCAGTGTTATCGGAAGCATGTAGGGTACAAAAAGGTAGGCAGAGTTAAAGTTAATAAACCGTCTAAGTTATTCCGAATGTTTATTTAAATTGTGTATTTAAATATTTGTTTTGAAAATCAAAGAGCTTTTATCCGAATTTTTCCTTGAGTATGTTAAAAAAATTAAAATACCTCAACCTTTAACCTTATATTATAAATTGAACCTATCTTACCCAATAGAATTCATTTGATGAAAATCCAATAAAATAAATAAATGTTATGGTGCTCAGCAAATATTAAAACGGAATTTATACATAATTCCGCAACATTTAGACCAGCAAGTTTTTTTCTTATTACATTTTTCCTTGTTCTGCGATCTGACCAGCTTCCTCTGGAATTACACTCGGTTGTCCTCACTCTAAATTGGAAACATGTCAACTCAATTTTATTATTAAACTTTTCAATAACTAAGATGATATAGAGGTGGCGTGAGCACGTGTAGAAAAAGTCAGCTGTTTTGTTTTCCACAATTACTTCAATTTCAACGTAGTTAACCTTACCTTAGCTTATTGAACATATTAAAAGCAGTGTTAAGTTAGTTACCTGATTGAATATTTCCGGTTTTTTTTTTATTGCAAAGATTGGCTAGATGAGCATACCTGATGGTAAGCTATATGATCGATGAACAGTAGCGAAACCAAACAACACCATGAATTACAAAGCAATGCTTGGCATCCTGAGATATAAAATATTAAGACTCAATATGTCCAGTAGTACTTTGGCTACTATGTCCTTCTAATCGGACCATAATAGTGCGCTTACTTTGCAAAATGCAAAATAAATAAATAAGAAGAAACGACATAATTCGTTGATCTTCTTATTGCTTTATATTAGCAAACAGCTGGTGTCGCTTTCCTATTCAGTCTTCGAGTTTCTTTGGGTATTTAGCTTTTTTAGTTGTAAGACCATTGCCTTCTATTTAATCTACAATATCAAACGAGCAAATTACTGGACAACCTGATTATTTTGACCCAATCAACAGTTCAGAGAGTCAGGAATAAAATATAATAAATAATAAAAATAAATAACACCCAACAGTCACATACATAGTCCTGACCCCACAGTAAGATCGAGTCTTGTGTCGTGGGTATCAGGAACTACGAGAGACTTTTCGGTCTCACAAACACCCAGACCCGGAAGAAATATTTGTGGGCCGCACAAACATTTCTCTCGGTGCGGGGATCGAACCCGCGGCCTCTCGTTTCACAGGCGGCGTCTAACCAACTGCGCCACGGAGGCTGTCAAGTGTGTTTTGTCAACAACTGTAGTTTCAATGAAATAAAATACCATCAAAAATACACTGTCCTTTAATCATAAAAAGACATGAAAAATTAAATGATTAATATTAACTATTAATCGACTAAGAGCCACCGGCACTATTCAGAAAAGGCATATGATGGATGAGCAGTATAAAGAGACATCTTAGCAGGCATAGTTGTATCGAATGAAACAAATAAACAGCATACCGGTCTATAACGTTGTGTTATGGGTATCAGAAATGATTAAATAGATTTAATGTCGTAAAACAATATTTTTAATAGTTTGTCCATATAATCTACGGTTACTAGATTATTATGTTATTATTATTAGTTATTATGCTTTCGCCTATCGCCACACATATTATAGTCTAATTTATTAATTTAATTTATGCAAAATGTCAGTTTATAGGATTAAACCCAACACACTTAACTAAACACTTATAAATAATGAAAATATAAACAATGATTTTATTATTTTATTTAAATCAACTATTGAGGTACACAGGCATATGGCCCGTCTGACATTATTTGTATAATCTATTCTGTATCAGCCCATATACGTCCCACTGCAGGGCACGGGCCTACTCTACAATCGACAGTATGATTGAGAGTGGTTAGGCCATATAGTCCACCACGCTGGCCTAGTGCGGGTTGGCGGACTTACATACCATAGAAATTTTAATAAATCGCTATGGTATGCAGGTTTCCTCACGATGTTTTCCTTCACCGTTTTAGTGCGTGGTGATTGACTGTGTATAATCTATACAACAACAAAAAATACTAGTGGTAAGTTTATAAAAATATTAGCTCATCATATCACATCACTCAATTAAGAGTTTTAAATAGGAATTTTTAGGATCATAATCGTTAGATTTTGCCTAGGCTGTGAAACTACTGTAAAAAGCATATAAATATCACAGACATGTAAAAACCGCATGAAAATAGGTCGATCCGTTTAAGATCGACAAAGTTTGTGACAAATAGACAACGACTTGAAACACACAGTACATTTCTTTTGGCATGTTAGGTAGAAAAGTTTACACAAGTGATTACCACAAGCCTCGCAAAGAAATTATGGTCGTGAAATGTGTGTAACAGTGTACAAGCGCCACGTTCGGTTTTGTTACATTAATAATTTTGCCCGTAAATTCGTCCGAACAGCGGCCAAAGTGCTCAGTAATTATTTTCCAACATAAAATAGTCAAACATGTAAGCGTTTTATGAGTATATAAAATTAACAATGTTTCAGATTTTATCGCATGTTTTTATATTTATTTAATTAGGTAGTACGGTAGGGAAACATATTTGTATAGTTTACATAAATATTGTTATAATGAGAATTTGACGTCAGTAGTCTCGTCAATGTTGAGAGCGTAATTATATATCTAGTTGGTTTGTGAGATGTTTTATTACCTTATTTCATCATTACAGAATCGGCCATAAAATTATGTCTAACAAGGTAATTCATTTATTACTTTATTATTTACGTATTATATAAAGCAAAACCAGTTATACCATACATTCATAACCAATATTTTTCGTACACTGAACTTACAATGAAAATATTTGAATATCGTAAGATTTGTCTATATCATTTATCTTACCAACAATCAACAGAGTTTTAATTTTCAACATGATGAAAAGAGAATAATTTCCTTTACAGGTGAGAATGATACGCGTGTAAGTAATAACTACTTGCATAATAATAATAGAACAATAAAATAAAATTAAATAATTTTATTAAAAACATTTTCATACTAATAGTGACAGTATAAAATTGAACTGCCAATATGATAAAAAAAAACAAAGTGTACTAGTAGTTAGACTTTCATTAATCAGAGGCCGCCTAGATAGGTACCACTGCAATGTATATTTATCCTTGCAAAACCAGTGTAAATGCACATGATAATCTGATAAACTATTTCTGTATATAAATAATGCCGTTATGGAACAATGTATGAAGGTCGTTTTGTGCAAAGATTAGGAAGTTAGTTTTCTCTGTCACAAAGGTTGTGGATTCAAGCCAAAAAGGATATGAAGACAAATTTATTTCTATAAAAGAGTCTATGATATACGAATAACCATATAATAAGGATGGATAGAGATTTTTTAAAAATAAATATACGTATAAACAATTTCCTTAGGCACTGAAACACTAAAATCATGATTCATAAAGAGCACACCAAAGGACTTCCAAAATGCATTAGTCTGTCACAGTAGTCATTGCAGAAAATAAATTCACCGGTTGTAATAAATTCCACAAAAATGGTGGCAATGTGTGCTGAAGCAGTTGACGCTCTCGACACCGTTTGATTGCAGCGGAACGATGAGCGACACCGCGCCTACACATTAATCTATAAGCCATACTAATAAACCCGCAAGACTCGGCGTCTTGAAACGCGCATAAGAAAATAAAAAGAGAGTGAGCTTTATTTGTTTAACTCAAATGAGTTTCTGACGTCTATCTCATACATACCGGAGTCGGGCCTTTATTAGCACTCGGCACCGTCACAAACGCATCACATTTAAATACCACACTAAAAGCGTCAATCTACATACGTCCTACCGAGCAAATCCTAAAAGTGATTTATATTGAGACCCTATTCGATTGAAGTAGATTACAAATAATGAATAAAATTGCATACGAAATGAGAAGACCGAGAGTCCGTGGGTGTACGGTTGTTTGAATTGGAAGGGGGGGGGGAGGGGAGATGGGAGCCGGAGCGCGCTTATTGCTGGTAAATACTTGGTACCGCTCTCGTGTGGAGCCTTGGATACCTCAAACTAATTCGCGCTTTTGATTTGCGCCCCACGTATATGAGTGGCTTTCAGCCGTCTCCGCGTGTTATTGGAATCCGGGGTTTGTTTCGAAGGCTTTATTATTATCACTGCAAATGAAATACGCCGATATTAGATTTATATCTATAAATTATGGATTTATTATGTTTTTGTATTTAAATCCATAATATTGACTTTTTGTAATTATATTGAAATTCCTACTCCAGAATTTAATACACTGTCACTCTAGGTCCTGATTCCGTATTAGGATATGTATTACTCAAGACATTTAATAATCATATGACACATATAATAACCATGTCTTTTGTTATACATCAATATACTAGCGGTTCGGCCCCGCTCCAGCTAGGTACAGATACACTTTTCAAAATGGCGGTCAAAATGTTCGATTCCGACTATCAATTTAGCATATCGACTAATCGGACCACGAAAAACGAATATAATTTCTTCGTATTTGCTAGAGTTTTCACTACTGCTTTTCTTGTATAGGTAACTCTCTAAACTTCTATAGGTCTGAGATAACAAACAAACAAACTCTTGAGATTTATATATTAGTATAGATTAACATGAACCATGGAGAACCACGCCGTCGACCAACATACAAACCCCAAACAAATATTAGTGCATCGTGCAAACATTCGTTTTAGTGCTAACCTGTACTTTTTTTGCTATAACTATAAGTATTTTTTTTTTTGTTTACATACCCTCTAATTGAGTTAAACGGCTTAACTTTCTAATGTTTTAAAATTACACTTGGTCTGTGGAGAAATTAGGAGGAAAACGAATTCTAACAGCATATTTTAGTGAAGTATTTTCTATATTTGCTTTAAATTAAAAAAGTCACTTTGTATGAAGTTTAGACACCATTTAGTAATTTTACGTCACAATACATGAGGAAGTAATATTAGTATTTGCAATAACATTACACATAATTTTGCAATGGGTATATGAAGCCTAGTTATCTGACGTTACACCAGGAGATAATATTTCTTTACACCTAAAATATATCGGGTATATCAAGAGTGCTACCGAAAACGAAGCCGCGTAGTAGTTTTAGTGACTACAACAAATTGCAACTGCAAATTTCGCGACAAATGTTTTAATATTTTTTTTTATATCGTCGAGTTTCGGTGGTAAATCCATAGTTATTGCTAAAATAATAATTTAAACCTTCCATACCATAGCATATTTAAAAATAAAAGGGTGTACATTATTATTTAAGAAAAAACTATGTATTTACCATCCTAATACGACAATAGAAAAAAAAAACAAAAAAATTCGTCACAAATTTTTGCACAAAATTTAGTTGCATTATGTCTGAAGTCACTAAAACTACCACCCAGCTTCGTTTTCAGTAGCAGTCTGGATATACCCTGTATGCATACCATGATCTTCAACCAAAGAAAGTCTACTATCGGAAATACAGCTCCCTGAAGGATTTCTAAAGTCAGATGTCTGTTTCCTGATTCCTGCAGTTTTTATTAGTGCGCGTGTTCTTTTTGGTGACTTCCGATGCCTCGTCGACTGGTACGTGGCCCACAGATGTTTTTTCTTGACAGAACTAATATTTCATACACTCATACGATACTCTATATTTATACTCATATACTATTGGCTATAATTACTGCATGTTATGATTTGCCCTGTTCGTTTTTTTTAATATCCATAAACCGCTGTATTGACTGCGAAGTTTGATTTGAGCAGAACCTTTTGAATTATTCCTATTTAACATATGTCTTGAGTATTTTGGATCACATAATGCCTAATGATGAAATCAAGTTCGCATCGATCAGCAAGAGATTTGGAAAAGGACTTGTTAAAAATATTAATAGTATATACAATAGTACTAAGGAAACACATACATTATTATATAGGTGTTTATCGACGACCTGATTGACTTAAATATCTTGCGTTCCATACATATTTTCTTTCGATTGGTCTCAACGTGGATTTGGTGACGGATTATGATTTATCTTTATTACTTATTAACCCACTTAAAAAAAAGGAGGAAGTTCTCAATTCGACTGTATTTATTTATGATTCGGTAACCTAATTGAAATTAGAAAAGTATTTATAAATCATAGGTTTGAAGTGAAGGATACGTGTGTACGAGCGATATCTCTACTATATATCTCTATCTACGACCTCATGAGATATTTTTATTTAAAACTGTCGTCTCATTAGTTCCAGCACGTACATATAAGCTATGAATCGTGGAACTCTCAGTTAGGTAAGGTACCATGTATACAGACGTGAAGCAACGGCTTTGCTGTCGTATTTTGTTTTCTGAGGTTAGCAAGGCGCATAGGATCCAAGTGTTGTTGATATTTGTGGGCTGAGACTTTCACTCACTATGTATACCATACTGTAGGATATTTTCCTAATTAATACGAAAAACAATTTGGCTGGTTTCTTTCTGTCTTTACTGTCCAGTATATTATACTGTACAGTGTATTTTACCTACCCGATATAACAACCTTTTTATATCACAAGTAATTAGTGAACCTATTTTTGTCACATTTGCATATTTCATGAGAGAATATTACTGTAACGTATTCAAATGTAGGTTGGTAGGCGACCGAATAATATAAGCTTGTTTGGCGAGTCTTTTCATTATTAGAATCTTTAACCTCTTACCAGAATGTTATTTTGTGTAGGTCAGTAGGAAGATTTACATACGTGTTATATAAAAAAGGCTTGAGGCTTAGAAGTACCTTTGAAAAAAGACCTACAGTTGAAATGTCGATTAGAAGTCTACTCTACTCCCTACTTCTGATCTATGGATGATTTTTTTTAAATTGTAATTTTTCTAAAATAATATTACACCTAACAATAATTTCAGTGCAATTGAACTCCATTAGCTTTATAGAGTGGTTATATTTCACTGGTCGACACAATTATGTCGGCCTAGTGAGACCCGGATGCATAAAGGATCAACTGAAAATTAGTAAACTTCTGTTATTCGAAACGACGAATTCGGCGTTTCGAGTTTTCAATCGAGTTTGAATATGCTAAATGTATTCGAAACGACATACAATGTTATTGAATCGTAAAGACATGCAAGAACCGTGCATTCGCGTACAAAGAAGTCACGTGATAATAAAGGTTGTCATACACAACGAATAAACAATGCATATCGACCGTGAAATGCCACACCAAACATGTATTTAAAAGCGAAAATAATGCACTAGCGATCAAACTTTTTTTTTATTTTAATTAGTTTTATGACTTTCATATACCCGTTCTCATTACGTTATTTCTTTGATTCGACGTGTGCCCGAGAGATAAGTGGGCAAACATTTTCTTGGTAGAGGGAGAGGACAAGTTGCAAAAACAATTTAAGACAAAAGAGTAGCGAAAACCAGAAATGAATCCGGGCGGGCGGAGTGTTTCCGCCCGGCCCCAGCGGGCGAGCGCGTGGAAATAACACGGGAGGCTAACGGGCGCAGAGTTACATGCTCTTAGACACGGCATTAGGGGATTTGTGTGTTGAAACCTGAGATTGATTTATGGTTGATTATGATTAACTATAATGTATGTGTATTAACATATAAGACAATGCGACGTGAGGTTTGCTTGCCTTTAATAAACCAAAAAAACAAAGTGCAAGATACACCTTGCTGCACTGATGTAATATATTATTTTTATCCTTATATAAAAAAAATAGGTTCTGCCATCTTTCACGGCTTGAAAAATGATGGATCAGTTATTTCAATGAAGTGTATCGTCAGCCTGGAAAAGTAATGTCTGAATATTAGACCTATTCTCTTCTTTATGTGTCTTGGTTTTCTGCGCCAAAATTAAACGATTTTTTATCTTGTTTTAAACTAAGAAAACCTTGTTTTTTATCATATTTTTTATGTTGTGAACTTATTTTGAGTCTGTGAATAAAGTTGTAAAACTAAGTTTAATATTATAGTGTTTAGAAGCATAATATTACCATTATTTTATTTCATAAGACCGGCAAGCGACCAAGCCAAATCTGATGGTAAGTGATCACTACCGCCCATAAACATCCACAATGTTTGGATCTGGCAATCGCACAAAACAAAACGTGATTCGCTGTCGAATCAACTGTGCTGCTGTGCGGCAACAGCACAGCTTGACCGCTTTTGTACCTAGACCTAATTTTCCAAAGACCATTTTATATTAGGCGCATCTTAAAAAAATAGGCATTTAAAAAAATCCGCTAACGTATGTACAATATTTTCTTCAGCTTTTCAAATGTAGTTTGGCTTCACCGTTTTGTCGGTGATTTTGACAATATCATGTAATATTAACATATTAATTACTACAAGGGTGATAGTCAGAGCTCAAGTTAAGTAAACTATCTTCTTCTTCTATCTAGCGTTACCCCATCCGATGCCAGGGTCCGCCTTCCGGCAAATTCTTCTCCATTTCGCCCGAATTTCGGATATATTCTTCTAAGCTAAGTAAATTATAATCCACCCAAACATATAATCTGCCACTTCTACTAGAAGCGTAGGTGTTGTTGTTTGCCACACTCACCGAGTATACTGTTTGTGGATACGGCGGCACGGGTTAACAGAGTGGAGGGATGGTCATTTAGTGGAAGGTAGACCCCTTCTCCTACCCCGTGTCTGTAGCACAGACTGATTAAACGATCCGCTGTCTGTCTCTAAACTTGTTTGTTTTGCCGCTTCCCACAATACCACGTTTTAAATGTACCGCAATCTATTCCTTGCATTTGTTTAAATAAACCATTGGTGTTTTTGTTCTTAGAGTTCAACTTTGTGGCTGAGGATGTACTTGTAATGTATTAAGTGGTAATTTATGTATCCTAAGGCGGTCTGTGGTTTTGCAAAAATATATTGAATTGTAGCGTTTCAGCATTTTACTTGTGATCGCGTGAAGTATTTTTATGCTTAAGAAATATTGATATAAAATAATTGCGAATAGAGTTCACAGTTAACCAGGCCCGGATCTAGGGGGGGGCAAGTCGGGGTGCGTGCCCCGGGCGGCAAGTTCAGGGGGCGGCATATTGAATCTTGGGAGACAACTACAAAACTCATCAATAACATAACACCACTTACACTTTTTTTTCGCCGTGCGCGAATTAGTGATTATGCGATAGAGGCGCGTGAAAAAGAGATGAAAACTTAATATTTGGAATGTATAATAATTTATCCATCTCAACAATTACGTTTAGTTTCAAATATCCAATTTGTGTTTAGTAGTTAGTTTTTGTTGATTAACTATCGAACGTCTTTTATGTGGTACAGGCAGTGGCGAATTTACTAGTAAGCTGAGTAGGCTGGAGCCTAGGGCGGCAAATTTAAAGGGGCGGCAAATCTGGGCCAATTTTTTTTGTTTTGATTTACTGAAATAATAAAAGGCAATATTTTAGACACTGAAAAAATGGGGTTTGAAAATTAAGAATAGTTAAAATATTTCAGTAATATGTTCCCACGTTTCCACGTTGACAATTTAATATAAACACTTTATTAAATATCTATACTTGGATCTTCTTCTTCTACCTGGCATTATCCCAGCCGGTGCCAGGGTCCGCCTTCCGGCAAATTCTCGTCCATTTCACCCGATCTTCGGCATCCTCAATAGTAAGGCCATTGACCCTCATATTATTATCTTCCTTGACGACATCGAGCCAGCGCTTCTTTGGTCTACCCCGCGGTCGAAGTCCGGGAATATTGAGGCTCATGCACACATTACCGACGCACTCCTGCGGTTTCCTTAGGACGTGACCATACCATCTCAAGCGGGATTCCTGGAGTTTATCAGCCACATCGCGGACACCAAGACTGCCACGGATGTGCTCGTTACGGATTTTGTCCAAACGTGTAACGTTGCACATCCACCGCAGCATCTTCATCTCCGCGACGTAGACCTCCTGGACGTGCCGCTTGAGGGCAGGCTACGTCTCAGACCCATACAGAAGCACCGGCCGCACGATGCTTTTATAGGTGAGACCCTTGAGCCTCATCGGCATCCTGCGGTCGCAGAGTATGCCCGAGATCTCCCTCCACTTAGCCCAAGCAGCGCTTATACGGGCTTTGACGTCAAGGGCGATGTCACCGGACTAATGCAGTACGGACCCAAGGTACCTGAACTTTTCCGTCTTCACGGCAAGTTCGTTCCCTATCACGATGCTTTGGGGGTCCGTACTCCCACAAGCCATGTACTCGGTCTTCGCCACATTTAACTTCAGACCACCGCTCTCAAGCGTTCCTTCCACCAGTTGACCTTGCCCTCCAAAAGTCGCCGGTCCTCCTCCACCAGTGCAATGTCATCGGCATACATCCAACAACCAGGACGCAGGGTCCTGGATGTGAGACGTAATGGCGTCGAGCACAACACTGAAGAGGAATGGACTCAGCGCCGAGCCTTGGTGCACACCGACATCAATCGGGAAAGGATTCGTATCGCCAACGGTGGTCCGAACGAAGGACTCGGATCGGAGGTACATGTCTCTGATAATATCCACATAGGCGTCCGGTATCCCTTTCACCCTCATCGCCCACCTGCACATTGCCTGTCGCGGCACACAATTGAAGGCCTTCAGCAGGTCCAAGAAAGCCATGTGCAGTGGCGTCTTCTTCGCTCTGTATGCCTCACCAAGCATCCTGAGTGCAAATATCGGGTCGGAAACGGAAGCCGTATTGACACTCAGAGATAGTACACTCTTGGCGGAGCCTGGACTCGATGACGCGATCGAAAAGCTTCATGGTATGACTCATGACCTTAATGCCACGATAATTACCGCATTCCTGAACACAGCCTTTACCCTTGTACACGGGAGTTATCACACTCAACCGCCATGATCAGGCATGTTTTTGGTATTTAGAATGCGGTTAAATAACGCAGCAAGAAGCTCCACACCATGAAGCCCCAACGACTTCCACGCCCCTATCGGAATATAGTCAGGCCCTACCGCTTTCCGGTTCTTCATGCGACGAAGACTATAGAGAACTTTTTCAGGTGCAACAGGTGCAACAAGACCTTGGTTCGGGGGCAATTCGGGGTAGGACACTCCCAAGTAAATATCTATACTTGGATATTATAAAATATTCCAATAGTGATACATTATAAAAAAATCTTGCTTAAATGTGAAAAAACACCTATTAACATTTATTATAGTCATAGAGTTCCTTGCTAAGAATATAGTTTTTTTTCAAATTGGTTATTTATTGTTTTCACGCACCCCGTGGTCAAGGGGCGGCAAAATTCCTTCACGGTTTCCTTTGCCTGGCGTAAGAGGCGATTAATAGGGGTCATTGGGGTCGCTGGCAAACTTTAAGATGTGCGGCAGGCTTCATAGCGGACGGCCACGGTTAGGGCGTCCGTTGCAGAGAAAATCTACGCCTACCTAAGTTGTGAGGAGCCATATTAGGAAGTGCGCCGGGTGGCACGGCGGGTCAACTAGGTGTTACTCGCTCATCCGCATCACCTATTGTCCGTAATACATCCAACCTGGCTGCAAAATCTATGCGGTACGGACAATAATTGTCCCCGTGCGTCAGATTGGAAGGCTGGAGACCTCGACATGCACCTTATGATCTCCCCGTAGATATCGATTAAAAAAAAGGTATTGTATTCACTCCGTTTTTAGGAAATTGAGTTTGAATCAGACCTGGAAGTTTTGAGGCCTGACAAGGCTATCCTTATAATATCCGCCATAATATCTGTGCCGCTGTACGTATGTATAATGTATATAAATGTATGTGTATGGTGTCCTACCACGAGGTCTATTTCAGTCTACTCTGCCCTATTAACCATAAGACGTTCTATGGAGTCGTTAATTCGTCGTGAGAAATTACCGAATATTCGAAGTATACGGGGCCGTACTATCTCGGAAAGACGCTACTTGATGCCGAGTTCTTGAAACGTTTGTGTGGAATTCGGACCTCATATTCCAAGCATTCCAACACCTCATCTCTAGGGAAGCTACATTTTTCTTCTCCCGTAACGTCCATGTTTCTGCGGCATACAGAAATACGAGAAAGTTCTCGGACAAGCCTGATCTTTAGTAGCTTTTGTAGAAGTACGATTCCTCCATATTTTCCGGAGTTTCTCCATTGCCCCTCTAGCCATTGCCATACATCGTATTATCTCAATGATACAACCACCATTGTTATTTTTAAACAGCCCAAGATAAATGTACAACTGAACCAGTCTTGGAGGAGCCCAGCGACAGTTTATGATGTGCATTGAAATCCCCCAAGACCATTTCAGCCGACGGGAACTGCGTCCGCCCGTCATCAGCCACATGGCTGAGATACCTGAACAGCCGAGTCGTCGCATCTTCCCCGTTGTGAGAACTGTAAAGGCACACGTCGATGCGGCTCAGGCAACCAAGATTCACGTGCAAACACAAAGCAAAGAGAAGGAGGGGCCCTCCATGCAGCTTAAACGGTGACAGTAGATGTCCAACCGAATATACATACAAGCATACCCCGACTTTAGGCTTGAAGCTTTCTTCAAGCGAATAACCGGGGTACAGCAGGTAGGAATATTCGGCCGGACAACGAATCCGCGTCTCCATCAAGAAGAGCAAAGCAGACTAGGCCGTCTCGAGATGGTGGTGGACGGCATTAAGGTCGTTTGGAGTTCGCGGATGTTGGTGAACTCCATAGTGAACGCGATGGTGGGGTTATGCACCGCTGAAAGACCTGCTTTGTTTAATTGCGCTGTCATGAAGTTGAAGAGATGGGTTTGATGAAGAGGCATCGAGAAGCCAAAGTCCGGGCATTAAGTAGGCCGAATGGGCACCGGCATGAAAAGGTCGGTATGTCGCTAAATGTCGGCCACATCCGGTCACCAACCGGCACGACGTACCCGCCCAAGATTATGTGCGACATGGTGAGGCAGCCTCTTGTGGTGGTTAGCCACGATTGGGCTCTTGTACTGTACTGTATCTTTGGCCGGCGGGTCAACACTCCTCCCTTCGAGAGCGATCAAAAATACGTACAAAATCACTATCAGATCACTATTACGGTCTTTACGCCCCGTGGACGGTGATCGCTACCCAGACGGACACTTAAGTCCTACCACCACGAACTATGTCACTCATTTGGCACTATCCAGGGGTTACGTGTAGGAAAACTAGAGTCAAAGCTTACAGACGTGTGTGACGTTAACCCTCAAAAGTGACGCTAATATAAAGCGTGTAAAAATGCTTAACATGGTGGTAAAATGACGTTCTTTCCCGATGTCCTGTGTTGAGTGGGCGTCTGGTTGCTAAAAATGATGATGATGATTAAGATAAAAATATAGGCAAGGGGGGGCGGCATTTTTCAGTTTTTGCCCCGCCTCGAAAAAAACCTAGATCCGGCGCTGCAGTTAACTCATAATCTCAAAGATGTGAATAAAAACATTTGCCTAGGGTAAATAGGTACTCCCTTTTTTAATAGTGATACTGAAATCAAACGTCAATAATATTTAATTTTTATTGAATGATTTCCTGTGTAACGGTAATATCTTTAATACTTTTAAAATGTGTAAGGTATATATATGTTACACATAGTTGGATAAATGTGTAAGTATAAAAACGGCATTATTTCTTAGATTTTAAACCTACTTTAGTAATAGAATGTTTTGATTTCTTCGCTCAAACTAAATTCAAAAGTCACTCGAAAGGGACAAAACATTCTAAAACTAAAAGAGATATAAAAAATTGTGATACATAATACTTTTATAAATAGGAAGACGTCCATAAACTGGCTTTGGGATAAGTGTGACGACGCCATTATACCTATATATAGTTCCTATGTTTCAGCGTCAGAATCCGCTTCAGTGAAGTTCATTTACGTCCTTACTAATTTAGACTAATCTGTTAATAGGATACCGCCGACTTGGATGCTGGCTATTTTAAAAAAGTCTGACCTATAGTAAGACTTAGTTTTGCTTATGTCAGGTCATGGCGATGACCGTGAGGTAATGTGATCCTAACATAGCAACTTTTTACACTAGAGAAAGATTTTTACGAGTAGAAATCTGAAAGGTATATCGGTATCACCTGCCAGTCCTGGGTTCAGATAATAGTACTATACTAGGACAGTAGCATAAACCCTGTGTTAGCATACTGACCGAGACGCTTTAAACAATTATTGACCTTACAATTATGGGTTTGGTAGGTAAAAAAGCACACATCCTTTATTTTGTAACTTGAAATCCCTTTGCTTTTACTTGTTGTCAAACTCTTTACAAGGAGAAAAGAAATGCGCACCGCGACAGATGTAAGATTAAGATGGCTCTACTTAAAACCACTATTGGTCAGAAACATTGATGCATTTAACTTAGCCAAATTACAAGATGAAAATTTACTATCGGTTAGAAGCTACTAACGGCCGATGCCAATAATCAATCGAAAAAATTAGATTGAAGTCAATCTGGATTGTTTTCTACTTTTTGATTTGTCATTTACCATGTTGCCATAGTTTTTCCACTACTGAGATTGATTATTGGCAATATAGTATCAGAAAAAAGATTGAGCTGTCAATCTCAAACGGCAAATTTTGGATTGGGATTGTTTATTGGCAGCGGCTGTAAGTCAGTTGGACTCTATACAAAATTACTATTAATTACTTTTAGCGACGTGATCAAATTCACAAACCGTAGTATTCAAATCAATTCGCTGAAACGTGAAGTTTTCGCATAACTGTGCTCGGTAAACAAAAGCTATTAACATCTATGCGTCGGAGTAATAACAATGCAAATATTCATAATTTCGTAGTTGGCAATTCAAATGAGCATTTTGTTAGTTTTGGGTCGCGCCGATGACCCCTGCGCAAGCCCGACAAGTAACACCGACGCAGGACAACTATTAAACAAAACTTAATGTTTATTCACATTTACATACATAATCGTCACGCCTGTATCCCATAGGGGTAGGCAGAGACTATAGACCGCCACTTTGCTCGATCCTGGCATACTACTTTCGCTTCATCCACTTTCATCAACGTCTTCATGCATTCTCGTCGGTTCAGGGTACTTGGGTTATTCACATTTACACATTTTAAAACATTATTGTCCGTTCGAGTATTTTGTAATTTATAGCGATTCTAGGTCGGCTGAGTTGGGTTCGGGTGAATTTGATGAAATGTCATCTGATCGTAAAATTTAATCGTAGGTAATATGTTTTAGTATATTTTTGATAAATTAATAATGATAGATCTAGTTGTAAGTAACAAAGCTAACTCTGATAGCGTAAATATAAACTTTAGTCGTTTCCCTATGTAATCTACTAACAAATATTATATGTATCCCTTTTTGGCATGTTAAATAAATGAAAAGAAGCTACATATATTTCAAAATCAAATATCGTTGCATTTTACTAATGAAAAGTAATGTTAAATGTCACTGTCGAGGCATGAAATTTAGGAATAATATCTAGTCTCAAATTATATACCCAATTATTCTGCATTATGGATTACAAAACTATGTACTTGTACCCGACGTAATCTAGGAATATGGACAACTAAAAGATATGGTTTACTAGAAATCAGTAGTGAATCATACCTTTTACATTAAATACACATGTTATTTATTCCACGGTTGTGTCATTGACCCAATTGTCCAAATCGTTTTCGACAAACTGTCGTCACTTATTTGACATTACTGTGGACGATTTAACTTATTATTAGCGTGTCAGGAGCCTATGACGACTATTACAGATTATTAATAATCGTATCAGCCCATATACGTCCCACTGCAGGGCACGGGCCTACTCTACAATCGAGAATATGATTGAGAGTGGTTAGGACATATAGTCCACCACGCTGGCCTAGTGCGGGTTAACATTTACATTTACATTTACATTTAGAGTTTTAAAAAGATGCCATTGAAAATCGCAGTAAAATAAATATTGTATTAACTTTATTTAACAGATTTCGAACAAAATTTTTCTTCATTTTTTGTCACTATACAAGCAAGATTTTCATAATCGTTGCGAGCGACCACTAATTTCAGTAACGCACCACTAGAAATGCATTGGAGCGCGCGCACCACTTACATCGTAACACTTTACGCGCTTTCCGACCTGTTCATATATATATATGGATGAAACTTTAAGTTATTAATGGATTTTGTTGCTCAATTGCATCCACACATAATTTTGGATTAGGTCATTCCAGAAGCTCTACCACTTAAGTGTTACCTATTTAGTATAGAACTACAGGGATCTATTATTATCTATTAACAATTTTGTAAAGGCCAATTATCTTTTATTTGACAGCCTCCGCGACACAGTCGGTTAGACGATGCCTGTTTATGTTTGTAACTGTAAGGTTTTTTTTAAATTATTATTCATTGATATAAAATTTTATAACAGTGTTGAATTCCGTCCTACAAATTAACATTACTCTAGATTCTAGTGCGAGATCAAGACATAAATGGATGAAAACTGTCATTATAAAAGTTTTATTATCAAGTATTAAAACGAACCTAACATTATACCTATGATATATTAAAACTACAGGTGTATATATGCGTCACTTCTTTCCTTTGTCTTATGAATATTCCAATAACGAAAGTACAAATTTATTGCTCAACGATCACCCACTACGTTATCACTAAAAAAGGGTACATTTTGATCGCAACACCTGTCATAGACGTTTGTTACCAAAATACTATAGATACGCTTTAACTAATAGACTGAATGATATAACCAGTTTTGTTAATCTGTTTTGGCACTTATACCTCTTATCATAGCAGTTGTTCTTTATAGATACTTATATATTTTTTAGAACAATCATTAATTACTTTAAAATGCCGTCACCTTTTTTATTGCATATGTCCGAAAAATGAGCAAGCAGGTCACCTGAACATAAGAGTTTAATGCCGCCCATGATATCCATGACGGTTTGATCATGGATGTGTTGTCGGCCCATGAAATCGGTCTGGTCTGGGAGCAGGAAGGAAAAGGAAGGAAAGGGCATTCGACAATCTCATTTACCGAACGAAACGTGATAGTAAGGCTGTCGCTTCACGTCAATCTGCGATACAGTGGTAACGCCCCGAACGAACCTGCCCATTCATGGTGACTCATGTCATGACTGAAACTGTTTGGCTATGCATTTTTAGAATTGTATAATATTTTTTTATATTGCCACGAAAAACTGAATAATATAAAATTCAAATTGCAATCCAGTTAGTAGATTCAACTGCGAGAAACTACCTCAAAATACGCACGTCAAATCAATTATGCTAGAGTTTTCAAACTGTATGTATAAGGTGAACCTGAAACGCATCATAGTTGCATGAATCACTATGAAATCTTGTCGCACATCATGGTTCAAGGTGATTACTGCGGTTGAATACGCGAAACTAATTGCAAGCTTGACCACCTCTTTTGCAGTTAGAATATTTTGTAGGAAGTCTTGAGTCTGTAGGGCTTTCAGTGTCGATCAAAATATGCATATGCTGTGACGCTCCGTCGTCATCAATACTTCAAACTCTTTTGTAAATCATCTTCTTTGTACCAGCAACAAAGAGAGGAGTAGCAGATATGCATTTAACAACTTTCAATGACTCTACAGTCTTGACCCCGACATACTATATTTTGTCTTTCTCTTCAGCCATACTAATGAACGTGGGTTTCCTCTAAGGATTTCCAAAGATACCAGTACAACCTGTACTGCTACAAATGATATACTAAACATCATTTTTTATTAATGTATGCCCATGATTGTTTTACAGAATCTCTTAAAATGATGGTGATGGATATTCTTCGGACATTCAGTACGATGCAATAATTGTTACAAAACATTTTTGAGCATGCATTTAAATTTTATCTGATTTGTGCTGAGATAAGTTAATAATGTTGCATATGTTTGGGCAGGTTTTAACGGTCACCGAACCAAAGCCAGATTATAAATATAATACACATTTTAATGGTCATTGTAAAGTTTTGTAGTTATCATACTTTAATGAAATTTATTTATACGCTAATGAAGCGGACCGTTGAAAAAGAATAGGTGGAGATCCCGCAATCTCACTTATCAAACAAAACGCATCAGCTTTGTTAATTTACGAAACTTTTCTTTTTAATCATGGTACCACTTCAACCTTAATTCGTATTGCTTTAAATTATTGTTGTTTCACCACAACTATAGAGCAGGAAATTATGATAGAAAATAGGGCCGTGTTGGCCACATCATCAGGAAGGCATGTATTTTTTCGGTTCTACTGTAAAAATTAATAAGGTATCACCGCTTCACAATATGATTCTAAAGAAGTGAGACATAGACTATTAAGTTGTATAAAATTTAAATTGTAATGACTAAGCTTAATTGGAGATTGTTGACTAAGACCCAAATTCTATAATCTCGAATGATGTTGAATATGGTTAATTTTGATAAATTCAATATAAATAGAGTAAGATCTACTCACTATTGTGAGGACAACTAAGAGAGGCTATATCGCGGTAGAGTCAAACAATAGTAAACGCTTTGCCGTGACTTTATAAAATGTCAAAATGTGTGAAGATAATATCACTAAACTTCGGTATTTTTATTCAAATATTTATAGAATGCACGGGCTAATAGTAATTAATTGAAAGACTATTTTAAAAGTGATGAATTAGTTATCAGCGATCGGAATTAAAATGTCTAATTGTATGCATATTTTATATTAGTAAGTAGGTATTAGAATGGTTTATATTGTTTAGTTATATTATTATTTTGAACTTGAGTAAGTGTATGGAGCATAATTAAACAGCAATCTTTCAGCAGCTGAATTTCGGCATCACAGCATGTAATTTATTATGGAAGGAATATATTTATTTAATTATTTATTTATTTTATTTAAAGCTTCATATACTGAACAAATAAAGGCGGACTTAATGCCTGAGGCAGTCTGACAGTCTATCTTAGGGTTGTAAAGAGTCACAGCAGGTGTAAAAATCCATCCATCCATCCATCCATCAGCCAAAGGAAGTCCACTGCTGAACATAAGCCTCCCCCAATGATTTCCACAGAGACCTGTTGGAGGCAGCCTGTGTCCAGCGACGTCCCGCGACCTTTACCAGGTCGTCGGACCATCTTGTTGGTGGACGTCCTACGCTGCGCTTTCCGGTACGCGGCCTCCATTCGAGTACTTTCCGACCCCAAAAAATACATTATAATAATTATATTTTACACTAAAATGATAATATGGTGAAAAGTTGTTTAAATATTTTATTAAATCAGCCTAATAATATTAGTTAACTTAAAAGCCTGACCCCTCTTAATCTAACACGTGTTTTTAGAGAAGGCTCGTGCTCTAGGACGTATATGGACTGATACAGTACATCATTTGAGAATTAATGTTCTCCAAAAACTCATTTTTTTCTGTTAGTTATAATATTATGTGGTTTCAATAGAGCACAGCATCGCACATAAATGATCCTTCTCAATACACAGTCGTGTGCTTATTTATTTGTTTTCAGGTTGGCTGATTCACATTCGATTTTTATTTAGGAAATTAATTGGAATTCTACACTCCACTAAACTGATTATTGCTTAAGGAAAACGTTGCCTAAAGAGACGTAGCTTCAATGTTCAGTAGTGCAACTATATAGCACAAATGCGCCTGGGTAGCATTTACCAGCTGACGCTTTCGACAAAACACTGATTTTGGTATTTCAGTTGTCGTCTCACGTTTGTCGTTGATAAACGAATACCAAAAAACTCTAATCCTTTCCTAATTAAGTATTAATTTATGACTGGCTCGCAGTACATCTGAACATACAAGATAAAAATATTGTAACCGATATACGTGTCTAAAAAAATGAACAAAAACCCTGACAACCTGGAACGATCTATCTTGCTAGGAAATGTTGAGGGAAGCAGACCACGTGGACGGAGACCAGCTCGTTGGACTGATCAAATAAGCAAGACGATAGCCATCACTATCCCAGAGGCACTACATCTGGCGGAGGATCGTCAAGCCTGGCGATCAGCTGTCCAGGACTCGACCAAGTGACAGGGGTCACGATCCTCAGCATTGAGGGAACGATCAGAGAGGGAGAGTCTAAACTAATATTATAAAGAGAAAAGATCGGATTGTTTGCATTGACTACGCTTTGAAACTACTGGACCGATTTGGAAAATTCTTCCACTATTAGAATTTTACATTATCTCTGATAATAATAGGTGAAAGAATATTTTCAAAAAAAGTATATCTGCACCCGGGCGGAGCTGGGGCGGGCCGCTAGTGGTAGATAAAAATGTTGTAACCGATATAGGTATATTGCATAAGTTTATTGTTAACGACATTACATAAATAGTTGCTTCCATGGCGCAAGGCTGACTTGCAAATATAAAATACCTACGTGCTGTTAATTAACCTGCTTATCTTTATTTTCATTGGCTTTAAGTAATTCAATTCATTAAGCTTAAATATCATGCATTTACAGTCTGCTTGCTTATTGATACAATAAAAGATGCAATAGTGGCGTATATTTTTATTGTTGCTAACCGTTATGGGTTTTATAATACTGTCTAGAATCCTTGGCACTATATATCCTCGTGTTTTCGATGGCTTTTCGGTCTATTGATATTTTATCATACTTTTGTTTTATTGTAATGATTGGCGAGACGAATATACCATTCGCCTAGTGGTAACAAAACCAAACAATACCATTAATTACAAAACAATGCTAGGCAATCCACTGCGCTCGCCATCCTAAGACATGGGATGTTAAGTCGCAATATGTCCAGTAGTTACTCCGGCTACAATATCCTTTAAACCAAAACACAACAATGCATTTACACTGTTGTTTGGCGGGAGAAATAAACATTGCGGTAGTACCTATACAAGAGACTTCACACATATGAGAGACCTACCACCAGTAAATCTTGATTTATTTTGATGGACCCATCAGTTCAATTGCCACATCAGCGGTGTAATGATATGAGTGGATCGATTAAAAAATGTATATTTTGTGTTAGAAATAAGGATAAGTAATATTTATATTATCCAGAATACGAATTTTGCCATATTTCGTCTAATTCCTTTACGTCCCAAGATAAGTCCCGATGAGTCCATAGTCAGTGGGGTACAAATGATCGTCCAAGTCTGGAAAAAAATCATGGGATTTTTTACACTTTAATCCCTGCATTATGTGGATTATCCTACAAATTGGCTTACGCGAATATGCGATCACATGGTTAATTAAACACCTACCACTTAATACGAGTATAGTCCTAGTTGAAAACTTAAACGTTCAAAATAAAATCTAATTCAATTTACTTGTAAATCTGTTGATGTTTTGTGTTACAGTATTGTGATGCATTTAGGCCAGTGTGCCGCCAATGTAAGACGTTCCATTTGTAATTCAACCAAATGCGCGCCGAAAATTGCCAACAATGGTCCGATTGTTATAGAAACGGAAAGTTGACCTCAACCTGCCGACCTCATTAACAGCGATGACGTGCGCGTTCACGGCCGCTCTTGCATTCAATAAAAGAAATTGCCTATATCTATCTACGTGCTTATCTAGATGTGATAGCAAATAATCTACACACCTGTATGTGCGTCCGTCCGGCCGAGCCGTGACCGCGTTCCGTGACATTTAGTGTACGGAAATTATGACCGCCAAGACTACGTTAGGTAAAAAAGGTGATTATATCAAATACGTAAATGTTCCATTGTAAAATTAGCCGTGAATAATCAGGTGATTCTGGAACTAATTGCTAAAGTCAGAGCACATTCGTGACGTAATAAGTAAGGTTTAGCAGTCCCGTTTCATTAAAAGCTTTAAATGGTTAAGTAAAGGGCTTAAATGGTAGGTACTAACTGGGTTCGGCTCCCCGTGCCCGCGCAGTCGCCAGTTGCATTCGTCATGCGTTTATAGAGCCATATAACTCGGTAATCATTGGTCTTTTGGTGTACATAAGCTTCTCGGATTAAGAGCTCTGGAAATTGCATAAAAACTCACAAATGGTTAATGTGGAACGCGATGCCAATAATTTATGAAGGCTTTGTTTACTTTTGGTGAATGGATTTCGTAATATATTTTAGGTGCATTATTTCAATAACTAAATATAAATAATTATAGATTGAAAGCGATGACAAGAACGCTTACCTACACATCATACAATGAATGAAATAAAAAAAATAAGTATAACAACATCCAAAAAAAATTGCTTCAGAGTTTATGACAGTTTGGTATGAGAGGATACGAGCCTTACTTATAGCATTTGAGTGGGTATGATGACAATTCAGATTTAATACAAATTATTGCTGACTACAAATGTAAGAGTTGGCTCTCTAACTGGGATTTATACCAATTTTTTGTTTATTTTTATTTCATGGATTTTGTGAATGATACGACTTTACCAGAGCTTTTTATTAGATGCTGAAAACTGATGTGAAAGTGTAACATTAGTTGATTCTAAGTTGGTTGACGCATTTTCTTAGATAAAGGGTAAGTTCATGGGATTCATGGTGGTCTTTGGTTTGCTACTGTACATAAGAGGTCCTGTCGAGGCGAATGTCATGCTCCTCTTGCCATTCATAGAAATAAAAAAAACAATATGACTGCTTCTTAACTTCTACGATTTGGTTTACCCAAATATTCAATTTTGTATGAATGAATCTTAAAACGAGAAATATCCTTTGTATGGTAGACGGTGACGATTACACAGTGTCTTAGCGGGCTTGAGTAATGACGATATCTTTTCGTCAGTGAGGCGACTACTTACTGTGGGATTTTTAGAATCACTGTTTATACAGTAATACTAACGCAGAATTTACCGGAAATATTTGAATAAAAAAATATGTCTACCACCTAAATCTATCATACTTCCCAAATTCTGAGCAGAAGATGTTTTTCTCGGACATTCCTAATTTTAAGAGTTACCACATATGTAAAGAAATCTGAATACTTTTAATCGCCAACTAAAATATTCAGACTTAAAACCGACTCGCGATGCAGTTGATGATATACATTTTATTGCCCTCTTCGACACGGTTCAAGTCAACTTGCGTCTTTGATTTATTTCAAGTATATTTGACGATTTTAATTATTTAACAGGTGCAGAATATAATAAAATCTTAATGAGCTGTTAGCCGTGAGTTTTTATCGGCACACACAAACTATGTAACGTTTTTATTAGATACTCTTCTTTTTATGTACGCCTGACATGTTAATTCGAATATACTGTTTTATTAGCAAGAATTTGTACCAAACAAAGAAATGTTCTGCTCTGATGGAAATATACAATAAGTGCGAAAAGGACTACGTTTATTACTTAACATAAATCTATTTATATATGTGTGTGTACATAATTTTCAAGGCTCTTTTCCACACATACAAAAGAACGGATATATAAATCTATAATATAATAGACATACAGACCGTATTTATTCATACAAATTAGAAAAACACACAAGACTCTGCTTTGGTGTTGTGGAATCTATTCCTAAGATTATACTTTTATTAAGGGACCGTAAAGGTTTTATCCTTTTTGCCCACTATAGGTATATTTTTTCCTTAACTATTAATGTTGGATTAAGTATACTTTAATACATCTCGAGTATTATGCCGGGTATATCAAGAATGCTACCGAAAATGACGCCGAGTGGTAGTTTTAGTAACTACAAACACAATGCAACTGGAAATTTCGCCAAGAAACGCGACAATTTTTTTATTAAATATCTTCGCATTTGGTTGGTAAATCCATAGTTTTTGCTAAAATAATAATTTAAAGCCTTGTGTACCATAGTATCTTTAAAAATAAAAGGGTGTACACTATTATTTAAGAAAACACTATGTATTTACCATCCTAATACGACGATAGAAAAAAAATAAAAAAAAATAATCGTGAGAAATTTAGTTGCATTGTGTCTGAAGTCATTAAAACTAACACCCAGCTTCGTTTTCGGTAGCAGTCTTGATATACCCTGTATAATTAACCTAACATCATAAAACATGCAATTTTTACTGTTTATTCCATTTGATTCTTAATTTTTGCGCACAGTCTACGGTCAATCACATCATTTGTCTTCAAACTCGCAAAGAATTATATTTAGATTTTATGACCATACTTATAGAAGTCAAAATTCATAAAGTGTATCACAATTAGCACACAAATATGATTTTATGGCCACTTAACAGCTTATTATAAAAATGTAGTTTTAAAATATGCGAACTGGTGTGTTTAAAAAAACGAAATCGCAATGTTTTAATTCATACGCGATTTGTAGCAACTTGTGCAATATTTTTCAGGTATTAATGTTTTGAAATGTTATATTCATGTACGCAACGGTAAAATGCAAAAGTCTGGAATGACTAAGTTAAATCAATGACCGGAACTGATTGCAGGATGTGAAATGGCATATGTACCAAATATTTATCTGTACCTTGAAGATTTCATTTACATATAACCCAAAAAGACGCGTGTTTTAACAACGATGCAAAGTGAAAAGAATAAAAATATTTTCAAAATGTTGTATGATTTGCTCAAAAAAATAATTTTGAATAATACATATAATGACATGTGACGGTAAATCTCGATTTGAATTGGAATAACGTAATAATTATTGTAAATTCATTCATATTCAAGTAAGCCCATATTTTATATTTTGGAATATTATGATACTATTTGTTATCATTGCTTTTCCATTTTCATCTTAATACAGTTTCTTCTTTCTAAATAAATCGTTTCTCAGAGCATTTATTTAGGAAAAGAACATTACATTACATAAAACCCGGTTGCCTCCACCAGGTTCAGAACTTGTGCATTTGAACCTGAGGTTTGAACATTGATATACGGCGCGATGATTCAGCATTGTCAGAATGTGTGTTGTTGTTATCATTAATAAAACTTTTAAATTATGTTATCCTTTAGTATATATTTTGTTCGTATTTTTTTATACCATACTTATATATGAGAGATTGGATCGGACAGGGTTATTTGTCATGTTGTATATGTGCTAAAGACAAATTCTTAGAAAATTAATTCAGCGACCTGTTTATGAGTATCTACTTACCACTGTATTATATTCGTATCAGCCCATATATATACATACGTCCCACTGCAGGGCACGGGTCTCCTCTACAGTCGAGAGTACGATTGACAGTGGGTAGGTTAGTCCGCCACCCCTACTAGGCCAGCGTGGTGGTCTATATAGTATATATATATATAAATCACCGCGCTGGCCTAGTAGGGGTTAGCGGACTTCACATACCATAGAAATTCTTACAAATCACTGTGGTATGCAGGTTTCCTCATGATATTTTCCTTCACCTTTATAATACGTGGTGATCGACTATCAACTATCTACGTACTCCTTTTGATTATAGGCGTGAGCTTACGTACGTAAGTATAATTATTGATCATTAACAATACCCTATCGCATGCGTAACTCATATTAACACGAATTAATAACGGTATTTACGATAGTGCCACAATTTTAGCTTCATATTATTTGAGCTGTTGCGTAACTCGCCATGAGTGCCTAGATCGTAGGCGTGAATGAACGGCTTTATTCGACATGCTACATATGCGCATGGTTCGCTGGGCCAGACACGTGGAACTTGTGCACATTGACAAACACAATGGTATCGTACACGCGTCGAGGAAAAATATTGATGAAAATGAATTTCCGAACGCTTTGGTACAAAATGAATGATTTTTTTTTTATGGAACATCACGAGTAGTTTGTCTATGAGATGAGTGAGTGTGTGTGTTGAGCAGTAAAATTAGAATATGCAATGTGAGAAAGTGTCAGTCGCCAGTCGATATAATTATGTCAGCCTCCTGGAATTCGTATCTTAAATTGTATTCGAAACAGAAACCAGCTGGGTTTCTCTGGCGAAATCATCGTAGCATAAATATCTAGCAATATACGATAATGGCAGTATGCAAAGGAAAAGGAGTAACTTACCATTCCACCTGCAATCTGGTTAAAAATTAACAACTTCAACTTCAATGAGTGTTGTCCTAAGTTCGACTTTAGTAAGAAAAATGACAGAGGAATACATTTAGTATTACTTCAATAAGATATAACTCTGATATCAGAACAGAACAGAATGTATTGCCAGCATTTAGACTGTAGGATGGTAATAAAATTTAAGAATGATTAGCCTCAATTTCAGGACTAATGAAAGGTGGCCTATTATTGCTTTTTTTAACAGTTAAGAAGCAAAGGAAAATCCATTTTAATTTGAAAGGTTTGTAGATTCGATCAACGAGTACACCTCGTTAACCTGGGGAAATAAAGCTTAACCTCTGACTGTCAGAGTCCTCATTTACTTGCCAGTACTCTATGGAGGGCGTTGAGAGGTGTGGAGCACATTGTCTTGCATCCATATAAAAATAATCATCATAAATATCTTGAATGACATGATATCTTCCTTGAAAAATATTATCCTCAGTGATTTCGACAGCAACCTTTTGGAAGCGATCTGCGTCCAACGAATGTCTTGCAACCATTAAAAATAATTTTATTAGGTCCAAGTTCAGGATAGTCGTCCGGAGACCTTTTCAGCCCCATACACCATCAATTCTCTGCGCTATGTTCTGATTATGTCTACATACATAAATAAATAATAAATAAATAAATGTCTACATACATACATAAACTCACGCCTTTTTGCCAAAAAGGGTGGGCAGAGGGTCTGGTAGAAACTAGTATACCCATATTTCGCCTTGTGTGTTTTGGTCCTACACTGTGGTAGGGGACGAGCCTATCGCCGTATCAAGCAACAATTGCTGACTCCGGGCGGAAAAAAATTTGAAAAATCCACTACCACTTCACCCGATCTGGGATTTGAACCTGAAACCTTAAGCTTTGAAATCATACCGTTACTACTACAACGCCACCGAGGCATTCATGTATAATGTCTACATGTAAGTTATAATATCTAAACTCGCAGTAATAAAACATTATTAAGGTAGGCCATCTTTTACGGTAGTTTTAAACCATAACAATGTAATAAGTATATTAAAAATGATATTCTAGAAGGAATTGCTAACAAAACAATGCTTTAATAGTAGTTTTTTAAGGACGATTTGAATTCTAGACTGATATAGTATAACAAAGAAGGTAATAAAGTAATAAACATTTGAATATTATAAATATAAACCTGTTTCGAATTCAATATCATGACTAATCGACAGCAATAACATTAGTATAATATCCGTTGCGACAAACATTTTTTCACGTGGATATAAACTTTTTTTGTACCAACTATTAACCTTCCAAATCCGACTTATCTTTATGTTACTGTATGAGAAATCGTAAATTAAGATTTAAATAAAAGATGTCTTGTAAACAACAAACCTTTTGCTAAAAGCGGCAATAAATTGTGAGATCGGCGATTTTTTTGAAAATAAGTTTTTTTTTGTTCGAGTGTGTTTTATCACTTCTCTGTTTGCCTATTCGTCGCCAGTTTTTACGAGTGGCTACAGATTTCAGATAACAATGTGAGTATTTTAAAATAGAATGATTATTAATTAACTGTTTAACAAATATTAAAATGCTTCTGTGTGTATATTCAATAAGTATTTGGTTAGGCAAATTGACACTTCTATTTTGTTTTTATTAACTTGTATTAATTATCGCGGTTTGGCTACGAGTTTAGCAATTTAACACGTCTTCAAGTTACAGGTCACTGAGTGCTGTTTAGTGAGGTTCGAATCCGTGCACCTTTACAGGCACAAAGTATCATAGCCGAAATGTATCGCGTTTCAAAAGTAGCAAGGCTCTGACGGTAGTTTTTTTGTTATCGCAAAGGATCAAATTCATGTCTATAGTTGCAATTTTTTGATAAACGCCAAATATTTCTCTATACTTCAGTAAGCAAAACTGATTATATATAACCCGTTTTTTTATACTAACAGGGCAAAGTCGCTAACTACACTGTTGAGTGTGAAATGAACTAACTGATCTCTGGCCAATAATGCTGACTTATATGAAACTAGCTCTATTGTGTTATGGATCATTTTGGCCAACTTTTCCTAAGTACGGTAGCCGCTATCTAAGTACGCAGATACTTGCACAATACCATACCACTATTACTACATTCGCATACTAGTATATTTACAAATTAAAAAACAAAATTACCTAAAAATATTCATCCATTTAGCTGTAATTCATATATTGAATTACAAAACATTAACCATTTCCTGAAACTATTTATAAATCATATCGTCAGTTGGTAGTATTTTGTTCGAACGCAATGACTTGCTGTACATTTCTGTACCGATGCTTTGCATGAATTCAATTAGTTTTCACCGCGTGTTACAAAAGTGTTTCCACAAAATTTAATGACATATTGATGAATATTCATTATGTATTGGAATTACTGATTTACCACAACACAATGAGCGACAAAAGGTCAGACGGCAGGATCATCGGCTGCCCAATGTCAAAACTAGATGTAATAATATAAATATTTTGTTTAAAAATGTTGAACACATGATCCGTGTCTGGTAATTAGTTATTATTACATACAATTTTCCATTTAGCGGTATCGATCCATAACAGATGTTTAACTACGTCAGTATTTGCGGAATATTTTGAATTTGTTCCGATAATTAGTATAGATCAGAATAAGTTGTTGCTATTCTGTAGAGCAGATTTCTTACTGCCACAGCGAAGTATTTCTGTCTTAGAAAAGTACTTATCTTACCAGACGGTAAGTAAACTGACATCCAGAAAGAATGCCATAAATCATGCCTAGATGCAGTACGGGGACAGGTATTTGTAATTACCATTGTTTTCAGATGTACGCATGTAGAGAATCATAACAAATAAAATAATTAAGATAGAATTGAGGAGGAGAATAAGATTACCTTAGAATGTGATTAACGGGCCTTAAATAATATATAAACTATGGTAGAATATTGCTTTACATGTATTCAGGTAATGACCAATTTACACCGTAGTAAATACTCGACGTAGAGTACAATGCAAGTCGTGTTTTATTTCGCTTGGCAAGAGCAAGCTAGTGTCACGGTAGTAAGATACGGTTATCTCTAATTGTAGTCATTTTTTGCTATGCTAAAGACCATCCTTCTCGGGTGGATACTTTTTATCAGAATGAAGAAGAGAGAAGAGTATCAGCCGTATTAAAGTTGTTTCCCACTTAACGGTGGAAAATGGACAGATGTTTTTGCCTCTAGACCTGGTAGGTAGTCCATATTATTGGTTATCACTGTGAATCCAAAACATAATATTTAGGTTTTGAGTTCTGTATTCTCCATGCTGTGTTAATAGCATTCAGGTATTCGTATTTTATTTCGGCTTAGTGACGAACTGGCACTGTCATCGCCAATGATTGATAATCATAAACACAAACTGCGTGATGCAGTCCCGATTAATTACGAAATTGTAATTACCACTAGCGTATTTCAATGCGTAGATTAATGCGTCTCATAGAAGAGACTCGCTAATATAAAATACAGGTTATATCAAGACTACGACCAGATATGATACCAGGTTGTAGTTTTAGAATTTCAAATAATGCAACTATTGAATTTCACAAAAAACGTGACGGTTTTTATTACATTTTTTTAACGATCTAAACATTTTTGTGCAAAAGTTGTAGGTACAAAGTTAAAAAACCGTTGCACTTTTTTGCAAAATGTTTAATTGCTTTTCGTCTGTTGTCACTGAAACTATCACCTGGCTTCGTTTTTAATGTATCTGTATTAACCGTTATTTTTCTCTTATTGCAAGATGTGGATTGCAATATCTGGAGCATATACAACAGTGTTCATAGTTCTTTAGAATAATTTAGTTGTAGAATGAATATTAGAAAATTATTTGATATTTTCGTAATCTTTATGACAATACCAAGTAATGTGGGATTGAATTTGAACATATTCGGCTCATCTTAGTTAGAAAGTGACTTTCTCTCAAAAAATAGTTCTGATGAATTATAAACAAAATTATGTAGACCAACCAAAATTGGCGATAAACCGTGTACTATTAATGAGAGGTGATCTCACCCTTTATATAAATAATTTCATATTCGCATCTATAAACCCAGCTTTGTCTATATCCTCAATTAATAGAGAATGCCTGGGAACCGTACCGTCGACACACGAGCTCCGCGGCGGCGACTCAAAGTATTACAGTAATAACAAGCAGGCATGAATAGCATGCATTTAATATTCCACGAATATTCAGCTTGACCCTACAACTTCCTTCGTACAGACGCTAATAGTGCATTTGTAATTCAAAGTCGACATAACACTGTGTCTTTTATCGCTTGTAACAATGACCGCTGCGCTTCTGAATTAATAATTTATTTACCAACACCAAAAATATGGTCGTTTGTGAGGCTTATTTAACCAAAATATCTATCAAGCAAGTTTATTTGATAGTAAGAAATTGATATTTGTTCGTTAATTGCAATTAATTTTCATGGTTGTAACTATCATACAAGCTCTATTGATGAATAGGCATGGACATCGTCGAATTTGTATACTTTTTCTGGACTGAGAGTGGGCCCACGGGTATTGCTAATGTTGGTCAGTTTGCCAGTCTTAAGCAGTAGAAAAATATTTTGCTTCAACACGAATATTTTCCACCGCAGGTTACGGGCCACCTCTACAATCGAGAGGACGATTGAGAGAGGTTAGGCCATATAATCCTCTATGCTGGCCTAGTACGGGTTGGTGTACTTTTACATACTGCAGAAATTCTTCCTTACTATGAACAAGAAGTGCGTGGTGGCCTGTTGGTAAACGGACTAGACGCGACTGCCAACATGTTTACGGTGGTCGCGGGTTCGAATCCCAGGGCACACCTCTGACTTTTCGGAGTCATGTGTGTATTGATAGTCAATCACCACGCACTAAAACGGTGAAGGAAAACATCGTGAGGAAACCTGCATACCATAGCGATTTTAAAAATTTCTATGGTATGTAAGTCCGCCAACCCGCACTAGGCCAGCGTGGTGAACTATATGGCCTAACCACTCTCAATCGTACTCTCGATTGTAGAGGAGGCCCATGCCCTGCAGTGGGACGTATATGGACTGATATTGATGAACAAAAAAAACGATTTAATGAATGATTGATCAGTTTTATTTTCTGTGGCAACATGAGTAATTTTGTTATTATCTAAGAATATTTAAATATACACAGATCATGCCTGGTTTGTTAAGTTTGGTTCGTGGAATGACATAGCCAATAAGTTATATCTTAATTGACCAATCAGCAATTAAGTGCAATGAACTATCTTGGACTAGTTCCGCCCACACATTTTTTAACAGTTCTGGCTTCAATGCATAATATCGCTTAATTTTGTAAACTATTTCCTTAGTTTAATTTTGATAGTTACATAACTTAAAAAAAATGTTTTGAGTTCTCAGACTGGTATAAGTTTATTTTTTATTTCAATGAATGGCGAGACGATCATGCCGTACGCCTGATAGTAAGCGATAAGACCGCTCATGAACAGTAGCAAAACCAAATATCATGAAATACAAAGCAATGCTTGGCATTCCACTGAGCTCGCCATCCAGAGACATAAGACGTTAAGTCTCAATATGTCCAGTAGTTTCTCTAGCCAATAGTAGTAGTAGTCCTTCAAACTGAAACACAACTGTGCATTTACCTAGTGTTTGGCGGAAGAAATAGACATTGTGGTGGTACCTACCCAGGCGGACCCTCGGATATGAAATACCTACCATCAGTACTTACTACAAGTATCAAATTATGACTTTTAGCAATGCGTTCTTGCGATCTTAATTGTGGGCCATTTTGCGGATACAGAGGAAAAATTAAATATATAATAATCTGTATCATAGTCTGAATTAGTCTATCCTTTTTTGGAGTTTTATCTAAAATTCTTATGAAACACTGTTTTGAATTTTCGTGTACGATATAGTAAAAAACACAACGGAAATCATTACGTCCAGTCCTAAAATTACTTTTTTATTATATAGAAATAACTACATTTGGTCAAATAACTGTTTCTATTGTTTTTTGAAAAGCATTTTAGTTTTTATATTTAATAGTCTTTGCATACCTAATAATTATTTTTTTGTAAATATATTTAAATAGAAAGGTATCGCGTAAATCCCGGCAATATGAATTTTGACAAGGAATTAAAATAAATATTTTTTACCAATATCAAAATAAATTACATAAATTAAACATTACAATTAGTTTAGATCTACGAACCATCTTAAAATCACGGGTAAAATTTACTTCCGTAGTTTCATTATTATTAAAAATGTTAATATATTTTTTGAATTTTTGTAATAATGTTATTAATTTTGTATGTGAGTGTATGGGACATATCGGCTTACGTTTAGTACGGGTAACGCACCTAGCACTAGATGTCACTCAGGCCCACAATCTTATCTTGAAGTACAGTCGGTTGTAGCCGACCTCCGGTTTATTGGTCGTCGTTTATTATCAAGATAACTTATCTTTGAGGAGCCAATTAAATTTGAAAACAAAGGTAACATAATAAGGCGCCACAGTAAACTCGGGCCGCGGCGGGCGCGGCGCGGGGCGCGGTGAGGCGGGGAGGGGGCGGCTGGAGAGTCCGGGAGGGGGGGAGGGCTCTCTGGTTCTATCGAGTTGCGTAGGCGCTGCTCTTTTGTCGCTCAAAGGATTTATAAGGCAACATTGTGAGGAATAGGCTGTTGTGTTATCGCCACTTGGGTTGTGCGACCGAACTCCACCCTGTATTTATTACACACGCATTTTATTTATGTATTTACAGACTATGTTCTGGATAAACGAAAAATTAATAGTTAACATTGATACACATTTATTTTGTTCTGAAAAGTGCATACTGAAGAATCAATGAAAGTTGTTTGGTTTTGAAAAATTATGTCACTCGTGTTAGAAATGAAGCCGTCTCCACACTTGGTCTATATCCGCTCAGCGCCTCAATCTTCCCATTTTATTGCCCTTATTTCTTCCAAAGGTAGACACAAAGAACTGTGTTTATAGCTAATGATACTTAGGTGTGTATTTTAACACAAAACCCTGGGCCTCCAAAAGGTACATGTAAAAAATACACAACACTTTATAATAAGGATACGATTGCGGGACATCGACGCAGGATTCCCTTTGGTGGCGCCTATTTTTTGTTGGCATTTTTTGAACGCATATTAAACTGCGAGGTTGGCAGTGTAATAAAATGGCAAACGGTAAGATATTTAACTGCCACTTTCGGTGGTCCGTGTTATGGCCACCTATTACATGCATATTTATATTCTTAAGCGGTAGACGCGATCTGTATCGATTGTTTTGTGTAGATCACAGCTTTTAAAACTATTGTTGATTTGTTTGAACGTTTGTTTTGAAAACAAATCGTGGAAATTCGTAAAACGTGTCTGTGGCTTATAATTGTATAGTTTTGTGCGTTTTATTATTTCATCCGGGCAGTGATTTTGGGATTCTGTAATGCTTGGTTTTATTTTATACTATACTTCATTTTCAATACTTTGTTTCATATCATTCATGACTTCATAATTATAGGTTAATCCGGCAACGAAATATTTTCTCCTTACGTACTTAAGATTTGCGAAAAACTAAGCATCCCCACTTTTCCAGAGTTTAGCCCAACGAGTAGTATTTAATGATTACCAAATTTTTATGATTTTATTCAATAAGTTACCAGACATGCAAATAAACCAAAAATATACCTACGACAGAAAATGCAACTGCGAATAATTTATGTGGACTTCAATACCCAACTCCAAGTCCATAGTAACAATCGTTGGAACGTTAAAATGTTATTACTGAGGGGAAAATGTACGCAGAACTGGCTGAAGTTAAGTGAAGAGAATAAATCATAAACACGACTCACATAAAGCCACCAACAAAAAAATACACTGAAATGAAATTAGGGTAACAAGTCAAAGTTTTCCTTTGACTTACTCCGGCGGGTCACGCGAACCGAAACATCGGAACACAATGTCCCTGGGAAATAAGGTATTTAACATTACCAAATTGAATTATTATGGACGACGCACAAACCAAAGAAATGAATATAAATTAGCAATTAAAGAGCCATGGAACGAACGTCTGTGCTTGTGTTTCTGTCAATATTTGAAGAATAAAGTCGGATTGAATGTTTTTGGTTTAATTAAATAAGGGATTTATTGGAATGGTTTAAATAAATAAATAAGCTCAACATACTCATAGTCATAACTCTAAAGTAATATAATAAGGTTAAATGGGAATCAAACGCTGGGTTGTAGGTATCATAAACTACGAGAGAATTGTTAGTACTACAACACCCTATCCCGACACAATTTTTGTGGGATTTACAAAAAGGCGCGGAATCGAAGCCATTTACGCAATTCTTCTTGGTTTACACATCAAAGAATAAACTGATCTTCACAAAATTCTGTTATTCTTAACTCCAGAATCGAATGAAAAAACCTATAACGATACTCAACTGCAAACGACTAATTATATAAAAAGCAACGATCTAACAAACCGGTGTATTTTAGAAACAATCAAAAATAGTACCTTTCTGTGTTCTGTATAGATACGGAACCTCAAGAGGCCCACGACGCTGGATGCGTTCAGCGACAAACAAAGCATCACTTTAAGATTAACCCCATCAACTTAAGATAACACCGAACGCTGCTGTGTGGCCTATCGAAATAAATCAAACCGACAATTGTTTCTTCCTACTGTGAAGATATAAATTGTTTAAATCGATGAGATTAACTCCAATGGAAGAGTAAGGTTCGCCGTATTACTTTAATCATCTTGGGTTTAGACTAGACTTTCTTGTGTGAGCAAATAAATCGCGTTTAGAATTGAAAGCAAATCGTTTAGGTTATTTACTATTAATTTAATAAAAGGCGCTTGTGTGAAGGAGAAGACGTATATTGTTTATTTTAGACTGACCTCATTCTACTCTTGCTTGGGGCAACATAATTTGCCTCTTTAGTCTTGTTAATGTATTGTATGATTTGGCTTAAATTTTGCGAGTGGCTTACAGTTACATGCCAACTCTTCCGCAATAGTCTCAATATCTTAATAGTCTGCCACGCCGAAAATCGTTAGGTAAATGTAATATATCTACGAAGTTGTTTTGGAAACCTCAGGTATATTTTGTCACAATGATTTTTCCTTTGCTATTAAATCAAGCAATAATTGACTAAGAATGGACACAGGTGCTTGACTTGAGGTGACATAGATTTATTTATTGTACAGCTTAGGTTTCAATTGACAAAATATATTTGTATACTTGATCCACAATTTACCAAACTATTATAGTATTTTTTAATACAATATCTGTCGCATACTCAAGGTAAGGGCTTGGTTAGAAGGAAAACTGACTGCGGGGAAGGTATTTATATTTCAGTGTAATACATCTCTCTAATTTTATTATCAAATGTTGTAATGACTTTATACACTGTATTATTTTGTAACATTATCCCAAAAAATCAGTAGCCATCTACTTTTCGTCTTTACCGCAACTTCGTGAGACACGTATCATCTTAATTATTTTCAAAAAGAGGTATTTTTCCTGTAGGTTTCTTATGATCGAAAGTAATAATTCTAAAAGTTATCGTTGTTGACTATCGATATTATACGTACGTTTTGAAAAATAGTCCACTTAGGCATTGAATAAACAACTTTGCTAGCCAAAGTGTTTACTTAAATAATTTCGTAGAAATGCTTTATTTTTGTGTCATTTGTTATGGTTACAATCTCTCATATATCCATCATCACACATTTCAATAACAAACCTTGTTACTTAATTTGGCCATTATGGTCGACCTCGCAATTTATACAAACGTGGTCCGATTCCGATTTTAAGTGGCGGATAAGGTAGAAAGATCTAGTAATAGTTGAAAAAAATCGCTGAGGAATACGAAAATCGCAGAACTTCCTGTTTTTGAAGATCATGACAAAAGTCACGGTGTAACCAGTTCTGGTTGCAGTTTGGATCACTCGAAATTAGTGGTAAATTCAGCAACGGCAAATTGTCGGCACAATTTTTCTTTTATCCCCCCGCCCCCTTTTTTTCTCACAAGTTTGATTCACAAATTCATATGAACAGTCAAAATATCAATGTAATTCCTATTTTTCCAAAGCTGGAATCATCATATACCTACTACAACCGTAAAACTTAAAACTAAATAGTAAATACACAAAGTTATATAAAAAGCATCAATGAAATAGTATCAAAACTTTTCTATAACTATGCAGTATTGACAACCGAAGCAAACCATAGTCTAAGTAAGTTTCCACGTGCCTATGATCGGAGAAGGCACGGACGAGCCTGCTCGATCTTGATTACAATGCACAATACAAACTTAGCTCCAACGCTCCATTAGCGAAAGACTATATGTCACGACAGCACGGCTTATATTATTTATTCCCAGTTTCGTAACGCGCGGACTCCGGGCAGAACACAAACAAATGAACGTTTATACACCTTAAATAAAGAGGCAACTTAGTTTTCACGAATGCTCGATGCTGTTGATGAGTTTGGTGTTTTGCCAGTGATAATTAATTTATGGTGGATTATTTTGTACGTACTGGCGATAATGAAGATCGAGAAAAAAAATATTTGCACAACAAATCTTGATAAGATTTTTTTAAATCGTTAAACTCTGAATCACAAATTGTCACGAATTGTTTTTTGTAACATACCTACACATTTATGAACTACATATTTTATCTATAAACAAGTTGAGCAGAAGTTTAGCGAAATATAGAATTTAATTAACACCTTTCAATCAAACTACTATGTACAATTTAATTACATGCAATTGGATATTGATTGCAATTGACAGAACTTACTCATTTTTTTTACAAACGACGTAGGTTTATGGCTTCATTAATTAAGACTATGTGTAATTAAAAAGGCGCTTTTAAAAGGTAAGTATTCGTAAATGAAACATTGTAGTACAAGCATGCCTTGTTTCTTACTGAAAAAGTCTTAATTATGCTATTAGGTGGCCATTAAACAGAAGCTACGAGAAATATTTATTATCGATAGAGAGGACATGTATACTTCGAAAGCGTTGGGGCCAATTATTTCTGATGACCGAAGGCAAAAACAAAGTGGTAACGATAATAAATTAAACAAAAACATCCGATTGTAATGAAAATCTTATTTTAGTTTCTTGTGGGTTTTTGAAAACAATGCCGCCTAAAATGTTTAATTTACATCGGAAACCGTGAAACAAAAAGTTTAATGCGGTGACATGCGCCGACACACCAAAAGCCTAGAGTTGTCGGCAGCGGCGGAGCGGCGAGCAGCGGCCGGCCGCCGCGCGCCCACGCAAAAAGAACGAATCATTAGGAGGCGCCACACGAGATCCCATTTAAAAGTATGAGAATATTTTCACAAAAAGCTTCACATTCAACTCCAAGCACATTCATTTTATGGGAACAATGAATGATTTTTGTATTTTTCTTTAATTCTATGTCGATTTTATCCGCGGCGGTATGGAGGCGAGTCAGTGGTTGTCGCCTCGTTCCGTCTTCGACTTTTTGCCGCGGGCGACGCGGGCGTCGGCGGCGAGCGCTGGTTTTATTCACGCGCCGCTAATCCCCTCCCCCGTGCTGCTCCATGCGCCGTACACACCGCACACTGCACACTGCACACTGCTCCTTCTTTCACGGCACCTTATTAGCGCCACATGCGATGTGCAGCGCGCTGCCCACCTACCAGATTTATTCTCGAGCCCGCGACCACGACGACCTCTGTCCGACTAGAGTGGCCGCCGTCGCCGCCTCGCAGTACTGCTCACTTACGACGCTAATTAACTTAAGTATTTGACTCATTAACCGCAGATGTTTAACTAAGACGATTAAAGTGTACATCAGCCGTGTAGCGGATCCATTGTTGAATCACTATTCGAGTTGGAAAGCTCCATAATTTATTATAGGAGTGAAACTGACGGGTGGAAACATTGCGGTTCTTGGATATTTTTTGTAATTTATTTGCCGAGCGGATCTATGACGGGGACGCGTAACGTATCGACGTGACGGCGTAATGGTGCGGAGACAATGGACTTGAAGACTTGTTTATTGAGTGGATGGAGTTGTTTTGAAGCAGAGTGTGCGCAGGAGTGGAGGCGGGCCGCCGGAGAGCCAATGATAACCGCTCGTGCGGTGGGAGGAACGAGTAATCACGCATTAACAGCAGCGGCGACCTCCGCCAGATTCACTACATCCATATACCTTTATGATTCATTATACACTTTTTTGTGCAACTAAGCTTATTAAGTTCTTGAGCAGTCCGTAGTTCGAATAACGTGGCTAACGTAAAACTCGTCTTGTAATTGAGATGTTATTGTACCTTTTTATGAACTTCTTTTTCTTTAATCTTTATTATTTTGTTAATACTTATAGTATCCGCGGGTGAACACAATTTAATGTGTGATAAGATTTTAGTGTCAATATATTCTCCTAATTATACCATTAGCGCTCAATGCCGCGCACACAAAACAACGGATTTTATGTTGTGTTTGCCTTCTAACGGTCATTTTGAATATTTATATTGCTCATAATTTAAATATGAATGCTAGACTTCCTTCCGTTGATGGTCTTCTTGTATGTATACGATAATATTTTTAAAACTAAATCTGTAGTTTATGAAATGATAAATAAGTAAAAATCGATGCACATGTCAGGTGCGAGGAATACAAAATTCGAGAAGGAAATACAATGTTTTTTATGCATCAATATTAAAGAAAGCTATTTAAAATGTACCGTGTTTAGTCTGTGGGTGGAATTTCTTGTAACATTCAAAGTCACGTGTCGAAATAAACATACGGACTCGTGTACGACATTTTTTTTGTTTAAACTTTGAAACAAATCTGAGACGTGTAATTATTTTTATGATAAAATTAAATTAAAAAAATAATAATTATATAATATTTTTGTTATTTCCAATAAGTAGTACAAAAGAAACAACACATAAGCATGTACATATAATAAGGCTGCACAGAAAAAACTTGTACAAGGCATTATATACATAGTCCGATTTCTAAACTGAGTCATGCTCGTATTATAGGAATCGGTTTACATCCGTTTTACACTAGCTATTAAGTAGCATCGACAAGGTGGACATTGTTGTACATTTAATTTCTATAAAAGTAATAATCACAATAATATATGTATTTTTAAAGTAGAGTTAATATTAAAAGTAAGTTAATGTTAATTACAATTTTCGTTTAGCACTATATCAATTAATAATAATCTAGTTTTGCTGCATGAATTTCTATTTTAAAACTATTAATAGGTTTTCAGTTTCATTGTAATCTAAAGATTGTAACCAAGCACATAATTTTTGTTTCGCTTTATATTTACATAGTTTATACAGGGAAATCTTGCTGTTTATTTTATTGTACAGTCTAGAAGTCAGGCTGGCAAACAATCGCACCTAATCTTTTTCTTACGGTGTTCTTATTCAAGGGGAGGTCAATATGTCTTCGCAGAAGGGCACGGAGAATAAATATCTGCCTCACGGTTAGAACTTTGCTCTCCTTATATAATTTGGTAGTGGGGTACAGACGTGGCTTGCGATGCATGACCTTGAGGATGTATCTTTGTGTTCTCTCTAATTACAGAAACAGGGTCTTATGAGCTCCACCCCAGGCAGGGACTGAGAATGGATTGGCAAAGAGCTACATACACTGTCTTCATAATGGTAAGATCTGAAGAGTAACGGAGATTTTTGAAAATGTTAATAAGCTTTCTTAGCCGCTGTGTGAGGGTAGTTATTTGTGGTCGCCAGTCAAGTCTCATCAATTAAGATTCCTGAATACCTTATGGAAGTAACATTTTGCAATGGCATACAGCAGTTTGTGTTACTATTATTCGTGCATTGGTGAGCGATGAGAGACAATGTTTCGGCGGGAGGGATTTTTGTATTTTGTATAACCAAGAGCTTACTCTTCTCAAAGTGTCTTCTGCAAAAGACTTGGCCTCTAACCAGGTGTCACCATATATTAACAAGGCTGTATCATCAGCATATGCAAAAATATCGCAGTTAGTGATTTTCATCTTACACAACTCGTTTACGTACACCAAGAACAGGGTGGGCCCAAGGATACTCCCCTGTGGTACACCGTAGTTAATTTTTGCCTCTTCACTTACTTTGTTATCAATCTTCACCGTCTGGGTGCGATTTGTCAGATAACTTTTAAAAAGATCCAAGATCAGTCCACGAACACCTATGGCTTCCAATTTTGATATGAGGATAGGGATAGAAACCGTATCAAAGGCCTTCGATAAATCCAGAAATACACCATAACCTTAAAACCTTTGTCTAATTTGTCAACTAAATCCTCAGTGAAATTTACGACAGCATCTTCAGTGGATACACCAGCTCTAAACCCATATTGATTCTTAGATATAATATAGTATTTTACAAGGTAATCTGTTAAACAATTGTTCAATATTCTTTCTAGAATCTTTGACACACTACTCAAAATTGATATAGGTCTATAATTTTGAACTTGTTCTCTATTCCCATCCTTATGAATAGGAGTTACTAGGGCTTTTTTCATGCTATTGGGGAATATCCCTGTGGCAATAGAGGTATTACAAATGTGAGTTATGGGTGATATAAATTTATTGCTAGATAGTTTAACTATTAGGGGTAGTATATTATCCCAACCTGCAGCACAGTTTCTCCGAAGTGAGGCAATAATGGTAGCCACTTGCTGTTCAATGACCGGTGTGATAGCTAGAGAGTTGCATGGTGGAGACAGTTCGTTGTGTGGACTTTGTTTGTCTGGAAGTATGATTTTGGAAACCAGCTTCTCCCCTAGGCCAACGAAATACTGGTTTACGCAGTTTATAGATATGTACTCATCAGCTGACATGTGAAGTAGTTCCTTTGGAGGTGTTGTCTGACGTTTTCTGCCTGTGATTGAGTTTATAACATCCCACATGGTTTTGGTATTCTTACCAGTATTAGTAAACTATTCTTTTGCGTATTTGCATTTGAGTTTTCTGAGTAAATCGTTACAAAAGTTGCGGTTTCTCTTATAGGTTATAAGAAGAATATTGTTGCTGCTATTTTTTCTTACATACATATGCATTTTATCGCGGTTTCGAATGCACCGAAGAAGACCTTCTGTCATCCAGGGTTTTAGCAAGCGACTTCGTCTTGTAACAGTCTTTTGTGCCGTGTGTATAATAATACAGTTTTTTGTTTTAGAAATCAGTATATCAGTCGCTAAATTTGCATCATGAGCTTCCATAACTGGCCCAAAATCACATTTATTGATGTCTTTTTCAATTGCAAGATAATTCAGTCTAGTAATATTATGCTTTGTAAAACCATGGTAATTAGTTTTGCGCTGTTCGAGAAAAAATTATACTGGTTGGTGGTCTGTTATATGCGTATCCAATATCACGGTTTTTGTCGGAGAATCGGTTTTTACAAAAATGTGATCAAGGCAATTTTTGTGTCTCGTGGGACGTGTATGCGCTGGAAGTAGTCCCAAGGAGGCCGCAACAAGAAGATATTCGTTACAATTTCGATCACAATTATTCTCCTTTTTAATGTCAATGTTCATATCACCTATGACTACTATGCTTTTGTATGTTTTTATTGAACTAACAACATTTTCTAGACTCGCGTAAAAATTTGTAAGGTCCAGGTGTGATGGAGATCGATAGAGCCCAACAATGGCTGTCGTACCAATAGTACATAACAAGCAGTTAGCATCCAAAATTATAACAACAACTCGAGCCCTGTAATTAAAGTTACAGAAACATAGTTAATAAATAATTCACATAATCAATAATATGTATATGATTTTCCTTATCAAAAATGATCGATTAGAAGTATTAACTGTTATAACTAGATACGTATACCGCCCCTAGCTATCGGTTAAGCAGCCCGCAACAGACGTGCACGTTTTAATGTTGTATGAATTATAACGCGCATCGTTCGGTAATAAAAACTGTCACAGGATATCGGCGAGGCATAAATAAGCGATGTCGGGTAGCGCTCCGGTACACGGTCGATCCTCGATTAGGCAGGCCTCGCGTGACAAACCCCTATTTGTTCGATCATTGTCTTACTCCGCATCCTCGCGCCATCACAACATACAAGAACACACACAAACTGCAGGCCGGCAATGTAACAACAACTCGCAACCAAAAACCCAACATTAACGCGTGCCAATTACTAACTCTACACTCGGACATATTTGGCGTTTGTTCAAAAAGGAAACATTAGAATACCGACGAAATATATGCAACGGGAATCCAAAAAAAAACTTACATTAGTTTCAGTTCCTTGAGACGTTATCACATAGATCTTTATACTGTGCTAATTAGAATGATATTTTCAGAATATAAATAATTTTGAATTATAATTGTATGACCGTATACACGAAGAACAAAAGAATGGAAAATTAAGTTTTTACAAACCAGACAACATGGCTTAGTTTATTTTTGCGTACAGGTGTAAACAGTATATTTTACAGTTGGTGTTAAATCACATGCAATTAAATCTGTGGACCAATTCTTGGCGTAAAAGAACACTTTAAATGCAAATGTTACATAAATAACCTTTGATAAAATTAAATAATTGACTTGCGTCAATTATGCTCCATTGTTTGAGGATCTTGTAAACAACACATTATCTTTTATTACTTCATTACCCAAAACAAACCTTTTGACTACTAATAATTAATAAATTTGTTCATTTTGATGTTATATTTAATATTTTTTTCAATCTTTAAAATTTTACATTTGATTTGAGATTGTCGCGGTTAGCTGTTCATTTAGTAATATAGGTATATAATATATAAGATGTTTTGTTTAATTTATAACCTCTTTAACTTTATTTTAACTCAGTAAATAAAAACCTTATCAACAATCATAGAGGCCTTATTCATACACAGCTTTAAACACTATTTTAACTATCGAATGTTTTGTCTTCTTCGCTCAAACTGAATTCAAAAGTTGTTCGAAAGGGACAAACCATTCGATAACTAAAATAGGTTTTATAACTGTCTATGAATAAAACTAAAAATGTTACGAATTTCATCAACGCAGGCTCTAAGTGAGTATTAACTCGTCAACAACACACTACAAAGACACCCTGTACGCACTTCAATTGTTACTACGATTAATTTTAATATATAAAATAATAATTAAAATAATCACATGTAGCGGGATGCGCTGGCGCGTTGAGTTAATGAGCACGGCAGTACACTACAGTCGGACAGGCGTTTTAACAATTTCTAATTTATTTTATATTGGGTTTTTATTTAATTTATTCAGTGTGAGAGAAGTGAGCAGGTTTCCGATGCTTGTTACGATACGATAATCTCGGCTTACAGGATGTTTGTGGCGGTTTAATTGGCACTCGAAATGCTTCGACGTTTTTGCGCCTGCCTTTATTGCAGGCTAACGAGAAATGAACATAGTTATGTGGGATATTGTGGCTCGCATGTCTTGGCTCGTGATGACTCTTCTTAATCTCGCCATTCTCAACTATTGTCTCTTTGGAATTGGGTGGAGCAACATTGCTGATGGAAAATATTTCATGCGGTAATGTCTATGCAAGTTAATGGAAATCAGTTGGTGCCAATTCTGCGCTCCCAACAGGAAACTTAAGTTTCTCACGTAAACTATTGAAATGACATATTTTTGGGGGTCTTTTAAAGATTGTTTCATTACAAAGTCAGCAATGAAGAATTTCAATAAATTTAATAATTTGACAGTTAATAAGAAAGAATGCCTTTTCCACATTTTTCTATCTAGTTTTTATCAACTGTTAAATCAAATAATTTGATGACGTACATAGGAATATTTATCGTTTTTACGCGAGTCATAATTATTTCAAACCATTAAAAGTAATCATTTAAAGCAAGTCTAATTTCATTATGTGGCCGATAACAATTTACTAGGTTTTTAAGTTTTTCTACCTTTGCTAAATGTTAATAAAAGAAATAGCGCTATCTTTTTCAATGAATATAATATGTTATATGAAGGATGTATTTTTCCAGTAAAGTGTGTGCTAAAAAGTGGGTACTTATTTTTTATTTTACTTATTTTTATGTAAATCTATTTTTTACAATCCTATCTAATTACATTTTCCATTCACAAAATTTAGGTATCAAACAGAAACTAATCCAAACACAAAATAATTTATAAGCCTTAATTATAGAATTGTTTGATTTACCCGCCGGGCACTACAAAGCTTACATTCTTGCAAATTGATATCAATATATTATAACTTTGTACCATTGCCGGTTGAAATTCAAAGAATTTCATGTGTTTACTATTGAGACGCAGCGTGTTGAAGGATCGATGGATTTGACGACAGCATAACAGTTGGCGTGAGAACGCATGTGAGGTTATTATAAGCTATATAAAAGTAGGTATTATTTATCCTGAAACCTGTATTGAGTCCTGTTCACTTTGTAATTGGATTTTTGATGCTGTGGTTGGTTGCTACTATTAGAACAATCATTTGTGGTAACAAAAAACATCATCGAATATACCTAGTCAGGTCATAAATTCTGTCACATGTTTAATATAAAATAATTGAAACAAGTTTATTCATTATGTAACCATTTATATACCAAAATGAACTCAAAAAAACATAGATTCTTATGACACTAAAGTTTATTCAAAATGACCTCCGTGATTTTGAATACAGGCCTTCAATCTGCGCGGCCAGTTGTCTATCGCAGCACGAACGAGGTCCATGTCAATATCGGCGGCTGCCTTAATCAAGGATGTCTTGAGTGACTCCAAATTGGAATGAGGCTTTGAGCACGCCTTTTCATCCAAGTGTTGCCATATCTTGTAATCTAACGGATTCAAATCTGGACTGGAGGAGGGCCAGTCTTCGTGCCGGATGAAGTCGATTTCACGCGCCGCCAGCCAGTCTTGTGTGCTCTTCGCTCTATGAGCTGGCGCCGAATCTTGTTGGAATACCCAGTGCCTGTTATTGAACATGGTATGAGAAACAGGTTCCACAAGGTTCGTCAGGACTGTATTTTGATACACAACTGCATTCGTTTTTACACCTTTCTCACAAAAATGTACCTCTGTTAAGCCCCAATAAGAAACTCCTAACCATACCATGAGCGAGGATGGAAAATGACCTCGTTGGAACCGCGGAATACGGTTGCTCGCTTCTTCACTACTGTGTGCGTACACCTTATCATTTTGTTTGTTGTAGCTCTCTTCTACGGTAAAAAAATTTTCATCTAAAAAAAGATTTTCCCGATATTTTTTTCCCGCGTACCGCTTCAACAAAGCGCGGCATCTCTTCAGTCTCAGGTCCATTAGACGAGCATTCAAACGATGTCCTGTTTTTCTTCGATATGCCCGAAGCCCTAAGTCTTCATTTAACATCCTTTTCACCGTGGTTCTGCTTAATCCCATCTGAAGGGCCAACAGTTTCTGTTTACGTTTGGGATTTCTTTGAATTCGCGCCTTCGCAGCTTTTATCACTGCTGGAGTCCTAACAGACCGAGGGCGACCACTTCTTGACCTGTCATCTACACTAGAGTCTTCATTATATCGTTTCATGATACGATAAACGAATCTTTTGGTTATATTCAAATCTTTCAGTATGTCAAAAATTTGAATTGGCGCGTAACCGCAACGATGCAACGCAATAATTGCAACACGGTCTTCTTTAAGCGTCCACTCTATATTTAAAAATGAGTAAAATTCTAAAAAGTATACCTTTTTTTTTTCACGAACAATTCTTTGTGGCCAGCATTCTAAAAGAAAAGTTTTTACTGTGTGACAATACTTATGACCTGACTGTGTTGACACTGCTGAAAACAGATCTTCCTAAAGAATTTTCACGATTTGTTGTTTTTTAGATTGTATAAAAAGGCAACCTACCAATTATTAAACAAAAATTAAAAGATCATAAATCTTCAGGATATAAATATCACCGATTTTTAAACTGTAATACAGAAAGAAAAATTGCCATAATTTAAATTTGTTGAAGCAAAATACTAAATCAAATTTCCAACATAATGCCCTCTAAAAGCCGTTAATATAAGTCAACCAAACACAATGATATTAGCAAATATTTCCGGCGGTGACTATTTACAATCAAACCATTCAATCACAATTTAAATGTAAAAAATCTGTACAATAGAGCAGCAATAAATAAAGTGAGGCGACACAACAAATCAACGTCGCATCTAAGCGAGCAGATTATACTCGGACAAAGCATTGACCCGTTGCGCTAAAACGCGGAATCAAAAATATTCGCGCCGACCCCCGCTCATAACTCAGCAATCATCGGTCCATATTCCACGATCTTCGGACAATGGATCGGACAACACACAGTTAAAGTGCGCGAATGCCGTGAGCGCTGAGCGGTGAGCGCTGGCCGCTGAGCGACTATAAATCATTGACATAGCGGAAGTGCGTGGCCTGCCGCTGGTGAGAGAACCCCAGCAATAACGGTTAGGCCGCCGTCTCCCGGTCTCCGGCATTTGCAGCGTTATAGATAAATTAAATGCCAACACATCCCGGCCGGCAAACGCAGCGGCGCGGCGCGCTAGGAATGTCCGAATAAATTTTTTGATAAACGCACCGGAAGCTCCGCTTATTACGTGACGCTGCCTCCGTTCCGTCTTTTGGCTCCTCGGTCATTGTTTTTCTCGGACGGTATTTGGGGAATTTGAAGGTTTTATTCGATCCGGCATATGGGAAGCGCGGCTCTTTGAATCGATTAGATCGTAATCGATAAGGTGTAATAGGTCAGTTTTGTGTCGGAATTAATCAAGCGTCAAAGGGCTGGCTATAATTGAGCGCGGAAGGCTGCAGGCTGCGGGTGTGTCGTATATCTCACTAATTAATGGATTCGCTAGAAATGTTTTTGTCACAAAAGATACCGCTTCACGGGAAAAAAACTTCTCGGCTCTTTTATACCTACGTAATAATAACCCGTTTGATGATGTCGCGCATGTGTTAGAGACAAAATGTGTTGAACAAAGGCTCCGAGCCGCCGTCATTACACCCGTGAGGGGTTGCCGGCTCAGATGCGTGCAACATCGATATAAAGATATATTAATACAAGCGCCCATAAACAAGCAGTTGATGATGATAATTCGAACGCATAAAACAAAGCTTTATCTATGATCGAAAGGCAGCCCCCGGAGAATTTAGTGTGAAATGTGTTCTCAAAGACACCGTTTAGTAGCGTAATGCGCGTGACTGTCGTACAAATTATGCATTTTCGAGACAAGTCGATTTTATTGCCGCGGAAGTGACGTCAATAAAGCATAGTGTACAGCGGTTTAATGTTCTCGTATAATATTTGATCGGATCCGTGGAGGACACGGGCCGTTCGACACGAAACGCACAGCACGCGCCTCGCCTTACGCGTCTATTGTCTTTACGAACGTCGATACTGCTTAGTGCTTAGACACAAGCCTTGTGTAATATGATACAGGACGTCGCGTCGGTCAAAGCGCTGACCTACGACTTTCTAGAAATTATATTTATCACTGTACGTCGCAAGGTTTTTACTGTTCTGTTAATCGCTTAATAGAAATCTTCTACTGGTTTTGATAAACCTATATCTAAATTACAATCATCAGCATGTTCTTGAATTTTTTCCTTCCTGAACCTCTTTTCTGTCAGATCACTGCGACTTTGAAGAAGAGTCTTCAGCTTCTTAAATGTATGACATTGTCCATATCTATGGTGTTGGTTTCTGAATATCAAGTAACATTCTTGTCCGTTTGCCTCCAATTACATAACACTAGGAAAATATAATAAAAAATATGAACAATTTATGATTGTTTATTTGCTTCTTTGATGACTACAATATTTGATTACTAACATAGTTTAATTTCATTGTATTACTAACATTTTATGTAATTCTTATTCTGAAATAAATTATGATTTGATTTGATTTGAATATTTATCAACCACAATGTACGAATCTATATTTTCTTCTGCGACCCATCAAAGAGAACCATACGTTGTAGAGCCACGCTGTTGTCATGAATCAGCCTGAATGGGCAGGTTCTTCCGGGGACAGCCCCGATATACAGATATCTCACAGGAAATAGACGTGAAGCGACAGCTTTGATGTCGTGTTTCGTTCGGTGAGTGAAATTGCAGACTACCCAATACACCTTTCTTTTTCTCAACGTTCTTTCTTTCCAGTCCTCTCCCGATTTGACACGCCAGCAACACAGGATCTAAGTGTTGTTGATTGTCATTTACATTGCTTTCATACTATCAGCTGACCTTTTTTTTTATTGCAGTGAATGACGAGACGAGCATGCCGTTCACCTGATGGTAAGCGATGCGACCGCTCATGAACAGTAGCAAAACCAAACAACATCTTGGATTACAAAGCAATGCTTGGCATTCCACTGCGCTCGCCATCCTGAGACATAAGATTTTTAGTCTCAATATGTCCAGTAGTTACTCTGGCTACAATGTCCTTCAATACGAAACACAATAGTGCATTTAAACTGTGGTTTGACGGGAGAAATAGACATTGCGGTGGTACCCACCCAGGCAGCCTCTCACGTATGAGAGACCTACCACCAGTAAAGTGTTTCCTCGTATTTCGGATCTAATGAATATAGAACAAAAAATCTCATTTTTAATAATAATATACGAATGTTGAATTTATGTAAATTATTCCACAACACATCTAATAATATAATGCATATTTATTACCACAATATGACAAAACCGTTGGCAATATCACTAAATTACAAATAAAGTGTTTCTCCCCACACAAGTTAAACAATTAAACTTAGAGTTTACACATTAACACTACTAGTTTTAAAATTATATTTCCATGTCTTATGGTAATGCTAAACCTGTTAAAAACATCTACGGAAAATAAACTAAAAATATATGCATAATAACAAAATTATATTCAATAATTAAGTGTTCTTCCAAGATAATATTTTGTAGAAAAGCCAACCAGCAATTCAATTAGTGAATATATACATAATATTTGTATTAAAAATGTTTTATTTCAATGTTTTAAGGACAATTATGGAATTTTATTCAAAAAGTGTTACAGAGGCAACTATTGTCACGGTACGTTGGTCGTTGTATGGTTTCCGGTGTAGACGTATTAGTTATGGATACGATTTAATTTACTTGTAATATATCTAACAATTTTATATAGATATGTAACTTTTTTGTTTAATAAATGTTCCCTCTTTTAATGCGAAGTTAATACATATTTTTGCACAAGTACTTATTATAATTCAATATACAAATTCAAAATATAAGAATCTGTTATTTGATTTAAATTAGGAATTTGAATGTTTTTTTTATTTCAATATTTTTTATCGGTTTACAATAAATATTGTTGTGCACTGAAGAAAAACTTTTCTGCCTACCAAGTATTTTCACTTTACTCAAAAGATAGGTATTTTATAAGGACCACGCTAAGTAGCTATCTTTTTGGTAAGTATTAAATAAGAATCTTATAATGTACAAGCACAATTGTTATTTTTCGAAACTCAATATGCTAACAAAGTCAACGTCGAGAGCGCAAAGATACTGTAAATGCCATGAAAAACCGGGATATTTTAACCTTCGCCTGAACGTAAATATTTTTCCATCAAGAAAGTAGCGCACTCACGTCTTAAAGGTCCACAATATATTCTAGATTCTTCTTAATGATCTCATGATCAGGTGTAATTTTAAGTAAATATTTGCGGGTAAAATTACAGTATTTAGTTCCTTGTCACACTCATATCAACTTATTTGTCTCCATAGGTTTCATAGAAATGGGAATATATATGGGAATTGTTCTAGATTACCTTTAAGTATAGTTTTTATAGATGCCGTCAAGGGTCAAGGGTCGATAGCAAAACTATTGAGGCCACGAAGATTAGGCGATATGAAGGAGAATTAGCCAAAAGGCGGACCTTGGCTCCAGCCGGGATAATGCCAGGTAGAAGATTATTTTTTATACATTTATCACCACCAAAAGTACCTTATGGCATACGCAATGCTATCCGATTGTAGTATATAGTATTAAGCTGGTAATTTCTTACCGTCCGACGCAGTTATTACTCAAACGATGAGGAAAACATCGTAAGGAAACTTGAATACCATAGCGATATATAAGAATAGTTGTGGTATGTAAAAACGGCCAACCTGCACTAGCCAGTATGGTGGACTATAACATGGCCTAACTACTGTCAATCGTACTCTCGACTGTAGAGTAGGCCCGCAGTACCCTGCAGTGGGAAGAATGTGGGCTGATATAGTACAGACGCAGTTATGCTGACCTGTTCAAAATACACACAGGACCCGAAACGTAAGTATATGGGAGGCCGTTTGATTACCACCATTGGTAGCTTTCGCACATTTGCTCATCCGTCTCCTCAATAAACTTCCTAATACCAACTTTTTCTCTTCCATGTAATTAATAAGATTGTCTTATAACATGTCTAGCCAGATGATTCGTTTAATTCTTAAATTTTCATCATCATCATCATCTCAGCCACAGGAAGTCCACTGCTGAACATATCCTCCAATGATCTCCACATCGACCAGTTGAACGCGCCCTGCATCCAACTACTTCCTTAAATTTTAAAAGTAAGTAATCTATGAAGTATGCCATAATGAAGGCAGATATGGAGTTTTAATATAGCCCACGAGCGAAGAATTTCATGTATACAGGCCATTGTTGGCAGCCGCGCCTCATTATCCGAGTATTAATCTCTACAGAACTATTCATTACCATAGATAAAAAATTACTATCAATTGTTAGGTGAAAGTGGGTCATTTATTTATTTCCTATATAGGTATATAAGAGTACGGAGCCTAATAGAAGTTTGTATATTGTTTGGAACTTTAAGAATATGAATATAATGACAGGTGTGTAATTATTTAATGATATTCAAAGACATAGTATATTTTAATTAAGTAATATTTTTTAAACTGCAAATATATTAACAGGATTGGAACGGATAATTGCAACAGTGATCACGAAACTTGAACAATAATATACAGCTTCTAAAAGCTATGTGTAACTGTATTGTTAATTAATTAACTATTATCGACTGCTTTGATGGTGAAGGAAAATATTGTCAGTTCTGTGACATATCCCGATTTCTGACGTCCGTCTTCTCGATTTGATTGAAAGAAGATAAGCATTTAGAAACCATATCATCCTCCTTTGAAGCTAGTTACTAAAAAGTGCGTCAATAGGATAGAAATACAAAAGAGCAATTAATTTTAAAATTAAAAAATATTATTTTATTTAATATTATTATCGAAATAGCCTTCTAAGTAGATAGTCGTCTTAATTAGAAGAAATTTGAATGCTTGCCGTTTTCACGTCTTTTTTAGAAGTTCTACTGGTGGTCTACTGGTGGTAGGTCTCTCATATGTAAGAGGCCATCTGGGTAGGTACCACCGCAATGTCTATTTCTCCCGTGAAACAACAGTGCTTAAATGCACTGTTGTGTTTCGGATTGAAGGACGTTGTAGCCAGAGCAACTACTGGACATATTGAGACTCAACATCTTATGTCTCAGGATGGCGAGCGCAGTGGAATGTTGCTACTGTTTATGAGCGGTCGTATCGCTTACCATCAGGCGAACGGCTTGCTCGTCTCGCCATTCACTGCAATAAAAAAAAAAAAAAAAAAAAAAAAAAGTTCAAGAGATAAATAAATATGATAAATCTACTGGTGGAAAGTCTCTCATATGTGAGAGGCCATCTGGGTAGGTACCACCGCAATGTCTATTTCTCCCGTGAAACAGGAGTGTAAATGCACTATTGTGTTTCGGATTGAAGGACATTGTAGCCAGAGTAACTACTAGACATATTGAGACTTAAGATCTTATGTCTCAGGATGGCGAGCGCAGTGGAATTTTGCAACTGTTTATGAGCAGTCGTATCGCTTACCATCAGGCGAACGGCTTGCTCGTCTCGCCATTAATTGCAATAAAAAAAATAAGCATGAACTAGTCTTGCACTGGCTGAGGGTAATGCAATAGTGAAATGAACTATACGATATAAATTATATTTAAAAAAATCACCGTAAGTGTTCTGGTAGTGGTAGGTCTCTCGTGTGCGAGAGGTCTCGTGGGTAGGCACCACGGCAATGTTTATTTCTCCCGCCAAACAGCTATGTAATCGCACTGGTGTGTTCCAGTTTGCAGGACATTGTAGCTAAAGTAACTACTGGACATCCTGAGACTTAGCAACTTATGTCTCAGTGTAGCAAGCGAACGGGTATGCCAATCATTGCTCCTGCTCATGAGCGGTCATATAGCTTACCATGAGGCGAATGGTACGCTTACCTTGTCATTCATAATAACAAAAATAAATAAAATAAAATGACAAACTAGATATATAATTCTAGCTTTTAGCGCGCCACGTTGATTCGACACGTTGATGTAAATTTTTGACTAGTTGCCAATCAATCATGTATAGACAAACTGTAATTGTTATGCGTCCGGATCGAGCATAAAATAACACTCAGTGGATATAGTTGTGCATGCAAAATTGACGCTACATGAAAAATTGACGCTTAGGTGAACGCACATCAAAATCATTCTGAGTTATTTGATGCTGAAGATAAATCAATATTGTATTTTATTGAGCTCAAATTAGAGTGTAAATGTTAGTCCGTAATATTTAGTAACTTATAGTATTCAACAGGAAATTGTATAAATGCGATATTATTAAAGCCTAAAAAAACACATCGACAAATGCGTATTTCTAAAACAATACCCCCACACAACAACATTGGCAATTGTTAACTTACATGAAAATGAAAACTTTAGTTATATTTCATAAGAACATTATTAAATTCCGCACAGCAAACACAAACAATATATCTTAAACACGAAACATAACGCCTCAAATATAAATAAATGGCGCGTGACGCCCAAACGTTCTTAACGCCCTAAGAGATTTCCTGCTGAAAAAATGATATACTCCACACCTTATATTGAACGGGAAATAAATCGTATACTTCCTTTAAGTGCCAATAAAAGTTGAAGTAAATCATAAAAGTATCACTCGTCGAGAAACGTCTATAACAAGTGTGTTATAGCCGAATAATTCAGTAGGAGGGTGTGTTGAGAGATGGCTCCCTAGATCCTCGGCGCGGTTCTACCTGATATTCCCTGTGCTCTATCAAAGCCTTCAATTATTTATCGGACCCATGTCTACTTTTCATTTTACTCCTTCCCGCGAAGCCTTTCAGTCGGATAAACGTGTCGGTCCGCTGGGAATACGTTCGCCGGTGCGTAGTTCACGACAACTGTATCTCTCTTATTGACAATGATACATTGCTGTATTCCTTATAATTATTATAATTGTCCGTAAATAAACTGCAAAGTGAATTTGTACCGTCGATTGTGAACCGTTCGATCATATTTGCTTAAGTGCGAAATTGGTTGGTAATTAATTATTGCTATTTGTCAACAATTATGTGCAATATTAAGAATCGAGTTTATTAAACGATTTTTTATTAATGCATTTAACGCATAACTATTAAGCAGAATACTTTATTTAATGGTGTACACTTGACACAAGCGATGAGAACTAACTAATTTTCTGTTTATGTTATCAGAAAGAACTGTGATGACTCTAGTTCGATATTGGGATCGGAAATCAGTAAGCTATTGCATGCAAGTACGAGTAAGTACGAAGTACGGTTTGCGTATAATTTTAAAGTTCATACGCAGGAAACTGCCGGATTTAATGAATGATTAGTTCGAAGCGGCTTGCGTCTAAAATCTGGTACGTCCATCTTGAGGGTGGACGTCCACAGCTGCGTTTGTCGATATGAATTATAGCTTCAGCTCAATGAAATGGACAATTCTCTACAAAAAAAGATATTCTTAAATAAACCAAGTACTAAAACTCCTAGTACGAGTGGGCGGACTTTACACACCATAGAAATTTTACAAATCGCTATGGTATGCAGGTTTCATTAATTTTATTCATGTTTTTCGTCACCTATATAGTGTGTGGTGATTGACTATCAATACAAACATGACTCGGAGAAGTTAGAGGTGTGCCCTGGGATTCGAACCCGCGACCACCGTGAACATGCTGGCAGCCGCATCTGGTCCATTACCAAAAGGCCACACACTTTTTTGTTCTATAACTGAAGTGTATTAAAAATAAAACAAACATCTGTACAAATCACAATTCCGTTTGCATCGCACATGCGGACGCGAGCCACTAAAACCAACCGGGACATATTGAAACAGTTCCAAAATTAATTAACAATTAAATATTATAAAGCAACGATAAAAACCATTTTAATATTCCCACTTTGTGTATGAAACGCGTGCGATAATTTTATTTTTGTAATAGTGAATAATAAATCAAGGAATAATTTATAGTTACTGTACACTATAAAATGGCATTACGGTAACAGTGAAGGAAACATAAAAATTATATTATCTTTTCACGTGTACACTGATGCGTGCTTCAGTGCACACTAAATATTATGAATTATGTTCTTACTCATATATATATAATAGTTTACAATCATTCACTATTGTCAATCGACTGAAGATCTAACTTTCTATTTTCGCTATTTTTTTCCTTCTCCCTTTAAGGAGTCAAATCTTAGGCCAAGAAGTCACAGCTGACTATGAATGCCTAAGACGTTGAAAAGTGGTTTTGTTATTGATATTGAGACTTTTTGAATGTGGTAGAATATCCATACCAGCCTTGCCAGCAACCACGAAACATGATGGTGGAAAACCGTAATGGTAGACTTCCAAATGTGTTGAATTTCGACTTCAAAACTTACATATTCTGCACCGAGCAGACTGTCATATTGTCTACAAGAAATATTTATAATTTGGTCCAGATACTTTAGACTGAATTACACTTACCATCCATCAGCTATCTACCAGACGCATCCTTGGCGCAGTTAGTAAGATGTCGCCTATGAAACGTGAGGCTGCGGTTTCGATACCCGCATCGAAAGAAATGGTTGTGTGATCCACAGGTAATTGTTCCCAGTCTGGGTTTTTGGGAGACCGAAAAGCCTCTCGTAGTTCCTGAAACCTACAACACAAGACTTAATCTTAATGTGGTATTTGACTGGTGGGTGTATTTATTTTAACTTTTCCTTCATTTTACATCTTACTCCCTAGCCCAAGCAATATTAATGATGAAAGGAACGTAGCACTGAAAGTGTAACTTCTGGTTGTCTTTTGTGAATGGTACCTGTAAGACAGCCTACACAAGTAGCAGTTAAGAGTAGCATCGACTTTAATGAAATTAAATTGGTCAGAATGAACTTTCTAAAAATGCTAACACTAATTAATAAATACGCCCATCAGCCACTGGAGTATGTACCACACCCCATTATAAGATAAATATTTTGTCAAGGTCCATCTAATGCAATTTTTAGTTATTATATGAGAAGCGAAGTGGTTTAACGAAGGAAAATGGAAGGAAAACATCGTGAGAAAACTTGCATACCGTAGCAGTTCGTAAGAATTTCTATGGCTTATAAATTCCACCAACCCTTACTAGACTGCGTGGTGGATTATATGAATTATCCCCTCTAAATGGTACTTTCGATGGTAGAGGAGGCCTGTGCCCAGCAGTGGGACGTATGTGGGCTAATACAAATACAATATAAGAGACTTCATTTTGAGACATTTTATTGTCAAATCTTATGGGAGGTGTCTAGGACAATATTGGATACTGACATTGCGTATGACCACTTCCTACTTCCACGTCCATCTTGGACGAATCTTTTATTCTAATGTGGTAAGCGTTAGTTGGTCACTCTGGCGCTTTAGAGATACAAATCAGATTATCATTTCTGTAAATAAGTTTTTATATTTTGTTGAAGTATAATATTATTTGATGATCAGGCATATTTATTTTCTCCTCTATAAATGCTCTTTTCGGACTAGTCTTTTGATAAAATGTATTGAAACATTGAATTGCATATTCACTTTGTTAAATTAGTCTACAGTATAAATGATGATTCTTAAACCTATGGTAGAAGAAATGTATTCGCATGAGTCAACGTCTTATAACTTTTTATCTCAGCATCAGGAAGTCCATTGCTGAACACAAGGCACACCCAAGGATTTCCACTTCGACTTGTAGGAAGCGGCCTGTATCCAGCGACGTCTTATAACTACCATTAAATCCTAACATTATTTGGGCTAAGGACGCTTCTTAAATTAGGCGATTAAATCCCTTTGCTTGATCCATGAGACATAATGTTGTGTTATGGCATGCGGTATTAGCGCGTGCGTGAATGTACCGCGCTGTGCGGCAACATATACCACAATTTATTTTAATGTTATGTTGATAGACGCGCATCGCATTCCAGACAGGCAAGTTCGCGCGACGTGACATACCCACTTCGTCTCTTTAACCGGCAAAAAACACCACATAGTAAAAACATCTGATATTTTATTCATCTTCGACCATTAATTAAGTCCAATTTCATGCTAAAATACCTTTATGTTGAAAATTGAGAGTATAAACCAGTCGTATCGCACGAGCAGACGCTATTCCGCGCAATCGTCGTCCATTGAGGCTCGCTGAAAAGGTATTCCTTATGTGTTAGTGTATAAAAGTAGTGCGTAGGTGCCACTCGGGCACAATACGCCGACATCTCACGAGGTTGCGGCCAGTTATGTGAGGCAAAAAGCGATGATAATGACAAAGAGCATCGGCGCAAAGGGCGCGGGATGAAGTCCGCCGACGGACGCGTGGCGAATAAAGATGCGCTCCTCACGTAGACTTAGGAACTCACAGATTTACCTAAACATATCATTAAAAAAATTACGATTGAATTTTACGTCACGGCTTAATGGGTTTTCCAATAAGCGTACGATCGACCTTTTGATGGCCTTGGCCCTTGCTCACTTCGCACAGATGTTTTATTTCACATAGCTTTCATAAAACCATTTACTTACAAGACGTATAATGCAGAGTCATTAACAGAAAAAACTTCTGAAGAACGTTGCATTAATTTGTAAGTATAGCTAATTATGGGAATTCGATACGATGTAAATAGTTACACCGTATTTGAATAAAAGCACTTAGAATTAATGCAGTCACAGTATGCATTAGCATTATAAACACATACACTGTAAAAATACTATAAAATGCATAAAAATCATAATTATTATGTCGATGTTCAATTACAGAAATTGCTTTTGTGCACATGTCTGTAATACTGAAGGTATTAAAAAAGTATTGTAGCAGATTCTATAATGATGATGGCGGTTTTAAAGAATAGTTTAATAATTCGTGTGGATAAACATCGCGTCGTCAGTATAAAGGTTCAATCCAGGATATGTGTGCAATAATAAAAGAAAGGCATATAAAATCTATGATTGCTCAGTTATTGATTTCTAAAACCCTAATAGGATGGTTTGCCTTGGAAAATGGGTACATGATCCCGGTAGTAGTCTCAAGGCAATGACAATACCTTCAATGGATCCAAGCCCATACATTTAGGCCAAGCAAATTTAAAATTCATATTTGCGTTGCAACACTAACAGATAATAGCAGTAACACAGAATTGTCTGCCGCCAATCTATGATTTTTATAGACTGCAGTGCAATCACTGTTAGAAGCAGTACCTGCACTATACCCAACCAAAAAAAAATATGGCGTACCGTAGATATCTGAACTGTACCAGCCCATATACGTCCCACTCCAGGGCACGGGCCTACTCTACAATAGAGAATTCGATTAAGTGTGGTCAGGCCATATAGTCCGTACATGTTCCTACTTCAAATTCTCTCGTTATATCAGATAACCATGACATAAGACCACTACTTATGATGGGGTCACGGCTATATTATACTATACTTGTAAGCATAAGTTGAAGTCTGTGAGTTTTGAGCATGACATTTCTAAACGTTCTAAAGTCTACATGATATAAAATCGGAGTGATACTTCTCAGTGGCATGGATAAGAGGGAGTCCTAAGGCAATAGTAAGAACACGTCGCCGACAACATTTGGGGGGTCACGTAACGTAACGATGCCGAATTACCCGCTTGCGCAACTGATCCTTATTGTATCAAGGGAAATATGCCACTGAAACGAAATAAAAAGTATTCTTGCGAGATAAAAGTTGATCGCGTTACTTCATCCTCATGACCAATGTATCAAATCAGATTTCGGTATTGACTTCGAAAATTCCCCGAAATGGGCTTTATTTAATGGTTTATTAGATCAGTTTATTATTTATTTATTTTTTAAATGTGGGGTTTATAGACTTCTTATTTATGGTCTTTTAATATTTCTGTTAATGGCACATTATTATTGACATTTGTAATATTTAAAAAAATCATTATAACAACCCCCAGTAATCATAATTTACAAAACAATACATCAACGACAGTACGCGTTTCTATTTTCAACATATTACAGTAGTAAACCTGGCATATATTTTTTGAACCTGACTGTATATAATTTTGTTTATTTTGAACATTATTGTATTAACAGTAACATTAACTAAGAAAGCAACAAATATACCTACCTTGAAGCGCATTTAATAATACCCCTATCTGCAACAAAATTTAACACGAACCCGCTCACGTGTAATCGCGGAGGGGAGAAAGAAAATTTCTAAACTTACCAAAACAATCGTGCCAATATTTTCCACCGAAAATCTTTCTATAACTCTCAGTCGGCTTTTTAAAATCTTATTCAAACTTTATAAAATAAGTGGCGCTCCCCTTCGAAGGGGCTCGGTGATATTGTGTAGCCATCTGTGACGGAGGCCGGGACGCCATAGAAAAGGCATATTTTTAGATTTAACTCGTAAATTACTTCGATCCAATTGGTTTACGCTCGTGTGAGAATTAGGAGTGAATTTTTATTTGCCAGTGCGGTTGTTTATTGCGACGGATCGCTGCGCGGGGTGGTTTCACTATAGATAAACCTTGTTTATTTTATTACCGTTTTATGCTAACAACCTGCTAATAATATGATGTGTGGCTAAATAAATGTTTCCAAGAAACACGTGCACTTACACGACTTCTTTGTGAACAGCTCTTTATCTAGCTAATATGATTATTATCAATATTAAATGATAATTTTCTAAACAAAGATAAAACTTGCATTGTTAATAACACCACATTTTTAATTGTTAAGAATGGCGAGGCGAGCCTGCTAATGCTTGGCATTCCACTCCGTTCGCCACACTGAGACATAAGATGTTAAGTCTCAATATATCCAGTAGGTACTTTGGCTACAATGTCCTTTAAACCGAAACACAACAGTGCACACTGCTGTTTGGCGGAAGAAATAAACATTGCGGTGGTACCCGAGGCGACCTCTCACATATCAGACACCTACCATCAGTAACTACCACCACTTATTTATATCTTCTTCTGCTTTTCTTTATATCATACTTATGTAGAGTCATCTCAAACTGGATGATCTTTCAACCATATGATAATTATGATGTTTTTAGTTCACGACACAGCTATTTGTTTAACTTTAACCTCTCGAACTCTTTCGGGAATAGGCCTTATAAAATTATTACAAATAAACCCGTGTGAAATATAAAAGAATAAAAATAGTTCACATAAATAAACTCTTTTTTTTTTGTTTATATACTTCCGTTCTTGCGGTTAGCAGATTTTTTCTCTGACTTTTTTCTTAACAACAGTAAAGTATACAGGGTTTTCACTTTATTTCCCTTCATCGTTTAATCAAGCTAATAACTAACAATAAATATATACTCGTAACTTAGAAATGTCATTGAATACGATGGGTCGTTACCCGTGACTTCCGGCTTGGCAGCCAGTTCATGTCAGTTACATTATATATTTCATTCAATTAAATCATATAAGGACTAATTCTTATCATACAAGTGACTTAGTACTAATAAATTATTTTTATTAAATATTTTAGTAAATACATAAGTATACGTGAATAAAATAATATATTTCTCAACAGAAAAATCGAAGCACGAATTTAGAATATCAGCATTAGGATTTAAAAACCTATTATTATTTACTAATATATGACATTTGGCATATATTCCTTTATACACACATTTAATGATAACCCTTAGAAAACGTAAACATGCGAGGTGTTTTGATATTTCTGATGAGAAGTTTATTTGAAGCGACCAAAATGAATCTAATAAAGAAATATAAATAGCAATTGCGACGGAGCATAATACGTTTTCTTGTGGAGACGAAGGCAGATTACAAGTTGTAAATTTCCTTTATTCTACCCGACACCCTCTCTGCTTGCATATTGCACAAACACACTGGCTGTGAATGTTGACAAGCTTCAATCCTTTCACAACTACAATATTCACAATTCGCACAACTATGTGCAGTTTTTGAGTAACATTTGTTCTGCTGTCTGCATTCTCGCGGACACAATGTATGCATTATCATGTTCACCTCATAAAAGGCTGTCGTGACAAATGTTTACAATTACATAAAATACGAGTGTGATAACGGAAAGTACTTTTTGCGCATATTCTGATAAAACAGTCTAACATACGCTCGTTCCTACATCAAGATAGCAAAGATGACCTTTACCGAAGCCATACCATAATAGCGTGTCGGAGCACTGTAAAGAGCACTGCACAGTAAAGTTAAATGTTTATGTGGTCGCGGACAGCGTTCATAATAAACGCCTAATAGATATTTCCACTCTCGTATTTACTCAACACGTAACTTAACCAATTTAAAAATTATGTCTTCGTTTATTAACGTTGGTAATAAATTAATTTACTTTCATAATATAATATTACGATGCCGCTATAAAAAGTGTCTGTCACCATAATTTTGAACACAGATTGTTGCACTAATGCGTCGGCTTTAAAGGAAGGGGTAGACGACCCCTTTTGCTCGATTTTCATTCGTCACACATACGCCGTCAAATGGAAGTTTAATTTTTTAAAATTGGATTTATATTGCGCTTTGAAATGGAATGAAATGTGGCAATTACTTCCACGCTTTCGCCTGTTACTTAATTGCGTCCACTAACATGGCTGATCCTGTAATAAATATTTTATATCTTTATTTTTGATTCATTACATTGGATTATAATTTATAGTTATATTTTTCAATGAATTATATTTAAGTTCAAAATATTTGCTAGTTAGTCAGGAATTTGAAATGCAGTTGATAGCACGTAATAACTTCTTCACAGAACTGAATTATTTTTATACTGAGATAACAAAATGGCTACGGAGCACCTTGATATCAAGAGGGTAGCTATTCAAATAAAATCAACACAATTATATCACCCAGTCCGAAACTGAGTGTGTCTGAGTCCGAAACAATACAAATATTATTAAATTATAGGTACATTAGTTTTGTCCGATACTTGTATAATTTTACTTATGGAATTGTATCATCATGAAGTGAAATGTAAAACTATATTTTAGGAGGCATGTTTTGTTAACCTCAAGTCACTATTAGGAGCATTTCACCTACGGTGGTGGATATGAGGGCAAATATGAATTTTCTACAAGTCAGTTCAATACTTGATGGATATACGTAATATGTATATCGATGAATTCTTTCATTTCAGCCCCTCATTTAAGGTCCGAATTAAAGTCATATTTTCCACAGTTAACACCTGAAGATAATTTCGAGATAGGAAATTCTTTACGCTATCTGCTATAATTAAACATTTACTTACAACAGGGCCTGGTTTAAGATAACAAATCTATAAATTATTTCAGGCAAGAGTTTTTGCGTGTTGTACGTAGGTATTGGTATGTGTACGGTCCCTTTCTGCTTCTCAAATGTCAAATATTTTTTTATCAATTGTACGCGATCTTGTTTCCGAAAACGTTTAAAAATAATAAGGATATAATTAATATGGATGTATGAATGATATACTACTAATACCTGAGTGTACTACGATGATAAATTAGTAGTTTAAGGACTAAAATGACTAGATCAGAGGCTCACATCCCTGGATTTGAATGGATGAATTTTGATTCATTGAAGAAACATATCGTGAGGAAATCTGCTTATATGAAACTCATCTTCAAGAATCAGCAATTTATGTGTAGCCTACCAACTACATTAAGCAAGCTTGATGGACTCAAAAGCCTTCCTCCCAAAAGGGTAAGAAGGAGTTCCAATAATTATTTAATACGGCTAAAAATTCACGAAAATCAAAACAAACTCGGCGAATTATAAATGGCCTTATAGATTTTAACTAAACTAAAGCCATATATAATTAAGGTAAATATATAGATGTGGTATGGTATAGTGGATAATCGGGAGTCAAGTTCCCAAGCATTTTAAAATACTCAATTTATTTTATTCAACAAAATTGATTCCGATCAATCCCCACCGTATTAAGGAATCGCAACACTTTATTACGCGTTAAAGTAGTTATAAACGGACTGACTAATGGGGTAACAGATCCTTAAGAGCTATTAATTACAGGGTAAGATTTGCAGCCCCTAATAAACATCCACCGCGTACAAGTGCCGGTAGTCTAGCTCAAATATCCAGTGGTGTATAATAACTTAATTACCGTGGAGGACTATGGAGCAGTTTTGGATATACAGGCTGCATTTTACATATTTTGTATTTTTATATTTCTTTGTGATAATTATATTTTATTTTCTATATTTTTTGTACTTTTCGATCCAGCCCACTGGCGTGTCATAAGAGAGGAAGGAAGGAGGACGCGGAAGGGCTAATGATTTATGTTTGTATGTATTTATATTTTTGAATATCACATGAATATAAATACGCATCATTTGTTGGTATATTTTAATAAAATAGATTGTCCTTGTTTACAGAATAGGGAAGTACCATTTGATATTATACATTAGATGAAATAAAATTAATATTTAAGGATTTTATCGCCAATTAGGTTAAATATAAAAAAAATAACTTCTCGACTCGATTTCGTTACAGTTTTCGTGAGTCCAACCCCACGCAAGCTGTACAGCTGTAATGTATAACATTCGCGTAAATCTAAAAAACAGTCTTACATTAGTGTTTGGTAACATTTAACAATTGTTGTAAAGTGTTGTAAAGTCGCTGGTAGCACGTTATGAAAATTATCTCACGCTTAGCCATTGAACTACTATAGCCAAAGATTATAATGACTTATTTATATCCGAACATTGAGATATTATACTAGAGGGGACACTGCAAACAAAATGATTGTAACAAAATGAAGGGTACATTCTATTTCTGTCTTTGTCACGCCTACGAAGTAACATATCTTCCTTCTCGCTTACATGCCCTTGTGCACGCAACATACGCAGAGATTTTGTTCCCGATGTCCGCTCTAGTATAATACCTCAATGTAACCGAAGAAATATTTCAGAGTTCATTTCACAGCCTCCGTAGCTCAGTTGGTCCGACGGCAAATATAACGAGATGCCGCAGTTTCGATACCCGCACCGAGACAATTATTAGTGTGATCCACAGGTATTAGTTTCGGGTCCGGGATTTTACGAGACCGAAAATTATCTCGTAGTTTTTGATACCCACGGCACAAGACGCAATCTTTGTGTGAGGTCAAGATTTTGCACCTGAGTTAGGTGTATTTATTTATGATTTATTAGGAATCCTGTCTGAGGGTTCAAAGTACAAGCTGCTAGTCCCATGGCTCAACAAAGTATCGCCTTATGTATAAAATGACACCATAGACTGCACTTTTCTCTCCTTTTTTTATGTCCATCCAAAGCCCTGGAAGAGATTGCCTTGTGCAATAAGGCTGGCAATTGTACCTTATGTACTTAAATTTTAATGTATCTTCCCCTAATCAATAATATATAAATAAATGACTGTAACATTACATATATGTGTATATTATACAAGTAACTGGTTGTTCAGAAACCAAACTTCGGAAATTTAGTCAAAAGTGATCATACTGTATAACTTGTTAACAACTGCAATTATGAAGAGACCAGGGTAAAAACCGTGGGGTGAGCCGCTGTCTCAGTGAAAACCACTAAATTGTACCACTTAGCATGCGACCGCGTTTACTATGAATAAAATATGTTTGGCGAAGTTACAATGTGGCCTCGACGCCTCATTACTCATGTGTAAATTAGCTATTAAGGGTTTTGTGGAATCTATATTCAGATGATTTGCAAAAATACATACAGTATATAGTCATACATGCATTCTTCTTCTTTAGTGCAACTGATTCAAACTACGATACTGTTCGGTCAATTCCAGACACGAAATAAATAGCTGTGGATGTCGTAAAAAATGTCTTGGTGTGGGAATCGAACCCGCTGCCTTTCATTTGCCAACCAACGTCCTAATTAACTAGTTCGGATATAGATCAATTTCAATAATACCTTATAAATTAAATTAAATTAAATATATTAGTGGAAATATAATAAAATTAAACTGTTTATTAAAACTTTGATTAACTTAGGTAACAAATAATATTTTTACTAAATCAAGTGGTTTGGCTAAGATGTTATAGTAATGTGAAACGGCTGGTGCTTACTGAGATAGCCTAGTAAAATAAAATAAAAGATGAAAGAAGAAAACACTAAGACTGTATCCCACACATATACACATAATTTGTATAAAATGTAAATCTGTACTAATATTATAAAGCTGCAGAGTTGGTTTGTTTGTTTGTTTGTTCGTTTGAACGCGCTAATCTCTGGAACTCCTGGTCCGATTTGAATGATTCTTTCAGTGTTGGATAGTACTTTTATCGAGGAATGCTATAGGCTATATATCATCACGCTACGCTATATATAGGAGGGAAGCAGTAGTGACATTTTTAGCAAATACGAGGAAATTTTATTCGTTTTTCGTGGTCCGACCGGTCGATATTCTAAACTGATAGTCGGAATTGAAAATTTTGACCGCCACTTTGAAACGAGAATCTGCACCCGGGCGAAGCCGGGCCCGACCCCTAGTAAATAAATAAAACGACACGAAGGTTAAGGTACTAAGACATCATAGTAACAATTTAAATCAAACAATACATTATTTTAATACTATTAGTCTAAAGTAGATTTCTTCCAATCTAATAATGTTCACATTTTTGACTTTAATCACTCTTGATCACTCAGTACATCTTCAGTCGTCAAAATCAACGAATGAATATAGGCCACACGGGTGACCAATAGTGAAATAATTAATGAATGGCAAAATGGTCATAATATAATAAACTATTTCAATAAAGTTATTGATGGAAATATATAGGTACATACAAGATATCCACATACATACAGAAGTATTAATAAACAAAATAAAGCATCTAAAAATCAATAAACTATACATGATATTGATACTCGATAGCCTCCGTGGCACAGGCGTTTAGACGCCGCCTGTAAAACGGGGAGCCGCGGGTTCAATCCTAGCACCGAGAGAAATTTTTGTGCGACCCACAAATATTTCTTCCGGGTCTGGGTGTTTGTGAGACCGAAAAGTCTTTCGTAGTTCCTGATACCCACGACACAAGACTCGATCTTACTGTGGGGTTAGGAATAGTCCTAACCCCACATAAGACATACATAGGTATGTGACTGTTGGGTATTATTTATTTATTATACTATTAATCTAAAGTAAGTTTATTTCAATCGTACATAGTTCACGCTTTGACTTTAATCAAAACTTCTTTTTTTACTTCAAACATAATATACCATGATCACTTCAAACAGCTTCAGTCATTAAATCCGACCAATTTCAGTATACATCGCTTCCAGACAGCAACAGTAGTTTCATTTTTACTCCCGGCTAAAGTTTTGACTTAACAGATGTGATAACTTCGACTGCGCAATCAGCCGACACTTAGCTTGTTAGTATTTTCTACTGCTAGGTGTAACTAGCGCTGGGTTTTATTGCTTCTGTACGTGTCATTTGGGTTTGGTTTGGGAATTTCATATAAGGTAACTTGGTGTGGATGGGATCGATTTGAAAGTTGGGTTGAAATGTTTCTAAGAGCGTGGCTGCTAGATGGCCTCTTAATTAAATTGTTTTTGTTTTTTTGCTGGTTTGTGATTGGATATGTGTAGATAGAAATATAATACACATTTGTAAACTGAATTGTTGACACGAAATTAATTACATTTTACATTTTCACAAGAATCGTTTTTAAGAGTATCCTATATTCATCCTACTAATATTAAATTTTCAGCCACATAAAACAACCAATACAGTCTATGTATTGACAATCATTCCGTATTAAATACCCACAAACGAGAAACAACCAAGAATCCAATATGACGTACTGCCTCACGTTTCCAATCCGGCGACTTTTTTCATTTCCCGCAGTTTAAACAAGAAATAAAGTTTGAGTGTAATAAGAACGACGCTAGTGCACCGCCGCCCGGCAGAAACTTTCAGATAGAACCGGCACGTCTACAAACCCGAGTTAATCGGGACAAAGTCGGTACACGGTATACTACGAACAAACTGAATTGGACGCGATCTGATTGTTAAAACAATAACATCTTGCAACTTGATTTATTACATGCTGTTTTTAAGTTTAGAATTCGAGTTTTGTGTTCGTTGTTTTTGTAAAAGGCAGTAGACTGGGTATGATGTACAGACCCTTTAAGGTACTTTAGTGGAATATTTCTAGCATATAATGTGGTCAAATCACAAAACAGATGAATATGGTCAAATAATAGGCTAATTTTCCAAAGTAACCTGAAATTTATCATGCGTATATAGCAAGAATGTCAATTCGGCAGATAAATAATACAAACAGCATACATAATGGTTAGTGATTAGCGCCTCCAAGAAACATTTGAAACACTTGATTCGTAGGCGCATTGCTGGCTAATTGAAGTTGAAGATACAAAGGGCATTGCCCTCTGGCAATTTCAATCACCGTATGAAAATCGAATACTAGTTGCAGAAGCAGATGCTTGTCAGGTCACTGTAAAATGTATATTTTACATGACTCTTCATATCCCAATTATTTTGGTCCTCTTTTATACTTACAGTCACATTTACAGTAGTCCAATATTTCTAGCCAGTAAGTATTTATTGGTACTGAAATCCAATCCGCAAATCTTCGATTAACAACCGACTTTATGGAAATTACCTTTTCTACATAATAATATGCTTAGTTAAAAAATTTGCTTATATTCACAAAATCAGAGTTCCTCATATTTTACTATTCATTATTATACTTGGAGCAGGTTAAAATTTAGCCGGAAATAACAATACATACGCTAAGTCTTATATATATTAATTTGTTTATTTAAAATCCACAACTTCAAAACGTGCATTAATCAAAGGCAAACGATCACATAATATTAAACATTAAGGATATCGCTGGAGACAAATTTTAGATCGTAGATATTATTATATGAACCGATTCTAATATTTCCGACTTTTTAATATAATATAAAATATTTATTACTATTGCTAGGTCTCTAATATGTGAAAGGCCTCCTGACATAATGAGACTTAACATCTTATGTCTCAGGATGTCGAGCGCAGAGGAATGCCAGGAATTGCTTTGTAATTCAACATGTTGTTTGGTTGTTTGGTTTTGATACTTATGCACTCATATCGCTTACTATCAGGCGAAGGGCATGCTCCCATGCATTGCAAAAATAATCATTATTTAAATAAGCGAACCATAATTGTAAAGTAACATTAATTTTACACGCCGTTTTCCTCATACCTTCTAATGCATGATGTACATTTCTACAACCATGTTTGGTTTAGGCCTACTTGTGTCGCATGAATCACAAGCACTTCCTCTTCTATGTATAGATGATGAATCATACAAAACAATTCGTCTCAAATAGTCACTCGGTAACATTGTGAATGATTTTAAGTGCGTGCACACTTTCATGCCATACGAAATAAGCCAACATATTAATTTAATATTTATGTCGTTGAGGCTGTATTAGAATATAATGCGTAGTTAGGAAGTCATTGCGATGGATAAAGAAGCTTCAAACAGCTCATGCGAAAAGAAATGTTCGACGCCGTCGTCAATTATGATTGGCACTTATTGTATTAAGGAACTCGGTAAATTATTATATAATTTGTATGGTAATCTCTGTCTAGGTTATAAAAATATTTATGAATAGTAAAATGCTAGGCATATGAAGCGATCAAAAAGTAAAAAATATGTAGAGTCAATGTATCTTTATCAGCCTGTATATTTCACACTTCGGCACAGGCTCTACAAACGAGACTACGATTGAGAGAGGTTAGGCCATATACAAAGTTGACGGACATTGCATACCATAGAAATCCTTGCAAATCGCTATGGTACGCAGATGTAGGGAAAAGTACTATTATTGGTGGTATTTTTATTTAAACACATTATAATTAAAAAAAAAAATGGAAAACCAAACTAAATCATATTTATACCCAATTCTATGGATACGAGTATTATTTGCTGTCATTGAACTGTGGATAATATTTTAATATATGCCACACTAACACATTCATTATTATAAATAACAAAAAGCTTTTTATTTTGAATCCATTAAGATTTATGGGATAAAAAATTAATGAAGCGGTTTTTTGCGTATACTGATATTATCATTATACCTTATTATTTTACGCACATTTACTAAGAAGGAGTCTAATTAATGGCTTGTTTCTATGTAGTAAATGTGATTTCTTTGCCAAGACGCACATTAATCTAAGGTGTTCACAACGACATCTGTTTATAATTAAATGTAATAAACAATATAATTTACGATCCAACGAAAAACAATAAATTATTGATTCAATTTAACTTGTTTCTTTAGGTATGTATGTATAAGAAAGTTATAAGCTATTCTATATTCTATTCCATTTACAGAAGATAAAGACATAAAAAAACATATTACATATTATACTAATAAAACAAACCTTTTGATTAATATTCTGTCACAATACTGTGAACCGCACATCTTTATTATAGACAGCAGTCCAACTCCAACCTTAATACAAAATTTTCCTCAGATTGCTAAACTCCACGTGTCTTCAAAATAAGGTAATTAATAATATCTTTACACCAAAAAGTCCCGTGTCAAGTTGAGCGAAATGTCCACAATATGAACAATGTGAAACCACCTCTGAATGTCGTTCCACGTTAAACTTAATACTTACTTCAAACTTTCTCGCGGCGTGATTGCGAATCTGAAAAGTTCCCCGGCATGTCTCGGCCGCATGTGGCGCCAACCCCTACCAGACGAACGAAAAACAACCCTACCACCCCCTGTATTAAGTCGACAGTTTTTCGCACAGCTAATTGCCACTCCATCAACCATGAACTATCGGTTTCACACTTGTCTTCCACTCCAAGTGGTTGCGGATTAGTTCTTAACTGTAAGCATGTTTCGGTTTTAAGTTTTTGAACTTTGCTAGTAGCTTCTCCAATCATAGTAATATGGATAAAACGTGGGGTCAATATTAAGTCTGCTACTTGTGTGTGACGACTTAGCGATAAAAATAAGTAGGTAGATAAAGATTATTCTTTCTCTTCTTCGCCTTCTTACACTCCTGGCGGAGCAGTCGTGGCTACTATGTTTTTTCTTAAGCGATGGTAATACTCACCTTATGAACACTGACCAAAAAAATAAAATTAAATATATAATTATTTAGAATTATTTCCAAAATAATAAGGTAAAATAACAAACTATTAACTTATTTAACCTCATATATTTTGTTTCTGTATTAGACCATAAACGTTACCGCACGTCACGGGTACAACCGAGAGTACGATTGTCGATCACGCTGGCCTTGTGTGAGTTGTCAGTTGGCGCACTTTGCATACTATAGAAATTCATACAAATCGCTATTATATGCAGGTTTCCTCATAATGTTTTCCTTCGCCATTTTAGCAAGTGTTGTTGGACTACCAATGACTCCGGAAAGTCAGAGAATTGGCCTGGGACATGAACCCGCGACCACCGTGAATATGTTGGCAGCAGAGTTTGGTCAAACAACAGGTTACCATGCACTCGATTAAATTGTATTGATTTACGTTTTTAGGTTATGATACTTGTTAGTTTTTAATAGTTTAGATGGCAACAATGCAATGGTTATTATTTAAAATATCATAAATTGCTTGAATTAAACTACATAATTAAGAACCAAAATAATCCTTGTCATTTGTGTCCAATCGTAATAGGCAAATACTTTATAGCTCTTTAACATGCTACAGTCCAATAGTAACTTTGTTTGAAAGTTAACCGGGCAACAAATAATAATTATGGTTTATACGTATACATAATTGATAATTCATACCATTTAGATCTGGCGACATTTAAAAGTATTATTAAGGCAATAATAAATTCCTTGAATGTTGCAACAGTTCGAATGCCGACGGAGATTGAAAAATTGGCGCCTTCAAGTATTTGTTTTTGTAAAAGAAATATTTGAAACATAGAAGACAGCTTTTTTCTCATTTAATATTTTTGTACTATAAAATATTTTTTTAATAAAAAAAAAAATTGCAACCAGAACTTATAAAGTGCTTTTTTTCACATCTTATGCCTCGTGGCTCAGCTAGTAAAACAATTATCTTATTTCAATTCTTTGAATTAATTTTTATTTGCAACGGCCATATTAATTAGCAGAATCGTGATAGGTATAAGTATTCTAAATCTTGAAGACCGCTAGACTTCTCAGTCATTACAGAAACTTATAGCAAACTCGGTATCACAACACACCATTTGTCGAAAAAATCTGTAATTCCATCGATACAGATGCAATTATAATTAAAAAATAAAAAATGTGTAAACTAAGAAAAAAACTAAAATCCTAAAACAGCAGTTCGAACAGACCGAACGCAAACATGGTTTCACGTACAAAAAGATAATTCAGATAAACGCTCGCATGCGATTGGCGGATTTTATTATCTAATTAATTTCAAAGCGACCAGTAGTAATGAGTGGAGCGATTAATTTTAATATCAAAAACAATTTGCATTTGCGCAAACGGCGAGTGCTTTTAATAAAACTGCGGAACAAACAGCTCCGCGATGGTAGGAACTCTTGCAAATTGCTTTAAGCTTCAGGCTGCAGGGCTGCGTTTAACAAGAACCTGAGCGTATGAAGTTCCCTCATGTACTCTTTAAGGCCAAGCCGTTCTTTATATTTTGTTATTATTATATTAGTTGATATAAAAATATATAGTTTTTAAATAATGATTTTCATAATTGTTAAATATGGTTAGTTGTAACAGTCACGTAGCGGATGACTAATATCTCAGTCCGCCCCGTGACTACGAAAGCTGTAAAGTAATCGAATCGTCGCGTCGGGAAGTCAAAAATGTAATTAAACCAAATCTGTGATAAAATTCGTAAATAATAATTTTATTTCAATGTGTAACATTCGCGTAAATCTAAGAAACCATTTATATTGAGTATGTGTTGTTTTTTTGGCTTGAGATGAGAGATGTTAACAGCTAGTTAACATAACTTATTTTTCAGTTTCATAATATCGTTATGGTAGCCTCGATTTAATATATTTTGTCTACGGTAATATTCAGATGTAAAATTCCTAATGAAAATGATATGGATATCAATTGACAGCCTCTATGACGTAACTATGAGTTAGCTTTTCAATGAAAGGCCGTGGGTTCGATTCCGACGCTGAGACAAATGTTCTTGCAAACCACAATATTTTGAGATGTTTGCGGCCGAATAATCTCTCATAGATTCTGATCGTCAGCTTGTGTATTTTTGTTTGGTGTATAATATGAACAATGCGAGAGAATGTTAGGTGTATTTATAATCCATTAGATTAGATAATTGACGGCACCTATACGAGTAGATTGATTCAGTTTTCGCATTATTGTGGTTGTGTTTTGGAAACACTCTTGGTAGCATCGGTTTCATGTTCTCTAACATAAGTATTGTTAATTGCGTCGTTGAGATATAATATTCTTGATATGAATGGAATAAAATTACCACTAGGTTTTATCGTAAGACGACTATGATAAGATTTGTATCTACAGTTCATTCATACTACAGTTCACAACGGCTAGAGCGCCTAATATGAAAGTATGTATAATGTATATTTGTAAAAACATTTTTAATACAGTAGAAGCGCTTGTAATAGCGATAATAACTCAGATGGCATTACATTTTAATAATCGAAGTTGTGTCCTGACACGTTAATGTTTTCTAGTATTGCTCTTTTTATGTGACTAACGAGTATTGAAATATAAATCTTAACTAAATTATTTTACAAATTGCACCCTCCAAAGGATATCAGCAAAAACACCAAAACAATGCACATGGAAAAGTACAATGTAATAAAGATCAAAAACCCCTCGTTATTTAATTAATAGATTTGTAAGGAAAGCTCGTGAATACTCATTTTCGGCGCACAAAGGAGTCCGCCGGCGCGCAGCTATAACAAGCGCGCTGTAACCTATTGTTAAATTCTAGTGGCCGGTAACAAACACTTGAATATGTCCAATTAGCGATGGCTTTGCCTTAAGCTGTGAGCTCGAGAGTCGATGAGAGCTTGCGAACAAAACTATGTGGTGGCGCGGAATAGCGAACCAAGCAATGCGCTCTCCCCCTCCGCTCGCCGCGCGCCCCGCGCTTCCCCCCCGCGTCCCCCCGCTCTCAGGTACATGCGGAGGTGAACAGCAATCTCATCCGTACAATACTCTGTAGTAGTTCACAACACAATAGTTTCAGTGAAACTCGCCGAGTCGGATGCAGTTGGCTACGTACGTTTATACGCCCGATGTTCATAGATATTTGATTCTGTGAGAATTAATTTTGTTTAAAATGTTTGATAGATTTTTATTTTCGCGTTTTACATAGATTGTACGTTTATTACCTTTCAATGAAGATTTGGCATACCAAGGATACGTAATGAGACATACTGTTTTCCAATGCCGAGAAATGAGAGTTTTGATTGTATGTACTAAATATCCGATAAGTTAAAACATGGATTAGGTTAAAAATACAGCAAAAATTAAAACAATTTTTTTAAACATTAAAGTAACTGTTGCAGTTCGCTTTAGTAATTGGGGACGTAAAACCAATATAGACCTATAAAAATATGCAATACTTTCACCCCAATGCCATATAATTCAGGCAACTAATGTAGAACTATTAGTTATTCATACTCTCAAATGAGTCAAGAAGCTGTGTAGCCTATTTTTCTGTCATATCTTAAGTCTTTATTATCCCCAAATATTTGTTCCAATTCATGGAAATAAAGCTATGCTTATTGTTTGATGTCCCTATAATACCAATTGCAGAAATATCGTTTATTTTTTGAAGACCACTTTGTAGAGGTCAAGTGAGGGTTTTGAAACTGAAAAACGCAAAAAGGATAAGAATGCTGGATTACTCAACATTTACGTGCTGTTTTAATCACCTCTAGATCAATGACCAATTCTCTCTTAATTTGATATGTTTTTTTTAAATTATTGCGTAGCCTTTTAACCCCAACTTATTGGTAGGTATAGGTTTTGCTAACGGGAAATTATTCACTTTTCTGAGCTGGAACTTGCATATTCGATGCTCATTTGGACCTATGAAATGTATAGCCTTGAATCTTAAGATGTTTCCCAAGTCTACGATATTGAGGTATATGAAACTGATATTAGTAAACCGCCATCAATAAATATCCTAATGAACTAACGAAGAAAACTAAAATCCGACCTCAAAATAATTCAACCAGTCTACAATTTTATTTGTGATCCAGCGGTGCCTTTTCAACTGTGCCATCAGGCCAGCATGTGTCATGCAAATTTCCGCACAAAACAGCCAAGAATGCGGTGGACGAACTGAAATAAAATTTCCCTCATAATTCGAGTAGGTTCAAGCATATGTCATCGCGGTCAGACTGCTCTTTAAAACAAATGACGGGGCATACAGTTCCCTTTGATGAGTACGGCTTAACAATTCATGATAGGATTTCTGAGCTAGGATTTCCCAAAGTTAGGTTTCATGTTTATTTATTTATACTCTTTATTGTACATATTACATGTAATATTCAAATATAACAAACGAAAATATGGTACAATTGCCGTTCATGTCGCATTGAGTGATTTCTTCCTGAAAGCCTTTGGATGGAATGGATTCTAGGGTTGAGGGCTTGACGTGCAATTTGAACAATGTAAATTTAGAGATAAAAAATATATTTATAGATATAAAGATTACATAACACAAATATAGAAAAATATTGAAATTGGTTAAACACGCATGTTTGTGTTATTTAGCAATCTAGCGTATTTTTAATTGCAATGGTTTCGGAAACAAACAAATTCCCCACTTGAAGTGACTATCTATAACGATGTACGATGTCGATGAAAATAAGTTCAAAACAAAAGCTAAAGGACGTAGAATGAAAGGGACACTGGGCTTCGTCAATCGCACTTACTGAACGCCGTCGCTTTGCGTCTATTTTCTGTGACTTTTTTATTATTTCATAGTGGAAAACAAGCATACAGTTCACCTAATGGGAAATAATCACCGCTGCCCATGAAAAATTGCAACACCAACAATTCTAATACTTTTATGTGCAACATCATCATCATCATCATCATCAGCCTAAACTGTTGTCCACTGCTGGACATAGGCTTCCTCCAAGTTGCGCCATTTTACCCTGTCTTCGGCTTGTCGCATCCAGCATCTGCCAGCATCATGTGTGCAACATATACTAAATATATTTTACACTATTAAATGATGCTGTTGATCATGGCTATTAATATTCGCAGAACAACGAGGTTTAATTATCTTATAATTTTGTCACATCAGGTTTTGAAGACACCTGACGATTAATTGAACGATGGCTTACAAACTATTCACTCAACACATCCAAGTACGACCGTAGCAAAATAAACAAATATATATTAAACTAGCGGCCCGGCCCAGCTTCGCCCGGGTACAAATAGATTTCTGTACAATAATATGTACGTATTATACCTTCCTCTTGAATCACTCTATCTATTAAAAAAACCGCATCAAAATCCGTTGCGTAGTTTTAAAGATTTAAGCATACAAAGGGACATAGGGACAGAGAAAGCGACTTTGTTTTATACTAGGTAGTGATAAGTTACTTATTACCGAATTCATCAATAGGTTACAAACGCAATTTAAAAAACCGATAAAAGTAAATCCGCCGTTGAATATTGACCTCTTAAGATTCCACAATGAATTAGTCCGAACTGAATTCACTACACTTGAACTGACATAAATAATCCTAATTTACTAATCGTTCGACTAGTTGTGTTTCACTAAACATATCCACATTATTTTAATATAATTTTCCATTCATTGGTTTGTTATCTTATAGAGCTCAATAACGTTCTTATTTATAACAAATACCGCTGTTACAGTATTGATAGTGCACGTCCAATACATTTTATTATAATCAGTGCTACTTAAATCTATTTATGTGTTCCCGTGCTTCGTTAGTGTGTGATCCGATCACAGTTTTGTTGTAAAGATTATGTACCAGAGAAACCCTCATCCGGTCTTTGGGCGAGCCTGCTATACACGACGTTCTAATTTAAATATTCGATTCAGCGCCTTCGTCTTTTTGAACAGTCTTTTATTTAACATAGCGTTTTTTTTAATTTGTAATTTAATTGGATTAAATAATTTAATATTATAAAGTAGTGATAATTGTATTGCAAATATATTCTTTGAATTATATCAATGTACTTCATATTGTATTATTTTGCAGAAGCGAAAATAATTTCTGAAATGAAATGTCAATAACAATATGATATTACTATCATAACCACATTAATATAATATTTGTAATTACTTAATTAATAGATAATAAAACGATTAATTTGTTCAAATGATATATATTTTGGTATATTTATTCCAATTTTCATTTGTTTAATTGATATATCCGCGCGGTTTATTAATTTCATTTGCGTTGAAAATCTTGTGTCGTGTCTCGCGTCTGTAACGCAGTGTGTGCGCCGGCTACAGTGGTCAACATCGGTCGTCCAATGTCAGATATGTCGTCCCTATCTGTTTCGATGCATTTGTCGTTTAAACGCCGACCTGTAATAAATCAGCCACCATCCCACTCGGCGCGAAACGACCTAACTACAACCAACGCAAAACCTGAACCAAAACTTACTACATCGTCAAAGAGCTTAGAATCGCGTAACAAATACCGCGGATATCTCACCTGGCTGTCGAAGCTAATTTAAGCCTATCTCGAGTCCACTACGAACACTCTTCATTCAATACTTTAAATGAGATTCTTATCGCGCGTCCTTAAATAGATTAGTAGATTAATGATGCCTGTAATAATTAATAATGGATCGTGAATTTTACAACAACAATAAAAGAGCGGTTCGGCCGGCGTCGTAAACTGTGCCTTGCAGTTTGTTGGTTTTCAATCCTTCGCATTTACGATCCGTCAATGCTCTCCATATATTTACCTCGTCTTAATTACAGCGGAGTTATCGAATCAGTTTTATTTCATTTCATTTTTAGAGTTTCATTGATAAAGCTACACGCATCTTTAAGATGTGTATCGACTCGTTTGCCGTAATGTTATCTGGCTGTTTCGTGGCGTATTCTAATTTATTTACTGTAGATTAAATACAGAGTAAGCCGATTCCCCTGTAGCCCACGCAAACCGACCACTTTCTAATTAAAAAAGTGCTCGAGAATCATTTTGGGTGTACAGCAAAGCGAATATTTACAGTAGGTGTTGCGTTGTAATACTTGTATCTAAATAGGACAAATAGTTTGCACCTGCGGAACTGCACCTTTCAATGCTTTTTCGACGTTCGTTGAGTCGTTTTTTTCCACTGTCAATAATTCTACACGTCGGAGGCCGATAACGCGGCACTATTTTATTTCGCACAAGAACATCGTCCGACGCCGACGCCGCCATTTAAATAAGTTTCGCAATCACACAATTCATTGCCTCTCATTGTGTTAATAAAGAACAAACAACGCTTCATGTTTGCACTCATTTATCTCCTTATCGGCTTAATTGAAATTCATACAAGAATCATTGAGATTGATCTAATCAAATGAGACAGTAAAAAATAACGAACAGCTTCGGACTCGACTTGGCCAACGTACAAGCTTTAAAACTTGAGCCCTTTTTTGGAAAAGAGAGAAAAAAACCGAGAGGAGCCCCTAATTGATGCGTCGTCTTTGTTTAGTTTAATTCTAACATGCTTTTCCCATTAAAGTGGTCAGCAATCGGGCCTGTGTTGGAGATAACGCCGACTCTTTTACTCCTTACCTTACACGTTATAATATTATGAGGTCAGGGCGGTCCCTCCGCACTCTTAACCCTAGTTTAACTCGCGTTTGGCGTTCGTTACTCGCGCGCCACACAAGAGGACAAATAAGGGAATCACGCGGTGTGCGGCTCTGTCGCGTTTTTACATTGTCACGGTGTCCCCGGGGCGTTGGCGTCGCGTATTGAGAATCGATATGTTTGCGCTAAGTGCTTAAGTGCTTTGAGGGGATTGAGTTTCACTGATGAATAAGCAATGCAAATTACATTCGCATTTTTTCTTGTGCAGATACGATAGATTTGCGGCGTGGAGCGTGACATTAACACGTTTATTCGCACTGTGTTCATTATGCACATTTGTATGTCATTTAGACAATTCTAGTTTTAAATGTAAGCGTTAAAAGGTATTGAATGTTGATGTTTGAAAGGTTTTTCATTGCGACCGAAATGCGGATTAGAGTGCGGGTTAAGCGCGTGTGCCACTTGGCCCCAGGTCGTGAAGACAACTCGGCACCTTTTGTGAGTTTTATGGATTATCTTGGTTTACGTGTACGAACACGGCGAGCGGTGTCCGGTCGCGCGCTGGCCGTCCGCAACAGTCACCACCGCGTTATCAGCCGCGGTCAATGATCGATAATTTTATTACACAAGTTTTGTCAAATTACTTGAGCCTTCAAATTAAATTAAACGATACTTGTCCTTTGTTGATATAATGCGTTAATTTATTTTATATAGTTGCGGTTTTTAATTTATTTTATTTAAATTTTATAATATTATTGGATTATAAAGCGACGGTCAAGAATAATAAACAAAAGAAATAACGGAATGAACATATCTATCCAAAATTAGGAAAGGTATGATACTAATAGTATGTTTTCTGTGTATGTATCTTACCACCTTGCATAATACAAACTAAAATAATACAAAAATTTCTATTTTTTAACAGAGTATAATAACATTCTTGAATGAAAAACTAGAGAACACAATTAAAACAAAACATCACTTCCCGTTCCCAGCCTCACATATTTCAATTTCTCAATCCATAAAACGGAAAAATACACAGCGCAATATAAAAGCTTACAAAACTTATGTGTATAAATCGACTACCGGCCATAGGTCCTCCTAAACTGTCCCATTACGTCCAATCTCAAGCTCACAATCTAAAACAGCCGCTTTTTATTAACACGACCGCATTAAAGAGGGCGAGAGGAGGAAACCAAGTATGGAACATCGGAACAACGAGCACTTCGAATCTCCCCTGCGTTTCAGCAATGACACTGTAAACAAAAGTATCATATAAGTTTATTAATTACACCACCCCTCCGGCACAAGACTCCATGAATATTAATTACTGGATACCAAAAAGCTTTAGAACGCTCAAGAAGGGAAAGTTTTACAAAGAGCCTTTATTATTTAAGAAGTAACTGCGATGCGATGAAACGAATTATGCTCACTAGACTGTGTTATGCGATTTTGAACTTTATTGAGCTGGGATATGGTTTGTTTTAGATCGTTTGTAAGCCCATTTATCATAACTCGATAAGAAAGCGACGGAAGAAAGTCAATAGAGTAGGTGCTCGAGGGTAGGCTTTACATAGTGGAAGGTACGCCCCGCCTTAATGAACAAATAACACTCCACTCGACTGGCGTCACGAGCGCTAACCATTCAAATTATTATGTTTTCATCATGAAAATAAAATGTTACGCTCTCACTACACTGTAACTTGCAGATTTTTAATTAAAGGAGTATCATTTATGTCTATTGTGGGGTTAAGTGGTCCAGGAAGGGATGGAATGGGTGTTTTTGTTTAGTGATTTGCCAGGGATAGTTATTTTTCATTTGTTTATGTTTTCTTTATGTTAACTGTTATCGTGGTAACAGATAATTTGGCTTGTGATACATATATGACATATATTAAATGTTTATCCAATGTCCTATAGAAGATCTAATGGTAACATATTATATATTTTAATCTTTATAAGATTATTGTAAATCTTACATCTCTTTTTGGTATCATGGAATACAAATGCAACACAAAAAAACAATCATGATAATTTTCCAGAAAATCGTTCGAATAACAAAACCACAACTTTTCAACTTAATAACAGAAAAAAATGTCGCATTTATAAAATGCTCGTGTTATCGCGCAAACAAGGCATTTCTCGTGAAGGGGACATGTACAAAAAGAGGATGTACATTTACGTAAGCATCGACGAGCGCTGTGGGCGATTTGTGAAAACATTCTAAAACTGTAACTCTATTGGACGTCTTACGCCGCCCCCGTGTTTTTGCAGGGTAATTCCGATGCTAGGACTTGCAATCAAGCCATATACAAGAATTAATAAAAAAATATATAGCTGAGAATGCGAATAAAGCCTCTGTTATGCCGACTGTGTGACCAACACTGGATAATGGTTTAAAGAGCGTTCACCTGATCTCTGATTACATACATAGCGGATTGCTAATTCAACGACCATTAGACCAATTACCAATAGCTCGCTGTTTTGTGCGGGTGAATTAATATTGATCAAGTCTTGTGTTACAGTGTTAGATGAAATTTTTTATTGCTCGTTCTAGAAATAGAAAACAAGAGAGATTAGGATAATGATTCAGTCGTGACTATTGATATAAATAACGCGAACTTAAATTAAAAAAAGAAGCAAATAACTTTATAAATAATGTGAAATAAATTAACAAAATTTATTTTGTGGCAGACTCTGCAAGATTAAATATATCAAATATACCTGGGCCCATAGCAGCGTCGCAATAAGATACCAGAATTTTGTTGTTACCATTTTTGTGCCAATTATTTACAATTGGCGGTCTTATTGCTCAAAGACAATGTCTTACAGACAACCATGGGATGGATTTGATAAAAGGATTTAATTATGATGCCAATACTTCCGAATCTAAAACAGCTAAATTTCGGATGACATTAGTGTCGATGTAAGCATTGTATTCACGGCCTTATGTTTCGATTATCTTCGCCATTCTACGTCGTGACGCCTATCTATTTAAACGTATATTTCTAGTGATTTTTGTTTTTCTGGTTACAGAACAAGACCAATGCTGGAATTTTATAAAGTGTGCAGAATAACTGTAAGCTCTCTTTTAAAAGCTTTAGAAGCCATGGCTCATAGCACCTAAAAATAATGGTCAAAGTAGCCATAATATTTAGGAGTCAAGGTGCATCGCAAAATCTTCATCGGATGTGTCACAAGTTGCCAACTGGTACTATTAAATTATAGTGCGACAATAGCGTATTGAAAAAAGCAGCTTGTGATGTAAATGGTGAAAAAATGCGCGCAGTATCTATAAAAAGCTACTTCATGATAATATTTTACTCAAAAATATTGACTTATTGTACTCTTTTGGTTAATAGTATTATGAATAAAACTATTCCTATTGGTACGACATTAACGTTCGAAGTAAAGGCATAAGAAAACACAGTATATCGGAAAATACGACGTAACTGATATAAAATATATCATATTTCCCTATAACGCTAACCGACGTGCACATCATTAAGTTTATATGTTTACATACACAAACTAACTAGTAACTAGTACGGCGAGCAAGGCAGTGCCGTGTAAGTTCCGCTCTGTGCATGGCAGCAGCGAGCCCGAAGAGTTATTATTTAAAGTAATTATTTAATTAACACGGTGTCACGGAGTCTTACCCTCTTAAGTGAGTTTAGGACTACAAGGAATTAAGTGCGGGACTAATGTTAACACGCGCATACGGCGCGTTATTGTCGGCGACGACGCTGGCGCGAGCGGCGAGCGGCGAGCCGACGCTGCCTCGGGCCCTAAAGACCCCCCGCCGCGGTATTTATGGTCGCCGAAGCCAAGTTTTGGCGCGCACACACCCGAACTATGACTGCTAACAATGTTACTGTTACCCCTCGCTTTTAACGTCATTAGTTGTACGAGATTTCGTACGTACGCGTAATGCGTATTTGTTTTCATAATTCACCGTCCTATAGTGTTTCCAGACGCCCTTTGTGACTCGTGACTGTTTAATCGCTGTGGGAAAGCGCTGTTTTGACTCGACACAATTTTTTTAATTTATCGACATAATACACTTTTATGACGTAAGCAGATGCGTAGTGAAAACCATTGTGTTTTGTACGTGATAAATAATACTTTATGCTCTTATAATTTTATTGCCGCGCGCTCGCATCGCGTACGGGTAAAGGCTTTCATTAAAGTTAAATATTACATCTTAATAGAGGCTGATGATGAACAAATACATAATTAATGTTGTTTTTTATTTGCTCATTAACATCGCGTACATGATATGTCGAACGGGCCGTAAAGAGAAGTGCGTGGCGAGTGGGAGCACGATGCCTCGGTGGCTTGGCGTCTCTGGTGGGTATAAAGACGCGACGTCCGACCGTCAAGCTATGCCTTTAAATTCATAACTTTTAATTAACTGGAATGCTAACACAATTACAGGGTTTTATAGTCGTATCAAATTTTCCGAAACGGACCGTTCACCGTCGTAAAATGTGAGAATGATTACAAATTTTAAAACAAAGCATTGTAACGTGGAATTTAGTGCTGTGCGCAGCTGGCGTCGCGCTTAAGGGAAGCTTTAGGGCTCGTTCCGCTATGGGAATGGGTCGTAGCATTGCCTCCGTTTGCTCGAGTCGGTGTTAATTTGTCGCGACAAAGGAACAGATGTTGCGCGCCCGCTACCACACGATACGCTGTGTTCCTCACTACTATTTCAACTGCTCTCATTTCCCTCACGTTTTCACCGGATTTGCTTAAGATGCTGCTTCGAAATCCGATGAAATATAACAGAGTATAGTTTAACACATGCAAGTTTGAGTTTCGGTTCCAGATTGTTTAATATATCCAGTTTTGATCAAACTGGCATTGGTCTCTATTTATATTGAACGTCGTTTACTATTTAGTGTACATACATACTTATATAAACTCACGCCTATTTTCTCAGAAGGGAAAGGCAGAAGTACCAGGACATCCACATTCCGCCTTGTATGTTTCGTCACACGATGTGATAGGGGGCGAGCCTATCCCCATATCAGCACAAATTCCTGACTCCGGGCTGATAATAGAAAGGCAGTTATTTAGTGTATAATAGGCTTTCTTTGTCTTCCTAATTCTATCAACTTGCTAAACTACTTAATTTTCTAAATCAAGCATTGAGGCATATTTAATTACTACAGGTATTTAAATAAAAAGAAGACAGATTCGTAGATATTCGCCATATCAAAAGGTAGACTATAAATTTTGAAATTAACCTCCCCACCTTTATATCAATATGCAATGCGGAACAAATTAATTTTCCTATTCAGCAGAATATTTTAATGCCGTATTAAAATTTAAAATATACACGGTTAAAAGCAAACACATGCAATAACCAGCCTATAAAATATATGTTAATGCGAAAGAGCTTCGTAAACTGCCACGTTGTATAACTTGAAAACAAAGTGTTAGTTACAATTTGAACGTAACATCAATCAACTGGTATCAACAAGTTTGTAAAAGTATTATACTATGTTAGAAAATAAATTATATATTTTTTAGTCGTAAAATTTTAACAAACAATGATGACATCTTGGGAACTCTATTCTGTTAAATATTCATTAAAATATATTAAAATACGCGTAGGTCGTTAAACCAGTTGTGTTTCAAATGAATATACAAATTATTTGCCATTAATAGGCATTATCTTGTTCATTTTTTAAGGTTCTACAGGCGGTCTAATGTTCATGGAAATAACACAAACTATTCATTTTCAAATTACTTTACTGCAGTTAATTCATCTAAATTGTCAGTCACTTACATATATGTATATATTTTATAAAAACAGATTTACATAAATTTTGAATAGGGGTCCCCAAACCAAGCTAGGCTTGTATCTTGGGGTACAAATACAAACTTTAAGCAGAATTAGAAGCTTCTATATAAAACAAAACTTGAAACAAAATATATTACTTTCTTGCTAGCAATCGACATAATAGGCCTCATTGAGATCACACGCTAAAGCATAAACCGCATGCTCGTGTGCAGGCTAAGGCTAATTAAAAAAAAAAAGATTGTCTATACTCATACATGCTTGGTAGACAGTTAATTAAGCGCAGTATCAGAGCTCTATCACTAATGACGTTTCTGCCCACCACAGGAAGCTATTTAGTGGTTCAATATATTGGATAATTTTACCACTATATGATATGTGCAAATCTGGGAGTTCAGCCCGTGATAACTCCATAGTACGCAGGTAAGATAAGCACTGTTACAGCCTAATTAATATACAATATTAAAAGTTATTTTCGATATTGAATGTATTGTCTCTATGGAACGGCTTTTGAATTCATTTGAACGAAGAACATAAAATATTGGATAGATGAAATCGATTTTAAAACTGACTATTGATACGGCCTTTAGTGCTGAACCCGTCATCGATTTTACGACTTTTTACTTGGTTTATGAACATTTGATAAGACAGGAAAATAGATTTCTTTTCAACTTATCGAACGATGAATATTTTTTAACTGCTATATTTCTTTTATTTTTATTTATTTATGGACACGCTTCGTCACAAAAAGTAAACATAATTATCTAATAACAAAATATAAATACTTAAAAGTAATTGGCTTAATCAAATAACAGATCGCCTGTCTCCCAAACTAAGCAAAAGCATCTAGGGAGACAGAATATTTAAATGAGGTCACAGTCCGTGCGAAAGAAATGCATCAATATTATTAATTGTTTTATTTTATTTTGGAAGGTGTTGGCCGTGCGGAATGCTATCTGTCTCGATAAGAAGCAGGGAGGAAACTCTGAGACCCGAAACAAAGTTCAAATGTACACGTCATACGTAAAACATAACGAATGTGTACTCCAGAAAACGTTCGAATTCTCTGTCTTCCGTCGTCTTAACCATAAACTAAGTTCAGAGTTAATGATAAGTATCAAAGAATAGCATTTTTTTTTAAATTACGAGAGACTTTTCGGTCTCACAAACACCCAGACCCGGAAGAAATACCTACTTGTGGGCCGCACAAACATTTCTCTCGGTGCGGGGATCGAACCCGCGGCCTCTCGTTTCACAGGCGGCGTCTAACCAACTGTGCCACGGAGGCTTTCGATTGAGCATTGGCATTGAGTTGCAGAAGTAGAAAACTTATAAATAACTTAGGAAATGAAATTAAATTTTGATAATTCAAACTTCGTTTTCCATCACGGAGTAAGTTCCTAGATCCCTTTCACACGTTATGACAAATATTTTTCGATAACCATGTATATTTAGCAAACCCAATTCATCTTCGGCTATACATAACAGTACAAAACGCAAATATACTATGACAAATTTGTTTATAAAACTGATAACTTAGGCACTGTTTAATGTGTCGTCATTATGTACTAAACTTATACCGTGGCCTACAATGCCAGCTATTTTATTTTAAAACATTCCTTTGTGTAAAAAAACTAAATGAACACAAGCACATTCTATATCAGTTGTAATAAACATAAGCATAAAGGTAAGAAAGTTTGTATATTTCCCAACTGATGTGCGGCGGCGGTACGCGGCGCCGTCTCCTCTGTGGTAGATGTTTAGCAAAAAAACATGTTACAAATTCAAACAAAGCGACTCCGGCAAGTTGCGAGCGTCGTTATGCCGCACAGCAGTCACACAAGTACCTACTTATACTGAACCTACTCAATCCCATTTTCTCCTCTCTTTATTCCAACCCGCGCGACTCGACAAAGCGCGAACCACGTAAACTGCCGCCTCCCAATTTCCGACATTAATCCGCAGATCCTAAGGTTTGTTAAATCAAATAAGTTCTTGCTTTATAATTTAAGCGTTCGCATTTACATTCGAACTAGATTTATCTCGCCGCCGCCGTCTTCGGCCAAAAATTTTAATAACAAAATAACTTGCCAACTTCGTCTCGTCAAATATAATAGCAAAGTTGGAAGTAATAAGACAAAATTTTATGCATAACAAGGGGAGCCCTTCGGGAGGGGGTGAGGCGCGGCGCGGGGCGGGTGGCGAGGGAGGGTTAGCACTTGTCGGCTGCCTAGACAGAAATGAAACGTCAAGACTTATGAAGACGAACAACTTGGCCTTAACGAATATAAATCTCCTTTACGTCCTACATAAGTTTTTTAGGGTAGCTAATGTTTATTTATGGTTTGTAATTGCTTTGCACTCTTTGTTTACACATTCATTATGCACGCCTTAAACAAAGATTTAAAAATATAAGAAATGAGCGACCGGGAATATTCAGTTATCGATGACCAGTTCCTTATTAAGGCTTCTAGAGTCGACCATAGTCTATAGTTTTGCTCGTAAACCTCGACTTTGGAAAGTAAGCGAGCACGAATGTTTGAATGCGTATTGAAGTGCCATAGGAGTATGGTAAACAGTTGGCACAAAGCCGGGGTGTAAACTGTAACATCCGTCACTCGATACGCGAGCGGCATCTGCATCAAAATTTACATACAACAAAATATATTAAAATGCTGTCATCGCGATCCAAGACGCAGTTGTGAGCCGTCATCGGCACCGGGCGCGGGGAGCGAGCGCGGGCGGTGATTAGCCCGGGGTAGGGGGTGAACCATGGCGACAAGGAAAAAGGGCTACCCGGCAATAATTACTTTATATACCCCCTGTGAATAATTACCCGGGCCAGGGATCAATTAGACGGAAACCCCGAATTAAATCCCTGTTTAATGAGGCGGCAAATTTTTATTTCAGCAATATCGGCTGTTAACTGTGTAAACTGTAGAGTGGAGAGTGGTGTGCGTTTGATAGTCAGGGCGTCTAATTTGTAGAGGTAGCGGGCAATCAGCTCCTCCATACATCTCCGCTTAATACGCTCGGCGTATGACTAATTAATATCGTTCCCGCGCCGCGTCCACTCACCGAGCACATTTGTTACCTTTTTGCGTGCGTATCGAAAAAAAGTTTGTTTATCGATGTCTAGTCGGGAGCGAACACGGAAAACGTTCAGTATGTCATAGATCCTCTCGCAAGTCGTAAAGCATTTTTTCCGCTTCCTATCGGGCGCTGCGTAACGACTTAACATATGGTGAACTAAATTATGTTACCTACATCTAAACGACAGCAAAATAAAAATGTCCAAACATTTGTATACATTAAATAAATTTATCATCCCGTTTCATTTATAGAAGCGTTGCATTGAAAAGGAAGCTGCCGCGCGCACATGGGGAGCCGTCAAATCCCAAACGTATTATTTTTTCAATATCACCTCACACGCTAGCTAATACAAGATAACGAAATTCACGACAATCGGATGAATGTTCGCGCCGCGTGAAATCACGACTTTTGTGAGGAAAAAAGGCTGACAGAGAGCTACGGGAGCGAAGCGCCTGCGCCGGCGTGCGGGGGGAGGCCGGGGCTCGCGAACACGTGTATGTGGGCAGACGAGGGTGCTGCCATGTGACGATACCTGTCAAAATATGACGAGCCTCATTCAACTACAGATGTCACTATTGTCATCGGGATAATCTAATTTGGAGTCGCGGAGCGTGAAAGTGTGCGATTAACACATTTTCGTAACGAATTATTGGAAGGCTGTCAGTCGGTTTGCGTAAGCCGTGACAGGAGACTGGCAGGAGGCATGGGGTGCGGGCTGAGAGCACTCGAGCAGACGAGATGTCCACAACGCGGCGCTGCGAGTGTATACCACTGATAGTTTTATATCCTTTACAATGATTATATCCCAATCACATAATTTTGAGAACAAACACCACGCGTGGTAACCGACTGTTTATGATATGGATTGTTATGTGCACTCTTTCTTCATCTTTCATAACTAACACAATCATAGCATTTCGAACCACACTTTATGTTCAGGTAGAGCTACAAAGCATGAAACACAGATTTAATAAAACAATACAGAACACTACAAACAAGCCTACGGATCCACAATATATTTTTTACAAGCATCCCCAACAAAACACCGAGAGACAAACTAAAATTTGCTCTCAAAACACATTTGGTTTCAATGTTTCGTCCCCAATACATTTGTAAAGATACGGCTACTTAGTAAAATTAGAGGGTAGGGGAGAAGTGTCACACAAAAGTTATTTAGATGTTTACGTGTGCATCGTTGCATTAAATAAGCAACGAATCCTTCGGCGGGGAGGCGGGGGAGGCGCGGGAACGCCGGCCTCGAACCTGCGACAATGATATCGCAACACCCGGCCCACCCCACCTCACTAACATGATTAACTTTTATATTGACAATCACAGCCGTTGACGCGCACTTTGTGTTCTTAAACTCTATTGTGTTTATTTGGCCACTTTAATTTGAGCTTTTATACCAATCAATCGCTTCACTTGATCTGAACTACAAATAGCCTAGCCCGTGGCAATTTTTCTAGAAATTTCTTACAGAGAAATCTATAACATTGGAACAGACATCAACACGTTATTAAATTGGCGTATATCTGATCGAACATTAGTTACAATTAGAGCGTCTGCCCGGGGTGCAGCGGGGGTGGCGATGCGGCGCGAGGGGCGGGCGGAGTACAGATGTACATGTACCCTCAGTACGGAGGGTGTACCTCCGCCGCGACGACGACATAATGCTCCACATAGGAGTTAATTGCAAGCACTGTACCGCAGTCGGGTGTCAGACACTTGGGCTCTCCCCAGAGAGCGCATCCCCTCACGACACACCCGTGAGCCACTCGGCCTCTTAATCATTCACTCCTAATGGAAACCAATCTGCGACGTCTAAAATACGCATGAAATTTAAATGATGCACTCGAAAAAAAAACAGCAAAAATGTTTGCCGAATTGTGTCCGCTCGTAACAATGGCGAAGCCACCAACGCTGACGTGGAGCTTCCCGCGGCGCGACTTATGAATAGAATAATGCTCGCTACACAAGACCCGTGCGAGGAAAGCGTCATCAATCAATGTATTTAGAAATGTTTCATTAGTAAACATTAAGATGTTTGCTTACATGTCCGAGTGTTGTCTGCCATAATATGGTCGGATTCCGTGAAATGAGGGTCGGTTTATAAAATATTGGCCGTAAAGACGTAGAGGACAATGGAGTGAGGCAAAATAATCGCAAGGTTCCGTGTTGCGTCGCCAATGGTCGCCGGCCGGCTCGGCGCCCTGGGTGTCTGCGCTGCCTGCTGGACACGTCATTATTAATTCAATTGTACCGTTCTATTTAGGTGTCCGTACCATTGTGTGCTACCCTTTATACCGCGTCACAATTGTCTTTCCTGAACGCAGTAAAAGTGAGACGTCAGCTCGAGGTTTTACAAAAAATAGAGCTTTTATATACCACAATTGTGACAAAAGATTACACGATGCATATCATTGTATAAAAATTTTAAACAGAACAATAGTTTTGTAGCACACGAAACCATGTCTATACGTATTTATAGTTTCTAATCTGAAACACAATTATTATTTTACCTTAACTAAGACAGAAAAGCCTACATCCTGCGCAAATAAAACCTCTGACAAAAAACAACAAAGCAAAAAAGATTAAACAGAACCAACAAGATCGTTGGCACATTTGCATAGAACTACGTTTATTCGCAGTTCAGTTTGTCTACAGATATAGTTTGTACAAAACACAGTTGATGTGCTATATAATTTATAGACTATAATAAGAATAGTTTGATGTTTGTCCGGCGCACGCGCAGTACGCCTGCCGCGAAGTCACACGACTGAACCCGAACTACAATATTGCCCGGCGCGAGTTCGTAGGCGCTTTAGCTGACTGAACCGCGCGTTCGATACATTTCTATGGAGTATTGAGAATTTTTGTTGCCTTTTTTGAATCGAAATATAATAACTTATTTATTACACATTTATTTATATTGTACTAATGGAAATCATTTGAGGAAATGCATCCGATTACGTATATCTGATCATTTTACATAAAATATTGAAATTCGAATTCGTCAACAAAAAAACAGGTTACTCTGGCCTCTCAATAAGCTAATACACTCAGGATGTGCTGTCACTTCGGTGTTCCCCATTAGCTCATTACAGTTGAGTGTGACGATCTGTAAGTACATAATGAATATCACATGCGGTTTGTTTTAGTATCTATAGCAACGCGTCTCCGGCCGTATGATCGATGGCTGGCGGAATCAAGGACACCCACCCGTGAACGCACTTTGTCGTATACGTTTACTAGATAGAATAAGCACGGTTCATTTTTTATTTTTTTGTTGCCACCCATGAATATCCAGATGCTTCGATCATGGATATATTGCCGGAGCATCAAATGAAAGAAGGAAAGGAAATGTATGAAAAGAGGGAAAGGGTATTGGGCACCCGGCAATATCACTCACTGAATGAAACGCGACAGCCTTGCTGTCACGTCGATCTCCTGTTAGACAGTGGTACCACCACGGACGAGCCTGCCCGTTTGTGCTAAGTCATAACTGACAATCTCGTGGCTCTACCACTAACAAAATTACAATGTGACTATAATGTAATGTTTGCACAAATGACGTAGCCAGTGAGGTGGTTATATCTCTGGTCGTCATAATTATTCCGAGCCGATCATATACGAATATACACAGGATTCTTAACCACTTTGGATAGTACTCATTATCTTTTATGAATTATTATCTGATTATGAATGTTCTGCCATCGAAACAACCACTTGTTTAGGAGGCCCACAAGTATTTGTTTCGATTTGATATATCAAGTCATCAAGCCAATTGATATCATTTTGAGATTCCAAGTTTGCAAAATCAAAAACTGAACATGTTCTGCCATCATAATTTATAAGAATACGAAAATATTTTTTAACAAACCGTAACCGTAGTATATTTTAAAACCATAATTGGGTAACCGTTAAATTATTATCATAAAAATACATGCTTCATATGCTTAGTCTATTCACCATTAGATTTACAAAAAAAAAATTTAACCAAATTACCATATTTATACGACGAACATTTTTTATTTTGGTCACATCCAGCGCGGAAGGATCGCGGTGCGTCGCGCTCGCTTAATGAAATACATATCTCGATACATCATTGATCATTGATCGTGGCGCGATAGTGGGACTAACGTCATGTTTACCAGATCCGACTTGAACGCCCCACGTCGTTTCAACTCTCATTACTCGGAATTAATGATGATTGTCGTCAACCAACATCGATGATTTTAGAATATTTACATATCTTCGTACAAGATAACCGAGAAACAAGGGATTGTTGAATTTTTAATATTTATCGGTAATTATCTGGTTATTATTGATCTGACTACAAAATTATCTAAGTTGGATTTCGAAGAAAGCAATTCACTTTGTATGATGATTAGAAACTTTGTCACTATCTTTATTACCGTTAAAATACACACACTGTATTGTTTTGAAAACGCTGCTTGCTACTTTTGCCTGCTTTTATCCTACTATAAGATGAAGTCGGCACGGCACGATGATTCAGACATTTGCCAAATTATTTTAAATACTGTTTGTATGCGTTTTAGTCTACTACACCAGTCTAATATAGTACCCTACTTTCAAATACTTAATGAGAAACCTCAAGCTCAGAATAATAATATTTACCATCTATATTTTTGCATCTACTAAATTGAAGTCTCGCATAACGCTGGGTGATTAAAGCCACCTAGCTGGTATCTTAAATAGACGATATTTTGTAGAATAGTAATCAGTGCTTTTTTATTGCTATTATTTTATTAAGTCTCAATATGTTCAGTAAATGTATGGTAGAGTCACAGATGCAAATAACAAATGGCTGCTGTTCTTATATATAAAATGGTAGGTTATATTTATTTATATTTGGTTGTATTTTTATTGACGAAATAGGCTGTGGCTAGATAGAACCGTAGTTTGGTTAATATACTTCGATATAACAATTGACAGCCAGTCTCAAGCCACTAGATTAACGCGCCATCAAATTCTAAATGAATATTAAAAAAGCATTTACCTTTTACGTATAAAAATAAAAATCCGAGAAGCTGCAATAATATTGAAACGGAACGAGGGGAGCGTTTACAGTAATAACTTCATTCATGCATCCTCGACGGAACACAAAACAAATTAAACAATCGGAATCAATTTAAAATTAATAAAAAACCTTACGTCGCCACCGCAACGCTCAATCACCAAGGTACTTATTCCAAAACATTTAAAAAGAACAAACACTCGTTGGCGTGTTTATTATTTCTCATAATATTATTGTTTCCCAAATGACTTTTAATAATACCCTTTTAAAAGAATAGCCCGGCCTCTTCACTGTTGTATATGTTACGATTATTATTAAGTCTAACAGATGATTTATGTTCATAGCGTTATGTGTTTAATTAGTTTATTGATTAATGTCAATTGTTGAATTGTGTAACATGTCTGTTCGTCGTCATTCGGAACACTTTAATTGGTGGCAACTTTGAATTTGAATATCAAATTGTAACTAGCTTATTGAGCTACGTCCTAAACTAAACACTAATTTTATAATAGATACGTCTACGATATATTTTTACTCTATTTTTTTCTCAAAGGATTGTACAACACTTCCAGCATTTATAGATTTGACGTTTTGATACTGCTTATTAGTTTTAAAATGTTAAGAGTACAATAACTACTTAGAGATATGGATACACATTTTTACTAACATTGTATCACTAAAATTTCAATGAACATCATTGAAAATAATAATTTTAATTTAATAAAGATGTTGAGGCATCAAATCACACCATCTAAATCAACGGGTTTCACAATACTTAAGCAAATAAAACGTATTCATTAAAATGGGGAGCTATAATCCGCTCCGGGCTCATGCTCCGTCACCTATGAATTTGGGGATAAAATTTAGGGATCGCAATCTACACGATATTAATTTCGACGGATAAGAGGACCTAACAACTCAAATCAAAAGTTTATAAACAAGTGGTTTCAATTTGGCATAAATTTACATCAACTGCCACTAATACTAATGAATAGAATATTTTGAATACATTGAATTTATGACTGACAAATACACATTACTGAACTATTAGAACCGTCAACACAAACCTTAAAAACCAAACGGTAGATGCTAAAAAAGTTGTTAATGACATATCCTGCTCGAAGGATCAAAAACAGATAAGGCAAACACAATTTTTCACAGATTATAAAAATATTTTTCCGTGTGCCATCCCAACTGGTTCTCAAAGGCCGCGTGTATTACATTTAAGAATCCGAGACATTCAAGAAACACATTTTTAAAAAATGCCTTTTAATGATTATAACACACTTATGCTCATTAATCTCGGGATATATTATAATTTATAATGTTGTACGAGCGTTGCATTAATAAATTTGGACGAGAGTATTGAAAAGTCCCGAGTTATGATAAATAAATAACAACGGAGCAAGGCAAACAAACAAACATAGGTCACCTCCCGGAGATCGGCGCGCGTGCCACGGATTAGCCGTATTTTCATATCAAAGGGCCTGCTCAGTTTTATGAATTACTTCTATTTGGGCTCGGGCGTAATGTCTTTCTTTATTCGAGGGACGTTTTGCGTGGGAGAATTTAATTTGTTACACTTTTCATTTAATCGTATTAGAGGCTATACATATCTTTATTTCGTTTGATGACTCTGCCCGACCCTTATCTTCGGTTTGCATAAGCATTATGAGACATTGCAATTCGATATTATTGTTATTGCATATAATGTGATGTGTACTGCTCTTGACGATTTCGTTGTAGCCAATTTTGAACTGCCGAGGGGAGGACTCGAGTCCCGTTAACAAATGTGGTATTACAATTCATGATGCATTTAATTTACTAGACATCAAAACAAAATGTGAATATTGTGTCTGTTGCGGCTGAGAATTGAACCCACAATAAAACGGCTGCTGGCTGGCCGGATGTTCCTTTCATTTCTCATTAAATAACGTAATGCAACCACTATTTTGTACACATATTGTTTGAATGGTATTGAAAAATAATAACGAGTACTTAAAACATAATTGCTAAGTTAATACCCATATAGTTAATAGTACAATGTTCCCCTAATTGTAAGATTTCTTGTTAATACAAACTATTTACATTCTGCAAACAACTGTTACACAAGAATAAAAAAAAAGTTTTAAAAATAAAAAGGCAAAGATCAGGTGTAACGTGTGCGAAGAAAGTGGAAAATGGTCGTTTTACCAATATCTGGGTGGCTTTCACGGGACGATAAAAATATGACATCATTATTCGGGGATTCGCAAATGGATCAGGCGGTGACTCCGCGGACCACCGGCACCGGGCATTGTCAGATTTGTCCCCATTTCCATGAATTTTGTTTATTCAACATTGGTCCGTTTCTGGGTTGTTTTGTATGTTGTTTTTTTTTAGATATACACATGATTTATCCCCGCCCATTAGGTCACAGCGAGTAATGCAGGCAAGTCGGGGCCCGCGCCGCAGGGCGTCCGATCCATTCGCGTAGATAGTGGCTACATGTGTTGTCAACTTGTACCTTTTCATCCAAATACCGTATATTTGATAAATTTTACATTCCACATTAGTACGATATCTCGATAATGACGCCGTTTTATATTGAGGTGTCGGCTAATAAAGTTCTCTCGGCGTGTCATGTCACCGCTCGCGGAAAGTACGAGTTTTACAACTTGTTCGCGCTGTTCGCCTCACACTCTCAACATTTTGTTACATATTTTAATTTAAACGCGATGCCGCCACACAAATGACACGGAGCACACGCTCTAGTGCTACAAACATATTGTTTTTATGATTTGCTCGTTTACATTTATTTAGACAAGCCCATATTAAATGTCCACTTATATTTGTTAAATAGTTAAATTATTTTTTTCTCAAAGCAACAAAATATCTGGTGTTGTTATTTCTTGATTTTTTTTTAGATTTATTGTAGAAACTTTATTTAAAATTAATTACCGTACCAGTGTATGTAGTAACGAAGGCAGTGTGTAGAAGCTAGCATGAACAAGTGACGCACGCGTGACGTGTTCGCGCATATCCTCGGGCTGGCACGTCCACGCACCTACCACAGAGCCAACGGATCACAAATCACAATTTTGTTTACATATAGGCAAGCCAGCTTAGCTGTAAGCTGCAAAAGGGCACAGTCATCAGGTGTTATGAACATTCATAAACAAGTTGAACAAATCAACAAATATTATAAACAAAGGCCACTTGTCACCCGACGTAAGCGTTTTTGTTCTTCGTGCATTTTTATAACAAGAGTTTTTGTAGTGGGACGATGTAGGAAGGAAGCCGCGGCGGGGGGTCCGGGCCCCGGGCAGGCCCTCCCGGGGCACGAGAGTACACAAAACATTTCGTAATCCATAAAGACAAAAGAAAAATTAAAATCTGTAAAAACTCTCGGGACGAATTGTACAAGTGCGCGTCCCGTGTCGGTCGCAATCACGCCGTGCGCACTTGCCGATTGCGCATGCGCGTCACGCACCGTAATTAACTATGTGAAACAATTTGTAGTTAAGTTTCGTGCTGAAGTATGTGATGCACAGAAAACATGTCTTTTTTTATTTACTTAAAAGTTTTCGTGCTGTAGTATGAGATGCACTAATTATGTATAATTTTTATAAACGTTATAATGACCTTACCTACCTTACTTACTATTATGTTCTATGTAATTGTTATAACAATATTAAAAATAACAACCGGAAGATTGCTGTTCATTTTTTACAACCGACATGACAGCCAAAAAATATTTTAAAAGCACTACAAAATGAAGGCACAATTGGCGGTACACAAAAGGACGACATATTCATTTCAATAATTGCAAACCAGAGAAAAACAAAGGCAAAGTCACGATTGGCCACTCATGTATATAATAAAGTATTTACATATTATTCATGGAAACAAATGTCCTTTGAATGGTTTTTGAATTTGTTGACTTAATACAAAGTGCTTTTGCGAGAGGTGGTCGGTCTGCCGGCGACATTGCATAATGGATGGTTCCCGATGTTCGCGTTTTGCGCGAATGTTTCTCTTATTATGTCGCAAAATATATCTCTGTGAGTGTCGCTGAAGCTTTTGTTGTCTCGCGTTGTCTATTCTCAACGAAATTCGTGTATTTTTCTCTCGCCAATTGAAACAATTCAAAACATTAGTGATGAATTTCCTCTAAGTTAATTTCGAGCGAGTCACCGCGGTGTTCATTGGTTTGTGTTGTTAAAAAGACGTGAATTGACTTATGCAAATACAGTGTTAGATGGTGTATGGTGTGTTATGTGAGTGGTCGGCGCTGAGGCGTCCGGAAATCATTGGTGCTATAATAAAGAGGTAAGCGAGAAAGCGGCCGCACGCTGCGTGATAGATGCCCACGGCCGAGCGACAAAAAAATAACAAAATCGACTTAGCAAACATGTTTAATAAAATGAATGACTCGGTCGTATATCTTCACCTGCTTAGTATGACATAAATTATAATAACATTATGTTGTACACGTTCAAGGAGTCCCAACAAATTCTTATTCACTATGAAAATAAGATGTTTCACAAAAAATATTGTCCGAGCTATTAAGATGAGTTCAATGTACAATGAATATTGGAATTTCTCTAGCATCACCCCGCTGGTGCACATCGCATGGTGTCCCATTGTTGAGTTCACTTATTCTAAAGCTTACGACTTAGCTGCGTATCGATCATCGCACACAAACGTTGTTAATCTATCCACGGAACTGTCACTACATTTACTCATTTTGGGCTATAATAAAGCAGGTATGCACCGTCGTTTTATTTTGAGGCGTTGAGCAATGATCTTTCAATAATTTAGTTATCGTGCGTCGGCGGAGCGCGGCTGGACAAATTGCGTCCCTCGCGATCATCCTAAATAATCACCGAAAGCGGGCTGCACATAATTAGCGCTAAACAATATTTAGCACCGATTAACCCCATAAAGTCGCATTAAATTAGAAGGGCAGTAAAAATCAATTAGAGAGTCCATCGGAGTGATGTAACCGCACGCTTCCGAACACCTCCTTTTATTAACAATTAGATGGGTTTATGTGTGGAGTAGGTGCGGATTAGGCGAGCGTCGGGCCGAGCGTGTCTGCGCTGGCCGAGGAGGGCTTAGCCTCGGGGGATCCGCGACCCTTCAGTCTCCGCTGACAGCTGCCTTTGTCATGTCCGTTGAGGAATTTTATGCCGCGAAATTGACAGCTCCGCAACACCGTAACTCATCGGATGTACAACGTGTTCTCGGTGTTGTAACGCTCACTCCAATAAAGTATTCGCCCATGTAGCCAGCGCTTCAGCGGTACGGTCCGTGGCCATACGCGGCGGGAACCGATTTATGTTGTTTTATAACGTCTTGTCCGCTTTTGTTAATGTGAAAACTAAATCAACACGCCTTTTTATCATATCGTTTTGTTATCTTCGAGATTACTGCGTAGGTTTTGGTATTATTATTCTCGTGACGTTTGTTTAACATCGGTGATATTGGAGCGGATTACGGTGTTACACTTACTGCGTACGATAGGAGTGACAAGGAATTTCTGGGTATTTTTGTAGACAAAGAGGGAAAGTAAATTGTGTCGATTAGGATTGACACCCTCGCTCGGCTTACTTTTGCCGTAAGTGTAATTGATGAACTGTGTAGCCGCGATGGACACTGCAACGCATTATCTGTACGTTTGTATAGAAGTATTGATTTTGGCTGTCATGTGTTTGGAAGTTGATTATCTTGTGCGTCTTCCGCGTGAGGTTGGCGCGATATGTTTTATTTACAAAAAGATTAAGTATGAAGTTTTTGCGAATAGTATGACCTTATATACAGGAATTTACCCAGACTGGGAAATATTGTTGTATTTATATATGTTGTGTTTCAGTCGTCTGTTTGTAATTAATTAATACAAAGTAAATAATTGTATATAATTTATTTTGGAAAATACTTAGGACATAGACCTAAAAGCGGAGAAAAGTGTTTTCCTGTTTGCACAACTATGTTAAAGCAACGATAATCCCAACAAATACCTACATGAACTAATTACATTAAAATCTACCTTTTCTTTACCTGTTAACGGTATTTGTTATAATAATTATATCGTACTTCACTAGCTATAAAGTTACGTTATATTCACTGACTTGAATATTTTCATTTTTCATTGATTTTCATTGACCCATAGCGAAATATTTTCATTAAAAAAATTCATCAATATCGATTATAAATTATTAAAAAACAACTCACTTCAGTCTAATAAAAAAACTTCACCCCAAACTAGGAGCAAATCCCCACATCTGCTCATTTTCCACCGCGGCACATACTTCCATTACATCACAATCACGACAGTGGTGAAATCATTTCAGGAACTTCAAAGTTGGACTGAATCGCACCCCACCGGCCGTGCGGGAATGCCTCATTGATTTTCCACGAGATTATGCGTCGTCTGCGCCGTGAAAGTATTTCCAACTTTCGCATTTGATTCCTATAGAAATATTAATAAGGTAAATCTGACGCTTCCGCGCTCGCCGACCCTCGTGTCTCCGCCGGGAATACAGAAATTGACAGGCTCGAGGCTTACGTAATCACGGGTCACAGCTTCCAATGTTGTATAAAGATAGCCAGTGGTTTTTGTTTGTTTTTTACAATATTAATCTCCCAAGCCGCGCACGTCATACAAAACTACGTATTAAAGGTTAATCTAGTTATCTACGCCATTTGCTTATCGCGTTGTGGGATTAATATTTGTAAAGGTACTATCGGTGAGTTTGTTATGCGGCGGCTGCGGGGCCGGCCGTGTATTGGACGCCACAAAGAGCCGCTCGCAGACGAATTGCTGTAGATAAATTATTAAACGTAATGTTTTCAGTTATCTCCGATGTCTGGATGGTGGAATGTGGACTATCACATCTCGAAGGGAACGATCGATGCGCCGATACGCGGCCGGCACACATCTGGTAGCCACCAGTTTGTTATCGGCGTCAACTGACGGCCAAACCTATTTATCGAAGTCATAGAGATTTATTGATGGCCATTTCACTTAATAACATGACGTCTAACACATTATGTCACAATAAATAATTAGCTATATCTCGCGCCATAAACATCCGTAATATATTGTGTTGCATACTTTACGTTTTGTAATTGTGGGCCGTTTAGTACACTTAGATAAATGTCCATTGCGCTCGTTGACCGATAACGACGCAGGTGGCCCCATTTGGGAACGCCTTTGGAGCATTAGCAAAACAAAAGATATTGGCAGCCAAATAAAAATTCATTGCGCAACCGGCCGCCCGCCACCCGGTCACTGTTTTAACAAATTTTCGAACGTCCTGAACAAAGATAAAATCTGGAAACGATCTAATCCACCCTGCGCCTCATAAATCCTTCATAAAAATCTGTTTAGTGGCGCAATAAATAAAACTAAAGGTCCGCAGAGATCTCCATGCATACAGAGCCAATATTACGCAATAGTTTGATTTATCGGTTTCGGCAAGGTGCACGAAATTCTAACGGCCCGCGCCCTCGCCGGCCGACGTGATAGAATTCGGGCTCGGCAATTTTCATACACATGCGAAAAACTATTCGGCGGGCCCCGCGGTGATAAATGTGAGCTTATGAATAAATTTCCGTCTCCTCGCGGAAACGTGAAGTGATTAGCAGCGAAGCGTCGGGCGCAGCTGAGACCGCGCTCACCTGTACCCGCGATCATTATCTAATTTGCGGACATCGGAACACGTACTGCAGTATCGTTAAATCGGCAAACCTTTATTTCAACCTCGATTACCGTTCAATTCAATTTGGCTTGTACCTATCTATACCCAATAAATTTTACAAGCTCGAAAAAAGGCTAACGCTCGGGCCGGATTCGCAATAAGAGCCATTCTCGGCGAACAATAGCGGAATAACATTCACGAGGCAGTAAACGACGTTGAAAATCTAAATATTTATTTGAATTACTGTGAGCGGGGCGCAGTGGGCGCGGTTGGCGGCGCACCGCCGACGTCGAGTTGCGACCGCGCGCGGACCGCAAACTGGACGAACCCTCCGCCGCCTCGGCCGCCTCGGTCGCCTGGACCGCGGGACCCAACAACACATTCAAATATGTATACGTGTTCTTAACATCATTGCGTTCGCTTGATAAAAGTGCACGCCAGGAATCGATTGGCGAGCACAGACGGCTTGCAGCTGTGCCCTTCGATTCTAGGTGGTCACTTCCAACCCCACGGAATTATGTAAGAAACAATGACGCGAAGTGTACTCAGATGCTAATAAATCTTCGCGTACATTTGTTGTTTAGCTGGCAATAAATCAGGTTTTGAAGGCTATTCGATTGAATACATGTCAAGGATGGTTGAATATCTCCGCGGCATTAACTGTTCATTTCAGTACTAAAGATCACAGCAGATAACTGGTTTTCGCACGAAGCACGAATGTGGCACAATGGGATACTTTTCATTAAGTCGAAATTGTAATAGTCGTATTTATTTTACCTACAAGTTGGAAATAACCTAGATCGAGTGCACACGTGTGCCATCTATCGTTCTGCGCTGAAATCTCGTTGAGCGACAAGCGGCTAACTTCCTGACTGCAGCCAGGTGACTTAGGGAAGTGGTCAGTGCAACACTAACGACTTTTATATGAACTACATCGTTCAGTCACGTAGGAACGTTCGTGACAAATGCTAATCGATACTTTACCATTTATCAACATCTGCTGTTACATACGCACCTCTCACGACACCGTCAATCTAGCGAAGGATAAATAACATTTGTCGGACATTTTTAAAATAATTTACTCAAAAAAGAAACGCATAAGTTACCAATACAGGATCCGAGACCGTGTACATACCGAAGGAGACGAAACAAAACAACAAAATACGATAAAATCCCAAAAAATACGCAAGGTTTTCGTATCGCGAAACTCAAGTATTTGTTCGGACAGTTCGCATAAGCACGTTTGTAGAAAACACGAGTATGTAATTGGAACTGAAAATGATAATTAATTAAAATTGTGGTCCGGTAAACAGTTTTATTGTGGCAATCATGTGCAACGCTCTCCAGCGTCCCCATAAAGGTGGGTTTATAAAATATACTGTCGCTGGGTCGCGTTCTGATTGGTTCTGTAGATTATTAGTCTCTATTTGTGTTGTCAATGTTTACGGCCGTTTTATGAGCACTGGCGGTTTTATTGAGCATCCAATTGCTGCAGTTACGGATTTGATTAAGTAAAGCAATCGTTATGTTTTGTTTGTCGCTAAATGAGTACATTTTATGATCTATATGTCTGAATATTGCAGATAGAATGATCGTTCTATTCGCAATATTCCAACTGGATTTCATAGCCAATATTATAATCTTCAATTCGATTTTCATTACAACAAATGAGCTCAGTTATTTTGTTTTGCAGGCAAGCCTTTGTGAGTTGCCGAAGGGTTTGTCTAAGATTTTGTTTGATTTATTCGAGAAGTTCTTCATTGGTAATATAAATTGCTTTTCGAGTACACTGTTGTAAATCTCGATGCGTCTAAATGATCCCCTCGGATTCCTTTTTAATTTTGTATTCAGTATTTACTTTGTTCTCAAGTCTTTCTTTATTATCTGACTTATGACTCGTTTATGTTTGTATTCCATTTGTTAGGAAAGTAATTTATGTACTCATGCAGACTTAGGCTATTTTTTGAGTTACTTTACTTATTCATGAAATAGATACTTTGAATTTAGGAATTGTCTTTCTATTGTTTCTTACCTATAACAAAAGCAGTAGAATGTCACTGGATGTCAGCTGTTTCATACGGCCTATGTAATGCTGTTGATATCTTTGAGGTGGTCTATATTTAGCAGTGAACTATCTGAGACTCAAGATGATGACGATGATGATGATGATAATTGTCTTAGTTGAATCACTAATTATAACAGTGTTATTTTTGCCATGTTTTTTAAGTAGATATGTTGTTTTAGTAATTATAGTTAGGCCTCTTTTATATAAAATTACCTAGTATCTGTCGCCATAAAAGCCATCATTGGGGGACTATTGCAAAGTGTAATATTGTCAACCATTAACTGTAATAGGAAACATTAATGGATTTATAAAAATCTAAATAATTGATCTGATATAGTTGATCTAAAATCTTTCTCTATCATACTGTCGCCAGCCCAATCATTAAACGCAAACGGCACGTTAAATTCAAATTTATCGTTTTTTGAATAAAAACCAAACCTTAATGTTCAATACCTCTTAAAAGTTGAAACAAGAGGTACTTTTATTAGCCTCTAAGTATTGTTTAAGAGTTCAGCAGAAGGGGAGAACGCGCCGACATTTACCGCTCCATTATAGTCCTTTTTTCCTATTTTATTTGCGTTTAAGAAAGGGCTCGGTTAATCTGGCATTTACTTAATTCTTCATTTTCATATTGGATTGGTTTAAAACCCAATTGTGGTGGAATGGATGTGCTAGGTATTTCATTTTGAATGAGTGATTAAATTTAGACAAATGTTTGTGTATTGTTAATTAAAATATTGTTTTACTATAAAAGTCATATTGTAAATATGAGTCTTTGATCAGTAAATATTTGAATAATCATCATAATATTATAAGTGAATGCTTGTATGGTGACCGTTTTGTTTCTACATAATACGGTCTCATTACCATGACAATGTATCGTCAAATATTATATCGATTATATGAGTCAGTCAGCTCAGCTCCGACTCTCTTCGGCAGGGGTCATTGCAAAATGAAACGTACACAGTTGAAATAAAGATTTAATTACAATCGTTACATAATTTTAATCATAATAATAATATTTAATAGGTATATATTCTATAAATATCTATATAGAACATTTAATATTAAGCGAATGTATTCGATTTGGTCACATATTTATTTCCTTATGAATTTCCGATACAGTGAGCCTCGATGGTTTCTCGAAGGTGTGACCTAGCGCCTGTTCAGTAAATAAACTAGTCGATGTATGGTTGAGCCTTCTTACTTGCGAACCTAATAGCGGCAGGAAGTATTAGTACATACAAACATACTACAAATTGACAGTATTAACGTGACGAAGGCGTGAATTCAAACACATTGACGACTCAAACTGATATTTGTGACAAAACAATTGAAGACTATACTACAAATTACATCGGATTGTAGCTTAAACCTATTCAGATAATAATAGTGACAGTGACGTCAACAATAATATTATACGCTTTACTAATACTCGCTGCCCGCAAGAATATAAAAACATTTCATTAAACTTGACATATAGTTTATTCAAACAGTGTTTTTTATCAGTACGCTATTTCATTTTCCTTAAAATTTTAGTGTTCTTTACAAGTTCATCGTAATTTTAATGTTCCTTACTATGTACCCAAGTGACTAAAATTAGATAAATATTTTATGAAGCATTTTAAAACTGGATGCGATCATCGAGAGCGATTGCGACCGATTTAAAAATAATAATAATCAGAAATATATTTATATACAATGTATTCTAATAATACTTTTAAACAATATTTATAATGTTCATTCCGAAGTGTCCGACAACAACATCGAATGCGGCCCGTGACGCGGCCCAATAATTACTTTGTACACTTCATGACAAACTAAATAGAAAATCTACAAAACATATTTTATATATACAAGGACAACAACATTGATCCAATCGACGACCGTTAATCGATTACACTATAGATATTAACAAAATTAAACAATACGCTGGCTAGGCTGGGATGGACCGTGGCGGTGACGTCACTCGCGCCCTCATACGCAATCAATGTACAATGCACTTACACTCTAAACAAAGTTAAGTCTGGCACCTGAACTAACCAATAACTTATTGCTCCAAGGAAATCAAATTAAAATATTTCTGGAAGAACTAAATAAACAACGAATTAAATAAGATCCCTTATCGTACGACACATTGCGTTCAACAATCCAAGTCAATTCACAATTAACTATACCAATGGTGGTTAATTAAATTTAAGACATAATTGCGCTTTCCGTGTATCTATAAATAATTTGGATTATATTCCATAATATTCTTATATCTATAAAAATACTGAGCAACGTTGATTTCGTACAATATTTCATCTGACAAACGGATTGGCGAAGTCGAGACAGACCTCTGCGCTCCCATTACACAAAGTGTGGACTTAATTCATTTTATACATCATTATAATTTGTGCACTATAGTTTAGCAATTTAGAAATTACACTATGCGGTATACAAATAAACGTACACGTGTACCAAATTAATAACATTTTACAAGGGGTCTATCGACCTAATTGTATATCCAGATTACCTATTCTACAATGCGTTGTCGATCATAAGAACCAATGATCATAAGAACTCAAACACTGTGTCACTGTGAAAACGACAGTCTGTAAGTTGTGGAGCGGTAGGTGGCAGTCGGCACGCGGCACTCGGCAGTGCTGATGGCGACCAGCTCTCACGTGCTTTACCTGCAACAAATCATTGCACACGGTTAGAACAATAGTCCATACTACATACTCGACCACAGGGCCGCTCCCAACGTCCCGTGTCCCGTGTGGCACCTGTGTCATTTCCTTTTGTTTCAAACGATAAAAATATCCCTTAAAAAAGAATAGCGGTATTTAAATTAACAAAAAAGAAGGTCCATCGTGATAGCTGTTCCGATTCTATCGCAGCACCGACGGTACGAGCCCGCCGCCGTGTTCACACATATAAACCGAAAAAGAAAAAATCTAAACCAATCGAGATGAGGTGACGAAACGTTCAGTCTCATTATCTGAGAATTTATTAACGAATCGGTCGGACCGGAAAACCGAAATGTGAAAGAAATAAAAATTCGACCTCGGCCGCGGTCATCTAAAGCTCGTATGGCGTCAATGAAAAAAGAAGTCAAACGGGTCGGCCGGCCGACCCGCGTCTGAATGAACCAAGAAGGACCCCGACTCAGGATCCACAGATAAGAGGAAAGATTAGGCCGTTGAAAAAAGTAAAGCTGCTTTTAATGCGGAGGTAGAGTTGTGAATGAAGAGGACCCATTGAGATTCCGCGCCCACGCACGCTCGTGGTGCGCGCGTTATCGCTCCTGCGCGCTGCGAGGACCGCCCGGCTGCCCAGCGCTCTGCTCCTCACACAATACTCATTGTACCCACTTCTATTAACGTTTTTTGTCTTTGGAATAATTCCAGTTTTGTATTATTTAAATGAGTCCAGGTCAACGGATCCCGGCGCGAGTGCGAGTGGCGTGCGTTTGGCTCTCAGTTTACGACGACGCCACTTCCTGATAGCTTGCACACACCACACACTGCACACTGCACACTACACAGCGCATGTAATGAGGAATAATATCGGCTTTACGATGCCGATAACGAATTCCGCAACGTTTTAATGGGATCGCTCCCTGATATTGGTAGCGATATTATTTAGCAAAATAATAAGCTAAAACGATTCAGCCACGTTATTTAAGTCCCAAACAAAAACTAACGATTTAAATCCATTCTTTTTGGGGCTACATTAAAGGAATGCCGCGATAAGGAGTTATTTTCGCGTCAAGGAATTCGAGGGACAAAAAGGCGTGAAAACAAAAATAATACAAAAGGTTATAGAAGTGAATTTGTGAGCGTTTGGCTAAAACAAAATTCTTGGCGATGCCGTCCTGTGCGGCGGCGTCGCCGATACGATTTATTGTAATGAGACCGACGTGCCACCGCTTCTTCTTAGAATATCTTTGATGACTCTTAGAAACGTGACACTACACCTACTAAATTAATTCCAAAACATATTTCGCCATCGAAAATTAATAACGTATTTTTATTAGTTTACGTGTCAAGGGATTCGTTCCTCATTAGTACGGGACAAATCCGACATAAATGAGACTAAAGCGTTATCAACTGCACGGTTTTAGTTTATCAATGAGTGAGTTCAAGATTTTGTTATTGACCTCATGGACGCCGCTTGGACCAGGTATGCTGAGGCGCTCGAAGAGAGCGCTAATTTGGGCAGGTCAGCGGAGTGCGTACGTAGGCGTATGGAACGCGTCGCAGTGACAATGACAAATGACGCAAGATTGCAATCTCGCCGCCCTCGAGTGGCACGGCGCGCGTCGCCCTTCCGCCTCGCGTCGAGACTCGGCTCCATTGTTTTCAATTACCGACATGACACCCCGGCGCGAACCTCCGCTACCAAACCGCAACTATGTTTATGGCTTTCTCCGTATCTTTACTACGATCATCCATTTACGAGCGCGTCCCTCATTTACATGTGTGCGTTACATCGCGTTCGTATTCAAGCGGTCAATTTGAATCAATCAGTAACTCACCGCTAGTGTTGCGCGGAACGGTTTCACACGGCCGACACGAAACAGTTGGAGTGTTGTACGGAACTGGAATAGGAAACATTCACTCTATTCACGTGGCGTACGCAACATCACTCCACTTACCCGCCTCCACCGGTCTACGCTAGCGGGCATTTTGTGCGCTTTGACGAGTCTAAAACGATAAGGAAAAGAAAATCACCTTTTATAGAAGGGTTTGAAGGCGGCAGATCCTTCGTTGTGGTGAGGTTGGTTGGGCTGGTGGTTGTTGGCAGCGTGGTGCGCGTTGTGGTAGGGGTCGCGCTGCGGAGACTGCTGGTGTCGCGGGAAGCAGTAGCCGGAGCCGCCGCCGCTGCCCAGCGGGTTGGCCACGCTCGGCACCTTCATGTTGGGGGGAGTCTGCGGTGGCGTGTCCGTCTGCACGTCGGGGAAGGCGGCGGGGTGCACGCACGGGTGCTGTCCGCCGTACTGGCCGCCGGGGAACCCGCCGTAGCGGCCGTACGAGCCGCTGGCCGGGCTGGCGGCGGCCGTGGCGGGCAGCGCGAACCCGTTGGAGCCGGCGTCGGCGGGCGCCGTCCGCTCTGGCGGGCCGTACGAGTGCTGCGGCCAGGGCTGCGCGGCCGGCGGCGGCGTCTTGCATGCCGCCGTGTCGGCCAGCGACCATATCTTAGGCTTTGAGGCCGGTATCGGAACCCCGCAGTCGGACGCGACCCTCTTTGTTTCTTCTTTAATACCGTAGCCCAAGAGCTGATGGTGCATCCCTTGCAACAGCTCGTCGCCCTTCCTCTCCTCATCTGTAAAGATAATCGTATTCATCGATCATATTTTACGTCCGAGCGGCAATAAACGCGTGAGCGCGCGTCATTGCAAAGAGATTAGTCGCAATAGCCGAGCCGAACTCACTGACGGTACGCCAATAACGAGGGCTTATAATGTTTTCAAAAAAATAAATACAATTCAGATTGAATAGTCGGCGTGACCGTTACAAGCGGGGCGTAAGTTTTAGCTCGTAAGACGCAGAATCTGGCGGCTCCCTTTGGGAAAGTCGTGTGAAAATACGTTTGGCGTGCAGTGACCCATTCGTTAAGTGGTTATCCGATTAGCGAAGTGAAAATACCACTTTGGGGCGCGACTCCCCTGCCGCGGGCGCGTAGGCCGCCGATCCCTTTCGTGTTTAAGCCGAGCATTTATTTCGCATTTGGTACAGTACCCCGCGCACCCCGCGGCACCGCGCTACCGCACTCTACTCCGCCGACGAGTCTCGCGAGCCGCACCGCGCGTCCCAAACTTAATGGTCAGCCTCCATAACTCCGTCTGCTCCCAATCAAAAACTACTTACATTCGTTTATTATATCAAACGACTTTATAAATATTATAAAACGCGTTCTTCGCCTATTCCTCAGAATTTTTATTTTGAACTGCAATGAAATTAAGCTCGTCATCTTTTCCCTTAAAAAATTACGTTATTGTACAATTACACAAAAATGTTTATTCAGCGAATTTTATAAGGCTTTAAGAATTATCATAATGCCATTTTCCGTTGTAAAGTGGCTTTTGGCGGGCGCGGGGCGACGTCGGGGCCACTAATGAAATTCAGAGAGCCGCGAGCTGGCGGGGGCCGCGGCGGGGGCGACGGGGGCGGGCGCGACCGCTCGACTTCATTCTCTTATTCCATTTAATGCTGACTGCTCCTAGCTTTTAAGAGGGGTTATCCGCGTTGCCCTTCACTAAGAATAAATAGGGATGCCACCGATACCCCGCGCGAAGATATTTATCCGGCAAATTGTTTTAATTTTCATTGTATTAATCTAATAAAGACCCACAACGGCGTGAGATAGCGCGAGAATGGACGATTTCGTAATGTTTCGTTTTGGCAATATGTTTAATGTGCCTGTTGCGTTAATTTGTACACCAATTACTTGGTTGGATGTTTGTTTAATGATTTTTGTGTTTTGGTAGTTAAGTTAATTATAGTTTTTTTACTTAGTGCTTTTGTTGTAAACTTTTGTATAATTAGTTTACTTATAGCATCTTTTATCAGACTTCAGTAAAAAACCTTATACAATATTCGGTTTATTCAAAATTACTATTGACATAGTCTGATACAAAAAATACCCCATATGTTTAGATATATTTACGGTAGACAGTATCGTAACAGATATGGATCCATTAAAGTGCAAAGTACATACTCGTGTAGTAAGGAGATTCGTACAGGAGGGAACTAACCGTGGAAATCGCAACACGATTCACACTTGCTACAAGGACTGTTTTTCCCTCCACGGTGCTTCAGTTGGCAAGCCCGAGGCGGAGTGAGACATAATAAAAATGCGCCTCGGCCGCTCTGGGCGCTTTATAACCCCGGTCTCCCCGCAGTGTTTCCACTTTAAGTAATTTACCCCGTGTTTTGGGTAATCCTTTGCTTTAGTTTTATTCGATCTTTCACTTTAACTGTCAGATGGACGTGGCGCCCGGAGCGACATTCAACTAGATTTTTCCTTTAAATTTTACTTTTATTGTGGTAATGAAAGACGCTTGTCTAATTCAACTTTCCCTATTGTGAGAGCAAAGTATGAAATCGTAGTTGACACTAAATTGCACCCTCTGCTTCAATCCGCCTGCACTTTACAGCTAAGGTCAGTGGATTTATTACAGAACGCCCCAACACACTTATTTGTATTACTTCTACTCGTTTTCCATTAACGCGCGTCGGATTAATATTATGTTTGCGATGCGTGTGCTCACGACAAAAATTAACATTTATTGTTGGGGTCCAGGAATGAAGCTTTTATTCATGAGTGGCTTAGCGCGGGATAGTTCGGGATGTTTGTTTGGCCACGCCGCGCGCTAGCCGCCGGTTCATCGCGTGCGAATGCTTTTATATTGGCTCTGCTTGGCGTGACTTAAAATGATATATCACCAACCACTAACATTGACGTTTCGCCAAAAGAATTATGCGAAGAGTGGGAAATGCTATGGTTTGTTAGTTTAGACGCGGTGCCGTTTTGTTTTGGTGATCTAGTGGGTTTTGTTTGTGTATTGAAATATAGTTTTTGTGGTTGGGACAGCGTGGGACGCGGTATTTTATGTTATTGATATTATTGTTGATAATATTTGCGTTGTAGAAAATTAAGAAACAAAAATATGTGACGTACGTGTATGAATATACTTAATTAGCATGCTCTTCGAGGAAGAGTCTAATTTTATTTTAAAAGAAGAATAGTATGGTCTAAATTATCTTTTGGTAATTTAACGATGAACGCTATTTATAACGTAGGGTATTATAACACTTCAAATCTACGATAGTGTATTTGTCACCTTAGGCATTTAACTAAGGCAATTGTCTACCCCTCATAGAGTACAGTGATAGAATTTGTCCCTTATTTAATTACAAGACCCTCATAAAGTTATCTAAAAATATTAAAGATAATTCCGTAATATGACAACGGAAAATTCATATCATTGTGTTCTTGATTCACTGTGCCGTGATTTAAGGGTTGTCACATATTTATAGATTCTAAAAATTTTAAGTTTACAAAAATTACCAATTCTCAATAAGTAATATTAACAACGCTAAATAAGGTGATGTATGTGTTCAGAGACCTCGAGAAATAACAATTTCAAACTGAGTATCTAGCACCAAGACTATAGAATATGACGGACACCATGTTGAAGGCAGAGTTAATATATTCCTGTCATTATATTATTTAATTCTAGATAGGACGGAGATCTGTGATAACTCTATAGACTAATATTCACTTGTCAGATATTTATAGGCATATATAGAGCCTCAATATTGTGATCTTAGTTTCTATTTTGATATAATTATTCCGAACATGATAGTGAAAAATAGAACGTTAGGTAACAAAGAGAAATCGTTGAAAATTCTTCTTAATCAATAAAGATAGAGAAATATATGGCATGCCTTTATCGAACAGTGAGATTTTGGAGCCCGGGATATTTTCTACTGTAGGGAATAACTAAATAACTTTTTCTTTCTAAAATTTAATAACTTTGTTTTTTGTGAGCCCTAAGAAAAAGCCTTACTAAGGGAAATGATGACGTTATGTTGATAATTTTTAGGGAATGATTTAACTTACGATTTAACAATACTTCATTTAATGTCGGTGGCTGAAATTATGGCGACCAGCTTGAAAACTGGATGTGCAGGGGCTATACAGGAAACTCTGTACAATTGTTTACCGTTGCGTCGGTAATTAATAATTATTATGGATTTTTTACCATATTTTATGATGGTAGTGGATTTCAAGTTATAAGTGAAATTGTATGTAGTATATACGACTACGATTTAATTTCGTTAAAAATTACACAAAGTTGATTTTCAGACATAGAATCAAACCCGCCCCGAAACGTAAGTTGCTTATACGAATGCTTATGTGAATAGCCCTTAATCTGTATTAAGGGCTATTCACACAATTAACCACCGAACAACTCAGTGCGTCGACAAAATTTAAGATACACAAATTAAAAGGGAAAATAAACTTGTTATAAATTAAACCAAAGATAAGATACGTGTAAATTAAAACTTCCGTAAATAAATTCAATGCTTGTTGATGGTAACTGTCCGTATCTAAACATTTGTTGAAACTAGTTTTGGAAATGTTTTAATGGAGATACCTGATGTGTTTGAGACTTCGAATATTGATAGAAAACCTACGTGTACAGGTAGAGTTCCGTAGTAGGCATTGGATTTGAATGAGCTGGCTTAACATATCGCTGTATTTCACATTCTCAAAGAATATTATTTTACAGAATTACATTATGTAGAATGACATAATATTAACTGTCATCCGATAAACACTAGTCACTCACATGTATAATCGTGACTCCACATTGTGTTATTTCGCGATGAATATCTCGTACCGGGAATCGAACTGGCAGCCTTTGGTTTCACAGCTGATGTTTTTACCTATAACACTACGTAGGCTGTCAAAGTTTGAGTCGAAAACTAACCTGCGATTATGCAGTGTCTTGGGTGGCGATAAATGTGAGCCAACATTAGATGAGTCCTTTGCTCTTTTGTCAACCCTATTGCATTAGAAATCCCCATTATTTTGAAGAATCATTCAAAAAATTATTTATTATATGAAATAGATACTATTTTATTCAGGTATAAATTACGAAAACTTTTCCAACAATTCATTATAGTACAGAGCTTTATTTAAATTTGAAAGGAAATCGGTCACTTCCATAATCTATAAGTGCCTACTCAATAAACAAATAACCAATTACATATACTATTAAAAAGTAGAGAATCTTCAGATTTGACTTAGTGATTTAGTAAAAGATGTTGAAACTAGCCCTACGAATTAGATTATATCGTGTCATGTAACTTCTACAAGATAACTCATCTAAATTAGGAGATCATAACGTTTTTTCTTGGCTCAAAAATGACAGGTATGTTTATTTGCTTGAAATAATGTTAGAACACTTAAAAAAATATTTTGAACCGTAAAAAATATGATAATTCAAATGTTTTTAATTGGGTTATTTCACTTTTTATCTTTATAATTATAGCTGCGTGTTTTTTAAAGTATTTTTTACATGTTACAATTTTTTGTCAAGTAAGTAATTTATCTAATTTTTGTGTCAAATAAGGAACATGTATGTTTATGGTAGAAGCGATGTTTTAACAACGTTTTTTTTAGCTAACACTATTGGCTCTTTTTTGTTTGCAACAAATGAATTTTGTCTATTTATTTTATTTAAATTATATCTACTTTGTGTATTTCATTTACTGAACAACTCATGTATGACAAAATACAATTTAAAAAATAAAAGAGCTAATCATTTCCAACGACTAATAAATAAATAAAAATGTGTTCTTTTTTTTTTAAAAACTTGTTAATAAAAATATAACTAACATCTCCAACAAAAGCATTATTACACTTGAGCACAATGTTTTTGTGAAATGAACGCGCGACGAATTTCCCGAGCGTGGCAACCCTAAGTCGCGCGTCACAAAGCCGTAGGCGCGTGCCGTAACTACGCCCGTGCAATATCTTGCCATTTTTATGCCAATCCGGACTTAAGCCCGCCGATGTTCACATTCTAGAATGGGCTTTAAATGAAAATGACAATTGTGTTTGCTGTTCAACGGGCTTTATGAGAATGTGATTTGAATGCTGCATTTTATGTTTTTTAAGAATATCTGGAGAGTAAAGTATAAAAAACATAACATTTAAAACAATTTATTGGCACAATTTTAGAAAATAAGCGAAGTGAAGCTCTGTTTTCCATAGTACTTTCATCTTAAAATTCAGTTCACACGCCGTCACCACATCATTAATTCACCTTCTAAATAAAATAATTGGACGGAGCTAGAAACATAATAATTTTCACAAAAAATTAACAAAAAAATGTACACAGTAAACGTCCCGGATTAACACATAAACATTGTTTATAAGTAGATAGCTACAAGATAAAATATATCAAAAATAAATGGCGAAAAGCTGGAAAATAAATGTAAAACGTTACCGAGTGTTATTCCATTAGCGCGATATCTGCGGGCGGCGTCTGCCTGTCAGCGCCTCAGCGGCGGCTCCATACACTTCTCAACAGTGCGTTTATTAACGGCATTTTATGCCCCCGCGTGGTACTTGGCGAGCGCGACGCCATTCAAACCGCGAATTAAGTACACTTCTGTCCCAACAATAGTGGGCTTCATTACCGGAACGTATGCCGGGCGCCGGCCGTGACGCCCTCTGACGCTCCTGCCTCCATTAGCGGCGTGAAGTTCGCAATGAAAACACTCGTACTCCGCGTCATCTTTATTGTAACAATGCTCACTTATAATTTATGTGGTTGACAAGCGAGACTAAAGGCCGCCCTCGGCGCACGCTCTCACGTTCCGAGCGCCGCGCACCGCGCACACCGCCTAATGCCATCTGGATTTTATTACTGCTGACAGAGAAGTGCATTATTCACATGTAAATACCAACACTGCTCACGTGCTCCAAACAATGTACCTTATGTGACATACAACATAAAGCTACACGACAAACGGACAACAAATGCCGTATCGGAAAAAGGTTCCACGTTCAATTGGAACACATTATAAATCCCCAAAACCGTACTTACTTACGTTGCGACGGAATATCCTCATAAAAGAAACGATCCACGAACTCGACAAATCCTTTGGCAAGAACATGAAGTAGGGCAGATCGTCAGACAAGCCGAACGCGACCTCCGCGTCGCCCCGTTGTACCGACGAACGGAAAACGCGTTATATGAAATTTGGGCCCGGGCGCCGCCCACTTTACTACGAATAGGAAATCCGGGAGCGAGAAGCGGTTACGCACAGTTACACGCCTGAGACCTCCCCCCCTCCCTCCTGCCCCGCGGCCCCGCGGACTTCGCCGCCCGCGCCCCGCACCCCCGCCCCGCTGCCCGCGCACCTCCTCCACGCCGCACACCCTGCGACCCTCAACCACGTTATGCCAATTCACTCCACGATTTATACACCGACAAAATTAAAGCTATTTTAAACGGTTTACAACACCGACGCAATTCGTACACGAAAATCACACGCACTATTCACAATTAAAACAGGACAAGGGACACAACATTAAATTATCGTTCGCAGTTGCACACATGAACACCGATAATTGGATAGTTTATAGAGCCAGTTCGCCGAGCAGAGGACAAGTACAGTACTTACACTACAGTATAGACAACATCCCGCAGTCAACGTCGCTTTCGGTTGACTACGAGGTGTTGCGCGGACTTTGAACTCAACGAACCTTTGTGTGTTTTGATTTTGTCGTCCTGCTCGTCCTTGTCCTTGTCGTCGTCGGAGAGCATGGTGTCGTCGTCGTCGTCGGTCTTGTTCTTCGGCTCCCACGTCATCTTGTTCTCCTTCTTGAGGCGGCGGCGCGCGTTCGCGAACCACGTAGACACCTGCGTCAGCGTCATCTTGGTGATGATCGCCAGCATTATCTTCTCGCCCTTGGTCGGGTACGGGTTCTTCTTGTGTTCGTTGAGCCACGCTTTGAGCGTCGCGGTGGACTCTCGCGTGGCATTTTTTCTTCTGGCAGCTAGATCATAGCCCGCCCCGTATCTGTCGACAAATACGCATGTACTTACATGTACCTGGACAAAGAACGCTTCCGACCTCAGCTATTTCGCAAAACATTCGCGTGGGTACGCAACAATCGAACCATTATTAACGAGTGATATTTTTCTCATTACAAAGTCCTGAAAAGGCTGTGCAATTTATTGCAATAATAATTTAGTCTCATAATTACGCAGATTGTTTAAGATGATGTTGACAATGCGTACGACACGAGATAAACCGGGGATGTTATTACGCGCGTGTACAGTATCCAATATATTTTACTGTACCGTGTCGTTCATACGTCGAAACGTTTACAGCGCGCAATAAAGTGGCTTTTAAATTTGCAACAGATAGGCGTTTTATTTGAGGCAATAGATTTCTCGTAACGGCAGCAAAAATAAAGTTATCGACGTAGCGAGCGACGTTCAGTACACTTTTTAGGGCCCGCGGTCCCATTTGCATCCGCATTCTGATCGTAATTGTGGCGAAACATTCCGTCTCCCCCCGGAGCGGCGGCACCGGTGACGCCGGCTCTCCTGCCTCACTTCGATTTTCTCGTCGACATGACAAAGGCGCGGTCTAAGGGGCCCAATAAATAGGCTTCGCACGTGGAAATAGTTAAAAAATGGCGTGTGCTCGAGGGACGAGCAAATTTTCCCTTTACCGCATCAGTTTCGTATTTTTAAAACGGGAATGTCAGTGTATTAGACTTAAACGAAATTTGCAGACTGGTATTTTGTATGCAAACATACGCTACATCACTTCAGTTCGTTGAATAAGCGTTAAAAGTGAAACAAAAAACGTCGGTAGGTATTGGTTAAGACGCATACGTCTTAAGAAGTGTCGCGAAGTAAAAGGGCGGTGCGGTGCATGTCGGTTGCACTTGCAGGCGGTGCAGGGCGGCGCAGCGCAGGCGTGGGTGGCTGAGAGCACCAATCGATCGCGACGCCATCTTGTACCGGCAGCACGGAGCTCGGAACCCATGCACCATCGCATCATCGCACCAGCGCGCTGCTGACACGCCGACCGCGCTTGCCGCAACATTATCGCTTACTAATAAACATCCGCCGCGGAATTTTTACAAGTATAAAGTTTCACGCAAACTTGAGCGGAGTTGAAAAGCGCAACTAACTTGTGTGTTGAAGGCGCGTCCGCAAAGCCTCTGAAACCGAGCCGCATTAGTTGGAACACGAATAAGCTCTTCAGAAATGTACGGCGGTTAGTGACGACAGCGGCGTCGCTTAGGAAAAACACAGCGCTTTATTGCTTTAATGTTTTATTGATACGGCGTCGGCCGGTCGGTTTTCAGCCCTGAAGCAGCTGCACGCCTGTTTCCTTCATAAGCTGAGTTAATTAATTTAGACAGTCCACTTAGGCGGCCGCCCTGTGAGAACACATGCGTCGGGCAAGCGTTAATACTTCCACGGGCGGAAATACTTTGTATCTCTGTTAATTTGGGGACAAAATGTGTAACCGACTCGGTGTGGACGTCTTTTGAGTTACGCCTGTATGTGTACGCCAGACGTATGGCCGGATTAATTTTGTTTGGCGTTTCCTGCGCTCACATTATTTAAAGTGCCCCAAAAGATTTGTTTGTGTAAACAATTTTTATTTGATCGCGCATTCATAGACGTTTGAAGATATTTTCTAAAGCGATTATTTTTTTGTGCCTGTCTAAACTGCGGACAGTGTGAATTTATACTTAAAATTGATTGTTTATTTATTGGTTTACTTTAAAGGCATTTTTGGTATACAAAATAGCAACTTAATCCGCCTTACAAATATTGTACCAGTATCCGATTTAAATACCTACACCTACGCGTAATAAATCCTATAGGTACTTTTCTTGTGTGTTTAAAATAAGAGCATGATAAAAAATAAAATCCGCTTGCAAAATGAGTATTCTATTTTTATAGTGCGTAAGGCTTCGATGAAAGACGAGCTTGTAGTGTAGTGAAAAGCTGGCCGCGCGGTTATAGTTACAACGCTTACATATTTGAGCTTGCGGAGTATTCAATTCGTGGTATCGTAGGTTTACGATCTGCCTGGTTGGGGGAATTGCGGGACGCCCACCCCAACCTACTCTAGAGACGTGGCGTATAGGTTTCAGTACCAATATCGATGTTTTTCAGTTGTATATGAACTGAAAGATATTATCGATATTTAAAGTAACAAATATGTGAAGAGAATGTGCATTTCCTTTTTGTTTCGCTAGGGTTTTATGAAATAGATAATATAAATTTATATTGCTTTTTGTATGCTATACATTTTAATTATTTATTTTTTGTAAAGAAATATGATGTTTTTATGTTAAAAATCTACCACAATGTTTAGTAAGATTTATCTCTTCACCTCTTTTTTTGGTTTTCATGATACTAAACACACTATGTTCTTAATTACTTATAGCATATAAATGAAAAACCTATAGATTTCAAATAACTACATGTTAATAAACTTTTCCTAAGGTATAGCTAATAGTAAGTTTTCCCAGAAACATAAATACTATTGGTTGGTATGTCGCACTGTAGTTGCAAATAGGTATTGGCGGACTAATTGTTTAAAATAACACGCCTATTACGAATAGTTTGGATATATGGCACGTACGCTCTGTATTTGTTGAGTAAATACAAAATATTTGCGTTCATTATGGATTTATGGATTTAAATTAGCTAAAAGACTAGCCCATAAGTACTAACATAATATTTGAAAACATACTATGTACTTACATTTTAAAACCGAAAATGTTGTTTTAATAAAAAAATATCGAAACAAAACAAAGTATTAGATGTACAAATAAATTTTGAGGGTTTATAAAAGATGGCATAATTAGTACTATATTGCATCGGACTATCTTGAGACTTGCGTATTCATGTTAAAACGTAACCAGTTTCCTCTCATAGTACGTTGTATTTCGTTGAAGTGGAAACGACACGCATTTTTGTGGCTCAAACTATGTCAACTATTGTGCCAACTAAACAACATTTGCGGAAAGCATTGCTTTTTTGCTTCAACTTGAAGAAAAGTGCAGCTGAAGAGCATCAACTGCTATGTGACGCATATGGAGAGCATACTCCATCAATAAAAACATGCGAGTATTGACTCCGGCGTTTTAAAAGTGGTGATTTTGACATCAGCGATGAAGGGAGGCCAGTAAAGTTCGAAGACGCTGAGTTGGAAGCATTACTGAATCAAGATGCTGAAACTGGCTGAAAACTTGGGAGTAACTCAACAAACAATTTCTATTGATGCAATTGAGTCGAACATTAATAAAGCTTTAACGCCCCCAATATGCCAAAAGACATGACAATGTGATCTTCCGGCAAGACAACGCTTGGCCACATGTTGCTAAAGTTGTCAAGGAAACTTTGGAGGCGCTGAACTGGGATGTCCTGCCTTCCCCGCTGTATTCACCAGATATTGCTCCATCGGACTTCCACTTGTTTCGGTCAATTGCTCATGCGCTGTCTGAGTAGCACTTCACTTCTTACGAAGATGTGAAAAATTGGCTCGATTCTTGTATCTCCTCAAAAGATGAGAAATTTTTAAAATGCGGTATCCGTATGCTGCTTGAAATATGGACAAAGGTAATAAAAAGCGACGGGCAATATTTTGAATGATATACATTACACCAGTTTTTCTCAATAAAAATTGAAAATTAAGAAAAATTCCCTTAAAACTTATTTGTACACCTAATACTTAACCCTACCCTTCAAACATGTTTAATCCTTGAAACATCGATATATCGACATTCCAATTACCCTCAAAACATCGATACATCGACATTCACAGCAGTACAACCCTAGTCGTCAGTATGTACGAGTGCGTGTACATAAGTAAGTAATAACCCCCTACTGGAGGGAGGCCGGGGTCGTAATAGAATTAGGATTCGGCACTCAAGTGCGGTAGGCGTTTTAGTTACGGTTACTCTTGCATTTATTTTCACGTCAATGACTGGAAATTGCGGGAACTGCGTTCCATGTTTTAGTCTGTTAAGAAAATTTATTAAATAGACTTTAATGACTAACAAAGTATATTTTTTGTATTTGAATTGAGACGCATATAGTGTAGTTAAAAAGCCATATTTTTTATTCGAAATTATGGTTTTTCTAAATATGTTTTTATATGAATTATAATTATTTATCTTTCATGAATTACTTCGGTTTTCAAACCACGATGATAAATTTATTCTATCATAAATGAAATGAATAAAAAGGTAGTGGCTCAGAGTTTTTGTCTGTGGTTTTAAATTACGATTTTTCCAGATTAGAATCATCTAATAAATTTATATTAAATCATTAAAACTCTAAGAAAACTTATATTACTAAACATTTTCACTAACCTATTTTACCAAGTGTGAGTTAAGTGATAGAAACACGATATTTATGACAGGATTACAGTTATCAAAAACACATTTGATGTGCCCTGAGATTGCATTTTTTATTTAAAATAAAAATTTACTTATTTCCTAAATATGCCTTAAACCAAATAATAAACTTTTAGATACGATTCTGTTATTGGTTTCTATAAGAAAGATCCTAATCAATTCAAAATCGTAATAATAATAATAATAATAATAATAACTCTTTATTATAACACCATATTATAAAGGATAAACAAAAGAAAAAAAAAAAAAAAAAAACAAAAGAAGAAGAAAACAATAGTTACAGAAACATAACGTTGGTGATATAACTGGCGGTCTTATCGCTTTAAGCGATCTCTTCCAGACAACCGGTTGGTAAAGGAAAGATCCAATGGCTATGGACGGTGCTTATTATTAACAATAAGCTTACATGCAATATAAATATATAAATACCGATATGAAACGAATAAATGCAAGATATAATACACTTTAATACAATATAATACATATACATACATATATACATAACAATAATAGTGAATGGTGATAAATCTATTGCGAAAGGTAGAAAGCTTTCACCCTTGATTTAAATATTTCCAGCGAGGACGATCGCTTAATTGTAAGAGGCAAAGCGTTCCACAGCCGCACTGCCTCAACAGTAAAGGAACGGTCATAAAAAGACGTCCTATGTGCTGGAAACTGCAACATCAGATTTTCTGATGACCTAAGAGAATGTGAATTAGCAGTATGTAGGAAATTAAAACGTTCCTGAAGGTAGCGCGGAGAAGAGGGATTAAACAGAACACTGTAGAGAAGAGACAGGATATGAGCATTTCGGCGACGACGTATAGGGAGCCACTTGAGCCTGTTACGATATTCAGAAACATGGTCATATTTGCGCAAACCAAATATAAACCTGATACAAAAATTTTGAAGGCGCTCAAGCTTATTTAGCTGGGCCTCAGTAAGATCGAGATAGCTGGTATCGGCATAGTCGAGAATAGGGAGCAAGAGAGCTTGTGCAAGCGCAATCTTAGTGGTAGTTGGAAGAAAATTACGCAATCTACGCAACGAACCAGCAGAGGCAAACAATTTACGACTAACTGCCATTATTTGAGGACCCCAAGTTAAACTGCGATCGAAAATAACACCAAGATTTTTCACAGTGTCGCTAAACGGGACCACAACCCCTTCTAGCAGCACGTGAGGCAGAAGAGACCAGTCGATCTTACAGATAGTTCTTGGGCTTCCTACAATAATGGCTTGTGTTTTTGTTGGGTTCAATTTAAGGCCATATGCTTTACTCCACTCGGATATTGCATGAAGGTCGCTATTCATCAGACGAATAGAGTCATTCAGCTGATCGAGCGGAGATTGACGATAAAGTTGAAGGTCGTCTGCATAAAGGTGGTAGGAGGAAGAAAGATTACAAGAAATTGAATTAATAAACACTGAGAAAAGAAGGGGAGATAGGACGCCACCCTGAGGAACACCGGCAGATGTGTTGCACCACGAGGAAACCGAATCCCCTAGGCGAACACACTGACGGCGACCAAACAGGTAACTATGAAACCATTCAATCACACTTGGAGATATGTTGAAGGAGCGAAGTATAGCTATGAGAATGTCAAAATCAACCGTGTTAAATGCATTGCTAAAGTCTAGGAGTGTCAGCACAGTTAACTGACTGTTTTCCATCCCCAGACGAATGTCGTCGGTGATTTTGACAAGTGCAGTAACTGTGCTGTGCCCAGGACGAAAGCCGGATTGAAGGGGATTAAGGAGATCATGTTTGGCGAGGAATGAGCTTAACTGGTTATAGACCAGACGCTCGAGGACTTTAGAAAGAAAAGGAAGAATGGATATTGGACGATATTCCGAAAAAGATTTAGGGTTAGGTTTTTTTGGTAAAGGAATAATCTGTGCTTCCTTCCAGGAGCAAGGAAACACAGCATTGGAGATGGAATAATTTAGTATATGACAAAGGACAGGAAGAACGGAATCTAGGATGGGAAGAAGCATATTGCGGCTGATGCTATCCATCCCAACTGCATTAGATGCTATTGAGACGACACTCCTCCGAACATCACAAGTAGTAAATTGACGAAACACAAATGAAGAAAGGCCAGGAGCAGAACTTTGTGAAAGGTAATTAATAGTGGATGCTTTAACTGCATCATCAATATGTGAAGTACAGGAAAAGTGCTGGTTTAACAAATTAATGTCTAAATTGTTTGGAATAGTCTCTTTACGAGGTTTACCAACTCCTATTGACCTCAGGAACTTCCAGACTTTAGCCGAGTCCTCAACTTGAACAGAATTATGAATATGGCGTCGTTGAGCGTCCCTACACACCATATTGCAGCGGTTTCTAATTTTAGCGTAACGTGCCTTATTTGCCTCTGTTGGATGCAACTTATATCTGCTTTTGGCTGCAGACTTCTTACACTGGAGGTCTTTGATGTCCTTTGTGATCCAGGGAGCAGGTAAGTGTTTTATTTTAATAGCTCTTAAAGGAGCATGAACGTTGTACAACTGAATAATTGTCGAGTTAAAAATTTCAACTTGCTCATTGATTGAGTTAGCCGTTATCACAGGTGCCCAATCAATAGCTTTAGCATCCTTTAAGAAATTTTCTTCGTTCATACCACCAAAATTGCGTTGCAGAATAACTGTAGGTTTTGATTTAGGAGGCCGAAGTTTATATGAAAGAAAAATTAAGTTATGATAGGAAAAACAATCAGCTAGGCACTGACCATACTTGGCCACATGCTCTAGCGATGAAACAATGATTAGATCAAGGAGAGAAGGAGTCGAGTTTGGAAAATGATGGGTAGCACAAAGAGAAAGTATATGCATGTTGCTCGACTTTACAATGCTTTCTAAAGAAGAGGAACGACTATCTTGCTTAAGTAGGCAAGTATTAAAGTCACCCATAATTAAGGTATGACTATAATTGGGTGTTAAGTCCTCTAAAATCTTTTCGAAAGACGAAAAATAGTTAACTCGCATAGAGGGGCTATAATAGACTCCGAGAAGTACTTTTGTATGGCCCAAACCGACTTCAATAAAAAGATGCTCACCGACATTGGGTTGAGGTGGTTGGGTGGAGGCGCTAATCACAGAGAAAGGAATGTGTGCGCGTAAGTAAATAGCTACTCCACCACCGCCACCACCAATCCTGTCATTACGTATCAGGTTGAACCCGGGTAGGGTATAGGATATAGAGGGTAAACAGGGTTTAAGCCAAGACTCGGAGACTAATATAGCATGGATGTTTTTTACGTCAAACGATACCAGCATATCAGAAAAATGAGCCGGAATGCTCTGCGCATTAATATGAACTACATTCAAATTCTTAGGCACATCAGAAAAAAGTGAATCTAACGTTTCCGAAAGCGTAGGGATACTCGCAAAGCTATCTTCGCTGTTACAATCATTCGAAGAGCAAGATAAAAAATCACTACTGTCACTGTTATCAAATAAATTTACCATTTAGAACTATATAAATATACCAAATATAATATTAAAAATTACTCTAACGATAAGCTTTATAATAGTAATAAATACAAACAAAATCTTAAAATAAATCTTTTTACAATTATTTTATACATACGCCACCTGCCGGTTTCCGATAAGAGTAAAAATTAAAAGTAGATATAAAAATAAAAAATACATTGAAACATAAAAACACTTAAAAACAACAAAAATATTACTACCCCTTTAGCATAAATTAAAAACAACATTAATAACATAATTATTGTAACTCTGTTAGTGTTACAGTACCATGTAATATAATAAGAAATAAAATAAAACAAAATAAAACAATAACAAATTGATAAGGTAGGTAAGAAAATAGCATGTAACAAAAACAAAAATTAATTAATTGAATTTAAAAATTGTGAGACATTACTCAAATTATAGTTAACAAGCAATAACTAAACGCAACCAAAATCAATGACTTCTAGACATTATGTCAGTTTGACATAAACAAGAAATGTAAACAAAAATGTACTCACAATTATTTATATATATTAGTCAGTTCAAAGTTGAAATCAAAGGGGTAGTATGCATAAATAAGGTTACGGAAAAATATACAGTAGACACAGCGAATCAATTATTTCCTGGAAGCAGCGGCTGCGCGCCTTGGTTTGATTGTAGCGGCTGGATCCTTAGTAGTGGCTTGAACTTTCTTTTGGTTTAAATTAGTGGGTGCAACCTGTGTCGTAAGGCCATTCAACTCAGCAACGGTTGTGATGCGGTGCCGCGTGCCGTCTGAACTTAACACGAAGACGTATCCATCGCGAGTCCAGCATTTAGTAACACCGAAACGCTCCCGTGCCTCCATAAAAACATTGTGTCGTGCTTTAGTGAGGAATTCTGACAAAGTTACGCCAGATCCCTTGAGCTTAGCCTTGGCAGCCCAGATGTTATTGCGCAGTGATTGATCACAGAGCTTAAATAGTATGGGCCTGGGTCGATCAGCATGGTTTTTGCCCATCCTGTGACAGCGGGCAATTCCACTTACATCAAAAATGGACAATTTATGTCTTTGAGCAAGTACATTGACAATGACAGCAGCTGTATCCTCTTTGGAATCTTCTGGGACTCCATGCAGAAGCAGAATTTTCCTGCGTGTGTGCATTTCAAGACGATCATTGTCGCATGAAAGTAGCTGAAGTTGGTTTTGCAGTGTGCGGAGAGCTTGCAGAGTGAACTTCTTAAAAGTATTAAATTCAACTTCTAAGGTATTTGATGTGGGAGAAGTTAATCTCTTTTGCCTTTCCTCAAATTCCGTGAATTTGTCATTAAACATGGAACTGAGCTGTGACAGGGACTCCTTAATTGACTCCATTTGCGGTAAATAAAGATAGTGAGATAAACCTGATTGTTGTTTTCTTTTGTATTCACCGGCAGGTACTGCTGATGTTTAACTTTAATTACACATATATTTCACTTTAAAATACTATACAATATTAATTAAAAACTTAAAGAAAGTTAGGATGATTCGAAAAACGTTGTGCACGTTACAAGTACCGCCAAAAAAAAAAAAAAAAAAAAAAAAAAAAAAAAAAAAAAAAAAAAAAAAAAAAAAAAAAAAAATACGTAATTACCAAGTGTATATAATTATCGTGGACGTCTTCCAGCTCGTTCACATAAAAGTATGATTATGATTTATGTGTTTAGAAATGTATTTCTCGATTGATTCATCGCTTTACGCTTTCCCATCAGCGCGGCGTCTGAAGTGGCACTATAAAGAATGATTATTTTTATTGTATTGACTTTAATTGATTTATAATTAGGCGCTTAAAGTACTGTAACACGGTAGTCGTATGATCGATGGAAGCATTAAGATTTACAGTACAATATAAATGTTTGTAAAGAAAATACATTGCAGTATTTTATAGTCTAGGCTGCAGTATGTAAGCTAGTATTTTATAGTCTAGGCTGTAGTATGTACCATAGTAGTATGTAGCATATTTCCTTGTTGTCTAAAGTAGCCGAATGGTAAAGAATGAAATATTGATCTGTCATCTAACGTTTAAAGGAATTCAAATTCATTAGTAAAAATTGCAAGATCATTATAGTATTTTATAGAGGAAATTTATAGAATAATATAACTTTCAAAAAAAGATACACATTTTATATGCTTAAATAGAAAAATGTGTTTTTTTTTTCATCTTGCAACGTACTCAATAAAATCTGAAGAAAAGGATTCAAAAAATAATAATTCAAATAAAATTTCACTTCATTCAATTCATTGGAAATAATTGTATTTACTTTGAATGATAAATACATCCGATCGCAAGGTTTTGTTTATGTATTTGAACTAATTAATAAGTGGAAGATGCAGATATGTAATTGATTTAAAAGGTTTTCTCGACGTGGAAATATTGATTTTAATACAAATATGTTTTTACCTCATTAACTAACATATTGTGAGAAAATGAGGTCGATCTTTCAGTTTCTATCTCAGTTACAATGGATTTGAGAATTTGAAGTTTCTTGTTGTTTCTCTTTTCCCGAATATAATTCAGATACACAAACAAACGCCACGTATTTCCAAAGTCATACGTCTCAACTGGCGCGACGTCCCCGAAGTGTTTAACAAATGAGCGTCAAAAACGCGTATAAGTATCGTTTGAATGGCGCGTCTCGTTAACAAGCGCTCCTTATTTGGTTTATTTAAAAGTAACAACCCAAATCGTTGGCACACAAATAATTCCCTTAGAAAGCTGTATGGCGCTCGCGGCGCGGTAATTTCCTGCGTATTTTGATCTCAATGGTGCGGTACAAGTGCTCACTGCTCCCTTCTCTCTTTTCTCTAATTTTTGTACGTTTTCTGTGCTCGAGACTTGTGTTGAAAATAGCTGAGTAATTTTTCATTTCGGCGCACGGCGGGCGGCGGGCGGTGGCGGGCGTGGCAGATTACAGGCTGTTCCAAATAATACGCCAACGGTACTTAACTGGAGTGCGCCAACACTCGCCGCCAAGTTTTGTTGCTTATGTGCGCTTTTCACTGTACTCCTTCGTTTGCGAAGCTATTTATTCGGTCGGCCGGACTTATTGTGCGCCCGGAACGTTTTATGAGCCACTCATGAAGTTTTTGTTTCCAAATGAATATACAATAATTTTGTTGGCAGCGGCGCGTAATTACACTTGCAAATAAATTGGTATTGTGGGTTTAGTTGTGAGGCGACAAGTTGTTGAACGTGCGACCGCCACTTGTCGGGGCCGAGTCGCGAGTCGCGACTTGTAAATTATTTATGCGTCTCTCGGTTTATTGTTTTGTATTATTTATTGATCACCCTATGCGCGCGAACAATTGTGCGCGGCCATCGAGAGCGCTATATATCACGGGGTATTTCCGTGCGCCCCGGCCCGCCGTCACTTTTTTACGCATAAAAACTAATGTCGCCTCTAATTATTTTTAGATTATAACGCACCGCATGCTATATATTAAGACGGGCGCGACCGAATTGTCAGCATAACTCCGCTTTGATGTATCATGATTTGTTTTTATTTTGGGACAGTTTCAACGTGATTCATGGATGGATAAATTTCAATTGCGCCGTGAAACGTATATTTAATTGATGCCCGCGCGTAATACATTGTTATGACACTGTTATGACGGCCGCTGCCGATTTACAAACACAGCGCTCACTTATACACCTACCACTATATTTGAGTATATTATGCTACCGTTCATATTTAAAAAATTATGAGCGGAGTAGTATTAGTGAGATTAATCAGCAATTATAATTTAAAAAAAAAACTAGATAAACATGTAGTAGGTCGATAGCATTGCGCCGCTTAAATGGATGCTCGAGAATTTGATGAAAAAAGCTGTCGATTGCTTAATTACCGAGAGTATTCTACTTTGATTCATCTAATTATGAAACTGTCTACGTTAGTACTTAGTTCTGGTTTCCACGAGTACTTTACACATGCCAGTGTATAGATTGCCTTATTCGTCTCGCTATAAACAATCGGATAGTTGGCCACCCCTGCCTGCCAACACGTCAGACGGGTTGATAAGTTTGCCGAAAACGTCAACGCAACACGTCCAGCGATCGCGTTTCAAAGAAAAACTGTGAATTAATCAGGGCCTAGCGCGAATGGATGTGAACTCATTTGTCTCTGTCATTCCCGTGGGTATATATGGGTTAGAGAGGAACAGAGGACGGCCGGGAGTGGTTACTCGGTCATTTGTCCCTCGCGGCCGACACGCACTGGCTAGCTCACGGCACCGTGTGTGCATGCCTTTATCGTGACCAGCGAACTTGGATTTTTTTCAATGGTTTTGTATTATCAATGTATTAAAATATTATTTCCCGAATATATTTTAACGTTAGTTTCGCCATTACAGAGAAATTCGTAACCTACTATTACCGCCGTTTAAATTAATTACTACTGCCATGAAATTTAACTATTAGAGGTATTCTATATATGCGCTACTAATGTGCGTTTAATGTCAATACCTAATTTCACCGAGCAATAGTTCTTTTAGGTAATAATGAAAAACAAGCAGAATTAGGAACGATGAAACGTCGAATGTAATCGCAATGTTAAGAGAGATATTATCCCTAATTAGATTCCAACTTAGAAGCTCTTTAGTATTTGCACTATTCAGATATCTCCGTATTTACTACTGCAGTGGAGATCTAACAAGAAACACCGATAAAAACATGTTATTCTACATTGTTAGCCTCTTCACAATGTATCCAATGTTTTTTGAACATAACATTTATTTATTGTACAAATTAGACATGAAACAAATGAATTATTGGCATTCGTTTGCCACGACCGCGTCCGTCATTCGTTTGTAAACAATTTGGCCGCAAACCTACGAAAAGTATGTGAACAATTTTTTCAACAATTTTAACGAAAATTTTATTCAAAAATGAAATATGAACCGCGCGCGGTTATATTAAAACGGCCCCGTGGCGTGACGCATTGACAGCTCGTAATGAAAACTATTTTACGATAATTTCACCCATTTATATTGAGACATTGAGCGCAAGTATCGTCACAATAAAACATTTTATTTCATCGATGAAAACGTTATTGAATTGTGGCAATAATTATATGAAAATTTATTCATTATTTTGTTGAAAAATATCACTCGATAAAAATGTGTCCGAAACATTGTGAGGAAGGGGACAGAAACATGTGCGCAACACAACAATATTTATTAGTCAGTGTGAGTCGCCAAATACAAACATGAGCCTTTCGCATTGCAATCTATTAGAGAGATAAGTTTCGATAGGGAGTGTTATGTTAATCCGGGCGATGCGCGGCGCGGGCTTTATCTAAAGTGGCGCGGGCGTTGTACCGCTGAGGTCTCTCGGACCCCGGGGACTTACCCGTAGGCGGCGAGCGTCGGGTCGTACGGGTAGTAGCCGCCGGAGGGTTGCAGGCCGGCCGACGTCCACGCAGACATCTCACCGCCACCCTCCTTCAGCGCGTAAGGGTTACTCTGAAACACCGCACGGCACAATAAACAAAAACCCCTCGCCTACCGACGAAACCTTATGTAACCCCCTGTTGATACAGTTTACTTCAGGTAGCAGTTTCATTGTAGCAGGCACTGAATATTAATTAACCCTTGGATGGTTTTCGACACGATCCGATGGGCGCCATGACGGTCAAAACATTCCGTCTGAACTGCAAATGGTTGCACGGTATTTGAATCGCTCGTATCATAATTAGAATGTCTCCCCGAGTACTGTTCTAAAGCAATTACTGAATGATTTAAAGCTTCAATTATGTATCTGAATAGCGTTTCGCTTAACATTTATATTGCATGCTGCGAGCCATCACAGATTACCTATTGATTTTGCATTGTTAATTAGGGTCGGAAGGATGAATTATTTTGCTTTAAAATAGTATGCAGGGTTGTAAAAGCACACAGTAGAAATATTAGTAGCGGAAATTGTAAACTACTTCGTCTCTTATACACATTACTTTAGCTGAATTGATTTATACAGTTCCACCGCCTGTCATTGAAATCATATCCACACAAAAATATGTGTTTAAAGACGAAAAACACGTGAACCAAAAACAGCCATCAACACGTCATTAGTCCATAACAAAGCACGTAGTTGTTAACTAACTCGCATGTAATCGGATAAATCCGGACATAATGCCACACAGTCAATCGGCCAACAAATGCGTCGGCTTGAATTTAATTAAAGTTAACTCAATATAAGGGAATAAACTCACGAACAACAATAAAAGTCCCAAGTGTACCGACTGACATATCACTAGCGTATTTGCATAATGTATGGATGCAAAGGGGAAAACTATTAAGGCCTAACGGGGAGGGTGCGTTGCGTGATAGTTGTTTAACAGTGAGGCAGAGAGTGTTTCGTGTATCGGGGCCGCGCTCAGCGCTCGGGGCCAACCCTTACTCATTCGCATAGGAGCGGCTAAATTAAAAGTGTGAACGGTGATCCGGAGACGCAGCCCTCGCGAGGGCTCACACTCCGATAGTAAAATGAAAAGCATTATGATACGTATGGCACTGGTTGCGAAGCCAGATAACTGAATAAAAACACCGAGCTTATTTGTCCCCCTTGTTTTTGAGCAAGAGAAAGTGGCGCGAGATGACGCGATTTTTATTGATTTTCATCTACTATGGTTAGGTGTTACGATATTTTACACGTGTAATGAAACTTTCTATGATAATGCTACTGACAGAATCCTATTTAAAGGGTTCATCGACATCATTAAATACACATGCTGTTTGCGCTCTGATGACTCTTTAAAGAAAGTTTACGATGACGTTACCCACAAAAATTATTCTGTTAGAGGTCAGATGAACTATTGACCAAAGTGAACCAGCTTCGATACGGTCTACAACAATACATTGAGTCTACGGGATGAGCCACAAAAAACTAACAATAGACAAAACCAACACGGGGCGTACGCGGGCGTAATAACAGCGGAGCACTATGACAAAAAAAACAACCTGCGTCACTTCTTATTAGAATTGTAGTGGTATTGTTTGATAATAACGTAATAATTGGTTGCAGATAACAGTTGACAAACCATCTCGTTTGTTACTTTGATTGATAGCAAATTGCATATTAGTATTACACAGAAAATTATTGTCTAAAGGTTAGTTAGTTGTAGAGTGCACAAGGTTAACAGTTGCTGTTTATAGCAGTTATAGAAACAATTGTAGGAAGGACTGTAACTGGCTATTAAAAAGACTAGTATTTACAATCATTCAATCACAAGGACTCATGTGATTTGTTTAAGTAACCAGTTATTACTGGTAATATTTTCCGACGTATAGATTGTTTTACATCCGATCCAATCCAAGGATTATACTTGGAACTATTTCAGAGCCTTCATCCGATTACGACGCTAACCGCTGTAAACCCAAAATACTATCCCAGTTAAATTTTGCTTGTTTCCTTCAAAACTGATAATAAACATATATACATATATTAAATTGGTGTATGTATAATATGTTTAATTTGTATTATTTCAATTGTATTCTTTGTGTTGTACACTGCCTTCTCTTTTTCCATATCTTAAATCCATACCATGGTTAGACAACCATTACAGACGTAATTCATTGCCTAGAATGATGAGATCGCAATTTGTACTTTAATTCGTTAGTTCAGTATATTTTGTTTTATTTTCTTGTAAAATCAATAATAGAAAACTTAAATATAGGACATGAAGCGAAGGACTGTATTATGAGAATCATCATCAACATCATCATCTCAGCCACAGGAAGTCCACTGCTGAACATAGGTCTCCGCCAAGGATCTTCACATTGACCTTTTGGAAGAGGCATGCATCATTATGAGAATACCATTAATAAAAAATAAAAAATCTGTCTCGATGGCGCAGTTGTACTGAATTACGATTACAAAGCCGAGGTATCGGGTTTGACCCGGGTCGGGCAAAGTGATAATGTATTTTTGTATTAATTTTCACCCTGGAGTCAGAGAATTGTGCCTGATATGATGATAGGCTCCAATTTTGCCTTTAACTTTGAATTCCTTAAGGGTAATAAATCGTCTATATTTTACTTAACAAGTTAGCTTTCTAAGTCACAGTGTGACAAAGTATCATTCTTCTTCAAAAGATGCAAGTTTTTGAATCTAGTACATCAAGTAAATCCGTAGAACATTGGTCTATGAAATTTAATAAGCTGCCAGTACAAATTAAATCACAGATATCATTTTTCCTATCTCAATATCCATCCAAAGGTTGCCTGGAAGAAATTACCTAGAGTGATAAGGCCGCCTCTTGTACTATTATTATTGTGTTGTTTCTTCACTGTATTTTTATTTTTGTGCAATAAAGGATTAAATAAATAAATAAATAGATATCACGCACACTAGTTTGCCAAGTCACGTAATACCTAAGGTAAATAAGTTCTCAATGTTGCCACATGATAATTACCCAATGGATATCAGTCAATTTATTCATGGGTACTTAAAAACAGGTACGTATTACATTAAACCAATCTTCCAGTTATCTGCTAATTAAGAAACATCAATTAGCCGGCCACAGGAAATTGCAGATTAATTTCTATTAACTGTTTGATACTTGCTTGAACGCAGTTTTGTGATTTGAGAAAGAAATATGAACCCTGGCTTTAACCGTCACAACGCCTGGTTAATATAGAGAAATATAAAATTAAACCATGATAGGACGAGGGTAGAGGTATTAAGGGACATCGAGAGGTTCCACGGATAGCTTTACACCTCGGTTGCCCAACCTGCTGTTAGCTCGGCCAAAGACCCGAGTTGATCCGACACTTTAGCGATGATATCCCGGACATCAGCCTGTGTGAGATTGAGATGGCCCTGAAGCAACTTAAAAACAACAAGGCGCCGGGCGAGGAAGGAATCACTTCAGAGCTTCTGAAAGCGGGCGGAACGCCAATACTGAATGAAAGTTCTTCAGAGGCTCTTCAATTCTGTTCTTGTCGAGGGCTCAACGCCGGAGGCATGAAGCAGGAGCGTGGTGGTCTAGTTCTTCAAAAAAAGTGATAACTGAGCTGAAGAACTACAGGCCCATCTCGCTCCTGAGCCATGTCTATAATTTGTTTTCGAGAGTCATCACAAATCGTCTCGAACGCAGGTTTTATGACTTCCAGCCTCCCGAACAAGCCGGTTTCCGAAAAGGCTTTAGTACCATAAACCATATCCATACGCTTCGGCAAGTTATACAAAAAACCGAGGAATATAACTTGCCGCTTTGTTTAGCGTTTGTGGACTATCAGTAAGCCTTTGATTCGATCGAGACTTGGGCTGTGCTACAGTCTCTCTAGCGGTGCCATATCGACTATCGGTACATCGAAGTGTTGAAGTGTATATACAACAACGCCACCATGTCGTTCCGAGTACAAGACCAGAGTACGAAGGCTATTCCACTACAGAGAGGCGTGAGACAGGGAGATGTCGTATCTCCGAAACTGTTCACTGCCGCGTTGGAAAATGCCTTCGAGCTCTTGCAGTGGAAAGAATTCGGCATCAACATCAACGGCGAGTATATCACACACCTTCGATTTGCCGACGATATTGTAGTCTTGGCAGAATCGCTGGAAGACCTTAGCACTATGCTCGAAGACCTCAATCGCGTCTCCCAACGCAGATCATGTCGAATGTCCAAGTTGTGCCCACCCCCATCGGTGTTGGGGGCTCGACTCTTGAAGTTGTTGACGAATATGTCTATTTAGGACAAGTGGTCCAGTTAGGCAGATCCAACTTCGAGAGATAGGTCAATCGTCGAATCCAACTCGGTTGGGCAGCGTTCGGGAAACTACGCGACGTCCAAAATACCTCAATGCCTTAAATCGAAAGTCTTCGATAGTTGTGTGTTGCCAGTGATGACTTACGGCACCGAGACGTGGCCTCTCACTATGGGCCTTATTAGGAAGCTCAAAGTCACTCAACGAGCTATGGAGAGGGCTATGCTCGGGGTTTCCCTACGAGATCGAATCAGAAATGAGGAGATCCGTAAGAGAACTAAAATAACCGACATAGCTGGACTAATGCTGGATTAGCAAGTTGAAGTGGCAATGGGCAGAGCACATAGCGCGGAGAACTGATGACCGATGGGGTTGGAAAGTGCTCGTATAGAGGCCACGTAGCGGAAAGCGCAGCGTAGGACGTCCACCCACAAGGTGGTCAGACGACCTGGTAAAGGTCGCGGGACGTCGCTGAATGCAGACTGCCTCCAACAGGTCTCTGTGGAAATCATTGGGGGAGGCCTATGTTCAGCAGTGGACTTCCTTCGGCTGATGAATGGATGGATGAAACCATGATATACAGGTAATCATTCGTCTAGATCTCCAATAACCTAATTTGTTTATCTATTAAAGAATCAGCGTCTATATTTAAATGTATATTAAATTGACTCACAGCAAATATGATATAACGAGGTTCAATAAATAGTAATAACCAAGAAGACAAATAGAAAAGTTAATATAGTTTTTACCTTGAGAAACTAACGTTCCCTGGGGATAATTGCACGAGCCCGGGGCAACAATAACTCATTGTACTACAATTGGGAAGGCATTACAGCAGATATAAAGTTGTACGACGTAAACATACTAATCTATTACATGCAACGTTTACAGTTTTCTACGCTACGAGTATTATTTAAGGCCTTGTATACAGCGCCCGACCGGCGAACGGAGTTACATATGCAAATAAAGCCAGTTCTATGAGAATATAATTGAACACAACTTAAAAATATTCTAATTGATAAATATCCAATTAAACAGTTTAACTCTTTTCGGCACAGATTTTTATTACTAATGATAAGATCGTAATTTTGATAAAAATATAATATTTAGGCATACTATAAACCATATCTGTTGATTTTTTTTACTACATAGACCTGGGGGGTGTGTTATGAGGTGATTACCTTAGGTGACCACTATGAAATAAATATACAAAAATTTATAAGTAAATAAGTATTTATTATGAATTACAAAACTGGGATCAAAATCAAATTAGGAACATAAAAATTAAAAAGATGCATGGTGATCTTTAAAACAAGTTTTACCCTCTCTATAGCATAGTGGTACTTTGCATACTTCGCAGCTCCATATGGTGCGCACAGGCATATTTTTCGTGCTACATACACAGCAACGTCTTGATGTACCCCTTATAGCCAGGTGGTTGGCTAAAGCAGTCCTGATTTAGCGTGGCACTTCAGGTTTGTGCTTTTTGATGGCAACGCAGACAGGAGAAGCAGGTTTGCTAGAAGTGCGAGACAACAACTTTTTGTTATTCACATAAGAAGGTGCCAACATATCTTGGTAGACATGTCGTCTAAACTCTTTCAGGCACAATTCTTCTAAACAAGAATTTGGATCCTTTTGAAGGTCTCTATAAATGATAAAAGCATTGACCACTGTGCAATCAAAAAAATGAAAGAATATGCGATGCCACCTTTCTTTGATTTCCGATCTATTGCGTAACTCCCTTTCAGCTGATCAAATTTATCCACGAAATTCATATTTTCATTATAACCTTTCAATGCTAAAGGACATGGTATTTCCATCCGTTCTCCAGTTTTTTCAGTCCTAGTTACATGAACCATATTTCGGGGATCGTGAAAGTTGGTCAAGATATGAACACAACGTTTATCTTTCCATTTCATATAGGACACCATCTGATTGTCGCTAACTCTATAATCAACATATTGCGGAACCACTTCTTCATTCTCAGGCTGGTTTTCAGCATCCGAGTCATCTCCACCAGCACAGCTATCAGGATCAGAAGGTATATCTTCGAATATTACTTAATGCCCTTTCAATTTCCCGGTCGGATAACTTCTTCTTTGGCATCTAATATTAATTTAATATTTCTAATACACAAAGTTTTTCCATAAAAAAATATACACATGACGAACGGTGGTTACCGCTGCTAACCACTTTGAATAAATGAATTTATTACAAAAACTATGGTATCCTGAAGTTTAATTCTGCACTACATTTAATTGAATAGGTATATTGAACAAAACAACACAATAAATAACTTATAAATCATAATATTTACTTACCACAAAAAAAAAAACATTCACTTTCACTGCAAACTTAAAAAACGGTAATTTCGATTAAAGTTTTAGTACGTTAGAAAACCGTGGCGCTAGTTGTTTTCGATCGGAGTCTTACCGTTTGAGTTTACTAAAACCATCGTAGTATGCGCGACTTTCGTAAAATGGCGCTGTTCTAGATTACGAGCCAAACTATAGGTGGTTATCCCTAGTAACCACTATGAAGAAAAGAGTTAAAAAGATTAGCAAATTAACTATCTTAGTGGTAATTAAAAGTGATGTGTGACGAGCTGCGTAGGTTGATCCTTAGAGACCGCACGTCGAAGGCAAGAGCCGTTGATTATCGATAGTTTTGATCCAAGGGTACAAATCTGCAGTAATTATTACATGTATCGATAAGTGTTTATAATTTTGATATCAGGCTTTTAGCAAAATAAATCAACACCATGTATAACAAAACATTCCACTGCTTTCGCCTTCTTCAAACAAAGAGCGAGCGAGACAGAGTTTTCTTTGTATAAAATTATGTAAAGGAAAATAATAATCTGAACTATTTAAGCATAAGTTATAATTATTAGATTACGACATAAGCTTGGGAATGCAATCTAGTTTTTAACAATGATGATAAAATGCTTGTATTTGTGTCTGATTGTATTCTGTTTTATGTCTTATATAAATAAATAAATAAATAAGACGTCAAGTTTACACTGCTGATGGGCGGGTAAAAAGCGGCTTCTTAGCGCCTTCTATATGAAAGACCGACCACTAGGAAATTACCAGGAATTTATGATCATACAATTCAAAGAGCTCTAAACGATTTGGATGTCAACAAACATATTACGAGTATACATAATTGCTAACAGATTATAAAATATACCTTATTGGAAAAAATTGTTTCATTAATAAGTCGAAAGATGATCAATTTAAATGAGTTATTGACCAGTTAAAAGGATACCGGACAGCGGAGTCGTACGCAGGTTAAGCTCAGGATCACACACCTCTGACTTTTCCGAGTGGGTATTCATTAATTATATACCGCTCTCATTAACGGCCCGGTAAAAGGTTGGATAGAAGTGCGTATTTGAGTTTTTAACTGGAATTCAGCCGGTATTTGAAGTCTACTTGGTATATACCAGTTTTATACCAGCGTGATGGACTAAGGCTTAACTGTTGCTTATTAGTTTCTTTTCTCTTAGTGTAGAAACGTGTCGAAAACTAAATTATTATTACATAATAAGGCTAATATAGAATTTATCGACTTATGAGACAAATTTAAAATGAGCGTATTATATGTATTTTATATGCGATAAAATAAAGCACTATGATTTTATTGCTGTTAAATCTTTTAGTTGGTGAATTAATATTTAAATTCATCAGCTAAATGCCTGCTAATAATACACCTGATCTAGATTAGTAACCTAGATTGTTTAACATAATAGATCAATAAAACATGTACGAATAAATATTAAAAGTATAGATGGATAATCTGGGTAAATCTCGCCAAGTATTGTTTTACCACATTTGTTCTACAAATGATCCTCAACAAAATATGTTTCCCATTAGTGTATTTGATTATTCAGCCAACACCTTAATACCCCGAGTTCCCGCCTAACGATGGTTTTATGGGCTGCATAGCTAAAACCTACTTAGAGACGTAAGAATAAATATTCATTCACAATAATTCTCATTCCCACAAGCGTTGTCGTATAAATGGCTCACTAGACCCGTGATGGCCGCCTCATTAATATCTATCATCGTAAGTAAACATTACATTTTTTCGACGTCCCCCGAATATAAGCCAATGACAAATTCGCGGTCGCAACTCTTTTGTGGTGGTTGAGATAAAAATGGGCTCTTTTCCTGCCTGTGACAGAGTAGTGCGGAGTGCGGTTCCCTCCGAGGTCGTAGGCGCGTTAACCATGAGTGATGATTGTCTCGCCCCAAGCATTAGCGAGATCGACAACGCACGTGACTCGCAACGCATTAATGATACTATTATTATTCTTCTTTTGCTAGTTTTATTAACATGTTCAATATGCTAATAAAACTTTTATGCGGCCTTCTCTCGTAAAATTCGATACGTCTAATTACGTTAAACGTCAATTTAACGTAATTAGACGTTAACGTCAATTTTAAAAATCAGTATGTCTGTGAATATGGGTGCGTTGTGGAGCCATTCGCAAGGTGATTAAGTTATTAAAAAGGCCAAGCGCTTCGTTTAATGTCATCAACGCTTGATATGGTATTATCTTAGCCGTTAATTAAACACAGTGAGCCGCCGTACGTCTACCCTCCATTCATGATTGCCATAAACAAATGTAAATGGTTTCATTTCGTAGTATTTAGCGTAAATAAATCATAATTCGCACTCATAAACCAACACAGTTAATCGAGAATATTCCCACACGTCTCCCTCTCTACTGCGAAACTCATTTATAAGCTCTCAAAAATCTTATCCACGCCAATTCATCCCCCTTATTCCGTAAGACTGAACCTAACAACATTTTAATCAATTCTCCACAGAGTTCGCGAGTCAACGCGCCAGATAGACTCATTACACGAACCCCAAATAAATATAAACAGTAGCAAAAAGGGGCCGGCCCCACTATTAACGTTACTCACACGCGCCGCTAGATCCATAAATAAAAGCCAACTACTGCGACCCTAGAAATGGAAAAAAGGCAGAGTTCGCGTTCGAGTGATGTGTGCGGTGTGTGATAAATAACGCTGGTTTATTTCATTGCATTAAACTGGTGATAAGTTATTTGACGGTTCATAAATTGGCGCGGGTCGGGCTAGGCGCTGGCGTTCCGGGAGCGTTCCGGAGCGTCCCGGGAGCGGCGAGTAGCCCGGGGCGCCGCGCCGCCGCGCCGGCCCGCCGCCCTGCCAAATCGACTCCACTTCATCATGCCGCGACTCAGCTTTCTGGCTACCGAGCGCCAGCCGAAGCTGCGCCCGTACTTACTCGCCGTGTTCGCCGGTCACATTTTCTGCCCCATAAACTTTTATACGTTCTGTGACTACGCCTGTCTCAAATTTACGTATGCGTAATCTTAGAGGAATTTAGCTCCTAATGACTAGACGCCATGTCTGAATTACTCAGCTACTGGAGCTTCTTCAGGTCATTTGCAAAGTTCTAGATTTGTTTATAAAGTCGAAAGGTACTTAAAATCCATGCATCCAATATTTTTTATTAGGATACAAGTAATCTTAGAATTTTTAAAAGACAACTTTTTCACCAGTTTCGACCGCCCATAAATGGGCATAATATTAAAAACATAAATTATAGGTCCTGAGACCGAAAATACCATTTATAACGTAAAATATAAACGAACACAGAACGAGCATTAGGCTAACATGTTGGTCATTAATTATTTATGCACATTAATTACGTGATGATGTCCGAAAGGCTGACAAACCTCTGACTGAAATCAAAGAGGATATTCTACAAGACGTTGAAGCCACAGCAGTAAAATAGCCGTAAATCAGTTCAGTGTTTAAAATGTTAGTACATAGTGTTGTTACGAACTGAAATATTCATGCCGTAAAATAATAACTGTGGGAAGTACCACTAGCAGATTCTAAAAGTGAATTGTGGCGAGTGGAAAAAAGAATGACTCTAAGTGGATAAAGACCGAATACAAACGAAAAAGTCATTTCATGGCGCACGACGGTGACGCAATCGGTGGCGTGTACACGATTTCAAATCTACACGAATCGAGTTAAGGCCTGTATTCGTTCGACAATAAAAACAACTTGGCTAAGTTCAATACAGCTTTCCCCCAAATAAGCCATAAAACGAGCGGCGACGGGCGCGGGCGGTTTAGGTACGTACCTACCATCCCGTCCAATTATTTGTTTGTGGAGGCACAATAATTTTATTTTACGTTTTATTTAACATTTATTTCGTTACGGCAATTTCACGGGTATCAAAGAATAGCTAGATTGTGATTTAAACAAAATTGGTTATTTTCCACTTGGAGGAGCGTGTGCTTTATTTGACCGGCGCGGCGTCGGGTTGATATTATTTTATTACGCGTGACACACTGTTCGCGGTAGGAAACACTCCTTTTTACAACCAATTCATTTGCCTCGATTTGGATGCCGCGCTCTCCGATTGAGTTGTACCTTATCACAATGTTAGTCCAAATCACGTTCATAACTTGCCGACTTAATACGTCGGACACTCAGTACAAATAAGATTATAAGTTAAAGTTTACAGTGAGCACGTCCAACTCAAAAGCGCTGAGCAGTTACGACATGCCATAGATGCGAAGGCGCCGTAAGATGTCGCGACATTTCGCGTCGTTCCGTCGGCCTACCATAAATAAATAAACAATAAACCGGGATTAAACAAGTCAATTGGAGCTCAGACACAAACAATGTGCGGTCACGTTTAACTGCGGAACCCGGCGGTAACCGATCGCGGCCGACGTAATTCAATGATCGTAAACGCTCGCAATGATATCAATTAGACAGGGCCCCGAGACCGATAAAGCTCCGCTTTAATTAGGAGAACAAACAACAGACGGTTCTTAATGAGCCGTGAGCGTGTGGAGGGCGAGAGAGGTAATTAGGTCGGGGGAGACCGTCGAGCTGCGCCGCCGAGGGCGATCAATTATTGAACCTTCGTGATTGATTCGGTCGCAGCGACGACGTCGCCCGCTCGCGCGACCGCGGCCGCGTGCGCTCGCAGCGTGCGCCACACCACACCACCACCGCCGATGCAAACGCAAATAATGTTCTACTAAAACTCTCGATTACCCTACAACTAACACTTTCTACGTAAATAGGCCATGCATTTGCATACATGACAGCTGTAACAATGTAACCTTATATGACGCGCCCGCAAATAGAGCCGGCGTACACATTAAAAAGTGAACATTCAACGGCGTCTACAGCTCATAAGTATTTCCGGCAGCGCGAGTTTATCGTATTTATCTGATGTGTTGCTAATAGCCAGCGTCTGGGGTACGACAGCGCGGGGTGCGCTCCGCGTCGTATAAATTACTTTCAAAATAAGGACATTTAAAACCATTTAAAGCAATAACTATTATACGCTGAATATAGCTATAAATAAATTGAATAAATTACGTGCATTATTTTGATACAAAAATAAACGTTAGAGGTGTCAGCATTAATGGTCGGCGGGGTGGCCGGGGCGGAGCGCACAAAGCGCTCCCGGGGCGCCTTTGTTGTCGCGGATTCCCTGCCTGTGACATCTGTCCGAATAGCTACAATAACTCGCAAAAAACTCACTCCAAATTTACCAAGTGTAAAGCGTTCCTGTGCGATTATTTTTCGCTGAATGTACAGCGCGGCTGAGCGTCGTGCGCACGAAGTTCGAGTCGACATCTTCATTGAGCTATTGTTGCTGTATGACGGTGACGTATCATTTATTCCGTTTTGAATTAGTGCAGCGCGGTGCCGGTGGTCCTACGGCTCTATCACGGCATTCGATTTACTGTCATCTGTCACAATATTGTAAAGGCGCTCAAATCTCGCCATTTCAAGCCAATTGTAACATTCATTGTGTGCGCTTGGGAGTTTTGTATTTTTTCTTATGAATAGGTAATCGCATTTTGTCGAATAGTGAAATCTTATTTACTGTGAAATAAAGTGGTTTGCATCAGTCTTTTCACACACAACGGACCCGGTGCGATCCGCGGTAATTATAGGGGAGATATCAAAATATTAAAATTGCTGTTATAAATTAAATTTTAATTACACAGCCGTTTAAAGGCACAGAACACTTACAATTATTTACTTTCGTAATGTTCTTATTATATTTGTAGATAATGAGGAAGTATAAAAACACAGGCGATTTGAATAATTCGCTTGTGTATAACGCGACGCCTGCATTTTTATTATGCTAATGCGGGTTAGAACACGAAACCACGGCATCCTAAAACAAATTCAAATTAAATAATAACGTAGTTAAAAGCTATCTCTGGCTTAATCGACACCTTGTTTTTTATTTAACTAATGCTTAACACGATGGCCGAGGTTAGTGGTGCGGACTAAAATTACGCGAGGATCGAGTTTTTCAACTTCCGGTCGAGATAACGGTCAGAATGAGCACCTTGATATTGTTAAGTGGCCGCACAGCGTTTAATAAACGGTGCGTCCAGCTATTGTTTATTGGGCAATTATTAGCCCTCCCTCGTCAACACATAAAACTTTCAATTATCGCGCATTAGACGATTTCCTTCGGAGGAAACGGACTGAGTTTCGTCCAAGATTAATAGCGAGCGCCTCCACGCGGAACAGTCGCAATATCCTTCAGTTCCGGACCTAACAAAGGAACGTAACAAATTTCCTGAGTCCGCCGCTGACTAACGTCTGGTGAAAATCATCGCCGTGTCATGTACTACTCATATGCATCACGCACACAGCTCCGTCGGTCACGACGCCCGTGTTAGACGTGTACTCAAACAATAGTAAATGCATTTAGTCCGGCGATTGTTTGATTTATAGTATAAACGTGTACGTAATTTATAAGAGTGGTGCGGGAGTGGACGTGGGGCGGCGGCCGCTGTGGGACGTCGGGAAATCGGGGAAAAGCCGAAGATTTATTAGCGGCGAGCGGCGGCGGCTGACCGCGACCGCCTCGCGGACTCTGTTTGCCCACTCATTAAAGTCGGCAAGTAAACGCTTAATGCCAAGATGAGTATATTTGCGGAGCAATTAACGCGTCCGAGGTGAGACGAGGGTTGCGGGGTTGGCAGCGGTCATTGTTTGTGCCTTGTCATATTTATCGGCGCATCGGGTGAAGTATTTTTAGTTGCGCGCGAACGTGGGCCGTGTTTCGGCGCGGTGGCGGTGTCTCCGCAGTATTGGGCCCGGGTATCGGTATAGCGCTTATGTGTCCGCTAGATAAGGCGGCCGATACAGGAGTTGTATCTGCGTGAGGATATCGCTGCGTAAACATGCGCGGTGTCAATCACTGCGGGCGGCGCTTTACAACATTTTATCGCTTGTCATATACCTAATCTAAGTATAACGCATTTATGTCAAATCGTCGATGTACCTATTGATAAGCCCACCCACGTTTCACCGGTTCTGTTGCATCATTAAAGCAATGGCGGTTCACATTATGTACTGTGTGTCATGGCGGCATGGGGAGGCCATTGCAAATAGAAAAAAAAGTACACATGTGAGATATGAAGCCTGCACAATATTATCGACCTCAAATGGATAGAAAAACACTTCAAGTGCTTATTTAACTTTGATATCGGTTGCTATTTTAATATCCTGTGCGTATAGTCCGTGTTGTGATTCCATAATTAACGGCGATCGTTATTTTAAATGTCAATATTCAATATTCCGTCGGTTTTGACTCACAAATCAGTTCAAATCGTGAAATAGACTTAAAAAATGTAGAATTTCATAAACTAATTTTTTTTTATAAGGGTAATGTTTGTTGAACGACCTTAATAAGACTTTTTGCGTCCAATACCGCTGCCAGAATGCACGTATGAAAATAAAACCGGCCATTATGTTTTAAATTATTATCAATCTACGTACACAATCCGAAGATAACTTATCCGCTTTGAGAATACACCTATTTACGCATACAGGCGCAGCTAGACGCGACTCACTGTGGTATTAATTTTCAACTTTATGATAATCGACTTAAATGTCAAATTTCGTTGAGATGCGTCAATTTAAATCGGTCTTTTCACCGTTTGGACTAATTTATGAAGAAAACAAAACTGGCTGGCGCCATTACTCAGAAGGCAAGGTCGCGGGCTCCTAATTAATCGACGAAAGACTGATGGTGGCAATAGAGTTCAGCAATTATATTTATGATATAAACAAAATAAATATGAGGATAATGAGGCCACCGATGTGTAGCTCATTAGGGAGCGACGAGTGAAAGAGAAATTGCTCTTAGAAGAAAATGTAGCTTATAGCCGGGAACTAATCAAATCGCCTATGATTGTCTTTTGCAGCCTGTCGTAATCCCACACTTAGAAAAAGGGCGAATGACATCACAAATCATACATATAGCGAAAGAATTTGGTTTATAATTTTACGGACGGCTGCCTGTCTGACAACAATCTTTTGGGGAGTAGGCCTTTCAGGCAACAGCGCTTAATAAATTGGTTGGTAAATTTTACCTAAGTGGTAGAGTCGCTTTTGTCAGTCATGACTCAAAATTAATGGGCAGTCTATTTCGAAGTAGTACCACTGTCTTACAGGAAATCTTTGTGAAGTGACAGCTTTACTGTCGCATTTAGATTGGGGAGTGGGATTTTCGGATGGCTAATAACCCTTTCCTCTTCACATTCCTTTGCCTCCCCCCTCCCTCCCGGCTTGGGCTGGCAACACATCTATGATCCTAACTATGTATTTTCATGGACTGCAGTGATCGCTTATCATCAGGTAACCAGGTAGGTCTTTAGAAATTGAGAGATCTGTGGAGTATGCAAGTTTCCCTGACTCCAATTTACTTTAAATTTAAAGCAAGATTGCAGTAACTCTATAGTACTTTAAATATATTTGTCGATCGGACTTTTAATAAAAGTTGTGTTATTTGACTAGCAGAAATGGTATGTTTATAGATAGGAAGTTATCTTCAACTGTAAAAGTAAAGGAAAATATGTTAATAAAATATTTATACGGTAAGAGAAAGATTTTCCAGAGAATTTTCCTAAACTATTTCAAAATTAAAGGCACCGGGCCAGGATGGTGGACTACGACAAAAACCACTAAATATCTTAAAGAAACCATTTCTTTACACTACAAGATAATTTTAACATCTATTATTAATCTAGAATTTCAATAGTCGATGGGCCAGTTTGGTGTATTAAAACATATATCATTTCCTATCGTATTTCATACTCGTATGGCTGAATTTTGTCAAGAAAATATATTTCATAGCTAATTCTAGCTTTTCTGTATTCTATGTTCCCTTTTTTATTTTTGTCTTTAATATAAAATGTTTATAACAAAGGAGGAAACAAAAAAGCACATAATTATTATTTGAAATTATCTATAAGTCCATACAAATTTCTCCCGATACATATTTTTCTTATTTCAACAATTATCTTAATAATAAATTAACTAAAATAATTCAAAATGTATCTGGGAATGTATTTTACTCCTATGTGACAATAGCGGAGTATTTATGTGAATAAATAGTTTATTGTGAAATAAATTTTATGAAAATCGCAATTAGTAACAGAATTATAACAAATTGCACTGACAATTATTCCGCTTCAATGAAATTAATCAATTAGGCATTATCAATAAGCAGAATTGTGAATTTAACGGCACGTCTTGATCCACTCCTCTCCATTCCTAACCAGAACCACGCGTGCTGGCTTGCAAAGCCATGGCTTGACGGTCCACACCATCCCGGCGCGAACCAAACGGTTCTCAAATTCTTTTTTATGCCGCACCGTCAGGCTGTGGAATTGTTTGCCTTCTCACGTGGTCCCTCCTTCCTACAATCCTGGGTCCTTCCGCCGTAGTGTGAAGAGGCACCTTAGCAGGCCAGCATAATTGTTTCCATTGGCATGGGATTGCCGTCCGATGCCAATGGATACTATGCCTGGGCGGCATTAGCACTTACCATCAGGTGCAATGCCGCAAATATGCCGGGCCAGTATAAAAAAAAACGTCTATTTTTTCGAACACAAGATTTTAAATATCGATTCTTTTGTTAAAATATACTTTTAAGAAGCATAAAAAGCACTTTTGTATAAATTAAGTAACCTTGTAGGTAATTACAATTTCCCCACAATTAGACGCGTCTCTTTTGTTGTGAAAACAAAAAAGTCCACTGTTAAACGTAGGCGTTTTATTAGATTTCCTCAGCGACTTATGAAAAACCCATCATAAAACTCTTTGGATGTTAAAAAGAAACAAATTTAATCAGCTATGCAAATCATTCGTGACAAACAGATACTACGAAAGAAAACTAAAGATAAAATGACGTAATGAAGAAAATCGTACGTTGATAATGAACCGGATTATACCTGACTGAACAACATGCCATATAGATAAGAGTTAGAACACATGATTTTAATTAAAATTATTAAAGATTTATAAGATACTAAAGGTTTTAGGTTTTTGTGTCAGCAATTATCAGTTGAAATTACAAGAAATATGATTAGTCAAAGTTAATGTTATGGGTTTGGCAAGAGCCCCTGTTGGTCTTGTAGCAGACTGATATCCTGTACAAAACTTTATTTATTCAGTAATTATTCATAAATAGATCATAATATGTGGAAGTAGAGATGGAACATAATTGCAATGCATATTGCGTGTAACATAAAATTTTCTGGTAATATATAGAAAAGAAAACCTTAGAAATATTCGCTTAAAAAAATAATATGCATCTCAATTATTTTGTCGCACTTAGTCACATCGTGGGATGGAACATATCGACGCAGGAAAGCGATTTTGTCATATCTCGAAACAAGCAATTTTACACCAGAACCAAAAAAATATATTTAAAAAATGAATAACCTCTAAACTAGAAAACTAAGGAATACCATTTCTTTAATATTAACATTTTAAAATAAAACCTTACATTTTCACAAGGAAATTCAATGCGTTATTTTTTTAAAATAATATACATAACGCATATACGCATTTTTTGAGATACGACAAAATGTTTTCCTGCGTCGATATATACCGAAACGTGGGTGTCATAGTTGTCCTTACCATCAGGTGAAAAAAATGCTTGGTCCTCCATTAAATTAAAAAACACCTCTGCCTACCATTTACGGAAAAAGGCGTGATGTGAATGTACACATATGTTTATTATTTTAATAAATACATCCTTGGGAAGTCCACTTTTGTACATATACCTTACTAAAAGATTTCCACGGTGATGTGAGCGTTACTCAAATTCTTACCCCAAATGTATTTTCAAATATATGTATTTTACTGCGTGAAAAATTATTTAGCAAAATATTAATACAACAATAAATCTAAAGTAGGTGGAGAACTCCAGTTTTAATAATTTCCATTTTTTTCTAGTAAGATTACATTTCATTCAAGTTAAAGACTGAGTAAAGCAGCAAAAAAGTACATAAGCAGTCACTAATTAATTTACAATTAACATTAGCCGCAACCAGTGAAAATAAAATTGGATTGACTATTATTTCAATAATCTTTATTTTAATTAATTTTTCAGCAAGCTGAATGAGCTAAACTTACGGCAAATAAACAGTGGGATAGCAAAACTCAAAAGAAAATGCTCAGACATAATTAACTATTATAATAAAATATTTATATTTCATTAAGCATTCTAAGGGCCCCGGTATTGAATTATTCAATGCTAAACCACGAAATGCCATCAAAATAACTGACCTGCCCTCAAACTACTGAAAATATAAACTATCCTGTGTAATGAAAATGGTTTGCGGAGTTATGACGGTATTGAATTTGTAAAATGTCCACGTAAACATTCCGGTAAGCCCAAAAACTTAATTATGAATACAAAAAATACAAAACAAAAATATGCGCGTATTTAAATAGTTTGCATATTAAAATAAAGATACTACTAAAAGTTTCCGAGTAGAATCGTCAGCTTGATGACGTAAATAGCAAAGAAATAAACAATGAGGCAACTCATCAAAATTTCACCAGGCATTGTTAATTCACAGATACAGTTTTGATAATTAGGTCGAAATTTAATCTGTAGTGATTAATGCACAAAGCGCGCACTACGCGCAGACCACCCACAGGGAGGAGACGGCTTAATAAGACCCTAATTAACACCTTAATGGCTATTCTCAATTCGCCTGATTTCTCTTCACTTTTATTTATTTTTTCCCTCTCCGTCCTACCGCAGGCTCACGCGCATTTCGCCTCTCGCTCCGACGCCCTTTTTAATTGAATCTCTGGTCTCCTTTTTCTAAACTTATTCTCTTTGACTTAAGATTAGTGATGTATTTAAATTGGCGTTTTGTTACGTTTTTATAGTCGAGCGGAGCAGTCGCTCGCTTTTTTCTTGTTTCAGCCGTTTTCTTATCGAAATTTTTAATTTGATCGCGATAATAAAGCGTGGAAGTTTAACGAAATGCGAATAGTTATTTTTGTAAATGTCTTTTTTTCAAGTGGCGAGTATCAAGGGCGGGAGCGAAGTTTTCTCAGCTGTTAATTTGGGACGGCGCGTCGTATGTCTATCAATGGGCAATAACGCAGTATGGGAAGGGTTCGCCGAGGTTTCCGTTCGCAATAAACTGGTGAGAAATGTACGGAGCAGGACACATGCTGCGGCGCGCCTGACGCCTCGCCGCCGCTGATGACTGATTTTATTGCCCCTTTCATGATTTTCCACCAATTCGTTTATAAAATATTTAATGTTCCTAATGTCTGAATCAGCTTTAATCTTGCGAACATAAAATTTTAATACGTATGACAAATGTCAACAAGCTTATGAATATTTCCGTACCTTTGTCTGGTGGTTATGAAAAAATGTAAATAAAACATGTAGCATTGTATTTTGGAATAAAAAATAAAAACGAAAAGTGTACAAAGACATAAATTATTCTCATTTTAATATCAACTAATTGAGTGTAGTGCAAGAGACATGAACTAATTGAAGCTGTCAATAGATTCGGTATCGTTGCGGCGCTGCGGCGACAACGACTAACTCCGAAGCGATACACTAAGGAGACACCAAACTCCACCGTAGTCATTAATCACGAGGTAGTTGTGCGCGAGTGACGTCATTAAAACGCGGTTACACCGAGCGAACCCTTTTATTGATTATCAAAGGCGCACAATAGATAAAAGATGGCGTTGGCTGTATTGTTAGTAACTCGCAACTTAAACGCACGGCGCCACCGGAGTCGCGCGTGTACAAAAATGGCAGTTGAATATTTTCCCCGGCAATACTCGTGAGCGGGCACGAGCGGAAATAAACTTTATAACCCTAAACTGAAGAGTTAATATGAAACGGGGCGCGATGAAGACTTACACAGCCAGACACAGACAGCAGTGTATTTGTGGTGGAGCGTCGTCATTGTTCGCTAAATTGTCGCTTGCACGGAACCGGCCGGGCTTGTCGTGAGTTAGGTATGAGCACAGGGCGCACAATGACACCATACGTACATTTAAACACCTGTTATTAACCATGCATGGGTCACAGAGCGTAGGTTTGCAAAGTTCGTTAAATACAAAGACAGATAGAGATCTCCGTGTTGCCAATGCGGGATGCATCTGTAGTTGTCACACAAGCGTTTGAGAATTATTACTCGACATATCTTATTGCCATTATCTTACTTGGCATTTATGTATTGTTTGGTTATTAAACAATATGCCAATGGCTATTAGGTGGGACCTTTTATTGACATTACGACGAAAGATTAAGCGGCAAAACTGCCTTCAGAAAAAGCGAATTTTTCCCGTTCGATAGGATTTTCTGGGCTTAATGGATTTCACGTGTGCTTCGCGGGTGTTCATCGGTTTAAATAAAAATGAAATTGTGCCCGATTCGATTAAAAATGAATTCAAACATCTTGAACTTTAGGAAGTGATCGCGCCCTGTACAGGAGGGCGGTTGTATGTAACTCCTGGGCGCTTAAGGTCCCGCGAGGGGATTAGCTGAGCCGCATGCCGAGACCGCCCATTTGTCCTCTTTGCTCAAACAAGGCGCTAAACCGAACTCTGGTTGCCAACAATTTTAAACAACCGCAAATTGGAATCGTATTTTATGATTCCACATTCACCAACTGTCATAAATTAGCAACTGTCGAAAGAAAATACGTAAACGAGAAATCGTTCGCCACATGAAACAACATTAAGTATCCTTCAGGGTCGAAGTGAAGTCAGATAAAGTGTAATTGCTATAATAATGGCGGTGGCTTTTTGAATTTATTTTTAAGTTTAAATATTAATGTTTCGTGACAGGGCGGCGGCGGGATCTGCGAGGTGTCGGTGGTTTTCTGGCTCAGCGCGTCCAGACCGGTTCGCCGTTGGCTCGCACGCTACACCAGAAAAGCCAAACACGTTGTATCGCAGGCGAGAGCGATAAACCTTACTTCGTATACGGACAAACAGCAAACGACCTATTGGTACCAATTTGCAGTGTGCTGTACGTTCTGCTTTAGCGGGAGACAAGCGGGTCGTGGTCAGTGCCTATTCGATGCTCGCTGAAATAAACTGTATCACGATTTTAGCTAGTCGCTATCTATTGAATTTAAATTATTCTCTCGTATTTTATTTTCATTTCCGGTTTCTTTAGTAGACAATTGGTATAAAAATTGCATTAGAGGTGAATATATACTTACCAAAGGTGAATAGAACGCCGAGCTATCTACGCCGATGCTCGGGTAGGGGTTCTGGTCTGTCGACGGGTAGGGAGTTCCGTAGACGCCGACGGCGGCGCTAGAGAGGCGAGGGTAGGAGGTGAGTGCGAGGCGCGCGCCGTCGTACTGGCAGGAGCAGACGGTCTGTCCGGACACTGGGTCGGTGATGATGGGTCTCGGCGTGTCGCAGCAGGAGGCGGCGGGCGTGCTGGCGTGGCTGCCGGCGCCGGGGGACAGCGCGCCGCCGGCCACGCCGGACCCGCCCGGTGACAGCGGCGGCGCCGAGCTCGAGCCCCCGTCCGGCGAGGTGGCTGCGCCGCCGGCGCCCGCCCCGCTGCTGCCCACGAGCAACTGCAACACACACACACCGTTTATCTACTATACATTTGATCCACAATGATAACATACCAAATTAATGCGCGATAATTTTAATTAAAAATGTCTACATTCCAAGAGCTTCGTGCGTTAAATAACAATATTTAATCAACTTTCCTACTATATCTCTATTCGCGGACAAGTCGCTGTTGCGTCTTCAAGGCACATACTCAGCCGTTTAATTGACTTTTTTCTTCACTCAGCGCTGTAATTGAGTATCTCAGCGACATCATCATCAAAACGTTCGCTTCCGTAAACGAAGTACCGCTATGAATAAAAGTCGAGTCACTCGCGACAGGACCGCTCAGACGTAACAGGTAACGAGTGTAATGCTTTCTTATGAGTTTATTTTTAAACGAATGCAAATTAATTCCATTTCTAGGGCAGCGGAGCAGTAAGATAATATCAGAGGCATCCGCTTAATCTAAGCATCTTGTGACGCGCCCATCGTCTCGTACCACTGAAGACACTCTCAAATTACTTCGGGGAAAAAATCACTAAACATATTATAAAGAGCCGTGTTAGCGCTCGGCTGATCAAAGAAACGATCGTATGGACACAATTTGTTAATCGTAACGTCTTGTTTCGTACTTTGATAGTGTGGGGTGTGCCGCGTGGAGCAGCTTCTGAGCTTAGTGCTCACTTCCTACTACTTAATTTATTCACTATAGATATAGGGGAAGGCCTTGATTTTATTGCAACAATTTTATTTTGTTTTTCGAAGATAAAGATTAGGATTGATAGGTCGTCCATGGACCAAAAAATATAATTTTAAAAATTGCACCTGTGATATCCTCGTTTACTAATAAATTTAAATTACTAATATATTTCATACAAAATTCTAAAACTTCACATTACCACATCTAGATATTCCCAACCAAATCTAGTTTGATTAATGGCATTCAAGAATGAAATTCGAAAACGCGTCCCTACAACTCACAAAATATTCTATATTTATTAAATATGAGTGCTGTTCAGGCGGTGAAAGATTAAAGGGAAAGGGACGCCAAGAGATTTGGTCAAACACTGGGCCAAGTTGACTTAGAAATAATAGGATAAGATACTGTGTACACTGAACCTCACTTCAACTCTGACGCTCCGTTTGAGTCCGTCAACTTGTTTTCTTTAAACAGGGCGAGATCCTCAAAACGACCTCTCGTCTCTATTCCGGTGTAACCTTGTTTGTTTTTATATCAATTCATCACTCATATTTAAACTAGTGTTGGTCTTTCATCTCACTCCCGAGGGACCGGTGTGGAGAGTCCAGAATTAAATTATATTTGTTCAAAAACTATCTGGTTTTAAGGATTAATTATGTCTGTTAGCTAATGCATTGAACATGCAAATGCCAAATGATGAAATAAAATTACACGAATAGAATTCAAAATCTATGTTTTGGAATAATGCTATATCCTGTCAACTAACCTGTGAGTTACCTTGATATTATCACAGAAAAATATTTAGTTTTGTGAATACTTACCCTACAATAAACTATAATTATTACTGATTAACCACACTTAAATACACCGTGCAGAGACGAGACATATTCGTCGGTCGGTCGGGATGATCAAGACCAATAAATAAATCAATCAATTTAGCATAATGTGAAACAAATTTTATACAGGTACGTAAAACATTTTTTAAGGAATTCGAAAACAAGGTTAAATTATTTTTAATTAAAACATAGCAGTGATAAAATCGCGACGATTAGCTATCAATAAATCAGAAAACTAAAACAACTAAGCAGTTGTAAATGAGAAGGGACAATAGGTACTAAACAAAAAAAGAGTTGAAAGTTGATAAAGAAATGTCGTTGTATCCGTGATCTACCGGTTTCATTGGCAAGTACAGAAATATCCGAAGCCGTATGAATGTGTTCAATGCACGATACAAGACCGATGAGTCGCTATTTAATTGAATATCACTGAGCACGTACATCATGACCTATCTTGAATACTTAGGTAGTCTAACTTACTAATGAATTTTGGAAAAATTATATATTAATTAAACATAAAATACGCTTAGACTGCCTCGAAATAGCATAAATCATAGATTAGATCATGTAGAGTCATGTACCCAGTAATGAACACCTCGAGTTCGATAAGTCTTGATATATATAATTACAGAAGCAAGGCTTGTAATAATCGGGTAAGATAATTGCAGATTTTACCTAAAAACGTTCAAAGTTATAATTTTCCCATGCTTATTTATGCACATGCGCAATAATGTGCATCTTCGCCTTTTTATTCCGCAAGAATGCGCAGACGTTATCTAGATAAGCGCTTGCAACTTGTTTACATTATAATGTTGATTAATATTACTTTCCAAAACTATGCCGCGGCTTCGTGCACTAATTACTGGTGGCTAACGATGCGTGCCATCTAATTCTATATTTTTAATGACTACAATCAGCCAGGTTGGGTCCAACCTGGGCAAGCATCGTCAACATTGGCGGTGCCTAAATGTCCCGAGTCCCGTTGAAATCGGACTCCGCGTTCGCTGCGATGAACTTGGTCTACAATTACAAAGAACTGCCGCGATTGGCTGCCATGTTAGCACAACCACTATCTGTTGTATCGGGTACGCTCGCGTGTATTCCTGTAATTAGTGTTAGGCGACGATAACGCGCCGGTACCAATCTTCGTGTCATTACGGATAGCGACATTGATATTAGGTATGAAATTGTGATTTTGATATCAATCGGTTGCCGCTCAATAACGACTTCAGGGTTGGCGCTTTCGATGCTTTCACATATTGCAATATTAGTTTATGCGTATACATTAGACCACTATATCGATTGTATTGATATTACGTCGCGCTATTTCAGTTGTTCCAATGAGTTTCGATATGTGTATGAAACAAATCAGACTAGAGTACTTTGCAGTTTTCAAAGCCTCCGTAGGATTTCCGATGTGGATTAAAGATTACTAAACATTATTGAAAAAGAAAGATGTTAAGTGCCTTGTGGGTGGTCGAAAGGGGTGAGGCGATGTCGCTGGCCTTCTAGCTCGGCAGATAAATGACAACAACAATGTTGCAGGGGTCAATGTACTCGCCGAGTTCCCAACATTATTTTTATATTTCAAGTTTTTTTTACTTTTCGATATCACTACGCCGAGGAGTAATTGATATTATAAAGTGAGAATTATTATTGACATACATAAGTAGCATTAACAAAACGTACATTTGCCAATGGTTTTTACACAGTTAATTACTAGATTGTCAAGTAAACTTTCCTCTACAAAATAAGATTTAACCAGCAAATCAACTTTATTAAGAAAAAAATATATTTTTTTATATATATTTTCAGCAATAAATTAGCAAGCAAGTAATCTGATGGTAAGTGATTACTAAGTGAACATTCATAACGATAACTTCGATCATGGATTTCTTGCCAGCCCATCAAATCGGGAAGGGAGTGGGAAGTAAAGAGGATAAGAAAAGGGAAGGGTTATTGGACATCTAACTCACCTCCTGTCAGGCAACGGTACTGCCACGGAAGAGACTGCCCATTCATACTGAGTAACTAACAACAACGTGGCTCTAAGACTGTGCTATTTCAAAGTACAGTGAATCAAGGTAAACAACAATTGAAGTTTCTAACACAGTGATAAAAAACTGCAACGCAACTGCAAACCCTGATGATATCGCGTCTGATAATAGCGTGATTGTCTTTGAGCGATCCTATTATCCTGTGTACATGTTCAAAACATTAAACAGACGACAGAAAGGTACAATTGAAATAAGCTTTGTAGGCCACATGAATTACGTTGCTATCAATTCACCTATTAATTTATACACATGCGTTTGTAACTGCAGCGATTTTGCTTTATTGAGTGGGTGGTGTTGTGGCTTACCAGTCTTCGTAAACGGCAAGTAAGGTAAGAGAATGTGCTGTTTCGTATTTAACTGTACGCTTATGGAATGTATCATTCAACATCATCACACTGGACATTACGGCTTGACGGAGATTTTGCAGCGGATCTATGATTTTTTGTACAGGAGCGCTTAACGATCAAGCAGTTCATTGATTGGAAGCGAATACCAGATTCAATGATGAGGTTTATAATAAAGACAGTGAAAATGGAAATAGACTCAGAATCGCTGGATGAAAAGAGAATGAGCAATGATTGTAGGGCTAGGGTAGATATATTGTTTACTAAAGAAACAAAACAACAAACATATCATTTCGCGTCGTTTTCTTTAAGACATCGGCACTACCCTGCTCAACTATCCTATTTATACTGTTAACTGTAGTCAACATTGCCTCTGCCACTTATAAAAATTGTGCTAATGACTAAAAGCTGTAAGTGTTTAAAATAATATACGTGTACAACAAAGTCTTGCTGCATAAAAATTCATTGCGATGACAGCTGGCTTGTTAGTGTAATTTGCATTTAATTTCATGTCATTTTTCATAACAAAATAACTATATTAGCTCAGGCATAGTTCAAGGATATTTAAACACCCACGCCGGTCTACTTCGCAGACTCTAAGTGCCATTGCTTAAAATAATTAATACCCTTCCCTCCCATGATCAAATATCGTCAGCTCGTCTGCGCAATATTTAAGAGCATTAAACAAGGCAAAGAGCAAGTTAAGCAACGGTAACGGGGCTATAAGCTAATAAAAAGTTGAGGGCGGGCGCCGGAACAATAACAAGCCTTCTCGTGCCTCGAGGGTCGATCAAATCAAATATATAAGCGATATTATGTCATTGTGTACAAAAGGGGCGAAGCTCGAAAAACGCTCCGCTGCTTCGGTCAACAAAACTTCTAATAAAAACTACTTGGACGGAAAGCTATCTGAGATCTCGGAGAGCAAACACTCGACGAGCGAAATGCTCCTACGATCGCTGTTACCCTTAAATTAAATAAAAAAACCTTTAGTAATTTAGTCCAATCTGTCAAATGAAGAGTGTTGAGCAAAGAGAGGGACTCGGATTAATGCTCTATGTGGGTGATATCAGATGTTTTGAAGAGGGCCGTGCAAACAGCGCTGACGGTTGTTGATTAGGTGCGCTATACTCCGCAGCGGGCGCGGTGCGAGATGAACGATACACTCTGCAGACGAACATCCCGGCTTCCTTGTACCACACTTGTTTGTTTACTAAGCCTTTGTCTTAATTACAAAAACGGTTCAGTATCCACTAACTAGACAAAATAATGGAATATCAATTTGTGAATGGTTATTTATTAATGTTGGAAATATCGTATGTTTTATGGAGCAAACCATGATTAAAGTAGAAAATCAAGGACAAAAGTATCTATAAGAATTTTTTTATTCCTATAAAATTACGCAAATTAATACGTCAGACCAACTGTTGACGATAATTAAGTTGTATCCTCTTTTGCTCTCCTGATTATTAATCTCTTGTAATTACTTGGACAAATTGATCCATTCAATTACTGGTAATAAAACCTATTACATCACATACATAACTTTAAAAATCACAGTATCACTTCCTATAAGAATTGATAACAATCAATAATCAGTATAAAATTCAACATTGCAAATTGGCGTTTAATGGGCGAACTCGCGGAAAACATCGAATAATTTCAATTAAAGTTAATCAACAATAACCGATTGCTTTTATTTCCATAATTAACCGCAAGAAAACTATTAGAGACAATTAAAGCACTCTAAACGATCAAACGCCGCGTTTCACAATGAAATCGTTCTATGAAATGCCTATGATTTAGCCAAGTCTCATACTGAACCGCATTTCGCATCTAAACGACCCGATTACACTGGGAATTTCTATTTTATTATAATATTAAAGATGTGCTTCTTTCTATAGGTATATCGGATATCAATTTAATAGAGAATATAATTAACACTTAGGCTCAATTGCACAAACTAACTTTGCCAATACCTTTGCCCTTGAAACTGTCAATTCCATACATTCGCAAGGTCAAATACGTCTCAAATGTATGGCGATGACATTTTCATAGGCAAAGGTATTGGCAAAGTTACTTGGTGCAACTGAGCCTTAGATCTACGGGGAGGTACCGGGGATCAAAATTGACAGTACTTGAGCATCATGTAATATTAGCATATTATTAGAGGGAGGCCTATGTTCAGCAGTGGACTTCCTTTTGCTGAAATGATGATGATGATGATTATTATACCATTGATAGTAGTTATTGAAGAAACAATGGATGGAATTATAAACAGGATTATACGTTTTAAGACAAATAAACTGACAATAATATGTATGTAGGAAAACATGTTGCTGAATTTTCAATTGATTCATTTTTTATATGAAAGCCATCAAAAATGGTGCAGCCAATTTACATGGTTACTTGGCCGCACCATTGTTGAGCTACTGTGTCATTAGCAAAAGGCTATGTCCTTTGCTCGCCCAACTCATAACTGAGGCTAAAGTTGGGAAAACTCATTATACAATCGTTGGGATAGCCGATAGGTCTATATGGTCAGTAATGAAATTTCCTGTTCTTGAAAAATATTATATTATTTTGGTGTTTCTTCAGGTCTTTAGATATGAATATAGATAATATTTTCCCATTATGTATCATTTGGATTATATATCCATTTGGATTTAGATGTGTTCATGCTCAAATGAACTCCAAACTTGGCCAGACGAACATATGATAGCCCCATTTATTTATCTATTTCTTCCGCCAAACAGCAGTGTAACTGTCCTGGCCAAACTGCACTGTTGTGTTCCGTTTGTAGCCACAATAACTACTGGACATATTGAGACTTAACATCTTATGTCTCAGGATGGCAAGCGCAGTGAAATGGTAAGCATTGCTTTGTTATTCATGTTGTTGTTGGGTTTTGCTACTGTCTATAAGAGGTCGTATGGCTTACCATCACGGGAATGGCATGCTCATCTCGCCATTCAGAAATATACCCGATCAAAATATCACAACGTTTCATAAACAACTTTAATTTTCACACATTGCCGTGTAAAATCATCGTCTTGTAACAAATGTGATTGTGTTGGGTCGCATCCCATTTATTATGCATGTGGTAAATAGATACATAGATGGCCGGTACTTAGTATAGACGCGAAGGGCCAAGCAAGCTTTCAGGCACTCGTCAATATTTGATGAGAATCGGACTATACCCTGGTTCGACCGTCCACTCCGTATTAGAGGATATATATAGAGCTGAGACAACCAAGATTAAAGATTAGATAGTACCGCACGACTCGTGTTTGTCAGTAATTTTGTATTCAAATTTATACTCATTTTCCATTGATCATTTTCATAATCTACAATAAATTTGTCATTAGTTTTATCATGATGATAGTGAGTTATTGCATTATGAATTTTCAATATCGCTGTTATAATTGAATATTTATATAAATAATAATGTTAATTTGTAGTTTTTTTGCTTGATAAGATGCAGTTCAACGTAATCGAGGTGTCATTAACAGCGATTTAAAAAAATCGTATGTATTCATATAATAGTTGTAATCCTAACATAAGTATTATCGTTTATTTTTTTTTTTTATATCTGACACATATTACGTAATTAACATTGGTGACATATATTTATTTATTTTATATATGACTACTTATATTGTTTTAGAAGTTTTGAGATTAGTCCATGTCATATTTAAATACATATGCCTATTATTGGCATACAAAGCTTTGACAAATATTAATTATGCAAGTCGTAATGAAGTATTTAAAAGACGTTTGATAGGGGTAGCCGGAGACTTAATTTGAACAATTGAAAAATGCTCTACTCCGCTTTAAAACAAGTACCTGTGGGGTTCCTATGCTTCGCTGATCTGAAATTATAAAGGAGAATAGGATCGGAGATCAGGCTAGATAGGCTAGATTATTATTAGGTGCTATTACGCCTCCAGCATTTAATAGGCCAATCAAAATAGAAGAGCTATTCTTATTTTTGACAGGTTTGCTAATACAGTAGCACCGCCTGGGTCAAACCGATCAATCATTTAACTGTTAGGATTACAGAATTCTATCTATGCATGTTATAAGTAGCTGACCGATGTCTGTACATGGAAGATATATGAGAAAAACTATTATAGGGGATTAAATTTACGTAATATAACCCAAAATAATGATTGTTAGAATTTTTGTCAGTTCTATGTGACTTTGTAAGCGTTGATTTCAGAAATGGCTAGAATAATTTCGTTTAAATTTTGTATAAAAGTAGCTGACACCCTGGGCTAACATATATAGGCTACTTTTTATCCCCCAAAATAAAGTGTTTCCATGGGATGAGCAATGAATTCAAATATATTTCCTACTCTTTCAAAGTCAAAGGGATAGGATGGGAAAGGAGAGGAATGGATGGGGGAGGCCTATGTTCAGCAGTGGACTTCCTGTGGCTGAGATAAAGATGATGATTGCATTAATTATTAAACAGCAAATGTGACTAACCATAGCTGTAGCGGAGTATACACGATTCCGCTTCAAGTATGATCGACCGAAGCCAAGTACACCGGACTCAGCGTCATGCATAACTAATCTGAATCGAGTATATTAGATTCAACATTACCAACCATCTGTTTAGTTCGCTCACTATTTAGAAAGACAATTTTGGTAGTTATAATTGTATGTGCTGCTTGTAAATTGTATTTGTACATACATACATTCATAAACTCACGCCTTTTTCCCAGAAACACCCATCCCACGATGTGATAGGGGGCGAGCTTATCGCCATATTGGACACTAATTCCTGGCTCAGGGTTGATAATGAATAGAAAAATCTAGTATTACTTTGCCCGACCCGAAATTCGAACCCGAGCCCTTAGCTTTGCAATCACACTGTAGAACAACAGCGCCAGAGGCATTCAGCAAATTGTAATTTAATGTATATCATTTTTATAAAATCACTTCTATAACATAGATCCATCAAGGGCGTGAGATTTCTTTAAAATAGGTAATTATTTATGTTACCTATGTACTCTTGTCAACTCGAAGGACAACCTCAGACGTTATAAATAAAAGATTACAGATAAGTGGTAACAGCACACGATACAATGCATCAACATTGTATGCCATTAGTACTACGGACTATGTTGCACTCACGTTGGCAATGAACTTAAAAATCTACTTTATGATTGTATAGAACAAAGTTTGTTTGGAAAACTGAATCCACAGAGTAAATGCTATTTATGACTGTGGAAGAAGCGAAAATATGCCCTCTGCCCACCTCCCACCCACCAGGGATCAGGTGTAAAGCCTTTTTGAGTATGATTTTGAATATACAACTGCAGGTAACAATTTACAAATTGGGGTATACTGATTAATTGTCATGTTTATGTGAGAAGGTCTACAAATGTCTACTATAAGCATTCAGAAGTATTCGTGAAGTGAAAATCTTGAAATGACCTACTTAGAATAAATGGTGGTACTAAAATATTGCAATGATTAGATTGCGATTATTTAAAGTTTAATTATAGGGGACAAAAAGTTAATATGAACACTGTTGCTATTTTTGTATTATCGAAACATTTTCTTATCGTCGCATTAGGATACTAGTTAAGGGTTTACGATGCGACGAATTATAATTGCGTGTAACTATTTATCGCCTTAAGTACTGGTCATTAAAGGTACGTACAGTTTGCTCATTCACTGTAGTGGCATGAAAGAAGTATTTATTGAAGATAGTTCTAGTCTCATAAACAAGCGCGCATTACATTACTGAGTAGACTCAGAAGCAACGACAGGGCGGCTAGGGCTGCTTTTACTTAGCCTCCATTAACATTTAATGATCACTAAACTTAAAAATGCTCATTATACCCATTACGAATATTGTAATCGAACAAAGCTACCTGTCCGTTGCATCCGAGGCCAGGCGTAGGCCACGAAATGCGAGCTATAAACCGGGGCGGCCCACGACGGACGTAAACCAAGTAATGTGTTTATTTTAAAAGCACAGTTAAAGCATAATAAAGATGATCTCATAATTTCCATTACATTAGCAAACGCATTATCCCGTCTCGAAGCCTCCATTCTCGCTCCAATTTCGGCCCGGTCAACGGGATATGTTAAAGAGGACATTATAATAATTAGATTGTTATCAGATGTTATTATATGAATTTTCCAAAATTATAAGAGGCCGAGCGACGGAGATAAGTCGGCGATATCGTGTGGACGGTAGGAATAGATTACGGAATAGCCGGAGGGCATCAGCGTAATCGGGCGCACAAAATTTTGGTCCTTAGAAGAGCACGCCATACAGCAAATCGATAACCGATCATTATAATGATTGGGCTGTAAACGCCACTCTTGTTCGTTTTGAGCCGTTTGACGAACGCCAGTGTCGGTCGCCAGTGATGTGAGCGCGCTGCCCGGCGCGAGGGTCGCCTAATAACACTACGCTACTGCTGGGCCAACTCATACATTACGCACTTTTAACTGTGCTTTGAAAACATTTGTCATGTAAATTTATTTCATGTTGCCTACTGCGGAATTTGACAAGAATGCGAGACGTAATTCCAGTGCATGTACAACAACAGCCTAGGTATATCAGAGCGATGGCCACTGAAATACGCGGGAGGTGGGCGCCTCGGGGAGTGCTGGTGACTGAAGACGCGACACAAAAGGCCTTCCTCCGCGCTAGAGTACAATTGACGCCACTATGATGCCTATCATAAATATAAATCTCGGGCGTCCCCTAACATCTCGTGGCGCTTTGTAGCGGTGCGCCGGAAAAATCGTCGTACACCGAGACCCATGCCGCGTCGGTCTACTTAATTGTCCGAATATATGTAGGTAATAGGTATAAAGCCATCTGTATGATACTTCTGAAAATAAAGTGCGAATTCACGACAATACATACGCGGTGTGCCGACGAACGAGTCCGTTCTAAAGTAGCGGACGCTTAGATATATCCCTTTAAAACGTAAACACTTTCTACATCACGATAATGTGTCGTCAAGTGTACATTACACTGCACAACATAATATTATTATGTAGGTGGCGAGCAGCGGCGAGCGCAGCCTCGTAACGTCTACAAAGTAATATACAATATGTCATGCGGGTATTAATGTCTAGTGTGAGCCGAGGCGGAATGTCGAGCTGTGTCGTTAGGGATATGAGCGTTCGCGAAAACAATGATACCACCGTGCCGCGATAAAACGGCTCGATTCTTGTACTAAAATTGAAATGAGGCGCGTGCGTGACACACGACGTCACGAAATACGAGTGAAGTGCGTGGCGAGTGGCGCGGCGACGTGGACTCGACGTGACGCCGGCGTGACAGCGACGTGACACAACGTGACACCACGTGACGAGCCTCCTCGTGCCCCGGGCGCAGCACCGCGTCGCATTGATAAATATCAATAGGAGCCGCAACAACTATTAATGGTTATTTAACGCGCTCCCATTCAATTATCGAGGAGCAGATTGCATCGATAATTCAAATGGCCAAATTCCCAGTAGTTAATGCTGAATGCGTACTTCATTTACGGTGCGGGCGAGTGGCGACGGATCGCCACATGTTCCATCGCGACCATTGGGCATTAATTCTGCAACGTCCGAAACCGTCAGAGCGTAAAACTATGTTAATGTCTGTTACTGTACAAGTTAAAGTAACGTTTATAAACATCATACGCTAGCCAAGTATTTCATTAAGCGCGTTCTTGGAACTGAATCGTGCTAATAGTGTAAATTATTACGTGTTAAAATGCTTCTCCCTTGGAGACCTATTGACTATTGTATTGTTATGTGGGAAAACATAGGACTGGTTATTAATCAAAATGTTGCAATTATAAACTAAAACTGATATAAATGATAATGGTACTGTTTTTACACAGTTGAAATATTGTCTTAAACTAACTATACGTTCTACTTTCCTTGCCTCATTATTTTTAAATATTGTACTTATAAATACCTACATGCATGACAGCCAGCTCAGTAGATCGGAGTTGATAATGCGTCAAAGGTGTTTTGTGCTACAGGCAGCCGAAAATACGAGAAAATGTCAGTGCCATGACACCAAGACCCAAAGGACACAGTAATTGAAACGCAGTTTTATGTCTTATTTTTTATCAAATTATTTTGTGTTTTCCAAATCAAATGTTATTGTTTCTCGCGAAATCACGCCCTTGTATGTCTAGTTCATATTGCATGCAACATACGGTTCCTGTATTATTAACAGAATGTCAAGCAAATAAAGACATTCTTTTAAAACATTTTCTTTTGTTTTTGCACTCTACCTATGCATTTGATGCTATTTGGTTGTAAAACACAATTTATGAAAGTATTATTTTAAAAATAATTGTACCTAATAGATAATCATTTCGTGGATATCAAAATGGCTTCCCGAACAATATATACATGGCAAATTGATTCCGCTGCCATAATAAATAATATTGCCAGAACTACAATAACAATTGGATATGCAACTACGTGGTCCCAACTGTCGGATGAATATAATATTCTCACATTGGTACAGTTGATATGTAATTAGAAATCATGATCTCCATACATGTTCAGGTGGACAAAAGAGCTGTTTTAGCACAAATTTGATTATTATTCGCGTGGCATTGTACGTGCTTACTGATTCGACGCTTACAATATCGGACGAGCTGTGACCGGAAGCAATTTGTCGTCGAAATGTCACATTTTGTGCTCCCCGTACATGGCATGATGAGCGACATGACAGCAGTAAAAAGTGGTAACTCACGCGTATTTGGAGTCGCGGGTGGTGTTCGTGCGCGCCGTACATCGCGAACAAATCGAATGCTAACTAGACGAATAATAGTCGCCGACAAACACAATCTAAGCGTATACGAAACGGCAATCGGCCGTGACGTCGCAATTTAAGAACCGTGTTCCATCTTAAATTATCGACAAGTTTAATAACAAGCGTAAAAGCAAGTGCAATAATCGCCGCAAATTAATTACCGGCGCACAGCGAGCGCGAAGAAAAACAGTAAATGTAATGAGTGGAGGTCGAAGTGAGGCCGCTGTGTCGTCTTGTCGCTGTGTCGCGCGGCCGCCTTGTCGCCTCGTCGCGTCGCGTCGCCGCGCCGCGCCGCTTCGCTCGCGGGTGCGATGGGGTGCAATAGGCTAAAATTTATACGAGCCGTGGGTGCGGCGGCCGGCGGGCGGCGACGGCCGGCGGCGGTGTTCCCGGTTTGGCTAATAAATAACATTTAGCGGGCGGAGCGGGAGGCGCGGATTATGAGGTCGGAGGACTCAATTAAACTGTGCTACCGGACCCGGCTTTTATTGCGAACTTTTGCCGTGACCTCCCGCCGGATTCCCAAATAATTGAACTCACTTTGCGAACAATGTTGGCGTTCACGCAAATTCCAAACGAATAAATAATGGCCATAATTGCGTCTGTATGTAGTCTGCGGAGCCGTGGCTAGTGGGGGTGCGCGGCGCGTGGGCGAGGTCAGCTCTATGTTGCGAAAGTGTTGAATCTGCAGCGGGTTGCGTGTCAACGGCAGGTATATTGTTACACAACGCCGAGAGCCCGGGCGCACTAACAAACGTTCGTGCCCGCGAACACATATCCAAACATATGTTTTTTGTCTCGTCAGTCATAATTTATCAAGTCGTATTGATGTATGACAGCATAATTTTATGCAAGAACCGACTTCTCGTAATTAGCAATTTGTTTCGTCTGCAAAGAGTTTAAGAGTAAAAAATATGTACATCCACTTACGCGAGGGTTGGCTATAAGTACACATAAATAATTCACTACATACGTATACGAGACGCACAAAAAGTGAGCAACAATTTCCCCTAGACTCACATAAACAACGCGATTAAGCGAACAATGAATGTGCATTTATTGTAATAAATAAATTTAATTATGTCAAATATGTGTCAGGAGTTTGCAATAAGAAACTAAAGTATGAAAATCGATACGCAATTAATCAATACGTACGACGCGTGATGTTTTGCACCGAAATAAAATTGGAGGGTTGCACGTCGCATTAGACACAACTACACACTTGTACACACATACATACATATATACGTACACATTGCATACATACAAACTACTCACTCGCCTCGACACTCTCTACACGAGGGCTTAATTCCTAATATGTACAAAGGTTTTATTACTCATACACAAGTGTTAATCTGTTAAATCAAATCATGTCCCTCCTCGGCCCTAATTCGATTGTCGACTAATCTGCAGCAGGCTAAAAGCGGTTTAATTTGTAGCAAACAAGTGAGTACGCCTCTCCCTTGTAATCAGTTCTTTTGAATTCTCAATAATTATAATTATTAGCCTTAAACAGCTTTACGGCATCACCGAACCAACCACCCTCGAGGGCTTAGCTGTTATAAGTGGCAACGAAATGTATATAGCAATTAGACCGGCATTCCAATGGCGGTCAGCGAGAGTTGCTTGCGATTAATTGCTACTTGTTCTGTGTTCGACATTACAATGATTAACTTTTTTATACTTGAGACAAACGTGCTAGCTATTTACCTGATCCTAAGTGCTCGTTACTAATTACTCCTCGCGTGTCGTACATACATTGCGAGTTGTTAATACCTAATTATTATTATATCTGTTTATTTTATTTATTACCTATTTTTATTTTAAATATGGTTTTTTTTTTCTATTTCCCGGAGTCAGGAATATGTGCACGATATGGCCATAGATTCTCCTATCATAAAGCGAAAAGTGAGTGTCCTGGTTGCACCTCTGCCTACCCTTTTTGGGAAAAAGTTGTGATATTTATATATGCATGTAAAAAAATACAAAAATCATATTCATATTATTTTCTGATTATTATTTAACAGTCCATTTACGTCTGATACGTGACTTCTCTGCATTTTGTAAATTTTTTTCAGGCGACCTTTTCTTTTATTGGTAAATTAGAATTTCAAAATGCATGTATCCTTTATTATTGTCTTTTGCAGTAAATAAATGACTGGCACAAAAACGAGTATGGAAATGATTTCAATGATACAAGTTAACAAGATAACGGCCCTATTATCGCAATACGCGAAATAAAACATATGTCAGTTGGTGTGGTCTCCATATTGATAAGTTCTCACACACCTTTCATGTACTTGATGGTAATTGGAACGTGTACCTCCTATATACTGTTATTCTGTTATATACGGCTCATTATAAATGTGTATAAAATCAGCCCATATACGTCCCATCGTCGAGCAAGAGCCTTCTTTATATGTGTAGTTGAGAGGAGTTAATGTTTATTCACGTATGTCTCATGCGAGTTAATAGACTTCTATGACATTTGAAATTCTTGTATAAAATTTTCAAGTATACAAGTTTTCTTACTATTTTCCGGTACTAAATTAGGATGTTGATTAAAAATATATACGAATAATATTTAAAATTAAGAGATATCTTGGAGTCGAACCTCCGACCACTTGAGGTTCTTAGACATACAAGAAAAAAAATATAAAAAAATATTATTATGTAATGAAGTGTAGATAAGTGATCACATTACATAATGCTATCTAATATGAGAATAAAAATCGCTTAATCGGTATCTTCAGTTTTGAGTGCGATAACCAAGTCAGACAATTATTTTCACGTGAAATTTTACATACATTTTACTTGCACCAATATGACAGATCGTATTTATTCTAGAAATATTACATAATTGTACACTGTATATCCCTGATTCCTATTTTACAAGTCAACATAAAATTGAAAAATAAATCTGTGCGGGGATCGAACCCTCGGCCTGTCATTTCACTGTCCTCTATTACACATTATATCAAAACTTGACTGTACTACTATCAGTTCAAACGTATAAATACTATTAGAACTGGCACTGTGTAAAATTTTATTCGTTAGCGGCTCTGTGGCAAGTTCTCAGTGCTCTGGCCAATGATGCATATCTTTATAAGTCAAGTCAACGACACTCTCTAGTCCCTATTTCTTCGAGTTACAACTGGCTAATATTACTATGGTAAGGGAGCGTGTTTGACGTTCGGATATCTTTGGCGCGTTTATTTCTGTTGCTGTTAGTGCTTTTGCTTTTTTGTATATATGGAGGGATAGATCTTTGTCATATCATTCATACAACCCGTTTGAAAAAAAGTGAGCGATTTTTTTTTGCCATTTGACTTTAGCTGTATATTCTTAGTTTGTAGTGTTGTCATAATATAATTCGGTTATCTTTTCAAGATAAAGACAAGGAAAGTATTGAATATTGTCACAGATAAATGATGTTAAATTAGGGATTATCGTAGTAAAAACCATTTAAATTACAATTTTGATTCGGCCACTTTTATATTACACTAATTGGAAACCGGGTATAATAGCGTTGGCGACAAATGTATTAAAAAATGGATTCTGGAAAAGTTTTTTTATTGCAATCAATGGCGAGACGAGCATGCTGTTCGCCTGATGGTAAGAGATAAGACCACTCATGAACGGTAGCAAAACCAAACAATACCCTGAATTGCAATGCTTGGCATTTCAGTACGCTCGCTATTCTAAAACATAAGATGTTAAGTCTCAATATGTCCAGTAGTTACTCTGGCTACAATATCATCCAAACAGAAACACAATATTTACACTGCTGTTTAGCGGGAGAAATAGACATGATACTTAGCCATGCGTCCTTTCCTATAATTATGACTAATGAGAGACCTACCGCCAGTAACGTTTCGGTTACATTCTGGACATACCCTATATTACTCACCATCACTTTTCTCCATGATGACAAATGACTAATTAGGAATATCATACATAATGTTTCAAGACACATATTATTAATAGATTATTAGCCAGCAATAACCTAGTTGGCAACGAACTGAATTGACAAATCAGAGGTTAGGGGTTTCAGCTCTAAGCATATATCTGACTTTTGAAGTCACATGTCGTCAAGTTCGTATTAGTTCTTCACAAGAACTTAAGCCAGTGTGGTAGACTTAATTATCTTCAATGTTTTTTTTTAATATTACAAACATACATAAACTCACGCCTTTTCTCAAGGGGTAAGCAGAGGTACCAGGACAATGTTTCGCCTTCTGTATTCCGTCCTACGATATGATAGGGTCGATATCGCCTATCTGGTACAAAGTTCTAACCCCGGGTTGATAATTAATATCAAAATATAATATCACTTTATCCACCCGGGATTCGAACCCGAGACCTTTGCAATCATACCGTATTACAACTGCGCAACCATGACAGTTATTTACTTGAAATAAATAATATTAACTATATCGTATTAAATTAGTTGCAAGAGTATCGAAGTCTGTTTTCCCAGGATATTCATACAATCCAAGTGCTATTCTTCTGTATAGTCCCTTGCATTCTGATATTATAATAACACCTCCGATAATCAAAAGAAACGTGATTTTTAATATTTCCAGCTTATGGTATATGGTTGTATGGTAAATACTACTAATTGTAAACATGCATCCTTATCTTCATTACATCCATACTTTACTTATGTAATTATTAATTTATAGTTAATTATCGTGAAGCGTAATAGAAAACCTAAATATTGTGAAAAGTCTTCATAGGTATAGGTACTGAGATAACTTAATTTCATTTGTTTAAATTTCCTTTTTTTGTTTGTTTAATTCCATTTAAATGTTTCGTTTTTATCTTTGCTCGATTCCGTTTCCTATAATTTAAGTAAGCTGTGTCCTCCTATAATTTAAGATCAAAAATGTTTATAATTGTATGTATTGAACTAAATGTGTGCCATGTGTTATCTTGATTGGAGATTAATAAATTAAAAAAATAAACTAGGTATGTGTGTACCTAGGAAACAGCGATTTTTTAAAGATGTGCGTGGTCCGCCAAATTGCACTAGACATGCTAGACTAGCATTCAGTACACTAAAGACCAATCCACACAGGTGAAGGTTATAAAAATATTCAGCAATATTCATAAAGCTATGGCGCGTTTTCATGTTTTGACGGAGGGTAGAGGTCCCTACAGTGCCATCCATAGTTCACCGACCTCATTTCTGAATTCTGACCCAACATGGGATAAGGGGAGGGCCCATTACCATACCAGCAACAACTTCTAGGGTATTATAATTATGGGATATGCCAATGTTAATGAGGTTTTATTACTGAAAATTCACAAAATATGTATTTATTTTTCCTAAGTAGGAGATAATGTCAAATGGGAATTAAACCTACGAACCCACGGTTCAGTGTATACAGGTTACTTATTGACTGAAATGCAAATTAGTTACAAAAGCTATCAAAACAGATATGACAAACAATTTACATGGAATAAACAAAAAATATTACAAAATATTCATTATAAATAGGTATTTTATAGGCAGCAAAGGAGCATACGGTTCCCTGGTAGTAAGTAATCACCGCCGCCCATGAACATCTGTAACATAAGGCATAGAAATAAATAATTAATAATTTATGCATAAATAATATTTTATGGAACTAATATTTAGGTAGTATTTTAATTTTAAATTTATATAATCGGAAGCAAAACAATTGCATGGAAAACCAGCCACATTAGTGATTGTTATTTATTGCGACTCAAATGCATTTGCCACTGTTACGAAACACGCGAAATGCGCGTAATTTAGCTAACAAAATGTACGCTATACCTACTTCAAAATATACATTTATTTTCCAGCTCTTCCTCTGAGCTATATCTACTCCAAAATGTAGGTGCTTTCAGTTCTTTCTTTAGGGCGTTAATAGGTTCCATATTCACATCATTATCCAAGATATAGGTATATTATGTAGTTCTTTCTATGGGCTATAAAAACTTCATTCACAATGTAAGTATTTTCGCCGTTTGAGGGGGCCAGGTTTTCTTGCCTCCACGTTCTCAGATGTAAGACTATTGGCACAAATCTATTCCTTGACGACAGTATACCATACCCATGGACTCCAAATCAAGAAGCTGCGTTTGGTGGCTATCTAATGATATACTATAATTACCTAGACTTTCAGAGTTGTAGGTGTTCATGGACTGCAGTGGTGATTTAATAATTTATTATGTTCTTTGCTATACTGAAGATGCAGTTAACCATAAAATACCTACTGTTGTTGTGATTTATTTCCAAATTTACATTAAATAATACCAATATCCTTGGAACGCCATCTAAAGAGGGAATTGAAATAAACAAAAAAACGGGAATAATAGGTATTTATTTGGTCTTTTTCGGAGGAACAGCGAAAAATAATTATTATTTGAGTGGACAATCACTATAGTCGTAGTAACTATCGCGTTTCCTTCTAAATTTATATTTAGTAGATACTGAATGGATACCATCAAATTCCAGTATCATAGTATTTTTTTAATATCTATAGGTAATATAGTAATTAGGCATTGTTGAATTTCCGAATTTATGGGCACAATATTTCCAAAATGTTTATTTAAATCTAAAAAAGCATTACACATTATTTCCGTAAACACATAACAAGAAGGCGAGCGTTAAAGAATGAAAACAATTCACCTCTGGTGTACGTTTGATTTCAAGGGGCCCGTATCAAGCGGCCATTAACTACTGCCGCTATCGGCTCAACTTGAATGGTCAATTGCATACGTTCAATTAGACGGAAAATTGTTGTGGGATTGTACATGCGCCCTTTATAAATCTTGCTATTATAACACCCGTTGAAAAAGTCTTGCCAACAGTACGGCCGTATTAGGCGCAAAGCCAACCTTTTTTTGGGTGGGTTTTAAGCGTTTAATGGCCGTTTTTTGCTCTGGGCGAGGTTGTCTCAAAACTTACGACTGCTATGATGTATGGATTGTTTAGATAAACATTCGGAATTGATTTTTAAAGACTTCCTTCGTGGATTTATTGATGTTTAAATTGTCAGTGATGAATGTAATTGGCTGTCAAATTTAGAAGAGATTTAATAAGTTATTTAATAGAGCAAATATTATAGTTTTAAATGCGTAACAAGTCCCGCTTTAACACTAAGACACCTTGAAAGTAATATTTCATCAATGTTTTTAACATTAAAAAACAAAGACAGACACGTCGCAGTCGTTCTGTTACATTATAAATAAAATAGGAATAATGATTAAGTGTTGGATGGCAAGCGTGGACTAAGTTTGAACATGTGATAGGCAATAACAGCTGGTCGCAAACCGGCCGCACCTCACCTGGGTCCACGCGATAGCATCTAGAGCAAAACTCCAGTCCAGCTATGGACCAATAACGTTCTTACTTAAACTCCTTGTTTTATTACGGTTTTGTCAAATGTGTGAGTAAATAAAAATGAAAATTTAACGAGGGGGTCATCTCTACCTGGCCATATCGAGTGGCGCCATCAATTTTTGACTGGCGAACGTGTCTCAATGAAAAAGTGTTGCCCCCGATCAGCATAAGGTTCATAGTTGTCCGTTATTCATTATCTGAATCGCCGATCGCGCCCAATAACTGGCAGATAAGTTTAATTAGTAAATATTGTTTTTCGATGTTCAGAATATTATCGTTTGTGGTGATCAATCGCGTATCGGTGTCGATGTGGTCGGAGTATATCGGTCATCGGTTGACAAGCAATGTTTACGCGGTGATGCCCGGTTCTTCTCTATTGCATGCGGCTTTTAAAACATGATAATTGACGTGCTATTCGCAATTAATAACACACTTTTGTTAATTACAGTGCAACTGCGAAATTGTATGTTAAACTTGTTTGATTTTTATCTTGATTGTGCTGTGAAGGAGTGAGTTATGGAACGAAAGGTCGCAGGTTCAAAACCTATAATGAGGCAAAATGTTATTTTGAATGTAGCAATATTACAGACAACATAATAATGATATTATTTCTAGTTTTTTATATTATTTGTACAATAAACCGTTGATTAGTTAACTAGTCAACACTCAGCTAAAGTGACAGCGCATATAAAAAATGACGCGTAAAAATATCGTCGTAAAATAAATATTTTTAAACCTTAATAAAAAATCAAAAGAAGTTGTTAAACGTAACAATTATCGGATAAAATATTTCATATATAGCGTTAATTTAATTATAATCCCAGGCGTTTCGAAACCTTTAGCGGTTTCGGCTCTCTGCGGTTTTGGGACAGCCATTGTTGACTATACAATACGATTATCTCACAATTATATCCTTAAACTGAACGATACAACAATAATCATACCCTTATTACAGTTTGCACTCCGTGTATTTTGTTTCTTTACATCACTTTATTTTCTACCAAATTGATGAATGGGAAAACTTAACCTTTTTATTCGGTGAATGAAAAACAGAGTGCTTGTAATTAATGGCTTTAATTTGTGTAATTATGCCTTATTTATTTGGTTCTATAGTAAGTAAAGTCTATCATTAATAAGTCAGCTTGGATGGGGACATAACCTTTTTAAGCCTAATTTCCGATGAATGAAGAGTCTCGTGCTTACCTTATACCGCTTTATTTAAATACTAGCGGTCGGGCCCGGCTCCGCCCGGGTGCATACACGTTTTAAAATGGCGGTTAAAATATTTTAATCTTACTATCAGTTTAGAATATCGACCAATCGGACCACGAAAAACGAACAAAATTTCCTCGTATTTGCTAGAATTATCACTACTGCTTTCCTCCTATAGGTCATAGCGTAATGATATATAGCCTATAGCCTTCCTCGATAAATGGACTACCCAACACTGAAAGAATCATTCAAATCGGACCAGTAGTTACGGAGATTAGCGCGTTCAAACAAACAAACAAACTCTGCAGCTTTATAATATTAGTATAGATATTTTGGCATCGATTAATAAAGTGACACTATTAATGATATAAAGCCAGTTTGCCCCATTAACCATGGAAAAATATTCCAACAGAGTTAAAGAATAAATAAATATAAAAAAATCCTTGCTATTTCCAAATGAATTAGATTGAATTGATAACGTCTTAATCTAGCCTCCAAATGCCGCTGTTTCTAAAACGAACCTGTCCAGCAATAAAATGCGTGAAGAGTGTTTTATATGAAATTTATTCAGAAAATCTTTAAACGCACCTAATTACGCTTATCTCTGTTTGTCCTTAATAGGCCGCGGGATATTACAGTTTTTTTCTGTTATACTATAGCCCATAATGACTACATGACTACATATAGTTATATGTCTCACTACTGGGCACAGAACTCATATTGATGGGTTTATGTTATACAAAAATCAGAAATGTTTAATATCAATCAAATTGTTCCTTTATTTAGTTTCACTTCCATAAAGCAATACAAAAAATAATACTAAGGCAGAAAGAATAAAATTTAATTAAATCGGTAACAAAATAACACTAAGGAAAGCAGAAGGAAGTCTCTGAGTTAATTCACTGCACTGGCTTAGTGTGGATTAGTTCAATTTACAATTTTGATAGTGTGTAATTTGTTCATGATGTTTATTTTATATTTCTCTTTGATTGTCTTTATGAGACATTCAGTTGCAGTTCAATAAGACTTAGTACACACATCGTCATTAGTGAATATAGGCAATTATTTTAATTTTACATAATAAAACTGCAGTCCCTAATTTTTTCGAACTATTTTATGTATTTTTATCTAACTATGGTACTGTACTTTGGCAATACGAACCATCTTCAAAATGTCCCATATGGTACCTACCGTTTTAGGCTAAAACCTAATACTTCAGTCTAGGTGTTCTACCCATCCCATTTTTGCTATATCTGACAACATCGATCTGAATTAAACCAGGGTTAAAACAATCTTTAGTGTTAAGTTTCAGTAATTAACAACATACTGGGAATAATAATAAATAATAATAAAAGTCATTTATTTCAGGTAAATAATATAATCCCAAACAACTGGATTCGAAATTCAGTGGAGGAATATTTTATAGTCAGTTTTTAGCTCTTGTGTGTAATAGACTATTTTATCATTTATGTCGTGTAGTTAGTTTACACCCGGTTGCGGAAGGACTGGCCATGGGTTCAAGGCAGAAACAATTTTTGTTTTTAATTTTAATCAACATTTAACCTATTGTTATAATGTATCGAAATGTTTCTCGTGGGTTCTGATACCCAATACCCAGAGTAGCAATCCTTTTATTACCAAGTAGGATTACAATTATTTATGACTATTTGGTAGTATTTTATATACTACTTTTTTGCTTGGGAATTATTCTATAAAAAACGTAAAAAGTACCGCAAATCGAAATACAACTAGAGATAGAAATATATGTTACTGAAATAAGTAGAATACTGTATGATAATCATATTGTGACAACTGCTGACAAACCAATAGGCTGATTTACCTAAATTGAAAAAAGTCAATAGAAGAACGACCCTCAAAATATAAGTAAGAAAATATATTAGGGCTTTTATTTATATGTTTTTATCATTGAAATAATTCATGTTTAATATTAAATAGTACCCTGAGATGCATAGAATAAAACTTAATGTGGATTAAAAATAAAAACCAATAAAGCCCTTGTCATATTATATAAAAAGATTTCAGTCCTTTCTGCATGACCTGAGTAATTTTATAATATATATTTTTCTTCGTTGATTTCCTCCACATAATTGATCTGTTCATAATTTTAATGAACTTTTTTGCCAATTCATTTACTACAGACTGCCAGTATGAAGTCAACCTTGACCAGGAATCGACTCCCACACCTTACGGTTTAATGCCATTAAATACCTATAATATAACCTTTATTACAAAAGCGTTGTATTTTTTAATTAAAGAAATATTTTGTCAATGAGAAAACATTAATAATAATATTAATGTTATCGTTGAATTTAAACTCGTTATAGCATGCATGTATGACGAGGTTTTGTGTTCCAATGCCAAAACAAAGGAAGATTTTTGGGGTCACAAACAATAATTCGCCCGTATATATTTCGATTGAACCTGTATTGTATATTATGTGTGTGTATAAAATATAGTGTCACATACACTATATATAAAATTAAATATAAATAAAGTAACTTCTGGATATATTGAGACTTAACATCTTATGTCTAAGCTTTGCTTGTAGCAGTGTTGTTTGGTTGTGCTACTGTCCATGAGCGGTCGTATCATTTACCATCAGACGAACGGCAAGCTGGATGCGCCATTTATTGCAATAAAAACAATAATTAGTTCTACCCAAAACAAGAACACATTATTATAAATACCTAATAACAACGAAATGTAAACTCTTTCAACACGTTTAAAGTAAAACTAGCTCAGTATTCAGTCTTAGACAAATGGTGAACGATATTTTTATTTAATGTCTACCAATATGTTGAATGTGTTGGAAGTGCATATACCTATGTGCGAAAACCGTTGAATATAGTGCCTACTACGAGTTTAAGCGAACTGTATTCTCATGTAAGTGACTAAAGTTTTTAATACATTTGTATCTGTATCTGTATCAGCCCATATTCGTCCCACTGCAGGGCACGGGCCTCCTCTACAATCGACAGTACGATTGAGAGTGGTTAGGCCATATAGTCCACCACGCTGGCCTAGTGCGGGTTGGCGGACTTACATACCATAGAAATTTTTGTAAATCGCTATGGTATGCAGGTTTCCTCACCATGTTTTCCTTCACCGTTTTAGTGGGTGGTGATTGACTATTAACATTTTATTAACATTACATACATTTGTATAAACCTAAAAAAATTAAAGTTGTGTATACAAACGCCTTTTTTCAACAATAGAATGGGCGTGTTGAAACATGTGGACTGTCTCGTATTTAATAATGTTAATGGATTAAACTACTTTTGTACGTGCATGTTATCATTCTAATAGACCCAGATGAATACCTCAGTAACGATAGTAGGGCTAAGTTAAATAGCCACTTATATTGGCTATACCCTGAATTACGTATGGCCTCCGTAATTTTGTAGCTTATAATTTCATTATAGGATATATGTATGATTTGCTGGTAGCTTTTGTTAATTTCCTACTAAATTATAGTGTATTTTAATTATTTCATGACATAGGATAGGTTGTTTATAATAATATCTATGTATTTTCAGTAGATACACAGATACTCCCTGTCATTAAAGAAGATAATGATAAGCGGACTAGATTAGAGCGTGGATGTACCTAAATATCACCTATACATACCATACTGTTAATATACTTAAAAGCTATAGCTTACAATGTTCTAAAAGAAAACTTCAACTGTTATCGATACCTACAATTTTACATCTCTGAGTCTTATTCATAGACAGTTTTAAAACCTATTTCAGCTATTGAATGGTTTGTCTTCGTCACTCAAACCGAACTTAAAAGTCTTTTGAAAGGGATAGAACATTAAATAACTAAATTAAATTCTAAAATAATATTTATACACCCTGCCTACCTCAGTAGGACTCAGTCGTGGGAATATAATAAACAAATATATTTAATTAATAAATTAAAGAGTATTGATTGGTCCTCTGATTAAAATTCCTGTCATTGCATATCTATTGCAAGTCTTATTGATGATATTGTCACCATGATATTTTGAGACTCTACTATTTGCTTTGGTTTTGCAATATATAACAAACAAATAAATCCTTACTAATATTATAAAGGTGAAAGTTTGTATGTATGTATGGATGTTTGTTACTCTTTCATGAAAAAACGGCTCAACAGATTTTGATGAAATTTGGTATAGTGATAGCTGACACCCTGGATTAACACATAGGCTACTTTTTATCCCGAAAAATGTAGTGTTCCCGTGGGATGAGTCAGGAAACCAAATATACATATTTTCTACTCTTTCAAATTCAAATTGTTGGCACGGGATGTCCTCTCCTACGGAAGGGAAATATAGTCGACGGCACGCGGGAAATATAGTTAGTAGACACGCGAAATAATATGTTCTTGATGTGGATTGGACTCAAAAACTATCTGCACCCGGGCGAAGCCGGGCCCGACAGCTAGTATAAAATAAATGGCAATAATACATTATTTTATTTAAATTTTTGATATCATGTTTACATTAAATATAAAAATGACATAAGAATCAGAAAGAACAATAAAATAAATAAATATGATGTTTTGTTTTTCTTGATTTTTTGCAATATATTTTAATTAAAAAGTAATATTATTATATTATTATGACATACAGCTCTATCCTTGTTGTAGAAAACTGTCCTCATTGATGATTCATTAATGGTAGTGTTAAAACAATTGATTTATTTTTAATGAAGAATTACTAACAATTAATTTACTTGAGTACCTTACAATAACAATGTTGTTGGAATATTTAATAGTTCAATTCGAACATATGATTGGCATGTTTTAGGAATTTTGTGAAACATTGAACATAACAAATATTAGCTGTTATATGTATGTACCTACACCGTAAAAGTACATTAAATTTTCTATCTTGTAAGCAATAATTCCTCGATTTATGAATTTATATGCCAAGACTGATTATCATAGTACTTTGACATAAATATATGGACATTGTGAACAGCACATAAATTGTTCCAACGTCAGTGGTGCGGCGCTCCAGTGCATCTCTAGTAGGGGATACTGAAATTAGTCGTTCCTCGCAACGATTTTGAAAATGCTTGCTTGTATTATGACAGAAAATTTAGTAAAAAGGACAGTAATTATCGATATTATTAGGACTCAGTTAATATTTATTGTGTATTTTTATTTTTACGTAGTTATGAATGATGGCGCGATTTTTCACAGCCATCTTATTAATACACCAGATGTACTGAAGGTCCTATCTTTAGTTTTTAAATCGATGCCGTAGTACCAATCGCTTTTTATAATTAATCATAGACTTAAAAAAAATGAAATATAACAATTCGTATGTGATTAGTAGTATCAATAATAAAATCAATATCGCAATTACAGTGAAGAAATATCATGAATAAAGTTACGCACCCGAAGGGTTTCACAAGGTTTACAAAGTTAGGCTAACTTATGAAGTTAAGGCGGCCTAAGCCACCGGAAAGGACTAACGCCTAACTCTTTTTAGATTGTAGAGAAAGCCAATACCTCCTCAACAGAGCTCGTAAAAGGGTCGATATTGAAAAAAAATACTAGTTACAAAAATAATACTTTTGATTTTCTTTTGTTTCCAATGTTGGCACCACGTTGCGTAAAAACGTCTAGACATAAACTTATATATGGAAACGTCAAGCAAATTTCATCAGTACTAGACCCTGTCTGGCAGTAAATTTGACATCTTATTTGATTTACGCCCGGCCTCAATACCAATAAAATGTCAGAGTTACTTTACGTTTTAATGACGTTAATAGACGCATGTTTTTGCCTCATATTGCATTAATACTACAGGATAAAACGTCATTTTTTAAATGTTATTACTGTACAAATATTTCGTTATATTAATTATATAGATAATTCTGTCATCCCTCCTCTGTATGCTATTTTTATTAGGTCTATGCATATTAATTGAATGTAAATTTATGTATACGACCATCTAACATATATGTTTATGGCTAATTTAGTCATATGAATTTTCACGCATCGGAATGATTTTTTATCCAAGGATATTATTAATATTACTTTAAAAAGTAGTTATGCTGAATGATCAAATTAACAATCTAACTTTAAAAATAAAGTTAAAATAAAAGCATGAATGTACTTAAAATCAATAAGAAAGCGTAAATAATACATGAAAACACTTAAAACATGGAACATTAAGGCTTAACTATTATAATTGGAGGGAAAAAGGTTAATTAATTATAAATACAAAAATGATATGTTGTGCTATTGCCAGTGCAACTAAGCCTACGTCGGCCCGTCGGCGACGTCCAACAGGTGAACAAAAATGTCAGTTGATAATAACTAATTTATAGACTGGTTTGTGGAACCTTTTTAATTTACCCGTGGAAAGGCGAGGCCGGTAATTACTGCTTTTGAATGAGCTGTATTGAGGACCATTTTCACAAACTCTGCCTTTTACGGATGCTAAATGATATTCACATTATAGGTGTGAATTGTAGGGCATTGTTATTGAAACGTTGTATATTTCTATGTTGTTTACTAGGGTGTAAGGTGATATTCCACTTTGTATGGAAGTTTGAATTACAAAAATAATGTTATTCATAAAAAAATACCTAATGAACTTTTCACTGGTACTGTTTTGAATACCTCTGTTTATTTCATTAATGCTTTCTGATGCTTAATAGATACATATTCAAATAATATATTCAAGTAATGCTTTATAATGACAATTCGTTTAGGAAACTATTTGTAAAGTTTTATAAAGATGAAACATTTGTCGGTATTGTTTCTTATTTTGCTGTTTATAGTCTATGGTGTTAGTGAAATGAAGCAATATTTGTAAATATGAGTATAAAGGAAACGTTTGTAAAGAATTGATTTGTGTACACAAAACCTACAGTAACAGCATAAACCCAAATAGAAAACCTTTGTTTAATATTAAAAATGTTATATAACATATTTGTTTTGATACAAATATATTGATATATACTATTACTAAGCAATAAAATACTATTAAATGAGTATTCAGGTGACACTTCATATTAATGAAGGATAATGGATATCAAATAGGCCTAAATTGCATGAAAATTGCAATTGCACTAACAATTTGTAAACAAGTGTAGTAAATTCATGAAATATTATTATTAAATATTGCATTGCACAGTTTGTGGTAAAATTAACTATAAAGTACACGACTTTGGGCAAAAAACTAGGTGACATTTATAGGTTATATTTTAAAAAGATAATTTTTGTTGTATAATTATTGCATGATCTAAACTTGTAGATACATAAACCACTCAATTTTACAAGTAAACAGTCCAGGCAAAAAGTTTTTTCACAACTTGGCAAATGATACTGACAAAAATTAACCTATGCAAACATGATTAACATTTGTTTACTTGTGTAAAAATATTTCAATAAAAGGATAAAATAAATAATGGTGATTTGAAGAGTGGTAACCAAGACACCAGTCCACTGTACATGACAAATAGTGTTATGTTTGTTGCCAATAGTGGTGTATATATATGTGTATGATCTGAGAGGTTATGTCACATAATAGTGTCACGTAGTATGTGTGTGATAATACAATGCACTAACCTGCGAGGCGGGCGGGTATGAGTAGCCAAATTGCGCGTACGCTGCCATCGGGACGATCATATGGGCGGCTTCACACAAAACACTGTCTCTCCAAGTCTATTAAACACGGACGAATTTGTTTCCTACGTATATTTATACTATTAGCATTAAATTACATCTATTAGTTATCACAGTTGGTTGCAGGCGCGGCGAGTGCGCGTCGCGCTGCCATCCCTGCGCGCGCTTCGCATGCCGACTCTCGTGCTCTGTGCGACCGGCCTATACCTTCTTCACGCGCTCGAGGTTCAACACCGACTGGCGCGCGTTCGACGCCCGACGCCCCTCCAACGTAGGAGACCACCTATTACACCCCGCCCCGGGGGAGGAGTCGCCGACCCTCCTCCAATCGCGAAGCTTATACTCTGTCCTTTTCGACGCGCCGCGGCCGACGATAGGCACGCACTATCCCCTCTCGACGCTCGCTCCTCCCACGCGCGAGCGGCCGCCCACGTCCGGGTGGGGCGGAGGAAAAAAGCGGCATAGTCGGGCCGACTTGATCATGTTTATGGGTTTCCGTCGAGACAGTCCGCCAGGCCTGTACCGCGACCAAACAAATCTCTAGTGGCAAAAAATGGCTCGGCGGAGGACAAGTTGTTTCACCTCGTCAGATTTACGAACGACTCGACACGGCGCAGAGTTAGGAATCGACTTTATAGACAACACCACCGGCGTCGATATTCAAAGGGCTTTATGTCGCCGAACGGATTTTACATTTACCACACGTTTGTGGATAGATTGAGAGATATGGGAGAGCGCCACCACGCGCCGGCACTCACGCCGGACACTTAGCTTAGACAAATAGCCTTTATGAATATTACATGTACAATGTACATGCTGCATACTTATGAGTTACATATTTGATGAGGTTCACACTGTCATATAAATAATGCTATATTAGTAGGTACGTGGAAACCAGTTATATTATTTCAGAATTAAATCGTTATTTCAAATTTCGAATCAAGGATATGTAAATTTATTTTTAACACATTTTAATTGATATAATAAAATATTTTTTATGATAATATAATGAATAAATTAATTTAGATATTTATTAGTGGAAGGTGCGGTATAGATGAAGGTGCATTGAGAGCGCTCGGGTGTCGGTAGGCTCTCCGCGCGATGTCATTGTATTGGGAAAGCGGAAATTCGCGGAACCATTTGTCTGTCGCTGTTTTAACGGACTTTTGCTAGGTGGCGCCTTACCGGCCGGCGTTAAAACTTTAATAACATAATAAAAGTAAATATAATTACTATTTCTACGTATTTCTCATTAATCAAGTAAGTATGACACATGTAAAATATATTAGTTTGACAATGAAAAAAAGTGAGGTTGCCTTTTGGTATGGGACACGATTTTCTAATAATATATTTGTTTTTAATAATATCCTGCTGTATTTACTTAAAGTTACAGTATAATTAGCTTGTCATTACCATGATAGCAAAATTATTGCCACACAAAAACCTGACGTGATAAACGTAATATCGAAGTTTTTACGTGACAGTTAAAATCTAATAATTGCAAATTTTACTGTAAATTATCAATTAAACCCTAATTAATTTGATATTTCACAAATACAGTAATCAATACTGCTTATTATGAGCTGTTTTATTGTAATTAAATTCATATTTTTTAGTTTTAACGGCAATTCTGAAACTTCGTTCATAAATGCAATGCTAGCTTCGGTTCAAGGTAAGGTAAGATTTAGACCTCTCCACATTTACGCCCGAATACAGGAACGCCATTCAAATAATAAGTTGCTCTTAACAGCGCACGGCCTACTCAGCCAGTACATTTAATCGGGATTAACGTAGTTAAGCGCAAGTTATATTAGTTGCGTTCCAGTATTTGGGCTAGTTAGTATCGATTTATTTATTTTATATTTATGACTCAATTCTATTAAATCTTTATTCAAATATTTAATCTTTTAAAAGTTATTTTGAATCCCTAAAAAATTACCTAACGTGTTTCTCCTGTAAAGAAAAGAGGATCTGACATAATATATAATTACTTCTTTTTAAGTCAATTAACAAATATTTCAATCAAAATTATAGTTCTCTCGTTTTCTGTCTCTACTGAGCACATAGGAGTCATGTTAGTTCCTGCCTACCACTACAGAGAATAGGCGTGATGTTAGGAACTCTTTTAAAATATTTTTTTGGAGGCAATAGCAACTGTCAATCACCATGCACTAAAACGGTGAAGGAAAACATCGTGAGGAAACCTGCATGCCATAGCCAATTTATAAAAAAATCTATGGTATGTAAGTCCGCCAACCCGCACTAGGCCAGCGTGGTGGACTATATAGCCTAACCACTCTCAGTCGTACTGTCGATTGTAGAGGAGGCCCGTGCCCTGCAGTGGGACGTATATGAGCTGATACAGAATAGCAACTGTGTATATTATTATAAGTTCAAGTGGTGGATGGTTAAACATACCTTCGATTTGTCACGGTTATGACAACAGAGATTCGCGAGTTGTCAAATTCAGTACGCTTTTTCGAGTATAGTGTAGGTACTGTTAATGTGCTTCCTAAGCTGTATTTGATGTTTCTTATACGAGTTCGTATTTATTTATTTCAGTAGGTAACATTTTGTTATGTTTTTTATCTTTCTCAATTTGTTGTGTAGATTTTTATGGATAAGTGACGATGGGACTGGCATGTTTTACTTCATAGTATAAAATTCCTATAATTATATTGAATTTTTTTTTTTGTAGTTTAAATGTAACTCGTCGTAAATTAATGTTATTTTAGAGATTTGTTCTTACAAATCGCAACAATGTTGCTAGTTAACTAATTACGATATTATATTTGAACATAAATGTTTTTACAACAAGTAAAATTTGTTCACTTGTTGAAACAATTAATTCCATAGTTACTATTTAAAAATGTATTATGTAATCAGCTACTGGTGTATAAGACGTCAAAACGAGAAAAAATCTCAAAATTAATGCATTTTTCTAAAATACTGCCTTTTGAATTATGCCCTTAACCCAACAAGCAATAGAGAGCCTCTGGATATGTTGATCGAATCTGTTTAGTATCAATACAGTTGACAGAACCGAATGTTGTCACAACGATTGCCCACATCCCATACTTCAATAATCTTGTAGGTATACCAGATTGAGCCACTACGGAATTAATGGTACTGCTCTTGAATTATGCAAATCATATTTGAGCAATAGGGTCCAAAGTGTTGATGTCAACGGAATAAGATCTCCTGGGTCTGCTGTAACTATGGGAGTTCCACAAGGCTCGATTCTTGGACCCTTTCTATTTTTAATTTACATTAATGACTTACCTTTTTTTATAAGGGACAACTGTGAGGTAGTGTTGTTTGCTGATGATACTTCACTAATATTTAAAGTAAATCGACATAATCCTGATATTGACGACGTAAACCACACCCTCTCAAAAATAGTACATTGGTTTAGCATTAACAATTTGTTATTAAATAGCCAAAAAACGAAATGGATAAGGTTTGTGACACCTAATGTCAAAAAAGTTAATGCAAACATTAATTTGAATGGGGATGAGTTGAGCCTTGTGGATACAACTAAGTTTTTGGGAATTACATTAGATCCCAAACTTCAGTGGGGCTCTCACATAGTCGCTCTAGCTAAAAAGCTGAGCGCCGCAGTCTTTGCGGTGGGTAAGATTCGCCAATTGACTGATATTGATACAGCTCGGTTGGTATATTTTGCCTACTTTCATAGTCTGATGAGTTATGGAATTTTATTGTGGGGTGGCGCTGCTGACATTAATACCATCTTTGTTCTCCAAAAGCGAGCTATAAGATCAATTTATTTGCTAGGGTCCAGATATTCTCTTAAAGAAAAATTTAAAGAGATTAATATAATGACAGTAGCATCACAATATATTTTTGAAAATTTAATTTATGTTCATAGAAATAAAGAAAGTTTTCGTAAGATTAGCGATATTCATAACAAAAATACTAGGAATAAGAATTATCTAGCTACTCATAAGACTAGGCTCCACAAGATCAGCAAATCTTTTAAGGGTATACATTTTTATAACAAAGTTCCCAGTCATATTAAAGCCTTAACGATTACAAAATTCAAATCTACTATCAAGCAAAAATTATGCAATAAAGCATATTATAAAATTTCTGAATATCTAGATGATAACAAGGCGTGGGAATAGAATAAAATTAAATAAATGTGTAGTATCTCGAAGCGGAGGTATTGGTGTGCTCTGTATAATATCATTCAAATTAAGTAACTTAGCACATTTGCCGTTGTTTTGCTGTGTGAGTGATTGGGTATGTCATGCTCGCTAAAAAGTCTATGCTTGCGGTGGCGTCGTGTGCCGGGTCGGTCACTTCCCTGTAGCATGATTGAGGAGGCCGATGTGCCACCACATGCGTCATACTCGTGAACGGGTGCTGCTTGCGTAGACTGGTCTATCCGATTTGCGTACATTGTAACGGATTAATTGATGGATTACATAAGGCTTTCGCAATTATTCGCTGCTTTGGCGAAAAAGAGTATATTGATTCTTCGTTCTGGGTGACTTCGCTACTTTTGGCCATAGTAATTATAACATAAACATATTCATATAAAAATATTTTGTTGTAAATTTACAACAAATTATTAATGAACTGCTCTAAATAAACCAACTTGTAAATGTTGTAATAATCACTACATTGTAAACTGGTTTTGAAAAGAGCAACACTAAAGTTTCTTGCCCGTTCTTCTCTAGTGAAAACCGCTTTCCGAACCGGGTGGTAGTTAAAAAATGACTGAATCTAAATGAAGTTGAACATTTTAATGGATTCAATAAATTATTTTCGTTTCATTTCATTTCAGATATCAATAATATTTAGTCATATTGTCTTTACTGTTTCAGCCCATATACGTCCCACTGCAAAGCACGGGTCTCCTCTACAATCGAGTGTACGATTAAGAGTATTTAGGCCATATGGTCCACCACGCTGGCCTAGTGCTGATTGGCGGTCTTTTGATACTATAGAAAAACACAGGTTTCTTCACGATGTTTCCTGTCACTTTTATAGTACGCGGTGATATACTGCCTACCAATACACACATGACTCCAAAAAATTAGAGGTGTGCCCTGGGATTCGAACCCGTGACCACAGCGAACATGTTGGAAGTCACGTCTAGTCTGTTTACCAACAGGCCACCACCCACTTGTCTTTGAGTGACGAGTTATCATGTAGAAGTGTGACGTCAAGTATAGCCCGACGCGCCGATTCATCTACTATCACAATGTCAGGTTTATTGGCAACGATACTCTATCTGTGATAATATATCGAACTCAGATCAATCAAACATTATTATTACTTTTCATTGGAAGTATCGGATTTGATATTGCTTCACTTTCAATCGAAAACTGCAATTCTTTTTTCAGTTTCAACCTGCAATCAAATATACACTGTTATAAGTAACGGCCTAAAAACAGCAAGAGAAATAAAAGCACAAATAACTTGTGGTCTTATTTAATTTTAGTATAGTCTAAAACATAATAAATCTTAATACAATAGAATAAGGTTTAAACTTTTTGCTAGCTCTCGTAGTTCGAAATTCAAAAGTATAAACAACCACTACCACTTTTTTGCGTGTTATTTTGACTGTTATTCCGGACCCTGTTTCTAGTATACATTTGATCGATGGTTTCGATGGAATAATGAAAACATGTTTACATCTCACGTTTCAAAGATATACAAGTGAAAGGACATATTTAAAAATATATTTTTCTAGATTATAACTTCATGGGGAACTGAACAAGTAACCTGTGAAGAAAGGGCTACCAGTTCTACTAAAATGTTTGTGAATGAAAATTATCTTTAGGTTGTCCGTTGTGGAGCCAAGAAGTTTTATGTAGTTTTCTTACTGGTGATACACTATCTTATTGATTGATTGAGGCAATATTTGTTTGTTTATTTCACTCGTGTTGTTATCTTGTTATCTTTAATTCGTGGTATTTAATTTCGTAAAATTCGACAGCCCCAAAATAATTACATATTTGCAACATTTTCATTTATGACTGCTGTTTTCTTTATAAAAAATATAATATTACTTTACGTTTAATTCTAGACACATAAAAAGTGATAATAAAAATGTAATAAATTATTTAAATCAATGCTTTGTCGGTTGATTGTACATTTAAAGTAACTCATCCGGTCCAATCTTCCAATTATATTTCACACGGTATATTAAATACATTTGCAAACTAGATAATCATCGAAACAAAAAGTCTCAACCATAAGATTTCCGCGCGATATTTTCTCTCGCAATTTACAATTACACTCCTTTCACAATGATACCTATTTCATATTCAACACAAAATTACAAACAATGGTACGAAATGCGAAATTATTTGTGCAAATTATACCGGGAGAGAAAAAATCTTGTAAGTGGACAATAGCAATGTGGCAAATTACACATTACAAAAAGCAAGAACGTGTTTTAGCGAACCGATGGTTCTGTTTGTGCTTAACGCTGCGTTCACTATTGCACGCCCGTTTAAAATATTTTACATATTTTCGTATACGTTATTTTTAAAATGAATAACAAGTCTTCGTTTTATTTATGCTTTGTGTACTATAAAGATGTGTTCCAAAAATGCCAAAGTACGTTTAGAAGATTAATCATGTTATTGTAAAGCAAACGAATAGGTATTACTTTTGTTTATTACATTCCAGAATGAATTAATTCCGAAATCGATACAAAACATTCATCAAAATGGTTTATTAAAAAATAGTACTTCATGGAAATTATAATATTAAATACATTTTAAGTTTTAAACTTTTAAGCACATTTTAGCTATAAGTACTAGTGGATATTATTTATATTTTCATCAGGTTGATCGAAGTTCCGACGGCCATGGGGTTTCATTGATAAGATTATTGTAAGTGAACTTAAAAAATATTTTCTTAATAGACGAAGATACTCATTTTTACGTTTATTTAAAGTAAGCAGCTCGCACTAATACGTTTTTCGAAACCCGAGATTTCTCAACTAAAACTAGACATGAGTGTTGGTCCATAACTGACCACTTAATACTTTTTTGTATCGAACATTAAGGTAACAACGGAAAAAATAAAATAGAAATGGTTTTTAAAAGCGCTGAAGTCACAAATTAGGTGGGCAACGAAGTGGACAGAAATCGAGTAGACACGAAATTTAGCTTTCGCTGATATCTTAAGTAACGTAACTCGAAACGTTTTCGACTTCTGATATGGGCACACCGGACCGCCAAACACTTCGAAATACATTCTAAACAAATATTAACTTCGTACTTAATTCATTTTTAAAATGCGAGGTTCATTTTAACAACATAAATACAAATTATAGTCAGCAAGGTACACGAGTAGAAATCGTGTTTAATATAGAAATATTAAGGCATCTATCAATCCCAAAGTTTACGAAGCGTGACCAATTTAATTATGACACTGAACCCCGACGAAATATAAGTTCTTAAACGAGCAAACTCATAAATAATAATGAAAATGTTTAAAATATAGAGTAACACTTAATTTAAGCAGGTATTTTTAATGAAATTAGCCATCACGAACGAGAATAAATACGTGTATTATAAGGCCGCACGGCAGTAAGCACAATATTAACACTTGTAAACGCCCAATCCAACATTGTTATTATACTATATCTCGACATCTCATTTTTCTCGAGCGCGCATAAAAAAAGGTTTGTGTCACTAATTGCACATCCATAGGTCTGGGGCCCTACTATATTCAACGAAACGAAGTTCGAAACTTCGGATGATCGAAGTTTATATACGATACGAATGCACCTACATATACTTATGGTCGTTATTTACTTATGGTCGTAACCATAAACTTATGGTTACGTTGTACGTTATACAAATTCGAACTTTTACAAAGTAGATACATTCGTATGGTATATAAACTTCGATCGTCCGAAGTTTCGAACTTCGTTTCGGATTTATATAGTAGGGCCCCTAGTATCAACACATCCGATCGAAGCAGTCGGAAGACGGGCGGCGCGGCCCGGCCCGAATGCGCCCTGCGCCGCACCAGTTAGAGTCGAGTATGACACGCCGCGCCGCGGGGGCCGGCGCCAACACATCTGTCATCCTTAATAACAAGCAATTTGAGACAATTTCGCATTTTTGGAATATAGCTAAGCGCCCAGGCGTCTCGGTCTCGCTGCAGGAAGTGACACAAAAACTCACACTAAATAAAGTAGTGGTTGACATGTTAAGTTTTTGCCGAGCTTACTAATTACGCGGGCTGCGCGGCGTGTGCAGCGGGGCGACGGGTGCGTGACGCGGCCGCGCCACAGCCGCGCCACTCCGTGCGCCTCGCAGCGCCGAACGTTAGCCGTAAATGCTAACAGTTTAGATATTTATGAACATGTGTACGTAATTAATTTTTACGATGGATCAGATAACGGAATCGGTGGAGCGATACGCTTGTCGCGGCGGCGGCGTCTCGCCTACCGCTCCTATAAAGGTTAATTAAGCCTGAATTAGCGAGTTAGGAGGTTTTTCCGAGTGCGAGGTGCGGCGTCGAGTAATGAGGGACAGGAGATTCTGCGGCTGGCGGCTGGCGGCTGGCGGCCGGGTGGTGGTGGGTCACAGGTTGCGCCCCGGCGCCGCGGAACAATAGCGGCGCGCTGCTTACACGACCGCTGACGTGTAAACAACACTCTCCACTATTTCCATAGAAAGCGTTTTAAAAATGGATTTGTTTGTTTAAAAACATGGAAATTTAGTAAGGCGGTGCACCCACCACGGATATAAATTAGGAGAGCGCGTTTAATCCTCTTACGTGAATAATCCTTTTGTTACAATTTGCTGCGCTATGTACGCGAGGATGTATAGATAAAGGGCTCCGTGTGGTAATGTATTGCTCGAGGGCACAGTCTAGAGACCCTCGCTACACGAGCTTTCGTTTTTGTGGAAACTCGCTTCATCTTAAATGAATTTACTGTAAAGCCGCAACTACTAAATCCCCTTCTGATTACACTTCGTTCATATATGATGTAGAATGTACATCGTGTTTGCGTTTTTATTTAATTTTAAGCCGTACTGTGACACCCGTTGCCTTTGTACCCCATGTAGAAAGCGAGCGACTTTTGTTGTACCAAAATAATTATACTCGGAAATAAAAGCGTAGATGTATTCACAAAAACACACGGCGCCCATAACCAACCATTTGTAATTCGCATTAATTAACCGGCTCTCCCAAAAAGTAATCTTTCCCGGCAACAATGGACACATAAACCTTTTTACGGATGGGGGGAAAAAACGCGAGCGGTACGTACACGTGTCCACACGGGACGGTCATCGGTCGTGCGGCGGTCGAGCGGCGGTCGGGCGGCGGTCGGGCGGCGGTCGAGCGGCCAGTACATAGTGTTTATTCGTTGATTAAACACAGCCACGGCCGCAATGCGTATGCAGCCGGACGGACATATTACCAGGGCTCGAATTCTGATTGTTTAGAGAATTTATTACTCCCGTGCCTTGTACAGTTAATTGAATTCGCCTGTAGAATAGACACGGGCTGAATTGGCCGGCGACCGTTTATCGTGTCTTCGCAGTGCGTGCTCCGACGCTTCCAGACGTTATTTTTGTTGATAATGGACCTTGTCGTTTGTTGTGAGTTATTGTGTATTATATTTGAATAATACAACAATTTGATATGTTTTATCAATCGTTCTTTTTGATGTTATGCGGCAGATATTAGAGCGTGATTGGCGATAACGTTTATAGATTAAGAATACTATAAGTGTTGCAGTGATTACAAATAATGATATTATGGCGCCGCGAAACCTACTAAATTACCAAGAAAAACTTATTTGGTGATAAAGAGGAATATTGACAACGAATTTAAATTAAGAAAGTGTATTTCCTTTAAATTTGATAGGTTTGTTTACATAGTGCGGTATTCGGCGATTGCGTCAGTTGGTTCCGGATAAAGTTGTTTAAGGCTGGTGCTACACGGTTGGCTTAGCGAATGTTTAACAGAAACCGAGACAAACTGCTTAGTCCTCTGTGAGGCAGGGAGCGTCTCAAACACCGCCCACGTGGCTTCTCAACGTGGCTTAACTATTGTTGCCGTTTGACAAACGTTACCGAGTATGGCTTAACCCGTTCACTTGCCGTAACATTTTTGGCAGAAGTTTACCATTGTTTAGTAATTATCTCTCAATTATTCGAGTGTGTTCTTGTTATACATACCAAAGAGGTTATTTTCACTTTTTTTTTAAAAGTCTATACAGTCAAATAAACTGGCAGTTCGCCTAATGGTAATCGACCGTCATCGCTCATGGACATTGATAATCTTATGATATCCCATAATTATCATATCTCATATATTAAGTGAATCATGGTTTACGTAACTTAACTTCGTAATATTGTATGAAATATACTGAATAAAAACGACTGTATTTGTTTATGGCACTTCCTTTGATGCTTTGGAATGTAGGTACATCTACCATTTTAATCGATTTCGACAATTATAATAATGGGCCATTGAAAAAAGCTCTATCGAATACTTTAAAATTCACAGATTTGATTGGCTAATCATCGATCGTACCACTATATCGCCTTATCGTATCGCATGCTTGGTATATTAACAGAATTAAAAATCAAGATCGTACAAATTTATACAATATAATAATTGTTTACAAACACACATTGATGGAACAATCGAATCATAAATAGATTTAAATTGCACCTACGGTACACTAATTGCTGGCATATATGAATCGGGCCTCAGAGGAAGATATTATATTCAACATTATATCAAATATAGGTCACACATATGTACATAAGTATGCAGGGTGTAAAAAAGTCATCTAGTTTTTGTTTGGTATGGCGGACAGGGGGCGCTCTTATAATTTTACTCAAGGGTGATGATAATACTAAACACAAGACAAGTGCCTATTTTTATTATTTTCTAAGTTAATATTTAAGTATTATGATTGTATGTGATGTTCAATAAGATGTTATTTACGTATATTCTGGGATACACTACTTTGATAGTTATATCGATCCAAAAAGACAAGGTGGACCAAAATCCTTTAAGTGGTAGAATAATCTTGGGCCTAGAACTAGAACAATAATTGTAGTATCACCTAAATACACTCAACAGTCCTATTGGTACATAGTCTTGACCCCACACTTAGATCGAGTCTTGCGCGCGTCGTGGGTATCAGAAACTATCTTGTAGTTTTGATCTCTCAAACACCCAGACCAGAAACAAAAACACAGGTGGTTGACACAAATATGTGTTTCGGTGCAGGGATAGAACCCGTGGCCTCTCGTTTCACAGCGTCTAACCTACTGCACCACGGAGGCTGTCAAAGCTGTTAGCATCGCAATATAACGACTTGGTTAGGGGTAAGACGACGCTGCACCTACGATTATCAAGTAGTGTAGAGCTACACCCAGTAGTGGTTATGGTAGATTGATGAGGGATGGGATTTCTATAAGTACTATCCAAATCAAAGCAAAAAACACTAAATCATATTCTTATAATACACTGTAGGTTGCAGTAAATTACTGCATTCAGCGGTCTTTCGGCACTGATGTCCTAAAGTTGGGAGTGGTTTGTTTGCCGTGCCAGCTCAAAAAAGAATATGATGACACGACCTAAGTCTATCAAGTATTAGAGCCAAACTACATCTTGGACTTTATTTGTCAGTTTTACTACGAGATAGTGTGGTATGTTTGCAGTGCCAGTATGAAAAACAAAATGATGACAATACCTAGGACTGTCAAGTGTTAGAGACAAACTATTTCTTTGATTTCGAATTACTTGCTGTCTTACCACGAAATCGTGTGTTTCTTCGCCGTGCCAGTATGAAAACAGTATACAGTAAGAATATGATCTCCGAACATTCGCTTGAGTCATATCTACACTCGCCAATACTCCTATGGAACACATTACCATAGTTGTTCCGTAAAGTTAATTGTTACGTGTGGAAGAACAATCTGTCATATTAGACAAAAGGTTAATAATAAAGATGAATCTACATTTGGTATTGATAATGACAGCGATCACCCACGAGCCACTATTCATTACGTCGATGCGTTCTATAAAGCATATTAATCAAACATTTATATATAGGCATAGACATTTTATGAACATTTTGGTGTGTCTTAAAATTGAATTAAGTTAAAATACTAGTTTCTTTTTTTAGGTTTATTTTATTTTCAATAATAAAGGGCTTAATTATTTTATCATGAAATTGTTTATTTGTGTTGGTTTATACTATTTTCTAATGTTTACAATATATTTCCGTGTTTTATTAATGTTTATTTTACGAAATTACAACATTTTTTCAGAATAAATAGCTAAATATATCTTGAAAATATATCCTCATAGTTCAGATACGATTAAGTGCGGTCGATTTGAATACAAGATAATATCATAGATTTGAATATACTAGTTTTAACTAATTAATCATTATCGCAATTCCCAGTACTCTTAGATGTAAGATAAAATATAATTATCACCATAGTCCTATTATAATATCATCCTGATATATCTTTATGTTAATATTCGAGCGTTAAGTTCCATTGTTACTGATACAAAACAAATAGAAACGAAACCTTTCCTTATTAATTTATCAAAACGGTACCGTATCGGACAGAACATCTTTTGCGTCGACCCTATTAATTATTTATCAAGTTAACGCTCATTATCTAAAAACAAAACACTATTTTTTCTTCGTTAAAACACTGGCGACCATTAATCAACGAAAACGACCGATCGGAGCCCCGTCCAACCAAATGTACCGGGCGTTAGGAATGTGATACGCTAGTACTCAATATCTCTCTGCTGAGAGGTCGCAAATTCTATTCTAACACACCTTTGTCTTTTTGAAGTTATGCAGTTTTGGATAGTTATTACTCGTAAATAGCAATGGGTTAATAGAGATGAAACACATCGCAAAGAAACATGAATGCCTGCGAGTTTTTTAAGAGAAAGTTGAAGTTAAATCAGCATTATGCGAGCTCAGTAGGTATTTATAATATCAAATCCCTTACAATTAAAGGAAAGTCCATCATAACCGTGCAATGTACACGCATTGATGTGTTACATGATAATAACTTATAAACATAGGTATGCAATATGCATTTTACAATATGGCGGTGCGCAATTTAACCCATATTCCGTAGAAATGTTATCTAATCTTGTAAATCGTGTGCACTTTAGATAGGTGCAAAGTTTTTGATCTAGATCGATGTACTTTACGACTAAACCTTTCCATATTGTCGACGACAGGAATAGACATGCCCAAGCCAGCATCGCTATGACAAAAGTATGATTTTTGAGATCTCTTCAGTCGAAGGTTTCTGCCGGGTTTGTGCCTATTCTGCCTTAGAAACTTTAATGAAAATTCTGGTGTATTGTCTATGGGTAAAATTAAACCACTCCAGGCATCAAATCTCTTTCTACCGGCGTAGCGGCTTAAAGGATATTCTCTCTTATACGCAGGTCGAGGCAGGTCGCCATAATATTTCCTTTAGACACCAATATTGATAAAGAAAACATTTTCACAGGTTAATAGTTGTTTTCACATTTTTAATTGATTATGAAAAGAAGTCCACTGCCAAACATATGCTTCTTTCAACTTTTTCAAAGATGTATTGGAAGCGGCTTGAACATTTATTACTTGTACTATGGTATGACTGCAAAACGGAGGTCTCGGATTCTTATCCCGCGTCTGGCAAATTGGATTTTTATATCAATTATCAGCCTTGAATCAGGAATTTGTGCCCAATATGGCGCTAGGTTCGCCTCCTATCATAGCGTGAGACGAAAATATAAAGTGAATCGTGGTTGCACCTCCGCTTACTCCTTCTACGCGTGAGTTTATGTATGTTATATTTATTAGATCATGTATGTACAGACTTTACCCTAAATTGCTTGACCTTGCAATAATGACTAGATCTGTGAGCTAGAAGCGTCTTTAACAAAAGTTCACCTTTTGTTTCGGTGTGGAAACTAAGGTTCACAATGACATCGTTTTAAGATAACATACAGTAGTTAAAAAACAAAGGCGGGTTAATGCGGCTGCCATGTTTTGTTAAAGTAAATGACTATTTAAATAAGGAATTTCAACCACCTGAGTGCTTTGAAATACTTTTAAATACAAAATAGTATATTTGAATTTTCGTAACACCACTAAGCTGAGAAACAGCGAACCCAAACTGTACGAATATGCTTTAATACTTTACAAAATGTTCAATCCTGTATCGTACGACTAAATTCGAATGATAAGTTACATAAAGAATAGTATTGATTTTGGAAGTGGAAAACGTTTGTTTTATATGATGACGTTCAACGTCCAAACATTCGAACTTCGTATCGCAGTATAGAGTAACCCCTCAGTTCAAGGGAGAAATGTAACATACCTTACTGGTATAATTTAATTAATTATTATTAATTAGTAATTTCATTGAGCCTACTTAAAAGAAGAAATTACAATCTAATTGACAAAGACCAAGAGAAACTCAAACTAAAATTCCGGAAAACGTTAAGTCTGCTCAAATAGGCAATAAATGAAATACCCCTCAACAATGGTGATGAGGAACGAGGCGCCTCGGATTAAAAACTCCTTGCGACCAGTGTTGGGTTAGTAAAAAAATACTGCACTGTTTCCTTATTGCCTAGTGCTTTGGAACTCAAGCTATTAACTGGAAGACTTGTAACTGGGATTGGAAGATGTTAATAAAATTGAATTCCTCTTGGGATTCAGTTCTTAGAATGAGTACTGACATTACTAATCAATTAGGAATATTGTGATCGATGTTATTCGTAATAATGCCAATGCAACTTCAGTACATGAACGGCGGTACAAGTTTCAATGACACTTTTCAAATATTTCAGAATTCGGCGATATCAGCCTTAAAGTAAAATAAAAATGCCGCAAAGAAAGCCTGAAATATACCTGCGAAAAAATATTTGTAACAAACATTTTCAATGGAGCATGGTGAATTTGGCATTAGCTTTAAGGTATTAAACGTCATCCTTTGAAAGTGTAAGCTTATTTCAACCGTAGATGTGGCATATGCTCTACAATGAGACGTAAATATATATCATCACATTATCAAATGAAACAACGGAACGTTCTTGTAAAACAATAACAACCACTCAATATGAATAGATACGTAAATCAGTAACACATCTCCAAACCAAGTCTGTCACTAGAAAAAAACAGTATTTATCTACAAACAAACTAAGCCGGTAGCCGTCAGTGATAAAAACTAAGGCGCATCTGCCCCTGTCTGTGTTAATTCGCCCAATGAGCGGCGATGTAATCAGTCGCCACTCGGCACTTGAAAAAATCCTCAAACACGGCCGGATACGAACCTCTTATCCGCACTTGTACATTATATCTGTCCTACACGTGTCAAATGTGTTTACAGACGTTTTCGTTGTTTTATCGCGTTCGAGAAATGAGTTTTTTTTTAATTAACACACAAGCGTGTAAGTGCGACGGCACGCGAGGTTTTGGCACAAAGGTCGACTCCTAGCCCGTTGCTAGTTTATTAACATTTTGAATAATAACAACGGGGAATTTAGTTTTTCGCCTTTGTTCAACGCGTTACATGGGGACGTGTCGTCGCTTTGTTTTGTTAATTTATTTAATTACAATCTTTGAATTTACAGCGATTTCGTTTCGCGCATTATTAGTTGCTTTGACAAATTATTTCCTGCTCATTATGAGTTATTGATGTTTTAGTATAGATTAGAATTTGTACCTATGTGTAAATAGCGCGAATTGGAAGGTCCTGGATTTTAAACCCCAGGTGAACTTTGCAATTTGTATAATTTGTTCGATTCATTTATAGAAAAAATATATTATAAGTTGTACTGTCACTTTACCAATAAGAAGATGCAGTTATTTTCCTAATTCTTGGAAAATATTAAAGTATAAACGTAAATATTTGCAAACTTGCAAGGTGCAGGAGGTAACAAGCAAGCTATGGAACGGAATGCTAGTGGTTCGGTCCCTTCGAGACTTATTATATGCGATTAATTACACAGAATTCCTCTTAGTTGGTATCTGGGACAAAAGACACATGTAATGATGATTCATCACATCCCTAGTATCAAAGTAAAGGGAAACAGCAAGAAATAAGAATATTGAACAAGTAAACAAAGTTCTGATGGATTACGAATTGGCTTGTCTAACATCCACGCGTTTAAGGACAGAAGCATCTAAAAGAATTGTAATACTTTATACTAGATCTTAAAAATAATAATCTTACAAACACTAACACTACTACACGAATACTATACCAATTACTATTGTTTATTCATTTTTTCCTTGTTATAAAAAGCATAGCTTGGTGAGGGCGCTAAGATCGAATTTAATAGTAATATGGCAACCCGGTATACTACGAAGAAAAATTTTTAAATACTAGTTATTTTTATCAAATGTTTTAAATAGTCTCTTTGTTTATTATAAATCGTAAATAAACAAAAACCGTACGAAAATATATAAAAATAAAATACGTACTACGTGTAAAATTGTTCAGCGAACACAATAATATGTGTAGTAGTGTTGCCATAATCGTTTTTTATTTAATGCCAATTATCACCGCATCGTACTCTTTTTTACTAAGTTATACATAATTTTATGTTTACACACATTTTCTACAATACTCTAGACCAGCCTCAAAATCGAACTCAGACCAAAACCTCCAAAACAAATCCACATTCCGACAGCGCCGACCCCATGCCAAAATAATGACGTTTAAAAGCTTTACTTTAACAAGTCGAAATAAGAGCGTATGCAGAACGGGCTCGATGTACGTCTAAGAGCTTTCCAAGACGTCCGATGCATTTACATGTCACGAGATCCTATGGGAAAGTGCACACGTGCGTTGATTGTACCTTGTCGTGTAGCTGTTATTAGTTGATCGATTTGCACTTGCCCTTATGTACTGTGACGTATATACGGTGCGATTGAGATTGTCGTGTATACAAAAATGTGATGGTGCATATTAAGTGAAGGTGCATGAGGACATTGTTTAGTAAGCAAATTCACTCAATAATTTTTGTCAACAGATCACTTTGTATTTTTTTTTGGTAAATCTTATAAAGATTTTTCTTATATACCAAGTTGACTGTAATATTTAACGCAATGGTTTATTTGCATAAAGATTATCAAGTCGTCCCTAATTGTGTTGTACTTGAATACATTTCCCTATAATATGCCTTTGCTTCGCCTGCACGAATTGCTACTTGATACGAAAATCTGCAACTAAACTGTTAGTTTTAAAGGATTATTAATTTAATCATTATAACGTACATATACCTGCCATTTTTATCTTCCAATCGCAGGAATTCAAAACATTAAAGCCTTATAATAGATAGTTTATAGACATATTTTAAGTATCGAATGTCCCATTCCAACGACTTATGAATTGAGTTTGAGCGAAGAAGACAAAACATAGTAACTACTGGACATATTAAAACTTAAGATCTTATTTCTCAGAATGACGAGGGCAGTGGAATCCCAAGCATTGCTTTGTAATAATTCAAGGCGTTGTTTGGTTTTGAGCAATAGTATCGCTTACCAGTAGGCAAACGGCATGTTCGTCTCGCTATTAATTGAAATAAAGAAAAACATTCAATAACTCAAATATACTTTTTAATTTTATTAGTTTATAAATTGTTTCGGAATAAGTGTGATATGATATAGCTCCTTTGGTAATATGTGGATTATTACTAGTTAATATAAAGAAGCATTCAGTTTCAAGCAATGTAACAGTGCTTGTCACAAAACTGCCCATGCTCAGCATGTGCTGCTTATAAAACCAACGTTAGTCTTCCAGGCCGATGAATGAAGTAACAGGCGGCAAATACATAATAAAATCTAATAACAGAATCTGTGAATTATTTATTTATGTATAAACTTTATGTTATACCAGAAATTACAGAAATTGAAATAAAATAAGTACAATCGGCGGCCTGATTGCACTAGGCAATCTACTCCAGGCAACCTTTGGATGGACATAAGAGAAAGGAGAGAGAATAATATTTAAGTTAATAGTTACAAGACATCTTAGAATTAAAAGAGAGATTAACCCTTTGATCTGCATTTGGCATTATGTACTGCGTAACACGCAGGTACAAAGCCCACGATTGCTATTCTCAATTGAATTGTTAAATGTGTATATATATACATTATGTACTCTAGTATCCTTAACTTCGTATATGGTTTGTTATTATTTATCTTTTTTATCTTAAACATAAATCTTATCTTAATTCCTTATTTTAGCTGCAATTAAAAATGACGAATCATTGTGTTTTTCTAAGTACTTGTGTAACATGTGTTTCTAGATAAAAAATGTAGGTACCCAAGTGTACTATACTTTATCAGCCCATACACGTCCCATTGTAGGGTACGGGCCTCCTCTAGAATCGAGAGTACGATTGAGAGTAGTTAGGCCATATATTCTACCACACTGGCCTAATGCAGGTTATTAGGCACCCAAACAATAATATGTAGATTTATATTTACACGCATTACTCTTCAAATACAGACAAAACGAGTTAAATTTTTAGGGTTCGTATTCTATTATTATATTTTAACTACAGCATACTTGTCAACTGTACAGGAACGGAAGGCAAGCTGAAAAATTTAACTTTACGATGCAAAAATTATATAAACAAAAAATTCGTACAGTTTAGAAATAAACCTTTACAGAGTTAAAAAAGTATCTAAAATAATTAATATTAAATTACCAATCTGTAAGGACTCAAGCATAACCTGCCTCGGAACGGCCATTGCAATCTACAAATTAAAATTTGTTATGTATTTTATTATAAAACAAACAGAAAGAAAATAAATATCATTTGAGTTGCAAGAAATGTGGAGTTATGTGTACTGTTCAAGTACATTATTAATTATAAAGCGGGAAAGTATAGCAAACATGTGGAGTAAGTTATATTTTCTTTTAAGAGACCCACTCGTATCAAAGAGTTGCCTCCCTTTGATATTTTATTAATTAAAATACGAGTATAATAAAAAGCAAAAATGTGTACAGTTGATGAAAGAAAACAGATGCTGTAGATGAAGGTGGAAATAATAGGGCGGTGTTTATTTGACATAAAAGTCATTTACAAGTTAGCAAGTCTTTAATACTTAGGTATTAAATGCAGGTTATAATAGAATGATATAAGAATTTACACCAGAAATTCCTGCTCGGTGGAATGCGTCGGTGGCGTAGTTACACTAAAGTATGATCACAACACATCTTGGATGCTATTCCCGGTGCGGCCAAAGATATGTTGGATTATTTTATTCAATATTAGGTATTTCTGCACAATATAGCTATCTATAGCCTCTCTCCATATCTGGAATGACAAGTGAAATGTGGCTCTCCTGTTAGCACCTCTGCTTCCTCTTCTAGGAAGAAGGCGTGAGTTTATATATGTATTTATCTTCATTATTATAGATGAAAATAGGACTAGCAGTGGTAAAAATATGAGTTACTTCAACACGCCCCGATATTTAATAATAAAACAACTGCATACTATATATATGATATGATCACACATTACACAAGAGTATGTTTTATGATTGTTCATTTATACTAAAATTCAAAATCTGATCGCAATAAAATCCCTTAAGTTTTAAAGTATTATTATGATCGAAGAGTATGTTAGTATCATTAATAAATATTAGAAGAAATCACCCTCAAACGGATAAATAAGGCAATAATTCAGACAAATTCGACACCAATGCAGCTAGCCTTTAGATTTTGACATCAACTTTTTTTTTTTTGTTGCAGTGAATGGCTAGACGAGCATGCCGTTCGCCTGATGGTAAGCGATGCGACCACTCATGAACAGTAGCAAAACCGAACAACACCTTGAATTACAAAGCAATGCTTGGCATTCCACTGCGCTCGCCATCCTGAGACATAAGATGTTAAGTCTCAATATGTCCAGTAGTTACTCTGGCTACAATGTCCTTCAATCCGAAACACAACAGTGCATTTAAACTGCTGTTTGACGGGAGAAATACACATTGCGGTGGTACCTACCCAGGCAGCGTCTCACATATGAGAGACCTACCACCAGTAAACGTATCCATAAGACGTTTGGCTTAAAGGATAGAGAAGGTTCTGACCTAAATTCATATATAAGCGTTGTTTCCTTAGCCACTATTGCCGGTATATTAACTTTGTATTTGTTTAGTGAGGCCCTGCCACCGCGGTGTAGAGGCTGTGTGCAAACAGATCAGGGAAGTAATCTGCCCACGTGTATCGACTTAGCATGTATATTGACTCCTGTGTATGTAATTATAATCGTATTGCTTATTCGTATTAATTTCCTTCGTGGAACTAAATTATACAAGGTGTATCTGAACTACGAAAGAGAACGAAGCTGGGTGGTAGTTTTAGTGAGTTCAAACATATTACAATTAAAATTTTGTAAATAAACGACGAGTTTTTGTTGTGTCGTTTTAAATATCATCATGTTTGGATGGTATATCCATAGTTATTGGTAAAATAATAATTTAAACCCTTGTGTATCATAGCGTCTTTAAATAAATTGGGTAAATTAATTAAATTAAATTATTATTTAAATTAATTAAATTATTATTTTCGAAAAAAAAAAGTATTTACCAACCAAATAGGGCGAAATAATAACAAAAAAACTAAAAAGACGTCGCTTTATTTTGCACTTTTTTGTTGCATTTTGTCTGAAGTCAATAAAACTACCACCTCGCTTCGTTTTCGATCACAGTCTGAATATAATAAATGTAGTCTGTATAAACATGAAAAGTTGTAGATACCTATGACTTGTGAGACAGGAAAAGCTAGCCAATTCTCAAAATAAAATATTGTAGTATTAGTAGAAAAAATTGGTCATTTTATCAATGTCGTGAGTTTTGTATCTTATAAACGAATACACCCAACAGCCACATATGTATGTAGTCCTGATCACATCCCTAATATCGAGGCGTGGGTCTCAGAAACTACTAGAGGCTTTTTGGCCTCACCACCACCCAGGCCCGAAACAAATACCTGTGGTTCTCTCAAAAAATTGTCTAGATGCGGGCATAGAAGCCGCGGCCTTTCATTGCACAGCCGAAATCTTAATTGACAATACCTAAATTGAAACAAAAGGAAATAATGCTATTTTATATTGATAAGTCATATCGTAAACTATGTGGTTATGAATAAATAACATAACTGTGACAACCATTTAACTAATAAAATCTATTTATCAAATAATCCACATCAGCCGTGCGTACTGATCTAAGAGAAAGCCATCTAATAGAGATACGAATGCTGGAAAATGACGCCAATACTACAATTTAGGCCTCGCACAGAATTATATTTAATGTCGAGAATTATAATTTATCTTGAGCGCAACATTACAAGCAACACTCAGTGGGACTACTATTTGGTACCCAAATTAAGAATAAGACCATAGGTATATACCTATGGTATACTTAGGAAAGCGATATCGCTTTCCTAAGTATTAAGAAGAACTTTGAAAAGATATATGACTAAACAGATACAAAGTTTGCTCTAAAAATTGTTACTCATTTGTTAATATTAAATATAAGACGTGTGCCTACAAGCCATGCATAGCTCTTGTAAGCATTCGTTTCGTTGGATGGTTGTTTCCTTTTCATTGAGCCATAGACAAAGTATTAAATTTTTGCCTCGCTACAAATTCTTTTCAGGCTGATAAAACCTAAACACTGTTGTCTATGCGCCACTTATGCAAATGGCCATGTTACGTTCCAGTTTCCATGTTTTCCAATTCATATTTACAAATACGAAGAGATCGTGGAAGTCGACGTGAAGGAAGAAATATAGACCAGTTTTCGCCTCGGGCTTCATGAAATTAAATAGTTATCTTTGGGTGTTGAGCATTGATCGGGATGATATCTGTTTTATTAAATAAAGATATGTTATCCTGACAGGTATATGGTATGGTAGGTTATCAATGTAGGTATCTAACGATGAGAGCAGTCAAATCCAAATGTATACCACTTAAGTCTTGAACGACTCAGTCACATTTTTTCAGACAAATAAAGAAAAAAATCAGTGAAAAATGAGAATATTTAAATTGAATTGTCAATATTGCTCCTTAACTGTAGTAGATAAACGAAAACGCGCTCTATATCGTATTAATTATAGATTTATACTACATATAACATCTATTTATAGGTCTTAAGTAATAGTTTTGAATGCGTTGTCAGCTCAGCGTGGTGCTGAGATGCCAGCGGGTATTGAAGCAAGGGAATGCGAGCTTCTAATATGTAGGTCATACCGGCTATATTTCTACTCTCCAAGCGTGTCTAATTACTTAAATTCCAATACCCATTGAGATATTATTTTCAATAGAATTGAAGCTTTTAACTCAGTCTCTAAATATTTTCTGAATTCCACTTCGTTAAATTGTAAAATGCTTAGTTTTCTGGACTTTAAAATATTTTGAAAATATTTTTTTCTGAAGAAGCAGTATGTTCTGAAAACTTATGCATTATTAAATATTGGTTTCAGTTTTCGAATTCCTCCATTCAGAATCTGACCTGTAATGTAATTAATTACACCATCCACATAAACTGCTATGTGTACAATTTCTATTCAAGATTATTTTGGTATATTATTTCACGTTCATTTACGTTCACCTTTTCGGGGAAAATGCTTTTGTATTTTGCAAGCTTAAAACTCGATCCAATAGAACGTAGAATAATTACTTCATTTTACTAACTGAGGATGCATTTCCTCCTAAAATATAACCACAATTGTTGGTAAATTCACCACATTGGCATAACACCGTACCTATACATGATTGTATAGTTAAATCACCCATCTTCAGAGTTTCAGACCGGGGGGTAACAAGTTGGCCTGACTCCTCCTTAATATATTCTGTGTTTAGAATAAGATTATAATATTAAGAAGCTCTCGGCATCGCACACTTGGAATCTTGAAACTTGTGGAGAATGTTCCCTTTACTATTCCCTGACGAATTATAATTGGAGATTAGTTGTATACAAGTGTGTAACGTCACATCGACAGTCGACAGTCGGCACCCAACTTCGCTCCGACACGCTGCTCGCTTTCCGCGAAATCCATTAGCGAAGCTTCGCGTGTACATTTAGTTCCTATTATGTCGGTAGACACTGCACTACATTAGTGTCTATTTTCATATCCAGCGATACAATCTACACTCACACGTTACAAGATTTTATACAAGTTGTGGAATCTACATGGTTTCATATTCCGAGAACCGTGGTTCAGTGATGCGAGTAACACGCAAAAAAATGGCAGTAAATTGTTTTTCTCACCTGCAACTATTACATAGCGCTCGGCTTCCTATTGAACTGGCATTTTACGACAAGCTATTCGATTTGTTGAAAGAATTCCTTGTATAATTATATTCATGTATGTTATAAACTCATAGAAAAATAGTTCATTGTATTTACATATTAGCCGGCACGGCGCAAAAAAGTCGGAGCGGCTAATAAAATGTCATAAAATATTTGCTACAGCGGCTTTAACAGCTTTTTGCGCATATTTCTTTGATACAATCTATATTTAAAAATTATGCAAGTATTACTTTTTGGCCTTTTGTGGCCTCTCACTGTGGGCCTCATTAAAAGGCTCAAAGTCACTCAACGAGCCATGGAGCGGGCTATGCTCGGTGTTTCCCTACGAGATCGAATCAGAAATGAGGAGAGAGAGAGAGACATAGCCCATAGGATTGGCAAGTTGAAGTGGCAGTGGGCCGGGCACATAGCTCGTAGAACCGATGGCCGTTGGGGCCGAAAAGTTCTCGAGTGGAGGCCACGTACAGGCAAGCGAAGTGTCGGACGCCCGCCTACAAGGTGGACGGACGATCTGACTAAGGTCGCAGGAAGTCGCTGGATGCAGGCCGCTTCCATTTCGCATTGTGGAGATCATTGGGGGAGGCCTATGTTCAACAGTGGACTTCCTGTGGCTGATATGATGATGATGATGATTACTTTTTACATTACTAAATACTATTACGAAAATCACTTGAAAAATAAATTTTCACAGTGAAGATAATGTTGAAAAGTTTATTATCATGGCTATATACGGGGAAATAAAAAGATAACATGAAACTTAAGGGAAAAATACCATATATATATTTGAATTAAACAATTAATATAATAACTGTAATCTTCTGCCTTATTAAAGTATTTAAACAATGCAATGTATTGATATTTGATAAATGGAATGTCTATCATTAAAACCACACGATATTCCCAAGGCAGACAGACCTTGAAGCGTCGACGCCTCAAATCGAAACAAAAGCATCATAATGAAGTGTCTATCTATCATGTTAAAATAACAACATTACAATCGCCGAACACTTGGATATTGCATATCACTTAACAATGGAGTAAAAGTCAACTAATTAGCACTCCGCAGTGCTGTACGTATAATTTGAGTCTTAAACAACCTGTTTAATGAGTTGTTACGTCCAATTTTATGCAATTTGAGTAAGTACTATTCATGCAAATGCTTATTTACATGCATAATATTTCCTTAAGTATGGGAGGTTTTTGTTTAAAGCTTTGTAACTATTGTGAACTAAACTGCCAGTTTAAGATACGTCGGCGTTAAGAGTTTTATTATGGACCTGTTTAAAATGTAATGTTTTAATTAATACGCATAAACTGATATTTTTTTGTTCACACTGTTCTGGAAAGGTCCAATTGAGCGTGTAGTATATTCAGTAAGTGTGAAGTGTTAACTTCTAGGAATTCATGCGATCGCAATGCGTAGATTAGCCTATGCCCAGACTAGCAAATAATAATACAAGTATATTATGCTTATGAATACATATAAAATCAATATTTTGTTTCGGTTATGGAAACATTGTTTCTAATTATCCCGTTGTTGTAGAGATATACATATATAATTACATTTTTATTTTTCTTTATAGTAAAATACAGCCCTCGAAGTCGAAACCTTGATACTATACGAAATAATTCGATACTTTTATCAAACCACAACTTCGAATAGATTTATTCATCGGATAACCAATACTTTTGGTGGACGTGACACTCCACAACATCATTGGAACCATCAATGTATATTATTTTGGCGGTCTTCGCCCTAAACCAACACTGCACTATCCAAAAGATCATGCCTATATTCTGTTTTTCTTCTTCAGCCGGGTTAGTCCACTGCTGAACATAAGTCACAAGGACTTCCAAAGTAACCTGTCAAAAGCAGCCGGCATCCAGCTACTTCTTTATTACGTCATCCCTCCACCTTGTGGGTGACCTTATTACTTCTACTTTGTGGTAAAGATGGTAAGCGCCAATGATTTGTGGCGCCTAAGCAGGCTCGTCCACGTTCCCAATGTTTTAGTGCTGTATTAACACCTGCAATCTGATTGCAATTGGCGGCAGATAAGGTCATCTCGGATTTAATCGAAGACGTGATGGCATTACCCTAATCTCCTTAAGCCTTGATATTATATACTGATACATGAACATATATGTATAGTTAAAAGGTTTTCAATCAGACATGATCACTGGTCTTTTAAATAGTTACAGAAAATGTAATTGGTCGTTGAATGTTTTTGTAAAGTAAAATTTCCGGTAAGTGCTCTTAAAAAATACGATTAACTTAAGAACTTAACTACGAATGTTAAAGGTATTATGGATTGGGTTTTTAAGTAAACGAGTGCATAAATATGTACGTCTTATTTTTATTATCCGTATCCCCCAGATAGCAACCATCTCACACAAAGTAAGAGATAGATAGACGATAATTGTATCTACGGTCCATCTGGGCAGCTTTCTAGGCACGTACCGTCAAATCAAAAATACCGCTCGTGTTCCGATAAACAATTATAGTTATGAAAACATTTCCTTTAATTAATCAAATTATAATTTAAACAGATATCTGGTTTGAAATCAGACTGATTGTAATCGTAGCGATAATATTCTAAGTATAGCGTAAGTGAACGTATAGACAGGTGCCGCAAATGATCTGGTTTGGTACATGCGGGCGTATCTACCTGGTATTAATTACTATTACCCTTTAAAGTGAATGTTTTTTCACAAAGTAATCCCACATCGACACTGGCCTTTGTCACACGTCTCACGACACGCGGAACAAGTAAAAGTTGAACTTGTTTAGGCGCTCGCCTACGCACACATGTGCGGCTCGTCCAAATGTTCATTCACAAAGGGCCAACCTGTCCCTTGTCCTCTGAACTCATCCTCTTCATCTTTGCTTATCTGTGTTCATTCATTACCATCTAGTTTTATAAGAGTCGACGGCCCGAAAACATATCGCGCCTCCATTTTTTGTCACACCACTTAATTATCTGGATTTATATCGAGATAAAATCGACCATCGACGCTAGTGGTAAAAAAAGGATTTTTGTAAAAACACACCTCTCCGCTTCGCGATCTATTTGATAGATCGGAATTTTTATTTTTTTTTAACCGACTTCAAAAAAAGGAGGAGGTTCTCAATTCGACTGTATGTTGCTTTTTTTTTATGTTTGTTACCTCGTTTTGTTACATCTTATATTATTTTTTGGTGAAATAAAAAGCGAGTGTTTTCTTGATTGTGCGTGTGGTTTGGTATTCCTCCAGTTTATGTTTCGTTAAAAATTAAGGTTATAAATAAAGAGTATAAAGGAGCACGTTTTTTTCATTATGACACTAAGTTTACTTATCGAATTACCATAAACAATTACTGTGCGTGGTAATTACACGTAAATATCACGCAATAAAGCCTGTGGCTATTGATATAAATTAATAACGCGACATGAAAAATAATTACACATCGGCTAATTTAAGTGCATTTGCGTCGGTAGCGCAGTTGTACAGTGTACTATGATGCGATAACAATGAGGTCTCGGATTATAACCCCGGGTTGGTCAAAGTGATATTGAGTTTGTCAATTCATTATTAGCTTGGACCCAGGAATTTATGCCCGATATGGCTCGCCCCCTATCACATCGAGGGATGGAACACTCAAGGCGAAACGCGGGTGTCTTGGTAGTACCCCTGCCCACCCTTTCTGGGAAAAAGGCGTGAGTTTATTTATGTATTTAAGAGTGATGCGCAATGGCTTGGTAGCCTGTTGGTTCAGTTTTTATATGAGGAATCAGTATCTCCTGATTCGCAAAATTTGTTAGGAGTAGAAATAACACGCAAAATTTCCAAAGTCTGTTTAAAATTACTATGTTAAAATTCTCTGGATCTTCTCATATACTTCAAAGTTGAAAAGCAAGTAATACATTATCATAAGAAAGGTTTTATTCTCGCTTTGGCCAATAAAAAAATCTTTATATAAAAGAAATAAAAGTCTACTTCCTAAAGAACGTCTTAGTAATCGACATCTCCTGTTAACAGATCAAAGTTGGAGTAAAAGATAAAAATATATATATATAGCCGCTGTTTTAAATTAATAGTCACCGCACTACGACCATTATAGATTAGAGCCGTCCAGTTATTTCCACGCAGGAATTGTGTCAACACTTATCACTATACAAAAGATTCGAGTATTTTTTTTTTGTGTTTCGTTACTGGTACTGGTACTTTCTAGATTGTTTTTAGGTGTCTAGGCTTCTGGATATTACGTAGAATTTAACTGTAATCTATTGTAAATGTTTAAGGCTATTAGGAAGGTTTTAGATGTAATCTTTTTCAATGTTTAAGGCCGATAGGAGAAGTAATTGATACAGAACACACAGTAATTGAATAACCTTACATTACATTACTACACATAGAATGCCGATAATTAAATTATATTGCTCTGGGACTGATTTACTAGTGTCTGTCTCCGTGGCGCAGTTGGTTAGACGCCGGCTGTGTTACAAGCGACCACGGGTTCGACTTGCGCAATGAAACAAATTCTTGTGCGTTCCACAGGTATTTGATTCGGCTCTAGGTGATTGTGATACCGAAAAGTCACTCGTAGTTTCTGATACAGCACCATCTACTTACATATCTCAGCACACAAGGTCAGGAATATGTATGTGACTGATGAGTTATGATGATATGATGATATATATGTGATGATGATATGATGATATATATATGATGATGATGATGATATATTTATGTATAAATTACCACCGTAATCAATAATGAAACGTCGATTCATTTTCTCATTTCGCATACATTTTCCGATTATGTAGAGCGATGATTCTCACATCGTGGCTGTCTTACAATAGACTTGAACAATCAAAATTTGTCAGGCTTGGAAATAAGAGTCGTTTACAGATGTTCACTAATACATATTAGATAAGTAAGCCCCCTGTTGAATGTAGGCCTCGTCCAAAATTACTATACTAAGCAGTTCTAGTGACTTCCACCGACTTTAAGTTACTAATCCAACCTATTATCATGCGACGCGACGCTGCGATTTTTACAATACTAAGAATATCAAAAAATATTTTGCTACGATTGTAATGTTTTGACACCCCCCGAAGTTTTTCTATACGACTAACGGCCGATGCCAATAATCAATCGAGAAAAATTAGATTGAAGTCAATCTGTTTTGTTGTCAATTGTTTTCTACTTTTCGATTGGTCTCCTGTCATGTTGCCATAGTTTATTCACTACTGAGATTGATTATTGGCAATATAGTATAAGAAAAACGATTGAGCTGTCAATCTAAAACGGCAAATTTTGGATTGGGTTTGTTTATTGGCAGCGGCTGTAGACGTACATTCACCTTCCATTCAAGATTAAAATTAATAACACATAATAAAACAACAAAACATTTGTGTTACAAATGACCTTAATAGTTCATTGTAGACATATATTAATGTAGAAATTGTGCCTGTTGAAAAGTCCATTTATAGCTAAAAGACTTTCTGAAACGTAATTTTACCTTCAAAAGTTTTATTCGTAGACTTAATTATCATTAGTAAAGCAGATATCAAAAGATATGGTACTAGTAATGGCAATGAGTTAAAAAATAGCCATATGATAGATTATCACTAATTTGCCTCTAGTTTATTATTTTGAAAGTATTACAATTACAATTTTTGACAGTATCCGTGGCGCAGTTGGTTAGACGCCGCCTGTGAAACGAGAGGCCGCGGGTTCGATCCCCGCACCGAGAGAAATTTTTGTGAGGACCACAAGTATTTGTCTCGGGTCTGGGTGTTTGTGAGACCGAAAAGTCTCTCGTAGTTCCCGATACCCACGACACAAGACTTAATTGATTTTAATGTGGGGTCAGGACTATGTATGTGACTGTTGGGTGTATTTATTATTAATTTAAATTAAAAATTATTTGTGTTTTTAATCATTTCTACGGCCAATAATTTGTTGTAGCATTCACCTATCATTATAATTAACAGGGTAGAAAAGGAAACAAAAGTACTTCCCAAAACTATAGTTTTGGTGATCATAAACTTTGTTCAGCATCGTTAGGCAACTTTTAGTCAGCCGTGTGCAAAATATCAGTGCCAAATTTTTATTCGAAGCACGAATCTAATGGTGGCAAACAGTGTAGTTTTCTGTTAGTAGATGATTTTACAGAAAATCTGTGGAATAATTTTGGATAGTTGTAGGTGATATTTAAATAAAATTATTTTTATGGTTTATAGGTTGTATTGTGAATTTGGTGTTGCTTTACGACTTTCAGTTTTCGTGGTCACAGTGTGGTCAAAAATTAGTTTTATTTCAATGTGTAACTTTCGCGTAAATCTAAGAAACCATTTGATTGGTGATAAATAATCCTTTGAGGTATATGTATAGCAATTAATTTACCTTCGGTTAAGATTTATGTCAACTTTGATAATACTTAAAAAGACACAACAGATCAACATTTCACCATTAGATTAGCTCCATTTTCCTCCTTATAACGTGGAGAACAAATTTGTAAAAATAAACATTTGCCACCCAAGCGGATTGCATTGTTTTAAAATGTGTTGTCATTTTGTGTGTATCGATATATTGAAAGACAATTATTAGAAGTAGATTCAGTGATGTAATTCGAACTTATTTTCCACTTCTTGTTCGCTGATATAGAACCACTTATAAGGTTACTAAAATTATCTAATGATAATGACGATCAAAATTGTCGATAGAACTTTTGGGTCATATAGATACAAAAGCTAATTAACTTGCCTAGTTTTATAGTAACTGTTTTTTCTAGGTAAATACATAACTTATATTTGAGAAGGTTGTAAAAAATAAGAAGTAGCTTACGCAAAACCAATCAAACTTTTTTTATCACTTAATTTTGCTACATCCGGCGCAGCGTCGAAATAAATGAATCAATAAAACAAACAATATTACTAATTAAAATAACATTTCGATAAGCGAAAAGGCTCAACCATTACTTTCAACAAAAAATAACAACTTGGAGGTATAAAACTTCAAACACGATCAACACGAAATAGCATTCATAAATTATAATAGAAATCCGCGATGTATTTACGCAATAAGCACCATTTGATGAATTGCCAAAGGCATGGATCATAATTTCGGCGTAATATTGATATCACTGTCAACGTAATTGACAGGACAATAAGGGGTTCGGTACATCGAACATTACTCCATGACCATACCACAGAGCGCATGTTGCTCGTGTAATAGATATTAGTTACAAATGTAGAACGCATAGAACAAAAGAATGTTTCATGTACCGAGCGCTGCGATGTGTGCAATTCGTTAAACTTTCCATTCGGATATTGTAATTATTTATAGAGAAAGTACGTCCTTATTTGCCTATCAAGAACACGAGTAATGAGACGTGGAAGATGTTGAAATGAAGATAGACGAATGATGCGTTGATATTGTTTCAGGTTAATTTATAGAAGTTTTAACTCAAATGATTTTAATCTATTGTATAGGTACATATATTTTGTGTAGCTATTAATCGCAAATTTGATCTTATGGAAGCCGATGAATTATAATGAAAATATGTTAAAAATATATAGGAAATCCGAATTATCACGAGCGGATGTAAAAAAAAAGATTGAAGGTATAATCAACAAAGGATAATCAAGCTTGTCGTGTTGTTAAAAATAAATATGTGAATTCCTAAAAACTTTCAAAACCAATACAAAAGTTTTTCGTAAAACAAAAGTGGACTGAGGATCGCAATTTATGCGTGGAGTTGCATTTTTCGAGTGTTGTATGCATCTTTTGTGCGTCCGGTGCGCTGGTGTGTGCGGGCGCGGGTGGCGGGGCGGGGGTGCCGATTCGCTGAGTTTTAGTTAATTACAAAGCGCGACTAAGCGCCAGCGCGCAGTCCGGAGTGCGGGCGGCGCGCGCTGGCTCCACGGCCGCCCCGGTGGCCGCAACACAAAAGCGGGTCGATGCCTTCGATAACGAAGCGAGTTTTTATCTTCTTATTTTAACGCTTTTAATTAGTTAGGAAAATATTCTCAAATAAAAACTGCCCGAGGCGACCGCCAGGCCTTGACTGCAGGATTGTCTTTGACCGCTCCAAGCCCCGGGCGCACTATAATGGAACGGAATACCGCCGTTATTTCGATTGGCTTCTGTATTGCCGATAACATTAATAACAGTAATTACTTTGAAGTATATTATTTTAATGATTTTCTTAGTGCTCGTTACGGATAGTTGACTATAAAATGAAAATAATATTAAATGTTAGGAGTTAGTTATCTGTTCCAGTTTTATGAGCGTATGAATAAAAATTATCGTGGTTAAGTGAATTAAGGTTAGCGTCAGTAGTAAATTAATGGAATGCCTCAGGAACGAGAAGGTATCGGGCGACGTGCGCGTTGATAGCAGATAGCTCAATACTGTAATTACGTTTGCAGCGGCTTCTTGCTTTAGAGCCGTCACGTCGCAACTGACTCACACCAACATGCAATTAAATCTACCAACAAAACTGTCTGAGGAACATTACAAACGTCTAACTAGTGTTTGGATTATCTAAACACAAATTGACATTTTGATATTGGATAAAGCCATGTTATAAATGCTTATTGGTCGAATGAATGGCCTGTGAATAGAGTAAGTAAGGAATGCTCTTAGCCGGCTGTAATACATAAAATGTATGGATGTGAAAGAGGCGATAGTTCTGCAGAATCGAAGGTTGTGGGTTTGATATTCTCTGCCATAACTTATGTAATAAAAGTAAAAATATAAATGTACATAATTATGTGTTACTGAAAACAGAAGATTGGACTAAAGAACACAACACATTCAGCCGTATCTATGAAAATACTATTGTTGTAGTATTATTAATGTGCTGTTTTCTAGTCGATCTAAGAAAAGAAAAAAATAAATGTTTGGATTCAAAGCCTATCGAAATACTTTAAATCAAGAAGAGCGAAAAGCCGTCTGATTTGTTTATAAACCAATATCATCACTATCTTCTTGCAATACAAAAGAAAAGGAACTCAAAATGTGTCTAATCTTTCACATACTGACGACTTTTTAGATAGAATGTCAATCAAAAACTTATTAATTTTCTTAAACAAGATGTGATCAAATACTACGGCACAGAGAACTTTAACAATATTTGGTAAAATAAAATGGAAACCAATTAATACTAGTCTCGCCGAGAACCAAAACTAAATGGTTGGCTATTTGAATTTGGGACACGTAAAAAACTATCTTCATACAATGGTAAAGGTGAACCCATGATTGGATTTAAAGGAAAAAAGATTGCGAATGAAATGCGAGAAATTAAAATAAATTTACTGGAATTATGATTTCATGGATTCAACATACTGTTTATTTCTCACAAAAGATACAGTGTGCACAACTTTTCATATTCTGAGGCATCACAAAACACTTTCAAAAAAATAACCAGAAGCCACAAATTAGTTCAATTGTTTCCTAAACAAACCAAATATCGATAGGGCGGACGATATCAAGCCATCTAAATAATGACGAAAAGTTTTTTCAACCCAGATAATGATCGGTAAGTTAATTATGATTATATAGGAGCGCCAGTTGAATACATTCGTAATTAGAATTCATGAATAATGAACACCACTCTCAGACGTAACAATCGAACCGAGATCACAACATAACAATCCGTTTTGTTCCAAAAATATCCTAATATGTACCCCAAATAATATGGCGGTTAAGTATCATTTCACTACGAACGAGCTGCTTCAACACCGCTTATGAACCCATACTCGTTTATAAGGGACCGGGTGTGTACACTAGGTAATAACATTGTATTAAATAATAACATATAATTAGTATCTACCTGCTACAAAGATAAAGAAGGGACAACGGAGTTTTTAAAAGCTGTTTACAATCAACCGTAAGTGAAGGTATAGACACACACACAATTTCTTTCTTTGTTCAATTAATTAATGTGGCCCTATTCGGACCTTTAATTAACAAATATAAACCTCTTATTTATCGCTTTTGCAGTGAATTTTGATCGTATCGGTACTATGAGAAAAATAACATTATAGTTTTTTATTGTTGCTATAAAGATATAATAGTTTTTATATTGTTTAAAGTTTAGATAGCGAATGTATGGACGATTGTGGAGTATTATAGCTCTGAAATAAGCATGTTTTATAACTGTATAAATCTACGTAGTTAAACAATAATATAGCGTTAAATCTGAACCAAATGTTGCTTTATTTTTTGTTAGCTTTCTAATTCACGGTTGTTGAATGATTATTATTTGTGTAGGCTTAGGTATTATTTGTATCAAGTTCAATACTATAAATATATTTTAAATACATTGTAGATCCATAATAGATACGAGTAAGAATTGTGAAATTACAAACACTAAGTTCGCCGAAAAAGAAAGAGTGACAAACAGACAAGCAGGCGTTGTATCTACTTTGTGCAACAAGATACTGAAGAATGAATAACTAAAATTATAGTTACTTGCAATTACTTCCTTTTTTGGATAGTTATATGGCCTAGAGTACGATTGAGAGAGTCAATCGTACTCTCTTGTAGAATAGGCCCGTGCCCTACAGTGGGACCTATATGGGCTGATACAGAAAAATAACTATCTAGCCCGATATATCTATCGGCTAGATTATTTGAGTGGTTATTTACTTGAAAAAGAAGGACTATGTTACTCAATGTAATTTAAAATGCACAATTCTATTATGAATATTTATTTAACAATCGCAATAAATAATGTTATGTTAAAACCCATAACAAAATATAAAAGAAAACAATTATAAAAACAGCTAATTATATGGATTAACAGTAGAGCGTTGTGTGCGACAGTACTGCGGACGTTAGGCTCGTTACCACGTTATCAGGGGCGCACGGTCGATGTTTATCTTGACAGGCTGGCTGTGACCACTGGCCGGGCCTTCATCATCGACACCTCGCAACAATAAATTGACCTTGTTAACCCCCTTTGTGAAGCAACATTCAAAACCCCTTTTTATTCTAGCTGTTTGATGCCAATTTGGTAATAGGTTTGTTTGGAATAGGTTGGATTATTTTGTTTTTTTAGTTTTAGTATTTTTGAGTTTCAATTTGGAGTTTGAAATTGTTATTAGCTTATGATTTTTTTACAAAGTTAAATGGAAGCTAGCAGCACATAAACCAAAACACTTACAATCTAAGTAATAGACATTGAAAACACAAGAAAACCTTATTATATATTATCCATGCAAATCAACTACCTATTTTTAATACTTGGTGCAACGCCTTTTTTCTACCTTTAACTTGACGGGAACATAACACACTACAATTTTCTTCAGCCAATGACTTAGTTTGTCATCATACTGCAGGACAAAACATGTTTATGCCATAGATTTTATCTTTGGTCAAAGTCATCGCGACTCAAGCCTCAAAGCAGCTATAGCAGTTAATCATTCTTACTCGTCGTCAAGGACGTAATATTGTCTAGATAAAAATCGGTCATACTTGACGTAAGTCTGACTTATTCTAACGTAAATTCAAACTGTTGAGCAAACATCATATCGGTTTATTAATGTATGACCCTTGTTAAACAGGACACTTCGCCCTAGCATTAGACTGTCATCGACTCACATCCTACTGTTGTACTAATACCATTCAATTTGACACAAAATAGAACTTTAACAGTTGACAATGATCGTACTTCATGGCAGGCACGATCTCTGAAATAGCGACAATGTTTACTAGTAATTTGGAGTTGTCAATCCTAATACTGACTGACTGGTGTAACTGACTCGAGTACGCACCTAACCTTCAAAATTTCATTAGATTCTGTGTATCAGATAATACATTAAGATACAGTTCTTATTCGGATATTAGCTTAAGAAAAGGATTATGGGTCATGTAATAAAATAGGAAACGAACTTTATACTGGCATTGAGTATTAAATATTACTAAACAAAAAAAAATTGTATTGCAACATACAACTAATAAATATATTTGTTAAGAACACTAACCGTTTGGGTATAAAAAGACCCGGAAACAAAATAATCTGATGTAATTCTAATGAAGCGTTGACATTAACCCGCCGGCGTTGCCGAGAACACGCGCATGGGAAGCTGTGGCCCCAATGGCATTGATACACCGAAATACTTGTGGAGAAAAATTAACCCTCACAACTTGGCACTACTCTTTCTTTGAGACTGTGTATTGATACAGCCGGAGGCTCGGGCTGGCGGCTGAACCACACTTGGATTCTCTCAAAGATACCATACGGACAAATGGTGCTTTGAATTCGTGTAACTAAAACTCCAACCCAACACAATCATTTACTAAAATAGTATCTCTTATATTTGTCATTTCACGAAGGCTCTTTATAATAAATCAGTTAAGCAAACATGTGCTAGCGGCAGTAATATTGTAACATTGTTTCATATCAAGTTTTTGCAATCACTTTTCACACTATGTACCGCACGGCACACATTCTTGTTGTGCTAATTGCGCTATTTGTCTTTCAATGTCATGTAATGCGTTATTGTTTTTTATTGTTATTTGTTGTTGCATAGCGTGTTTTACAGTAATGTGCGAAACGAATATTTGTAATGAAACCGAAATATAGTCAGCAGCCGCCCGCCGCGCGGCAACGCGATCAAAAATGCAAACTGCCGATACAGAAGGCAGGATAAGAGCGCGCAACGAATGCCTCACACAACTACGGCTGCCAACATTAGAATGCTTATTTAGAAAATAAAGGGGCTGTTCTACTGCTAGTAATTGTTTTTATTCATAAAGTAATCCTTTAAAATCCGCTGCGGGTCACAAACCTGCCGTACCTTTTCTTCCATAAACGAAGGCGCGCACTGTATGCAGTATGGTAAAACATTAATTTCACCGCGACTTAAAATATGCTGCAGGATGATATTTTAAAACACCTTCACGGTAACTAATCATCGTCTCCTGGCATTTAACTAGGCATGAGCCATAATCACGAAAGCTGAGCCTGTCAGGGTGCTCAGACAGGAATAGGCATAAGTACTGGTGTTTTTGCAACCAACAGTATTTTTGCTGTTTCACCACCGCCTAACCGTGACGAAGTAAACACAAACAGGAAAAACAAATCCTTCAACTATTTTTTAACTGTGTTTTTGATGAGCACGCAAATAACAATATGAACGATGGTTCTGTCTAATGAACGCGCTCTTCCGACTATCAATTGTTTATGTCGTCGATAAACAAAGATAAGCGTTATTCTCACGGGCGTAGGAGCCACGATCGGAAGAGCTGAATAGAGATTTATTATTCAATGATCCCGCGGTGGAGCGTTAAAAAGTTGTGTCTAAAGTGTCCGCGAACTATTCCGCGAGTGCATTTATTGCGAAGTTTCATTCAACACACAAGTTAAGTGTTAAATAAACGCCGGCCACGCTGACCGGCGGCACCTTATGAATAAATTATAATACGGCGGCAGGTGGAATGACCTGACACAAAATGTTTTGATCGAATTGTTTTAATTGGACGTTATCTCGCATCGGCTATCGCGCCGATGCCGCCTTACTAAAATATGTATTTTGTACGAAGACGCTTCACACCACCCTACGTGTAATTATATAAATTGTTACAATCATATTATAAGCCGGATGGTGTTTAGTTATTTGTTTAGATGTTTGTAGTTGCTTCATCGAGTCGATATATTTTATTATAAAGTGCTTATTTCATTTCCATTATAAATGGATTAATGTTCATGAATTTTAATAGGAAAATAATAATTGACAGTAACTAATATTTATCATTCTAGCGATAATGCGGCTGGTATCATAAAAATCTAAAGTAACACAAAGGCTATTAATCGTTCGGCATGAGATATCACATCAGAAAGTTTTAATGCCTATTTGAACACATGGCCTCGGCAGACGTTAGACGACAAAAATGTAAATTATCACATTGAATCCAATTAATCTTGCTCCTACTTTATGAAGCGCAAAATATTTGATATTTAATTATATTAACCTCGCGTGTTCTAGGTATTTTAATAACGCATTTAATTCAATCTTAGAACATAAATTTGTAGAAGAATATTTAGATTGAATGGCATTTTTAAATACTGAATCAAAAAATATATTATAGGAAATGCAAAACATTTACCAAAAACATACGAAAAATAGTATAGTGTAAATGTTAAGCATAAAATACGTTTTTGTTTTACATATGAATTGAAATTCTAAAAAAATCATTGTAAATATGTCGCCCATACAAAGCCATTAAATCAATTGACATTTTATTCTTCTTATCCCATCCATAAAGGCAGGGATAAGACTCATGAAGAATTTGATGTGACAAGCGCCCTGTATCTTCGTGACCTTCTCGCCACACTCATTCCTTAAAACCTACCTGATGTATAAAGCCCTTTAATTTTTATAATTACAAAAGCTTAAAGCGAAGACAATGAAGAGAACAAATACTTTATCTCTGATCTGTTAAAGTGTAATGTTTGTAAGCAATAACGTATAACGAACAATGCCGAAGGACAGTGGCCCTTTGGAACACCTTGTGTTTTTCTTGCGATACAATGTATGCGGGACCTTTTTATTAATTACAATTATTTTAAATGTTGATAGCTTTTAAATTTAATTTGAGTACTGTGATCATAGGAGATTTACAGGTATGTGAGACCTATGGCTGAAGAGAAGATAAAGATTAAGGGTAAACGTACTCTCAATTGTAGGCGAGGCCTGTGCCCTGTAGTGTGAAGTATTTGGGCTGATACAGTTATAGATTATGCAGTGAGTTGGTCAATTGATTAGGGCATCTATGTTTCTATAGTAACTAATATAATAGCTAGTAAATGTACTATGGATTATAGTGTAATGTGACTATGGTATGGAGTAGGTCATATAAAGACCATTCCATTCCTATTTCTAATTCATTCAGAGTATGGATAGGATTGTTTGTTCTAGTAGCCTGAGATCTTTAATTGTAAAACGAATGGTAAATAAAAAAACTTTGAGACTATATCCGTTAACTAAATGCTAAAAATTTTTGACACGTATTATACGAAACTAATTAACAAATAAAACCGGGTAAATAACTTACTTTTTTAAGTCGCACTTATTGGAGTAATTTTTAACAGGTGTGACCAAAATGTGTTTCAATGCTATAAATATATATAACTATGGCTTTTGACAGTTCAAGGGCGTGAGGCGAGAATCCAGCTTTAAAATGCTAGGTCGTGGATTCAGTCCACGCACCAACACAAAAGCTATGTTATCAACAAAATATTCATCACGACTGCGTGTTGAATGTTACTCATAACAAGTACGTTTCATTGTAAGGCCTGTGACTATTGGCTCGATTTTACTACTGCCATATCGTGGTAACGAAAGCATTCACACCTAGGGGCCCTACTATATTCATCCGAAACGAAGTTCGAAACTTCAGACGAACGAAGTTTGTGACGATACGAATGTACCTACTCTGTAAATGTTCGGATTGCCGATATATTCGAATCATTCATTCTTCGATCCGAAGATACGAATTTCGTGTTACAGAGTAGGTTTCGAAACGAAAAACGTCACTAAGATTCGAATTTCGGATTTATATAGGTATAGTAGGGCCCTAGAATTCATTACCTCACCCAAAAAATTACGACATAGGTCAAAAATCTAAAAATTCAAATACTATATCTCTCCCAACCTGGGAATCAAACCTCACGGCTCATAACACTTACACACGCAACCAATGATGCGAGAAACGACATTGTTATAACAAACGATTCTAATAAAAACTCCACTCCTGTGTTTTGCACATAAAAAGCTATGTTTTAAAGTAGTTTAATTATTGTTATATTAAATGGGTATAGTGTACCCTATTTTATGGCATCATGGACATCCAATGGCAAATAACAACCCAACGCAAAAAATTACCACCGCCTATGGTGATTATCTACCATATTCAAGTCACTAAGGAATTTCCTTTAGCTTGTCATTTTACGAGTGTTAATTTACAAAGAGAAACTCGTTAAGTGCCGATAAGTATCTATTTGAACTAAAAGGGTTACTAACATGGGTATATGCAGTAACGGAATGTACAGAAAACATTGCAAATCGCGATGTTATACACTTTTATGTGTGTCAAACGTTGTCCTCTAGTTTATTATTAGTGTTACTTGGAACTAAATGGGTTTATCGCCGTGAATATCGGGCTATATTTAAGGGTCGTTCCAATATATCTGATGGTTAGGACTGGTGCATATGGGTGTTGGAAATTCGAGGGAATAGCGAAGTCTCGTTTTTCAACGACTTCTATACCACCACTTTTTTGAAATCATGGTTATAAAGTAACAATAATAACTCAATACTTTGCTAAATATATTTTTTTATATTTCACAAAAATCATTTTCTGTTTCTTAAGTTGATTATGGAGAAAAAAATCAATAACAAAATTCAAGCGGTTTCGTGGCAATGGACTATTTCTGCTTAATTCACATATTTCAGCGATAAGCAATTTGAATTGATAATAAGGTTTGATAATCATAACTGCAAAAATTCAAAATCTAAATGCCGCCTCCATCAGGTATAGAATTTGTTTTCGCACAAATTCGTTGTAATTTAAGCAGTGTAATGTATTTTTTGTGGAAAGCAACCTGTTACATCCGACGCACGAATTAATAATTGCTGGAGCATTTTATCTCTCCGTTTATGTCCACCATCACGCACTAAGATAATTATACAATTTTCGTAGTTCGTCAAGCGCCTCGAGAATGAAGCACGCATTAATTAGTGTCCGGAAGTGTGTCGCGTGCTTATACAGCCTATAGTCCATTGAATTATTTATACATTTAATATTGTAATTATAATACGCCATCACCGCTGGCTTATTATCATTTATGTTATTATATTAAATGTTATAATAACGCTCACCACGAAAAGGTTAGGTGGTTGATCAGAAGATAAAGCCACTGTCAGCAGTTAATGAGAGTTTACGTTCATATATCGGAGAGTCGCGCTGCTGAATGCTAATTCCACGCACGCCAACTTGTTCTTTGTATTATTACATGCGACGAATAAATTCTTTTACAATTTGTACTCGTTTGTCGTATTGACGATCTCGTTTTGATACTGAATTTTTACTTATTCGTCCGCTACTGCTTCAATGTTAATTATTATTTAATTTCCTAAGCTGTACTTTATAAGTGTTATATTATTTTTATAATGAAATGTATAAAATTATAATAAGATGTGTTTTATAAATAGTTGAAAATATTTTGGACATCATATATCAGTAATATTAGTTCTTAATAGTAATGCCATCTCCAAGAACATTCTCGACATTTATTGTTCTGACAATGTGAGAGTCCAAAGTTATTTCTACTACTTTCTGTTCTTCAATATCTGTCTGTATCAGCCCATATACGTCCCACTGCAGGGCACGGGCCTCCTCTACAATCGACAGTACGATTGAGAGTGGTTAGGCCATATAGTCCACCACGCTGGCCTAGTGCGGGTTGGCGGACTTACATACCATAGAAATTTATAAAAATCGTTATGGTATGCAGGTTTCCGCACGATGTTTTCCTTCACCGTTTTAGTGCGTGGTGATTGACTATCAATACACACATGACTCCGAAAAGTCAGAGGTGTGCCCTGGGATTTGAACCCGCGACCACCGTGAACATGTTGGCAGTCGCGTCTAGTCCGTTTACCAACAGGCCACCACGCACTGTATCTATCTTCAATATACTTGGATTTAAATAGGGTTTCAAATGTAGAGGAGAGTTTAGAGTACTTATCTCTAGTTTAAATAATTATTTCTATATTAATGAGCACCCGGTGAACACTAGAATCGGTTCTTTTAAGAGTACAACTGGATTTTCGTATGTATGAATTATTTATACAAATGTATTATTATATTGTAATTCTTAGCTAGTATAGCTTGAATATCTATGAATTAATTTCGATTTTCTTGCCTAGTAAACGTACGTATTTTAATCAAGTCAAATAGTATACAATTTATTATTAATAACTAAACGTCCAACTTATATTTCTATTTTATTCTTCGATATAATATATTCAATGTGATTTTTTATAGAGTTCGATTGCAATCTCGCTGATAAACACTTAATATAAATTCTAACATTTATTGGTATCAAGATATGTGTTAAACTTTACTACTACATAGATTCCATGTTATTAACTCATAAACACGAAACACAGCCAGCAGTAGCTTAAAAACGTCTTTGAAAAATTAAATCTATACTAATATTATAAAGCTGAAGAGTTTATTTGTTTGTTTGTTTGAACGCGCTAATCTCAGGAACCGCTGGTCTTATTTGAAAAATTCTTTCAGTGTTGGATAGTACATTTATCGAGGAATGCTATAGTTTATATATCATTACGCTATGACCTATAGGAGGGAAGCAGAAATGACATTTCTAGCAAATACGAGGAAATTTTATTCGTGGTCCGATTGGTCGATATTCTATATTGATAGTCGGAATAGAACATTTTGACCGCCATTTTGAAACGTGTATCTGCACCCGGGCGGAGCCGGGCCGGACCGCTAGTTGATTATATTTCGTTTTTGTCAAACTCTTTATGACTTAAGTATAATTGTATTGTATTATTTCCGGGGTTACACATTTGAAACACTTAATGGAGTAATGTTCTAGATGTTCTTCGAGTAGAAGCCTGCTTTAATGAATCGACAGAGCTTGAAAGAAATAAGATCATAGATTTAAGTTAATTCATTGATAAAAAACAGATTAGAAAACTAATAATAGACAGTAATGTAACAAATCAATATATTTTTGAAAACACAAAGTAAGTGGTAGTAACTACCACTTGCTTTGTTTATGTATTAAAAATTGCCAATTATACTTCACATTTCGTTAGCGTGATCAAGTCAATTAAATATCCTTGAAGATTAAAACTTCTACTTGAATGCTTTCGAAGGCCACCAGCTCTTCTTAGGAATGTTCTTCCAAGTAAGTGTTTTACTAAAGGAGTAGAATAGCATCCGATATGTTTTCAAACTATCGAATTTATGACGGATTTACTTTATGAAATCAATAAATATTTAATTAACATGCAAACTGCTAATTCATTCTTCATTCATTCTTCATTTGACTTCACATTTGCAGTTTATAATAAGTTCAAAGTGTAAAAAACTTTGATGAAATCAATAATATACGACATATTAGCTGCTTACAACATATTTTTTCTATAAATTAGGTATATCCGAATGTATTAATGCAAATATTTGACAACCAAATTATATACAATGATCGACCGTTAATTAATTAATATGTATAAAATTAAAATACGATACGTACGGAAGGTTTTAAACACACTTTAAAGGTAATGATAATATTTTATGAGTAAAATTATTGCTTAGTTTATATCGTGGTTTAAAATTCAGAATGCGTTATATCAAATGTATGAAATTTATGCGGCTTGTGCGTAGCCGAGTGTAGCACAGCTGCATGATAGTGTAGAATTTCATTAAAATTACCGGTTCTCAAGTAAAATAATGCGGGTAGACGAACGGTTGGCAAATGGCCGACACACGTGTCCAAGGAAGTAGCTCCTAAGGCCACCTGAGCGCTTCACCGCTGGACTTTCTCACGGCAACGCAGTAAAATGCTATAATGCGTTAGACTAATGGGGAAAACCAGTAACAGCACTTAGCTGCCCATGACATGGAGCGTCAATCCTACTATTGACTGCCATCCACGTGGACAATCACCGAACCGTGAAACTTTCAACCTTAAACACTCGCGTAAGTTACTTTTTTATTGTTTCCTCATAAACACCGCTTGTAAAATGAAACGGATGACCATATTTTCGTATGTTTTGAATGTCAGTCAATATTTATTGTTATGTACGGTACCTACAGGTGGAAGACCACATTTTTTACGCCATAATAATAATTCAAAGATGTTATCTATTATTACATTATTTTTATGACATTGGTTTAGTGGCATATGTTTGCTATAGGACAAGAAGTCCTTGGTCTATACCAACCGTAATTCTAAATTATGTGAATTAACAAGGTGTGGATTTTTAGCTGAAGAGGCTATCCATCAATAGCCAATATAATTGCACTAACAAGACAATGAAATAAAACAAAGTCGTGTAGATGACTATTTTCCTCTGTTTTCGACAAAGAAGATTATACTTGATAAGTTTTAACCGCTGTCCACCGACACCCCAAAATTGAGATAAGATACATACAAAAAAAGCGCCTTTATACGATTTTTTGAAATTAAAAAGAGACATAGTTTAGACACATAAATTGATGGTAGAATAGGTATCTACTACTCCATGCACTGTTTTTTTCGGGACGCAATTCTTTACTGACAAACCACCTAATACAGTAACCAAGTTCTGAAATTGTCACTTCGTTACTAGCAAAAGACAAAAGACGGCTGAAAATTAATTACCTTTTATCGAATACTTGTTTAAATTGCTTTTAAACCTTGTATGCATGCAAATTGCCGCCGATGGTTTCTATCAGAACGACACGTAATGTGTTTGTTAATTTTGTTTCTTATCATTAGAGCTTTTAAGCGACGTTTATTTTGCGTTCAAGGTGTTCAAATGGTTTCTCGCATTTTTTGAACACGCTAACTTTCAAACCGCGTATAGTTCCTTAACTTAAAGTATTGACTTTAAGACGGACGCAATAATAGTGCACTTAAGTCTAAAGCATATGAAAATAGATTAAATAATTTAAAAATGAATACAATACCAATTGGAAACAGATAACCTGCATTTGTCAAAATAATTTCACTTGGTTCATTTATTTCGTCAGAAAGCAGGTGTGCCGCGTAATCTGTTTTTAATTCTCCAAAACGAATCCCGTATTAATCAGTGTATAAAAACAAACAGTAGTTAAATTTTAAACTGTGTATCTAACAGAGTCATTGGTACTAAATTACAGCTCTGTGTATGAACGCCGCAACAAAACCTGTTATTTCCGTGCTCCGAAATGACAAGTTACATTTGATAATTACGCTGCGCGGGGTGGCAGTTATCTATTGCATCTACCACTGGTGGACGGAAACGTGTTTAGGGGACTGTCCTTTGTGATTGAAACGGAAAATACACCTATTTTCCACAGGTTTTTTGGAAAATACGAATGGCTTTGAGTTAGTCATGTGTCTTAACTCATTATTTGTTTGGTTGCGAAGATAATAACTTAGTTTTGTAAATCTGAATGAGTATTAAGACAAGCTTAATTGCCTAGGGCTGCACAATAGCTTGCTTGCCTGAATGTAGTTCGCAAGGTTGTTTAAAATGTGTCTATTAGGTAAAGGTAAATCGAGCAAACTTTTGCAATGCCTTTTTTTAATATCGTGGAAGACAAAAGTGCTAGCGGCTCGCCTGATGCTTAGCGCTGGTCATGAACTCGACAATGCCGTGGCAATGACTAGCCGTTACCTACCGACTTTTTTAATAAGTCCTACAATTGAGTAAGCGGACCGGAGAGTAGGAGTCACCGCTTCCCTTTTGAGTACCTATCCTTTTATGCTGGCCATTGCAAAAAGAAACAAAGAGAGAGGGAAGGGAAGGAATAAAATATTCGAAGAGGAAGAAAGGAGTCTTTGGGCCTTAGGATATCTCACTTACTAAACAACACACAACAGCAGAGTTGTTGCTTAGTCTTCTGTGAGACAGTGGTACCGCCTCGGCCGAACCTTCTCTTTCATGCCACAGTCAAACTGAATATAGCGTGGCTTACTTTACTTTCACTTTATTTTCAGAAGCTTTTAAAATAATACAGTTCTAAACAATCAGTGGTAGAGCCACGCTGCAATTAGGACCGCAGTATGAACGAATCGGCTTGACCGAGCAGTAATACTGTCTCAGTAACAACAGACGTGAAGCAATGTCGTAGTAGTTGATGACGGAAATTTCCGGAGACCCAATTCGTTGGTACCAGGAAATTAAAATCTAATCAGATAAAGATCACCGTACATATTATGTAAAGCCTGCCATAGTTCGTATATATTCTGTATCAGCCCATATACGTCCCACTGCAGGGCACGGGCCTACTCTACAATCGAGAATACAATTGAGAGTGGTTGGGCCATATAGCCCACCACGCTGGCCTAGTGCGGGTTGGCGAACTTACATACCAAAGAAATTCTTATGAATCGCTATGGTATGCAGGTTTCCTCACGATGTTTTCCTTCACCGTTTTAGTACGTGGTGATTGACTATCAATACACACATGACTTCGAAAAGTCAGAGGTGTGCCCTGGGATTCGAACCCGCGACCACCGTGAACATGTTGGCAGCCGCGTCTAGTCCGTTTACCAACAGGCCACCACGCACTTCGTTATATATCATCATCGTTCGTATATATATCATGTACAAAATAGGCTTTCATCCTTGTGTTGTGTTGTATGAGATAATTGTAGACCTTGTCGTTTTTCCCTAGTCAATAATCTTCTTGGTCCACAATGTCTCTCATCAGACATCACTTTGCCTTGCCAGAATATAAAAGAATATTTGGTTTCCTAGAATAGTTTAGAGTTAGCCTGTTGTAGGTACAACAGATAACAAATTGCTACAGACAGCCAATTATGTTAGAATCATATTCTAACTTGATTTGACTCTGCAAAAACATTTGGATATTGGTAAACATGAAAAAATAGTAAATGTAAAGCAACGAAATAAATGTTTATGCTAGTAGCATGAAAAAAATAGGCACAATTTACCTGATGACGGAATTCTGTAATAATAATTCTCAATTCGAAATTTTATTTATAGACTTCATTGATAAAAAATAGGCGAAATATTGAACTAACAAAGCCATTGTACAACAGGGTGTGATAGAAAATTTGAAATTTTAGAGGGTTTTTGGTAATCCTCCTTTTTATGACGTTATCTCGGTTAGCTTCCGGGTCTTTTTTCTATTCAGTCTGTTTCATTTCGGTCTAACTTTACCGTCCTCGTTTGCAAGATTATTGTTTGTTACATCTTTCTCGACCAAATCAAGACAGGGCAAGGTCTCAAGGATCATAGCACGTGTTTTCAAGTTTTTGTGCCCAAAGGCAAAAATATTTGTATTAGGGCGATAAGATAATTACTTCACAACATAATCTATTAATTTGGGTACCAATTTTAATTTGAATTTATTTTGAATTTAAGGATGAGGTGGATAGCTACTATCACAGGCTAAAATCAAAGACGCCAAGAGGTGAAGGAAAAAGAGAACATTAGTACTAATTGAAATAATTTTAGAATATTGCTAGATATTTAAATTCTATATTGATACAATTATGCCCCATTGATGATTCCGGAATGCAGCACACTAGTGTAGGTCATTACGACGGATTTCTACCATCTTGGATGGTTGTTAACCTTGGTAACCTAGGGGAATACGTAAGTTCCAAAAACGAAAAAAACCTATGAAGTGTTTTTATAATAAAAAAGCAGAACTAAACGATTATTTAATCATTTCAAGTTTTTGCGAGGTTTTCTAAGGTAAAGGAATCAATAATTACACAGTAAATCGTATTTATATAGCTATTTCACTTAAGTATGTAGCTATGTTATATGAGCATGTCCCGGTTGAGCCGTCGCGTATCGGCTTTCATAGAGATAATCCTTTTTTATTCTGACTCGGCAGTGTACTGCATCTGATGGTGCAAAGCCGTCCTGGTGTATTGATGTCAGACGAACATTATCTCGCTTTTGAACACAAACCCAGTGGTAGTATAAAAAAAGTGGACAAAAGATGACATGCGTTATATTACTCTGATAACTTAAAATTGGCATTGCGGATTCGACATACTTTGACTAGTACTACTAGTAAAAATTTAAACTCAAGTACATAAAGATTAAGTACTTTTGTTTTGTATTTGGTATACATTGTAAAAAGTAAGGTGCTGCGTTAGATACAAAGGAAAGATGATCCATTTTGTTTGAACTATCGGTTTAAAAATTTGGTACCTGCGGTGAGGTGAGATACGTGACACAGTGAGAACTTAGCACTCTATGACACTTTAGGATAGACTAAGGTTAGTATTAATACAACGGCTAGTTAAACCATAGGTAGATACTACAGTCTACAGCGGGACATGAATGAAAAGATGTGGGAACTTGGAGAAACAATGCCTTGTAGAAGCAAGGAAGATGATGTATGAAAAAACTAAATAATCTAATCATGTTGAATGTTTTAAACGCTTCTCCGTCGTAGCTGATGACAGAATTAAATTAGATGAGCTGCCACATTGTATAATAGTTATTATATTGTAATGAAGACCACGTTACTGTATATCAATTATAATATTGTAATGAAGACCATATGAATATTCACAAAAAAAATACCTAAACGGCTAACATTGGTAAATTGTTCCTAAAAATATCTTGACGATAGGAACTTTGTTCCTGTATTAAGAAACAACGTGACAGCTACGCATGTTATAGTACTTAAAGTGCAGTCTAGATCAGTAACCAGGCTAACTGAAAATTATCTGTAAATTTCAAGCCGTTCGACAATACTATACAGAATCGAAACTATATAATCATATCAAAGGCTTTTCCTGAATTGCGATAAACTGTATGGGTTTCCATCAGTTTTCCACTAATCTGTATAATTTAATGAAGGTGCATGGTGGCCTATTGGTACCAGACGCGGCTACCAACATGTTCACGATAGTTCCAGCTCTAGTCCCAGGGCATATACCTCTTTTCAGAGTTGTGTGTATTGATAGTCAATCACCATGCACTATAAATGTTAAGGAAAATACGCGTCGCAAGGTGATGCATAAAAAGCATTACTGCCGCTGAACGGATAATTTGTCAAATCAGTCGTTGTCGAAATGCCTTGGAACGTGGTGCTCTGGCAAAATAGAGTAAAAATGCAAATTTGTGTTGTTTTATTTTACAGTTCCAATTCTAAAGTGTCGAATATTAATAGGGGAGGAATTTCATACCATTATTAAACCAGATTTTATTGATTTTCACCTTTATTTCCAAAAATTACGGTTATTATTTTATTTTTTATTGCAGTGAATGGCTGGACGAGCGTGCCGTTCGCCTGATGGTAAGCGATGCGACCGCTCATGAACAGTAGCAAAACCAAACACCTTGAATTACAAAGGAATGCTTGGCATTCCACTGCGCTCGCCATCCTGAGACATAAGATGTTAAGTCTCAATATGTCCAGTAGTTACTCTGGCTACAATGTCCTTCAATCCGAAACACAACAGTGCATTTAAACTACTGTTTGACGGGAGAAATAGACATTGCGGTGGTACCCACCCAGGCAGCCTTTCACATATGAGAGACCTACCACCAGTAAAGTAATTACGATATTTTGAAGAATTCGATAATATTATGCACGACAAATCAAAAATATACATTGTGGATTACGTGTACATACACATACAATGCACGCGAATGCCAAGTTTCTACGCAATGCGTACGCCTCATTTTTGTTATGTCAACTTCGAATTTTGTCACATGTCACGCAGTGTTGTAGTCATGAACTATATCGATATGTATATTGATGTTATAGATTTCGTAAACTCGTAAATCAGTTTTCATAATATGCATTAAACAAAGAAATTTTAATCAAATTCCTTTCGTAATTTAAAATTGTAGTACTCGTAACGTTTGATAAAGTTTATGACCTATCCTTATGTTCTAATTTCATAACTCTGCCAACTTGAGAACAACATGTGTTTGTGTATGAATATACTTCATAATATAGTAACTCATTCGTTTATAAGTTCCTAAGAGTGAGTCGATTAAGGCAACCGGTCGAGACAACGGGATTCCTACGAAATCCAGTAAGATTTGTTCTAGGGATTCATTTTCATGAAACAGAAGACGATAAACAAAAACTGTATCATAAGTAATTTACAAACCAAAAATAATTACGTGCACCGCTTATGGAATAGCCGTATCATGGGGAAGAAATAATAAAATAATAAAAATATTAATATCTCACACACAGCTGAAAATCTTGAAAATCCTGTACATATTGATTTGTAAAATAGTATACAATTAAAATTAACTTTAAATATAAGATATTGTAGTCTCATTTTCACAACTGCGTACGGGGAGCGAACAGCTAAATATCTTATACCTCGACTTATTAATGATATCCCTACCGACTTAGTTGATAAAATTACACCTTCTAATATGAAATATAAATTGAAAACGTTCTTTATTAACAATCATCATCATCATATCAGCCACAGGAAGTCCACTGCTGAACATAGCCCCCCCAAGGATCTCCACAATGACTTGTTGGAAGCGGCCTGCATCCAGCGACGCCCTGCAACCTTAGCCAGATCGTCCATCCACCTTGTAGGGGGGCATCTGACAATTAGCTTGCCTGTACGTGGCCTCCACTCAAGAACCTTTCGGCCCCAACGGCCATCGGTTCTACGAGCTATGTGCCCGGCCCACTGCCACTTCAACTTGCCAATACATATTAACTATCAATAACTTTATTTTGTTTTATGAATCTACAGTGTCTACTGAATTTGGAATTACCTGCCATACGAATATTTGTGAAGTGGTAATAGATATTATAAAGTACACCTTACTGTCGTATTGTTGCTGTTGTAAACTCTTGTTAGCTCTAGTATAAACTGTGGTTTTTTAGCAGCTATATTGTAAATTATGTATTTCTGTTTAACATAATCAATAATAATAAAAAAAGTATTTTCCGTCTATCGACATAATACTAATTAAATAACTGTATCAGGAAAAACCATTAGGCATATCGATAAAATAAATTCCGGTCTTATAACAAATACAGATTACCATAATTTTAACGATACTTTAAATCGACTATTCCAAGCTTTATACTGGGTATATCAAGACTGCTACCGAAAACGAAGCCGGGTGATAGTTTTAGTGAGAACAAACACAATGGAACTAAAATTTTCCCAAAAAAAACGCGACATATTTTTTATGATTTTTTTGAATATCTTAGTTTTTGGGTGGTAAATCCATAGTTTTTGTTAAAATAATAATTTAAACTCTTTTATACCTTAGAGTCCTTATAAATAAAAGGGTATACACTATTATTTTAGGAAAAAATGAATTTACCATCCAAATACAACCATAGGAAAAAATAACAAAAAATAATCGTGTCTTTTTTTTCAACATTTTCTGTTGCAATGTGTCTGAAGTCACTAAAACTACCACCCGGCTTCGTTTTCGGTAGCAGTCTTGAGATACCCTGTATTTTAGATTTGTCGAGGTTTTGTGTTTCGAAAACGACGACGCTGGTTTTGATACAATTTGACGGCTATTGCCTTTCTAACCATATTCAACTGTTCTGTGGTGTAACCCCTCAATCGTACTCTCGATAGTAGAGGAGTCCTGTGTGCTGTAGTAGGGCGTATATTTCCTTTAGTGACGAGTTTTCAGTATTTTCAAGCATTTTATTTAAAAAAAAATTTAAAGAATAACGGCCTTATTCATACCCATTAGCTATCGAATGTTTTGTCTTCTTTGCTTTAATTGAATTCAAAAGTCGTTCGACAGGGACAAATTATTTGCAAACTAAAATAGGTTTTAAAACTGTCTACGACGAAGACTAACTATTTTGCATTTCATATTTTAATACAATTATTATTTTTAAACATTTGGATTTTAAATTAGAAAAAAAACAGAGTTTGCATAACGTATTTAAAAACTTTTATAGAATTTTTGCATTTCGAATCTACACTGTTTTGTTTGAAATAATATGATGATGTCAAGAGTTTGTATTGGGTTCAGTTTCTGATTTATATATAAAAGGTTTTTAAACGTGTCTAGGCGAGTTTTTTTTTTCTCACTGGCACGTCGCAATGCTCTGACTGCAATACATATACCGGGTATCTCAAGACTGCTACCGAAAACGAAGCCGGGTGGTAGTTTTAGTGGCTACAAACACAATGCAATTAAAAATTTCGCCTAGAAACGCGACAATTTTTTTTTATGATTTTTTAAATATCGTCATTTTTGGGTGGTAAATCCATAGTTTTTGCTAAAATAATAATTTAAACTCTTTTATACCTTAGAGTATATATAAATAAAAGGGTATATACTATTATTTTAGGAAAAAAATTATTTACCACCCAAATATGGCCAAAGGAAAAAAATAACAAAAAAAAATTGTCGCTTTTTTTTGCAACTTTTTCTGTTGCATTGTGTCTGAAGTCGCTTAAACTACCACCCGGCTTCGTTTTCGGTAGCAGTCTTGATATACCCTGTATATAATGACATGTTAAATTCAACGGGGATTGTATCCATTGTGTGCTTCACCAAAAAATAACAATTCCTTGTCGGTCAAGCCACAAAGCTTGCAAAAATTATGACAATTATATCGCTAAGCTTACATATTGTAAGTTTTGATTCCGTATTAAAAAGGCTTGTTACTGTTACGAATACGTAGTAACAGCAGCGTCTAAAACTTTATTTTGTCATTCATCACATTGACCGTCCATCTGCCATTTTAAGATAAGATTTAGTGTGTTTGTTTTTTGAAGTATTTTGCTTTTTTTTAAATTGTAATTTATGAGATGATCATCTTTCCGCAAAAGGCCTATGCCTGTGGCCTCCTGAACTGAACTCTATTGTTGAGGATTTTCAACTTCTACTATACAATGTTGGCGGTTTAATGGCTTTCAATTTCAAGAAAGTAGCGTAAGTAACTATAATTCATTTGGTCGTACAGGTGTCTGCGCACAACGACAATTATTGAACTACATAAATTAGTACGAACGGAACTTCGAGTCGGAAGGTGGAGTGAAATTCACACAATTGCGTGACAACACCTCGTGCGAACATAGCGAATGAAGTTTACTCATTTTATATAAAAAACACGATTCCATTGCGCACGTATTAATCGTTTTTTGCACTCAACAATTCTCTTATTAATTTTCGCTGCACATTTAACCATTTATTTTCATATTTGTTAAATAATTGCATTTCCGATCTAGAATTTGATTATTTTAACTTGGGTGAAAGATGAAATAGTTTGATTTGAATTTACTGCTAATAAAAACCGCTATTAATTTACTTTTTGATGAATTACTAGCAATACATAATTTTATATCAGATTGTTATTTGTATTTAAATGTTATTAATATTACTTTCGTATGATGACGACGTAATATGATCGATATCTTGAGCGACTGCAACTTTTCCGATCCATTATATCCTCAAAGTATCGTATTTGAGATAACTATTAAAGATACACCAAAGCGTAATTGGCCTCCAGACTTTTAATTATTGGTGAATGCAGATTCGGTCCGATTTCAGGCTTTAGTTCTTGTTGCGTTCCTTATTCGGTTGGCAGCTGGCTAGACCAGCCGGAGCCACAAATTAAATATTAAATCGGCTTAGGTCGGTAACTTCGGATGCCAATAACAATTCCATGTTTCAGCAAAGACAGCGTTATGGAGACGCGAATGTTGCGGTGAGCGACGCTCTTACTCGGGCAATTAAGCATTACTACGTGCACGTTAGCAGGGCGTCGGGCACCTTGCCACATGGCAACCGCCTCCAAACTCATTTTGTACACGAATCGCTCCTAGTTGCACCACCAGGCCTATCTTGCCACATTTGTTTTTCCATTTTATTGGTGTTCAAGCCGGACTGTAGGGCTTAAAATAAACAAGCTCCGAATGAATTAAAAGTCGATAACTGGGAAAAGTTAATGAATTGCAACGAAGTAGATGCGGACAGATATGCATTGCTATCTGAATAATATTTGCATTAGAGACGGTTACGGAAACTAAGGACAGTTTAAACATTTCAATCTAATTTCCATTTTGAAGATTTTTTCTCTTGAACGATTCAGTTAGACGCGGGATCTAGGCAAGCGAATATAAGTTGTTATAAATAGGATGGCTATATTTGACGACAGTTAAAACGTGTACCAAGAACCTGCAATGTATAAATATTTAATAGAGACTTAGTAATAAAAAATGTAAATGCAAAAATTGTTGTGATATGTGGTGCCTTGCGATCTCGGGACTGACAACCGAGCGGTGCGTTGACCCGAGCCGCTGATTCAGAGGATGTTAAAAAACAATATCCTAAGTCGACTCACGACGCTGAAAATAAATTATATTGTTTTAAATGAATTGGATATTACATATTTGCATTATTTTACGTTTTAAGTACATTGTCAGTATAATCTGGTGTTGTGGCCTTATTAATTTCTTGGGAAACCGTTTTATTGTTCGTTTGTGGTTATTAGAGAAACACAGCTTGTTAACGTTAAAGGAAATTTTATTAGTTTCATATGGGGGTACTGGTTTGAATGTGCATTCTACAAATAACAGGGGATCCTCAATTTTGAAGACATGTGTCAATAACTTATGCCCATGTAATAATTTAAGCGATGTAGAAGTTTTAAGCACTTTTGGTAATTAAACTTAATTATAATAAGTTTACTTATTTCCTTTCACAGTATTTTTATAATCAAGTCGCAGTTAAAGTGGTAATCAAAAGAACAATAAAAAGAGGTTTAAAGCAAAAAATATGTTATCAGTGATAAAGTAATTGAGAAATAATTGAATTCTAATCAGCGTTTCAAATACTTATAACCATTTAGGCGAAATGATAATGTTGGACAGTTTTACACACTATATAGATAACGTAACGATTGCAGCCAAACTTTCAGGTATTTCCCATAAAGCAAAGAGGTTTATTGTATATTTATATGAATTGTTTTTGAGCGGCACAGGTAGCTCAAATTATTTATTAATCAACCAGTATGAGTAAAACTAAGGTAATACCGAAATAACAAAGAGGATACATTTTCTTATTTGAATTATATTTAGCGGCGATGTAGTATCTAGTGCTTGTATCAAGTCAGAGCTGTACAAGTATAACTTACGTCTTGCTGGTTAAAGAAGTCGTCCTGGGTGTCCTCGCTGGGGCACCCCATGTCTTGCAGGAGTGGGGTGACGTGTCGCTCCCAATCATCCATTATTTGAAACTTCCCCTAAGCAGTCAAATAATCTCGCGAACCGACTAACACAGCTCAATATTCTTCACAAACAAAACAATTAGTCATTTTAGCATCCACCACTGACAGCCAGCATTCCTCGCGAGCTCGCCGCCGTACCGCACATTTCGCGCCAAAAACTTCTTCACTTGTGTACTTTTCCGAGAGCTAGTGGAAGTGGCGGGAAATGGGCGATATCGCACGCGACACCCGGTCGTCACAAAGCCGAGTGAGAGAGAAAAACAGCGGCCGCGGGCGTATCACGTGCCCGCTGTTACCGGCGCGCATTCAAAAAACGTACTAGGAGAAAAGTGAGTGTGGGCAGCGTGTGCTGCAGTCAGTGTGGCGAGGCGCGGGTTCCCGGCCGCCCGTCGACGCGACCGGAACAGGAGTGCGTGCCGGGCCGCCAGCTCGCACGCCCTCTGCGCCGCGCCGCCTCGCGCGCGTCCCGCTCACACGCGCCGCGCCCGCCTCGCGCCGTCCCCTTCGAGCGGCCAGCCGCCGCACGCCTCCCATGGGCGGCCGCGATTTCCCGCCGTCCGTTTGTGGCCGCAACATGGCCGTACCTCTTCACAGACCTCCGCTCACCAGTTCCTGGCGTGAGCTATGCTCACCGTACCACCAGACAACTTGTATGCAATGCGAAAACGCACATATTGCCACATTCTACAACAAAATCCTCGCATTTTCCGCCGTAGTTACAACACAGGAAAAACTTTACGACTTTCAATTTACCTTATTCGTTTAGTTCAACTTTCCGTAAGGCTGTATTTTACAACCTAGGAATGTTCATGAAATCTTTAGACGAAAGATGACTTGGTTTTTTTTTCGTATTACTATTACTTATAAAAAAAACTTTTATTTTATGCGATTTTATTTTTCCCCACATATTAACTCATTAAAAAGTCTTTTCATAATTGAAAAGTTCAATTTCTGTACTTTTTTTACATTATAAAACTACGATACATGTCGACATGTTGCTATCAAATAACTAGTATTAAAAATAAATTGATTTTTCTTTCTTTTTTTACGGCTTATAATAATTCCTACCATTGTCTGGGCATCTCACCATTGGATTATAAAAATTCAGCTCAATTTTTGACTGCAGTTTCGTCGATTACATAAAGTCAATTAGGTTGTGCAGTGTTCGTCGGACGAGTATTGCGAACGTCGACCAATTTCGCCTTTAATGACGAACACGACTACATCGCACAATGGAAAACTTTTCATCCTCTACTTTTACTTGGGATGAAAACTTAATACTTTCTTTTAGCAGTACCGTAATTACATAATAATGTATAATAAATATAATTAGTAAATTGGCATAAAAAGTACATAATATTACTTACTTTTCCAACAACATAATCTATAAGTACCACGATGTTTTGTTCTTATTTCTTTTATCCTAAATACCGCATTAAAACTGTTATTATATTTTTGAGATAGATTAGGAAGAAAGTTTTATATTATTGGAAACCAGAAAAAATAATTAATGAATGCTCTTAATTTTTTTATATGATGTTCCGTGGGAATCTCATATTTATTGGAGGAAACTCTGCTTTAACTCATACATTATTCTTTGCCCAATATGACATAAAATAAAATACAATTCTATTAGACCATCAATGGCGTGTTGCAACTGTGGCTATAGATTATAATCATAATGTAATAAATACACAACTTCTGCGAGGAAAATACTTATATCATAAGATGCCATTATTGTTTACAAGGTATTATTACTTAGCTATTTTGACTATAGTTATAGTCCTAGAAAGTAATGTAAAGTACGTTTACAGTGGCTTATTTTTACTTCAAAAATAATATTTTTTTAGAAGTATTGGTTGTTTTCAGGAATTTTGTCCATTTACATGTGTATATTGAAAATATTTGTATTAATACGGGAACAAACCCTTTAGGAAAAGCCGGATTAACTAAATTTTCTTTCCGTGTAGACAAGAAATTGAAGGTTTTGTATTAAGTGTGTACACTTAGACGCATCTTAACATATCTACTTTAAATTATAAACTATATTACGTGCGAATATAAATCTTAAAAACTTATTACGATTTTTCTTAAAATTTACCTCGTTTTGTTGATACTTAAAAACCCAACATACAGTCAGATCGAGTATATTTACTAATATTTTTGTCTCACAAATACTACAAAGAAGTAATATAGATCAAGCAATGAGAAATATCAGGTAAACTGGTAAAATGTTAATGCATCATATGTGGTACAACAGAATAATTGAATATAGTCCGAATCATATTGGTATTGAATGCAATCCGTAGAGAAGGTTTATGGCCATGTTCTGAAATGTACTTTCATTAAAAGAAGATGAAGATAAAAAGGAGTGATAAGATATTTTATATACAACGAATACTTTAAGTTCACGTACTTAGGAAAAACTCGGTGTGTTGCCAAAGTAACTTCCGAATATTTTCGCCTATAGATGCTCTATTTATTTATTATTTAAGCAGTCTTAGAATGAACTAATACTCATTCATTCATTTTATAGTAGTAAAAATATCTATAAATTGGTATTTAAACATGGAATGCTTTACCAGGAAAGCCTTTTACGTAAGTTTTCTGCATTTAAATAACTTTCCAGATGTAATCTTGGTTCGACCAACCAAAACGTGTAGTCAAAACTGTTCCTACTCTTAATTTACGTACTGGTTTTCGCATTAAGTATAATTATCCAATTATTCAAAGGCAAAAGACGTATCTACATGGGGCTTCTGGAATCTTTTCTATGGTGGAATAAACCACCAGTTACGGGGTTTAGTTAATATTCATTGTTATTAGGAAATTGTTTTATAAAACGTGAAAATGTCATAGAATAGCGGCTGTTTCTAAAGTGTAATGGTAGTATTCTAAGGCCCGTATTCACAAACAATACTTTACTCAGTGTTGAAGTAACCCTATGCTAAGTAAGACATTCCTCATAGTGATCGTTCCGCTCAGCCTTTTTATTCATAAACAATACTTGAGTCACCCTTTTACTATGGGAACGCACAGTGTCCAATGCGGATCAGTGATTGGTCAATTACTGTTGCTAATTTCTCTCTGGTGTTTGACAATTGGTGTCCGCGCATGTCCCGCGAATTAGTCGTTTCACTTTGACAACTTCAAATATTTACGTTCCAAATATTTAATAAAATTTCTTTCCCACGTTTTTAAGCAGTAAATTGTGGGTGTTAACATAGGCCACCCCCCTCCCCAATGATTTCCACAGTGACCTGTTGGAGGCAGCCTGCATCCTAATAGATGATTACTAAACTGAAAACTCCCGTATCTGTATCAGCCCATATACGTCCCACTGCAGAGCACAGGCCTCCTCTACTATCGAGAGATCGATTGAGAGTGGTTAGGCCATATAGTCCATCACGCTGGCCTAATTCGTGTTGGCGGATTTACATACCATATAATTTTTTATACATCGCTATGGTATGCAGGTTTCGTAACGATGTTTGCCTTCATCGTTTTAGCGCGTGGTGATTGACTATCAAAGAATCAATACACACATGACTCCGAATAGTCAGAGGTGTGCCCTGGGATTCGAACCCGCGACCATCGTGAAAATGTTGGCAGTAACATCTAGTCCGTTTACCAACAGAAAACTCCCAGATGAATAAAATCTTAAGGCCACAAGTAATTAGTAAATAGGCGGTATTGAAAGGCCTCTTTCAGACTAGTGGCAAAAGTGCATGAAAAATAATATCCCTGTAAATCGATAGCGTTTTCTAAATTGTTTGTCATTGTAAAAATCAAAAGGATTTTGTAAATCTCAAATAATATTTCTTGCACTTATCGTCCTGCGTTCGGTGTCCTTACCGAATGCAGAACGATAAGTATCATCAATATAATTGTCGAACTCCTCCTCTCTGCTGCAATCCATTGTATTGAAAATGGAAAAAGCCTAATGCAAAAACATGGACGTAATATGCAAAACACATAAAATGAAATTACAATTTACATTCACAGCTGTCACTTACGTCTTCAATCGACACTATGCGTTGCGTAAAATAGCTGTTGAGTTTCTTTACCTGAGGGTCTTCTTAAGTGAACGCATAGTGTCACTCATCACTCAAGTATTGTTTATGAATCAAAATTGACAATTCTGTGCGTTTGGCTACACTATGCGTCCTCATAGTATTGTTTGTGAATACGGGTGTAAGCCTATGTAGGTATACAAGGCATCTGGGATCACTTTCTTTTTAAACTAAACTACAGTATAGGAATTTTAGTTGTGATTATATTAATGGTTATTGATTGCTTTTATGAAAATTGCACCGTATGATGGCCGTACCAAAATCTTTTAGCCATTTTCTTCTGCAACGTGCATAAAATCATACCTCGCCTCATTTGAGTTCTGAGAACGGAATGTAAAGTAAGAAGAATCGGTTAAATCGAGAGTTACTTACATTTTATCTTACAATTATACAAAATAATTTGACAATATTCATCATCATTGATGATGATAGATGAACACACCAGTCTCAAAATATACAGCATTTTTAAAATAATGTACCTATTCGTATTTATCTTGTATTGATTCACTAAAGATACCCGATTTTTTTGAGGTTTATTACTTTGAATAATAATAAATAGTTGATTTGAGATAAATAAAAAACAACAGGCTTATCTGCTAAGTAAGTGTTTTGCAACACGAAAAAACATAAGAAAGTACAAAATTGATACAGCTCCATAGTATTATCACGAAGGTATGAAATCTAAAATGAATGTGAATGTGCTATTAATATTAGTGTTTATGAAAACGAGTAAATTAAAACGTAATAAGATGATCAGCTGTAAACTGATACTAGAAATCTCTTTTGGACTTTAAAATACTAAAAATCTATACAATATTCATCCGAAAAACGTACCCAGAACTTACACAGGCAAGAGCTCTATCACTTAATTTATCAAGCGAGTAATTCTAATTCTGTCTGAAAATATATAATTAATCAGATCTATTTAAGGCGATCTATATATAGGATAAACTACAGAGTTACCCAGGCCACAAGGACGGTCATTATCCAAATCGGCCCTCCGGACATTATTAAAAGCATAGAATACCTATAACATAGTTAAACACTTACGGGCGTGCAAAGTTTCTGAAGACCGTACAAGCTGCCAATTAAAAGTTAAATGTTTAATTCTTGTTAGATGCGGGAAGTCCGGAACCAGTGAGATAGTTATGTTCCTAATTTGAAAGTTCTTCAGTATCGCATATAGGTAAGACACGGATACGGGTTGTTGCGCGCTATTTACTTGTTAATGGTGAAGTTTGGACAAGTGTATGTTTGGGCAACGTTTCATATTTGTACCAATTTTGGTTAGTCATCGATACCTATTGATGTTGAACATAGTATTAAATAAAATCAATACGTGGATTAATGGCAGCAGATGTTGTTACGAAGAGTATTCGATAAGAATGAATAGTCTTAAAAATATTTTCAGTAAATTATGTTATTCGTCCAAAAACAATTTAAACCTGAGATACCAGAACACGTAACTAATAACTTGTATTAAAATAATAAAAAATAGTATACGTAGCTTAAATCATATTGATCCAATCCTAACAAGCAAAATAAGTTTTTAAACTTCAATATTAAAAAATACATTTAAATATATGGAGCAGAAAAGTGGGAGAGCCTTTTTCAAAGCAACTTGGTATATAATATTGTGCTAGTCAGTACGGTTTCACCGTCTCACTGAAAATAAACATGAAGGACATATTTTGAAGCGTTTCTCTTGCTGAATTATCCTCCCCGGTTTAAAGTCGGTCTACGACATGCACCATCCTAATTGGGCGGTTTAATTTTATTTCTCAATTTACTAAATATTAAACGTTAAATTGAAATTAAAATTAGATATTTTCATTATGATATGAGTAATTAATATTCGCGGCAAACGTGAAATTGCAATTACCGTGTGATGTTTGCTTAAACTAAAATTAAGCTACCAAAAATTTATAAGTAATTTATATTCGCCGAAACTAGACAAACAGACACCTAAATAGAGATTTAATTAAGCCATGATTCCCTTCAACACCCGAACCTAATGCGCAACAAATAGAGCGTATGGGTGTTAATGAAACGAGTCTCAAAAATCTCATTAAGCACTTTGTCCTCGTTGATGTCTAATGACAGCCATGCAGGAATCTTGGCAAAGACCGCGACGGAAGCGATTAGGGTCACCGCTTTACACTTTATTAAATATTTTAAAATATTCTTTTTTATACAACCACGTACTTTAGTCGCATCGTGAGTGGGAATAGTGAGAAGTGAGAGAAGTAAATGGTGGCTACTTACAGCTTACCTTAGTTTATAAAATAAATAATGTGGATACAGCTGCAGTACTCTTCCACAAAACTATTTATCATAGACGTGGAATTTAGGATCAAAAGATCTGACGCATTAATGTACTATAATGAATAAAATACTTTACCTTTTAATTTACATTCGATTTAATTAAACCGGAAAGTTTATTTTTGTTCGCCTAACAAGAAGGCATCATCTTTTTCAATTCAATACTCTATCTACACAGCTTTGCGCATATCATCGTAAGTAAAGCAAAGTAACTATAGTTTAACCAAAATTAAAAAAACGATCCAGATTAATTCTTCACAGTATAATTTAATTAAGTTTTAATTGACTAAAAAGCTTAATAAATCTATTGTGTTAATTTAGCAACCCTAGTGGTATCCCCTCGCTTACGCCACGCGTGTGATGTCAACAGTGTTAAAGGTGTATCTAATGTACGAATAAAGTAATGGATCCGCAATTTACTGCTGTAGTTGCTACGTTTGCTGCACGAAAAAAGTAAGTGAGTATGATTTTCCGTTAGTGAACTTTCAAAATAATCAAATAAAACATTATTGTCATTTTTTGACTGACATAACATATAGTGATGTAGTTTAATTTAGTTATAGTAATAAGTTTAGTACTGTCAAAATGATCATGAGGTATCGCTTAAGTCCAGTACTGTTGAATAAAATTATTTCGATAACTCTTGTGTTTGAAATTTATTATATTATTTTAATTTTAAAATCAAGCAAAACATATGCGGAAATCTAAAGACGATAAACTTTCTATGTTTAACTATCCGCATACGAATATGTATACATTTAATAATGCATGCAGCAAGAAAAGGTTTCTAAAATCGATTTATACGTAATTTTTTGATTAGCTTTCATGATATAGTTAAATAGATCTAGAGCCCGTGGCCACCAGACTTTCGTTATTTTATAAAAGCTGGCTCTAGGTATAAAATACGCGTTAATGTCAAGAGATCGCCTATTTCTTTGTTTGAATCTAATATCTATTTAATATACGAAAATTTATTTCGACTCTCCACTGCAGATCTATGTTATTATTTCTGAACCCGTTAATCTTTACAACAGAGTATCTAAACTAAAAAATAACAAGCACGTAGTATATCTCCATGAGATAAATGATTAGTTTTAATAATAAAACAAATGTATATCTCGTCTGATTCATGACATCATGTACACAAGGTACCTTGCACACAAACACGTGTCCCGAATGGAAAGGCTTGTCGTGCATTATGTTAGACGAATGGGTGTATCGACTAGCTGTGTCTACGATTCTGAGTACTTATGAAGGTTTATTGCTTATTAATAAGGAAAGATGTGATGTTAGTGATTTATTTCTCAGTATACTGGTGGTAGGTCTGTCATGAGTGAGAGGCCGCCTGGTTATGTACCAACGCAATGTCTACTTCTCCCGCTAAATACCAGTGTAAATGTACTGTTGTGTTTCGTTTTGAAGGACATTGTAGCTAGAGTAACTACTGGACATAATTTTTAAGACTTAACACCTTATGTCTCAGGATTGCGAGCGCAGTGGAATGCCAAGCATTGCTTTGTTTCAATTTGTTTATGAGCGGTTGTATCGCTTACCATCAGCCGAACGGCATGCTCGTCTCAACATTCATTGCGATAAAAAGATATACATGTATTGGATGGTGTTGATATATTCGTGATTCGGTGATAATTTGGATAACGTAGAAAACAGTCAAAAATATCGTCAGTTACGAAAAGTATTCTTGAGGGGCCCTCCGTTCAGCTGTGGAGTTCATGTGTTTGGGGTTGATGGTGATATAAAATTCATTTTGTTGTGCCTGGTCTGTGTCCATTAATTCCTGAAACATAGTGAAACGAGATTAGTACAAAATAATTCTGTAATATTTATCTGTTTAATTTGCCAGTATAATTAAATTAAAATAGAAAAAACTCGGAAGTTTCCTTTGAGGATTTGAGGAAAGAATTGTTTACTCATGTTTTAATTTTGTATTTTTTTAAACAGAATATTAAGAGGTAAGTGGTCTTGTCGTGATACCTTATGTGCGTGTAAATGAAAATGCAATTTCAATGGTATTTTTTGTACAAAATATATACGAAGTAAATTAATAAAAAAGGCATTTTAAGTAATCATGTTGGTATTTGTTTTATACTGGATGGCCGCTTAACATATCGAAGCATAATACTATTGACCACGTTCAGAACACGTCAGCAGTGCATTCGGCAAAAAACATAATATACCTATACTATGTTCAGTACAGTCATTCGAGATTTTCTGTTGTCTAATGGCATAGAAATTTCACTGCACTTTTTCATTTCACTGGCATGGATCGTATAATTATATCTTTATTAGTATGTAATTTAATAATTTTAAAATGCATTGATTTACTTGGAACCATAGTAAAAGTAAAATATTATTGAGCTTACGAAATATATTGCATTTCCTCAATCCAATATCCATTCGGCGATCACTTGACTAACAGATTCACAGAAAGTTGAGTCTAAATAAAGAGAATACAGCGGATTTAGGGTTAGTTGACTTCTGGCGCAATCCGCCAAGTTAAAACGGGCTCGGTGCTAATTGGTAATGAGGGTACGAACCGCGGTGCATGTAAATTAACCCGTGATTAGAGTCTCCAAACATTTGCTGTAAATAGTGGCCATTCAAACGAATATTGTGAAGCAATATATTGCGTGAAAACCGATGGGCTGTGTTTTGTTGTTTGGTCGTTTTTGTGTTGTGTATAGTTTTTACTAACATTGATGCATTTCTATAGGACTATAGGTATTTTCGCCTCTTTGACTTACGTCTGTGAATGTGTGTCTTATAGTGTGGACTGTGAACCCGGTGGCATAAAGTTCGATTCTCAAGTCATTGACGCCAATGGTTTGATGGGAAAAACATATATTCTCCTTAATTTAATACATTTTTGAAAACGTTGAGATTAGGCAAGAGCACTTTGCAAAAACAAGTACATCTTTATCACTTATTAAAGTCACATCACTGGATCCCAGATGATGTGAGATAGGGACAATTAGAAGGAAAATATATTGTGCCTAACATTCCTGAAGTTGATTAGAGAAATTATTTTTGCAGCATAACTAGTCGGATATAGATGAAAGGGGGCTTACTCAATCACTATTCTCTTGTTCTACTAAAGTCCCTCATCCGGCAAACGACTGTTATATGCGGCTAATATAATACTTCTGAAAGTTCATGGTATCCAACTTCAGCATTTTTGATTCATTGTCTCACAGAAACCCGACAAGTAAGCCGTTTGTTAGTTATAAAAAAAATATAGCAAAAGATGTGGCAATGTTCTTGTCCCGTATTTTCCCGCCATATATAAATTCTTCATTTTGTTTATTTTCTCACAGATTATCTATGTAAAGCATCCCAAATTCGCAAATGGACCCCTCTAATGTGCGGATACCGCAACTTGCAGTATCCTCGCGACAACGTTGTGGTCAGTAAACTCTGTTTGGTAGACGTGCTATACTTAGTTCTCCTTTGATTTATTTTATTAATGAGAAGTAGGTAAACGTTGTAGGCTAAAACGTAAATGGTGTTGTTGCTATACTTTATTGTACACCGTAAAAAAGAAACAATAACAGATTAAATAACATACTTAAAACTAAAGACACGGTAACAATTGGCGACCGTATCGCTAGCTGCGATCTCTTCCAGGCAACATTTGGATGGACTGTATGAATATAATAAAGAACTATTGGGGCAAAACAGAGGTCGAGATAAAAGAAAATTATACTAGATGTACAGCTATAGTTATTCTAAAGCCCTAAAAGGGTGTATCTAATTATAAAAATAATATACCTATATAGTAGCCTTCTTTTTAAAAACTATATGGAATCGGTACTACTGTATATTTTTCTATTGTCATACTAGTGTTAGGGTCGTCTATGCGGTGCGGACGGAGTCCCCGCAAACCCAGCTGGACGGCCGATAGGTAACCCCGAAATATCCATACTGCTACATCCCTTAAAGAAGGAAGGTTACGCTATCCCTTTGAAAAAAGTTTCTGTATCAGCCCATATACGTCCCACTGCAGGGTACGGGCCTCCTCTACAATCGACAATACGATTGAGAGTGGTTAGGCCATATGGTCCACCACGCTGGCCTAGTGCGGGTTGGCGGACTTACATACCATAGACATTTTTATAAATCGCTATGGTATGCAGGTTTCCTCACGATGTTTTCCTTCACCGTTTTAGTGCATGGTGATTGACTATCAAGACACACATAACTCCGAAAAGTCAGAGGTGTGCCCTGGGATTCGAACCCGCAACCACCGTGAACATATTGGCAGTCGCGTCTAGTCCGTTTACCAATAGGCCACCACGCACTATGAAAAAAAGTTTACCGGCCTTTAAATGTTAGTAGTAGATCAATCGGTGAACTGACGATTAATAATAAAGCATGGTATGTGTGATTTATCTAAAATACTTAAGTCATTTTGTTGTAAAAAAAACGATCTATTATTTTCAATTTTGCTAGTGATGTGATGTGATTCGGCAACATATTTATGATTCGGGCTTTGTGGATGTTCATGAGCAGTAGACTGACATGTTTGCAGGTTTACTGGACCTATTGAACGAAAAAAATATTTATTTCTTCTGGCATTTATAAATAACTCGTCTTACGTCCATTGATACTGTATCCAGACTTCGCTGCAATTAATATTAACTAGCAGTGTAAACGCACTGTTATGTTCCGGTTTGAAAATTACAGCCAGACTTACTACAGGATATATTGTGACTTAACATCATCTGTCTCAGGATGAATAGCGGAATGCTAAGCTAATTTCGTGTGTTGTTTGGTTTTGTTACTGTTTATGAGCGATCGTATCGTTTACCATCCAGCGAATTGTATAGTCGTCTCGTCTTATACTTCAATAAAAAACTTCATTGTTAGTATAAATACTCAAAATATAATGCACTACAATCCCATAGTACTGAAATAGATACATCTCAGCATCCATCTGCAACTTACACATTGTCAGCTGCGAACTAATTTAAGATTGTTCGTCAGACAGCTGTCTTTGCAAGTTGTGGTAGACCACACTGTGATACCGAGAAACGAAATGTAAACATTGGGCACTGTCGTCATAATACCTTGCATGCCGCGCATTCTTCAACAGAACTGCATGTGTCAATGATTTGTCATTGTAAAGATATTATTTTATTATACAACACCATTCGGGTATAAGTACAAATTGCCTTGATGTCAATCCTGTTTGGAAATCAGTCATCTAGAGAAAGTAAAGGTTTTAAAATCGAATGGATAAGCGCTGGTTTGTTATGGACGAAAGTAGATTAAAGGATGTAATAGAATAAGAGGATGCAAACTACCGGATAAAATGGAAAAATTTAAGCAGACAAACGGACAGTGGCACCCATGGGCGTAGCCACGGTGGGGCAGGGTGGGGCACTTGCCCCACCCTGGCTCCGGCCTCTAAGGTACCTAACCAACCCTGAAAAAATAAAATACCTAAGTAAAGTACTATCTATGGATAGATATAAACCTCTAAATTGACTGATTAACAAATTGGCACACTCCCAGAGCCCAAACGGCTGAAGTTAGAGACACTTTTTTAGATGGATGATTTCTTGATGTAGGAAGGTGAGCAATTCGAATTATACATAACAGGATATATCAAGACTGCGACCGAAAAAGAAGCCGGGTACTAGTTTTAGTGACTATAAACACATCATCAATCATCCATCAGCCAAAGGAAGTCCACTGCTGAACATAGGCCTCTCTCAATGATTTCCACAGTGACCTGTTGTAAGCAGCCTGCACCCAGCGACGTCTCGCGACCTTTACCAGGTCTTCTGACCACCTTGTAGATGGACGTTCTACGCTGTGCTTTCCGCTACGTGGCCTCGTTTCGAGAACTTTTTGGCCCCATCGGCCATTAGTTCTCCACGCTATGTGCCCCGCCCATTGTCACTTCAACTTACTTATCCATTAGGCTATGTAGTTTACTTTAGTTCTCCTACGGATCTCCTCATTTCTGATTCGATCTCGCAGGGAAACCCCGAGCATAGCCTTAGCTCGTTGAGTGACTTTGAGCTTCCTAATAAGGCCCATAGTGAGAGGCCACGTCTCGGTGCCGTATTTCTTCACTGGCGACACATAACTATCGGACACTTTTGATATAAGGCACTGAGGTATTTTGGACGAGAAGACGTCGTGTAGTTTTCCGAACGCTGCCCAACCAAGTTGGATTCGACGATTGACCTCTCTCTCGAAGTTGGACCTGCTTAACCGGACCACTTATCCTAAATAGACATATTCGTCTACAAATTCAAGAGTCGAGCCCCCAACTCCGATGGGGGTGGGCATAACATGGACATTCAACATGATCTTTGTTTTGTCCATGCTTATTTTACATTTGGACAAAAATTAATTTTAAGACCCACCTGTTGGGAGACTCGATTTAGGTCTTCGAGCATAGTGCTAAGGTTTCCAGCGATTCTGCCAAGACTACTATATCATCGGCAAATCGAAGGTGAGTGATATACTCGCCGTTGATGTTGATGCCAAATCCTTTCCACTGCAAAAACGTGAAGGCGTTTTCCAGTTTCCTGTTTCACGCCTCACTGTAGTGGAATATCCTTCGTGCTCTGATCTTGTACTCGGACCGACATGGTGGCGTTGTTGTATATACACTTCAACACTTCGATGTACGAATAGTCGATTTGGGACCGCTGGAGAGACCTTAGCAAAGCCCAGGTGTCGATCGCGTGAAAGGCTTTCTCATAGTCCACAAACGCTAAACAAAGCGGCAAGTTATATTCCTCGGTTTTTTGTATAACTTGCCGAAGCGTATGAATATGGTCTATGGTACTAAAGCCTATTCGGAAGCCGGCTTGTTCGGGAGGCTGGAAGTCATCAAACCTGCGTTCGAGATGATTTGTGATGACCCTAGAAAACAACTTATAGACATGGCTCAGAAGCGAGATGGGCCTGTAGTTCTTCAGCAAAGTGCTATCACCTTTTTTGAAGATCAGTACCACCACGCTCCTGCTCCATGCCTCTGGCGTTACACTCTCAAGGAGAACGGAACTGAAGGACTTTCAGTATCGGTGTTCAAACCCGCTTTCAGAAGCTCTGAAGTGATTCCGTCTTCACCCGGCACCTTGTTGTTCTTAACATGCTTCAGAACCATCTTAATCTCACACAGGCTAATGTCCGGTATATCATCGCTGTAGTGTCGGATCAACTCAGCTCTCGGGTCTTTGGCTGAGCTAACAGTAGGTTCAGCAACCGAGGTGAAAAGCTGTCCGTAGAACCTCTCGATCTCCCTTAATATTTAGTAGTAGTAGTATTAGTAGTCTATTGAGCAGCCGGTATGCTTCGGCTTCAACGGAAAACAGCAGCGCCATAGAACGTCGCTTTTTTTTGGAAAATTTTTAGTCGCATTGAGTCTGAAGTCACTTATATTGCCACCCGGCTTCGTTTTCGGTACCACACTTGATATACCCAATAGATACATGGTGCTATAGGGTGTATGAAAAAAATAACCGGGGTGAGACAACGGGTATAGTTTGCTACTTAAATATTATTTAAGATTTCTGCCCCACCCTGAGCCCATGGCTGGCTACGCCCATGGTGGCACCCGACGGGATAATGCAAGAAGGAATGAATAGAGAATATTTAAATGTTATTATGTATTAAACCTAATTATAATTTGTCATCTTTACTCAAGAAATTCATCCAAGTCCAAATGAAACTAGACTACTTTACGATAAATACCTCATAAGTATGTATAGCTATACCTTGGCAGCCATTGCAAAAATCTTACAACAAAATTCAACGTCATCATTTTTTTATCGCCGTATTTATCTAATCGCGAGGTTTTTGCTCACATATTATCGATAATTTAAGGAACGCCTCGCAGATATCGGCATTATAAGGTGACCTTTTTAAATTGCTAGCTCTACGTCATTTGGTCAGTCTCTCCCACAGTTTTGTTTTCAGATAAACATAGATATCTAACGATTTAACATTCCTTTTTTTTTTTTTTTTTTTTTTTATTGCAATGAATGGCGAGGCGAGCAAGTCATTTGCCTGATGGTAAGCGATACGACCGCCCATAAACAGTAGCAACATTCCACTGCGCTCGCCATCCTGAGACATAAGATGTTAAGTCTCAATATGTCCAGTAGTTGCTCTGGCTACAATGTCCTTCAATCCGAAACACAACAGTGCATTTAAGCAGTGTTGTTTCACGGTAGAAATAGACATTGCGGTGGTACCTACCCAGATGACCTCTCACATATGAGAGACCTACCACCAGTTACAGTCCTTACTTTTAATAACACTATAAATAATAAAAACTTTGAATTTAAAAGAAAACAGTATAAAAAGATTAAAGTTATAAAACGGAAGAAGTGGCTGGATAGTAGACATAATAATTATGAATAGTGTAATGGACATATTGTTTAAATGCATAAAGAAGATAATATACATAGGTAATAATTTATCTTTATTTGCTGTTCAAGCAATTAATAAACATTCAAAACAAAGTCTTCACCAACGGGAAATGGTTACCTAAGATCACCGGCCACCACCACTGAAGTGCGTGGTGGTCTGTTGGTAAACGGATTAGACACGACCGCCAACAAATTCATGTTGGTCGCGGGTTTCGAATCCCAAGGCACTCCTCCAACTTTTCGGAGTCATGTGTGTATTGATGACCCATCAATGTGTTCACTCATTCAACGTTGTGGAATATATTACACCAGTCTCAATCGTACTTTCTATTGTAGAAGAGACCCGTTCCCTGCAGGGGGATGTATAAAGGCTGATACAGTTTAGAAACTACTAAGGCTCAGTTGCACCAAGTAACTTTGCCAATACCTTTGCCTATGAAAATGTCATCGCCATACATTTGAGATGTATTTGACCTTGCGAATGTATGGAATTGACAGTTTCAAGGGTAAAGGTATAGGCAAAGTTAGTTTGTGCAATTGAGCCTAAATATGAGAGTACGTATTTACCAACTACCTACCTACTTTATGGTGGGCTGTTGTTTAGATAAATTGCCACCTGGTGCTAGACTCATCTAATCTCTAAGATGTTGATGAATCGTTATGTAATAGTCAATTGCAATGTAATTTAATATGACGATTAGTTTTCAAAAGTGCGTGGTGGCCAGTTGGTAAACGGGCTAGACGCGGCTGCCAACATGTTCACGGTGGTCGCGGGTTCGAATCCCAGGGCACACCTCTGACTTTTCGGAGTCATGTGTGTATTGATAGTCAATCACCACGCACTAAAACGGTGAAGGAAAACATCGTGAGGAAACCTGCATACCATAGCGATTTATAAAAAATTCTATGGTATGTAAGTCCGCCAACCCGCACTAGGCCAGCGTGGTGGACTATATGACCTAACCACTCTCAATCGTATTCTCGATTGTAGAGTAGGCCCGTGCGGCGTGCCCTGCAGTGGGACATATATGGGCTAATACAGATACAGATACATTAGTTTTCAAAGTGATTATAACGGACGATAGACGATCTAAAAATAATTCACTGGCTCGTCCGTCCGCTAGTAATAAAAAGAAAAAAGAAAGAAATATTTATTCTTAGAATAAGTATTTATTATTAAAAGTACCTTATTGTTTTGAGAGAAATTAAGAGGAACATAAAGAAAATAATGTACGAATGAAGCTATGGAAGTTTTATAGGCTTTTAATTTTCTACCAAAGTGGTTCTTGTAAGTCTTTTTGGTAGATACCTATTTATTGGTTTATTTTAATTGGTCGATCGGCCAATTTACACATCGAACTCTATAATTAATAAATTACAATTTTATTTTTTAAATATGTGATTCATCAAAACCCACATTCAACGTATTGTCACAAATATATATATATATATATATTTGTGACATATATACAGGGTATATCAAGACTGCTACCGAAAACGAAGCCGGGTGGTAGTTTAAGCAACTTTACACACAATGCAACAGAAAAAATTGCAAAAAAGCGACACTTTTTTTTTGTTATCTTTTTCCTATGGCCATATTTGGGTGGTATATACATTTTTTCCTAAAATAATAGTGTATACCCTTTTATTTATAAATACTCTAGGGTATAAAAGAGTTTAAATTATTATTTTAGCAAAAACTATGGATTTACCACCCAAAAATGACGATATTTAAAAAATCATAAAAAATAACTGTTGCGTATATATATATATATATATATATATATATATATATATATATATATATATATATATATATATACATATATACAGGGTATATCAAGACTGCTACCGAAAACGAAGCCGGGTGGTAGTTTAAGCAACTTTACACACAATGCAACAGAAAAAATTGCAAAAAAGCGACACTTTTTTTTTGTTATCTTTTTCCTATGGCCATATTTGGGTGGTATATACATTTTTTCCTAAAATAATAGTGTATACCCTTTTATTTATAAATACTCTAGGGTATAAAAGAGTTTAAATTATTATTTTAGCAAAAACTATGGATTTACCACCCAAAAATGACGATATTTAAAAAATCATAAAAAATAACTGTTGCGTTTCTTTGCGAAATTTTTAGTTGCATTGTATTTGTAGTCACTAAAACTACCACCCGGCTTCGTTTTCGGTAGCAGTCTTGATATACCCAGTATATATATCTTAATATATATAATTCACGTGTCACGTTGTTTGTCCGCGATGGACTCCTAAACCACTCAACTGATTATAATGAAATTTTGTAGATATGTGTTATTTGTTCCAACTTAAAGGTGGGATAGTTTTTATCTCGATTGAATTGACGAAAGTATAAAAAAAAGGAAAAAATATTTTGCCATACAAAATGTTCATGGGTTTGTAACTGTCAAAGATTTAATGTTCGTAGCGTCGATACGGTAAACTCTTCCCTAAAATTAAATAACGTATTTAAATAAAGGTTTTGAATCGACAACATATAGCCACAATATTCGATTTATGGCGTATTTTAGATTTTAAAGATGTAAATTAATGACAGTAATGAAAAGTGGTTGACCTTTAAATTTGTTGTCAAATATTTATGCATACGTTCAGAAATTTATTTTGCGTAAACTAAAGAGTTAAATATTATGAAGCTAAATAAATATAGGACAATCAAATAAATAATATTCACACTTACTTCTTTTCAAGATAGAATGTCACTTGAAAATGAAAAATCTTTAATAAAATAACACATACAAATAAAAACTGAACTGAACTGAATAAAACAACAATTTTATATAACTGTGGAGAATATTGCAGGGATTCTCAAATTAGGCGTTGCCTGTGTCTTGAGAAACCAGTTAAAATCTCTTTATTAACAAAAAGTAATGGCGTAATATTTTTGGAAAACAGAATAGTGGGGGTGAAATAAGGGATGGAATATTGCATGGATAATCAAACTCGCTAAAGTGTTTAATGTCAAAAATGTATAAGGCACGCTATTTGGATATGGAGAAACGGGATATGATAGAGTGGGAGGTAGGGGAGAGGACTGGGATAGCTGACAGATTTCCATAGTAAAATAATGATTTGAATCAGGAGAGATGGGATAGAATAGAATATAAGGTGGATAAAATGGGACACAAGAATAGGTACAGGATGGGATTGGAATTGGATAAGCAGTTTAGACAACGGCTGTCATATTGATTTTAAACAAAATATGGACTGGAATCTGTATTTGCACCCAGGCGAAGCCGGGCCGGGCCGCTAGTATATATATATATTTTATTGCTTTGAATGGCGAGACGAGCAAGCCGTTCGCCTGATGGTAAGCGATACGACCGCTCATGAACAGTAGCAACATTCCACTGCGCTCGCCATCCTGAGACATAAGATGTTAAGTCTCAATATGTCCAGTAGTTGCTCTGGCTACAATGTCCTTTAATCCGAAACACAACAGTGCATTTAAGCAGTGTTGTTTCACGGGAGAAATAGACTTTGCGGTGGTACCTACCCAGATGGCCTCTCACATATGAGAGACCTACCACCAGTAAAGTATTTAAATGTATCTTAACTTAGAATATTATATTAAATAATGTAATAAATGTATACTTTTTCGATTTGATAATAAGTATTCTTATCAGCACGTTACGTGAAACGAAACGCCTCTTATGTCAAGTTAAAAACATAACGCGTTTGATTTGACATTTGCTTTGGACTTGTACGTAAGAAAGTTTTGAATTATAACTTTTAAAATTAATGTAACTTTTTAAGTACAATGTCACCACCAAGCGAATTAAGTTTTGATGAAATATTGAAGTTTATGTTGGCGCACAATGGCAAGGTGACGAACCATGAACTCGTCAAACATTTTAAAGTGTTTCTTATGAATCCCGACATGAGGGGTAAGTACGTTGTTTGTGGTCGATATGTTGCTGGGTATCATCTGGTACACCTGGATTATGTTACAGATGAAGCGAGGAGCACATTCAAAAAGCATGTTAACGCGTTGGCCATAATAAAAAACCAAAATAATGAGAAATGGCTCATACTCAAGAAAAAATATATGACGAATAACGGTAAAGAGATTGAGGAGCCTAGTGAGAGTAAGAGTGAGTCACCGGCTGTGGCTGCCCCCGAGGTAATGCAAGAGCCCGAACCACCTGCGCCTCAACGCCCGCCTCTGCCCTTACAACTCAATCAAGACTTTAGTATATTGACAAACTTAATACCAAAAACCACACCATCAGTAAGCACGCAAGATATACCTCAAAGTGAGTCTAAAGAGAGCCTGTTGTCTTTACAAAATGAGGAGACTCCACCTAAAGTTCATCCGAGGAAGAGAGCATCGGAAAAGGCTGAAAAAAGGGGCAGCATACCTGGACACGGGCCAAGGTCGTCCATTCCGAACCAAGATACAAGTGATTTAAATGAGACCATGTCACCATTATCATCATCTAAAAGTGAAAGCATATTAATTGACAATGAACACAAAATATCCGTCAAGGAGAGGAAACAAATGTTCAACAGGATGGCATCCGAAAGTGATGTTTTAAAGTCAAACAAACTTAGTAGCAGCTTTGGAGCACAAGTAAGTATGTTTTACATGTTTCTAAATGTTTAAAGAATTGATTGGCTTTAATTTTTTGATAGATAAATTTAACTTTTCAATGACACTAAAGTTTGTGGTTAAAAAAATCTGATATGATTAGAATTTGGCATTAAGTAGATTAGGCTGAACTCAAGTTATATGTTGGACCTGCAAGAAATTCAACAGACTAATGCTATTGTCACCTCTAGGAACTTCTTTAAGGGTGGGTAAGGTAAGGTAAAATTGTGGGCTTATGCACGAATGTAAATAAATGATGGATATTAACATTAATATGAGTGAAATAAAAATAATTTAATATAAATAAAACATACTAGCTTTTTAGTTTATAACTCAAAGGTGTCCATTGAAAGGATTAAAACTTGTCTGATTGATTATTTTGGGCATGTGTAGGGTAAAGCCATTATTTCTGACATTTTCCTTTGTGATTATGTGTCAATGAATAATAACTTATAATCAATATGACATCATCACCATACACTATATTTATTTGAAATATTGTTTCTAACAATAATTTCCAGAGTCCAGGGTATAATTGTTGTAACTTTAATGTACTATTTCTTGTTTAAGTAATTGTTATTTGATGCCCTTTTATTTGTAAGGCTCTATCGCTAGTGGTAAGATATTTGTACCTGGGTAGCTACCATTATACATGATTGTGGATAAACAAACAACTCAGAAACAGATTTCAGAAGTATTTTGTACTGTTTTGAATAATTTGATAGACTTGTGGGAATTGCCTCTAGCTATTGGATATTCTCTATTAGGTACATTGTATTATTCTATTTTATGCCAGTAGAAACAAATGAAAATACTATAAATACCATAATATTCCATTAACGGTAAAAATGAAAATGAGCATGTCATTTCAACGGTATCTTTGGCTTTTTGTTTGAGACTGGTCCACTGCTAGTTGACTCCAACTTTCTTAAGACTGGTTAAGGTTCCAATAATCAATTTTAATTGTATCATCAGGTGTGTGTATTTTTGGATTTTATCTCATGGTATGCACAGTAAAGTCTTAATTGGAAAAGTACTATATGGTTGACTTTTACTAGTCTACACAGCTATACCGCCTCCTTCATGAAACCCAAAAAATCATTGTTATAAATTCCAAAATAGACCTTATAACAAAAGTACATCATCAATTATACTTCTCCTCACTTAAATCATATACCATACACAGCCAGCATTAGTGTTTACCATCAGGCGCAGTGTTATGACTATGCTGTGCCAGTTTAAAGAAAAACCTGTTAATCATGTTAAAAGGTTTTGATTCAAAGAAAAAAAATATTCTACTAAACTAATTTCCATGACATTGTTTTTGACTATTATTGTTTTTTTTTTTATTTCTTTGTGTTCAAAGAAAAATACTATTAAAATAAAACATTTCCGTCTATTAGTATTCATTTTGCTTGTAATATGAGGCAACTATTAGTATTTAAAAGAATATGAGCATAGTCAGAACATCATACTGTCTCTTTCATACACACACACTGTAACGCATATTAAAACTAGTGACATCACTATTTATCTTTTGTATCCCTTTTCTTTTACTCCCAATGGAACATTAAAAACTTTTACAACACTTTTTTTTTGCTAAATGTAGGATATGGATTCACTTTCATAAATAGAATTAGAAATGGTGACAATTACACAATAGTATTGTGTAATGTATTTGAGTAACTATTACTATTAATCCATAAAATAATTATTTTAGTATTGGATAGCCGATATTAGATTAATGCTAAGATATGACGTTTTTTAAGTTCAGCCTGTGTATATAATGTCGGGCAGGCCGGCATAGTTATATTATTATGGGGAATAATTTATTTGGGTAGCATTATGTTTACTATGAAGTTCATTGTTTTCAATATATTGGGTCTATATGAATAAAAAGTCTTTAGTGTTCACATACATTATATAAAACAAACTCTATGGTGACACATTTTTCTTAATATTTCAAATGTAAGTTATAATTACTCGTAATACATACGCAACGAATGGCGATATTGCGGGTTCGGACCCCGCACCGAGACAAATGCTTGTGAAAGTTTTTGTCTCGGATCTGGGTGTTTGCGAGACCGAGAAGTCTCTCGTACTTTCTGATATTCATGGCAAAATTCTTCATTGGTCTTAAAGTAGGGTCCAGGGTTTATGTGAGAGTTACGTACAGAAGCTGGATTTTATATGTTTATTACGCAACTATGAAAAAGTGTTTCCTTGGTAGACACTTTAGATGGTTCTCTCTACTTGTCAGACATATTAAAGCTGATAAATTTCAAAATCACCACAATCCAAACTTCAAAACAGCTGATCATGTTATGCTTATGTTAGAGGCATGCGTAGACAAACTTACAGCTTCTATAGAATGACGAAAGTCTGACAGCCATGGGCTCTAGGGCCCTACTATATTCAACGAAACGAAGTTCGAAACTTCGGATGATCGAAGTTTATATACGATACGAATGTACCTACATATACTTATGGTCGTTATTGACTTATTGTCGTAACCATAAACTTATGGTTACGTTGTACGTTATACAAATTCGAACTTTTACAAAGTAGATACATTCGTATCGTATATAAACTTCGATCGTCCGAAGTTTCGAACTTCGTTTCGGATTTATATAGTAGGGCCCCTAGTCACATATTGTGGCGTGGACCCAACACGATTTTTTATTTATTGGACTTATTGCACTATGACAGCCCACCTGTGCGTTGTTTACCTTGGCCGTAAAATGAGTTATATAATAATAAATTGGGTTGATAACTCGAACTTGCGAACCCCGTTTAGGCAAAGATTTTTTTGCAGTGCTGCCCACTTTACCGTTCCATCATCGATCGGTGACGACCCAAAGAAATAGGTTTTTGCCACCTTCGTTTATAGCTTGATCATGGTGTTGTACTGGGCGGAGGTCTTTATTTTTCTAGATATAACATGTGACATACAACACAACAATTATATTTTTCATTGTTAAAGTAATAGAGCCACGCTGTTGTCAGTCATGGCTCAGCATGAATGGGTACGTCGTCTCACAGGATATGGACATGAAGCGACAGCTTGACTGCCGCATTTCGTTGGGTGTATGTGTGTCGGATGCCCAATACGGTATTGGCAATACCTCTTTCCAATACCTATTTCATCTTTCTTCCCGCTCGCCTCCTGATTCGATGGGCCATCAACAAACCTATTATTGAAGGGTTGTGAATGTTCATAGGCGGCAGTGGACTATTACCATAAGGTGGCCTGTTTAATAGTTTACTAGGACTTTGGTATATGGGTAGTTCTACGATAAGAGGTTTCGAGCCCATAGAAGATGCGGCCAGGGAGAAAAGTTGGATTTTTTTCATGAAAGTGTTAAATTATGCTAATTAACCCATTGATTAACCTTTTCACCCAAGGGCAGGTCACTTCACACATATTTTATTACTTTTTAGAAGGCCAGGGTAAATATCGAGACCAGGGGAGAGATTCGGGCAATGAAATACTGAATAAAATTAATAAAATCAATTTTTATTAAACATTACACTTAACTTTTAATCGGAAAGCGAATTGATCCGCCGGATGAAAGGGTACCCTCCCGGGATGGGCCGCCGGGACCCCACTTCCGGTCACCAACCGGCACGACGGACCCACCCAAGATTATGCGCGGCATGGTGAGGCAGCCTCTCGAGGTGGTTAGCCCCAATTGGGCCCCTGTACTATATCGCGGGTGGCTAGCGGACAACCGCTTCTACGGGTCTCCCTGGTCGGTGGATCAACATTCCTCCCTTCGACAAACGACCGAAAATACCCACACGGTACATCCTCATGCCCTCGAAGAAACCGGAAAACAATTGGCTGATCCCGGAACGCGATCCCCTTACCGAGATCACTATGGCGGTCTTTACGCCTCGTGGACGGTGGTAGCTACCCGGGCGGACACATAAGTCCTACCACCACTAAACTTCAATATACGGTATATTATATATAAATCTGACTTTAGTGACAATATAACTATATTTAAATTACTTTGTGACTACATTATATGATATGTTTTAGCTCCCCTGGCTAGTAAGTCTCTTCCTGGTAATTAACTTGGCAGGGGAAATACGCCAGGGGAAAGATGTTTTCATGATAAATTCAAATATTGTAATCGACGTATAACATTTTTGGTTTAATTAAATATCCCACTTAAATTAGTACACTATTATTGAATAAATGTAATATTACACAAATGAATCAAATCATTAATATAACTTTTATGACTTACCAGGGGAGAGATATAATGACTTTGCGAGACCACTACACCGCACGTACGCGTCGCGACAACTAGCAAAATGGCGGCCTCTAACGGCTCCCTTGTCATTTGTGGCTAACTTCACGTCGTTAGATGTCCTTGAGAGGAATTTGCAATACTTCCGTTTTATTTTTATGTTAGTATTAGTGGAACAAAATTGGCCAGGGTAAAGACACAAAAAATATGGGACAAAATTTAAGTTCAGAAAATATACACAAAAAACATACTTTGTTGGATTTTTTCTTAAAATTATTGTAGTATATTTATTCAAATGCAAACTTACCATGCTTAAGTTTAGAAAGCGATACAAACAAATTAGATACGGCAGTAAGTTTAACTAAAATCGGCAAAGGGACAAGCCAGGGTAGATACTTTTTTGGACTTTGTTGGCAATTTCAGAAAAAAATATAATATTTCAGCATTTAATTGTGACTCTATTCATTGAAGTACATTAAAATGGTGTAATTGATTGTAAACCTTTGGACAATATGGAATAAAAAACCTATTAAATATTGATTGCCGTTCAAGTTACCTCTTATCGTAGAATCACCCATATACAACAATTTGTATTATTTATAGAATGGAATTCTGAATAGAAAAGGGGAGAGCATAATGTTTCCTTTGGTTTTGCTCACTCTTATACGAAATGCGATTACAAAGAATGTCACGTCCATTCGCTTTGGGCCAATACTTGGTCTGCACGGCACACATTTTGAAGTTCGAAACCCATGCATTATTTTAACGATCTAGTTAGAATATTTTGTTGTTGAAGACGTGCCCGATATGGCTTGAACTTGGGCTATAGAAAAAGAAGCGCTATGTTGATAGGATGGAGTTAACCATGCCCTATCTTTACAAAAATACATAAACAGCAGTGTAAATGCACTGTTGTGTTCCGGGATGAAGGATATTGTAGCCAGAGTAACTACTGGATCTATTGAGACTTAACATCTTATGTCTCAGGATGGCAAGCGCAGTGGGATGCCGAGCATTGCTTTGTAATTCAAGGTGTTTGGTTTTGCTACTGTCTATGACCGGTCGTATCTCTTACCATCAGGCGAATCTTAATGAAATATTAATGAAGATTTTTTGACGAACACCCGTGATGTTGTTGGAAGACTAATACTTTCGGTCCTTATTCATGGGCAGTTTATAAACCTATTTTAGGTATCAAATGTTTTCTCTTCTTCGCCCAAATTGAATTCAAAAGTTTATAAAAGGGACAATCCATTCGATAACTAAATGGGTTTATAAACTCTCTATAAATGAGGCTGTTAATGTATGTTGGTAAAAATGCACTGCATCGCATTGCTACGCACTGCTTACTTATAATACTACGTTCTGAGTGGTGTTGCTTCTGTGACGCTAGCCACTAGGCGAAGGACCTGCTCATTTCGTCACCGCATCATAAAAAAAAAACGATGTCGCCAACCAAGGGAGCAAGCAGCTGCCTTAAAAAGATAAATCGTATAATATAGTATGCCTATGTCATAAAGAAAATTGCCGGAACGCTAGAATAAAATTAATAATAGAATAATCCTTGAATAAGGATCTACCAAGTGGTTGTCAGTCATGACTCAGCATCAATGGGCAGGCTCGTTTTAGGCGGTACCACTGTCTCACAGGAGACGGACGTGAAGCAACAGTTTTGCTGTCGCATTTTGTTGGGTGAATGAGATTGCTGGATGCCCAATCCCCTTTTGTTTTCCCATCCTTTTCCCTTCCCGTTCTCGTCCCGATGTGATGTGGGCCGGTAACACATCGATGAGCTTTAAGATGACTATTATGACTGTTAGTGTTATATTTTTAATATTTTAGTTGACTCATCACTTATTGTGGATATTGTCAGCGCAGAATTCATTTTATACACTTCCTTATCTTTTAACTCTTATCTTGATTGATAAGCATGACATCATCCTAGCCGCGTCGGACAAAATGTTGCCAGATGTTTTTTCGTTAAAACCTTTTTTGTATTGTTATCTGTTAAGATGATTAATGGATTTATGTACTTTAAAATGTATTTTTGCATTTGCTTTGTGAAATTGATTATATTTTGCAAAATAGTTTTTGGACTAAAACAGTTTCGATAGACTGCTACGCACATGTAGCTCTATAGGTTTGAGTGTCATGTCGTTAGTCTCTAACGGCTGTGTAACCTTATCGGGTCATCTGTGTATAAATACTTCGGATAAATATTTATAAGATAATAAATCACCGAGGACGGGCGTTATGAATCGATAATCACTGAATGAAAATGCCATTTGAAATACATATTTGCATTGACAGTTTGAATCGGAAAGATCAATAGAAATTATAGTTTGTCTATGTGAATATTTCAACTCGTCGCGACTTCCTTTTTAACCGACTTCAAAAAAAGGAGGAGGTTCTCAATTCGACTGTATGTTGCTTTTTTGTTAATTAAAGTAGAATTCGGGTATCGGCACACCTAGGCCTCGATTTAGTGTTTGAAATCTTGGGATAGCTGCCTCATATAGTATAATTTTATTTATAATTTACCTTTTGCTTCTCATTAACGAGATATGAAATTAATTTTCTTTGTTAAAATAAGTTACAAAATATTAAGCCTGGTGTTGGTAGGATATTCCTTTCCGCCCGAGGCAACTGTTCACAACTGAGGAAAGTCTTGCGATGCACGCGAGTTTGACGTGTTTTTATTTCAGTTTGAGAATTTCCGATTTTGGGACAGCCTGATCTGCGTACTTTAATAGGTACATACATATATGAACTCACGCCTTTTTCCCAGTAGAGGTACGCAGAGGTGCTACCAGGAAACCCAAGTTTCGCCTTGTGTGTCCCATCTCACGATTTGATAGGGGTTAACCTATTGCCATATCGGGTACAAATTTGTGACTTCGGGCTGATAATGAGTAGAAAAATCCAATATCACTTTGACCGACCCGGGATTCGAAACCGAGACCTCAGCGTTGTATCTAATCATAGCGTAGATCCACCGATCCGCAGATATAATAATAATAAAATAAAAAATTACTCCCGCTTATAATACCGCTCTGAATTCTGAAGTTTTATCAAGATTATACAGAAATTACCATCAGGTGCACTTTTGTGCTGTTATAAAAAATAACTAATGTGTGATTATTTCTCAAACTAGGCCGATTTGTGACTTATTCTAATCATCAGGTCACTGTGTTTTTGTAAATAATGATAAATTGAAAAATGTATTAATATTCTTATCTATATTAATCACTTAACTTGGTCGTTAGCCTAATTAGTGAGGAAAACAATATCCCGCCTACTTCACAACTTAGAAGAGGTCAAGTGACTGCTGTTCAATTTTAACAGCAATATTTTTTACTAACAAGCTCAAAAATATTTACTAATATCTTTGGTGAATCGGCTTAGTGGAGTAATTATAAGTGTTTAGGGTCCGCGCCGCTTGCTCGCCAAGCACCTGTTTCGGACGTCTGACAATCATTAACAAATATTTTGGCCATCAACTATGCCATAAAGAACTAAATTAGGTATCGTTAGCAAAAAATGTATTTGGGTCAGAGCAGCCAACGAATGTTTCGTATTTGAATTAAATGTAAATAAAATGTAAACATACCTATCTTTGTCCAAACTGCACGCAGGTTGACATTTTTCCGGTTTTGAAATTTTAATCAATCGCTATAAAATTATATACATTGATATTCACACAGACGTACGTTAGATTTAGAGCGATAAAGTTAATAATTACTAGTTTGTCATTGAATGTTCGCGTGGATCCAAAGGTCTACTTTATATTGACCCTCAATAAATGTTTCATTATCTGAATACTCATAAACAGGGTAATTATTATCATTCAACCTTTAAACGCTTACAAAGGCCAACAGCAAATAACTAAAATACCACTTTTGAATTTTGTTATCTGCTCTAATAAAAGTGTTTTGAATATTAAATTGTTGCGTCGCAGTGCGGGTAAAAGTTTCCTGCGCGTCGACACCTGGTGCAGCTAATTGAATTGTAAAACCTTCGTCATGGCCCTTTGGCGGACAGAATGATGTCGAATATGATTATTATCGATAATAATTTTAGTGATCGCGCCGGGATATCGGAAAGGAACGGGAAACTGCTAATGTTTATACGTTTAAACACACCTTTAAACTTTAAATAGAAGTCTTTATCGCCGATAAAGTATCGACGGTGCTTGATATGTAAAATTTTAAAATTGCTCGCGTCGGTTACTAAGCGGACAGTTTTCATTACACCCAAAGGGCACATTTGAGGACTGGAAGGGGATGTTGCGAGAGCAAAAATTTATTTAATAATAATTTCGGTGCTATTGGAGCGGGGCACAGGGCTACCCCTTGTTGGGGAAGCTTACATGGCTCTAACAAGCAACGCGCCTAATGACAAATATTAGCGTGCGTGGTGTACGACTCCGCTCACCTAATGGACTTTACAATTGCTTTATACTTCGTACTCCACAATGTCGACTATTAAAAGGAGGAGAGGCAGCATTAACTGTTGTGTAAAAGCATGTATTTATATGTTCGTACTAAACAGGGATTTCCTGTAACTTTGCTATATGATTTTTTTATATCAATTCTTTATAGGAGGATCGATATTCGTCTGTATAGCGCAACTCCGATTTAGATGGTGCGCGGTTAAATTTAATTACATATATTCAAGTTACTAATTGTAATTGGACTTTCAACCCAAAGATGCAGTATGGAACAGTAAATACCAAATGAAATGGTACTTAAATCAATATAATTTTGCGTTGTGCTTAAAGTAGAGGTGATTTCAAAACGGTATTCTATTTTCTCGCAATATGGTTTTTATCTTAAAAAATGCGTTTAGATATTCTCAAAATTCAACTACTCGTTACAATTATGTTAAAAGGTCTAAGAATCTTTAGCAAGGTATTTGAGCAAAAACTTGTTAAACTGAACTTTATTGCAATGGCACAGGTCAAAAGTCCACCACGACAACAATGACACAGGAAGTCGCTGGATGCAAGTCGCTTCCAACAGGTTGAGGTTGATTCTTGTGGGAGGCCTATGTTCAGCAGACTTCCTGTGGCTGAAATGATGATGATGGTGATGACTGACAGCCAACTGTGGAAGTGGTTTAAACAATATAGAGATTAATATATACTGTGCTCAACGTCTTTCAACGACAACTTACAGTGAAAAGCAAAAATGTAAAAAAAAAATAAAGTCTACTTCAAAACAATAATGTTATTACAAAAAGTAAAAACTTTTGAAACAAAAAATATATAAAAACGCTGAGAATAACGACGGACGCTCCGCAGTTGGTACCTACTTCATATTGTAACACATTAAGTATTCGAAAATAATTATTCTTTACTGTGTAATGGCTTTGTTTTATTTTGTTTTCGGTTTTTTTTATATACAATCTTACCTTCATCAATCTTGATACGCCACCATTGATAGTTCATTTAACGGTGTATTAATTATTGGAGACATTTGACTTTGGCAATTAGTCCTGTTGCAATCTTTCAAACGGGATCCAGACGAGTTTGTCACACGGGCATTCACATACGTCACGAAACGTAATAAATAATAAATGAACGATCCGTTTCTCACTAATATGCCACATTGCCACCCGTCCGAGTGAGATCCCCAACCATAAATCAACACTGAAATAGACCGACGATGTATGCATACACTTCCGCTCGTCAATTGGTATTATAAAAAAAGTTGAGATTTTTATGAAAGTGTTGTCCTCTTTCACTGTGAGACGCAATAAAAATGCTTTAATTTGGAGTGTTTACAATTTTATACTTTATTTTTATCGCTTCCTTTGAATAATACTTGGGTTTAAATTTATGGTATTATCGTTACGAGTGATTTAAATTTTACAAAACAAATAAACAGTTTAGCAGTTGCGTTTCATTTGGTGAGCGAATTACCGTAGGGTCAAGCTCTAGTGGTAGGATATTTAAATCTGCCCGGATCACGAATACCCTATCACGTTTCCCGCGTATTAGGTTCAGAATGAGTAGTTTTCAAACAGATGAACATTATTGTGTTGGCTGGCGAGAGATAACCATATATTGTCAAGTCACTGCCATTTTTTTCGGTAAATATAGCAGTATTTTATTTATTTTATTTATTTACAGAAAATATAACATCTTAACAGCCGAGGCCAATACGACGCTATATCAAATAAAAGAAAATAGCTCTAAGACTAAACATATGAAATTAAAAATAAATAAAACAATAAACATTAATAATAAAATTAAACAATTCAAACAAAAATAAAAATTTTAACAATAGAAATATAATTATTATATAGTATTGTTTTTAAATAATTATTATAGTATTGTTCAACATCCATTCGTATGAAATTTCACGTGGATCCTTATCACATCCATTTTTTTTATTTCCTGTTAACACATCTTTAACGTATTCTTCTAGTCGATTCATCAATCACTCATGCCAAATTATGGAAAGAAAATAACCATTCCAAAGTAATATTGCGATTAGATAAGTCTAAATATTTTTAACATTGTTATTTTTTACATATATTTAATCCCGATGCAATTAGAAATCATAATATAATAATTAACGCCTTTAAAGTTCTAAAAAAATATGAATAAATCAATAAGTTTTTGTTTAAAATGTTTCGTAACATAGTTTAGTCCTTTAACGAACTAATTAACTAGTTGTCCAACAAACAAATCTCATTCTAAATGTTTTTATCTCAACTCTTATACCGGTATTTTAGCGTTTCGCGTGCATACAAAAGATACGAATAGGAAAGGATTTATGTTATTTGGAAATATACGACTGATGAAGCTATGAACATAATTATCGGTTTTTTTTTAAATGATTTTGTTAATTTATAAATCTTAGCCAAACATAATTTCACGAATGCCCCTCCGAAGAAATCGGTAGATGTGCCACCCAGCGTCACCGACCATGGTAGGGAGTATCTATTACAGGCAAAAATTAGGATATTGAAACCAAAAAATAACATAGATTGTAAAATCTGAGCATACAACCCTAAACTCACAGCTCATAGGTACTGTCATAACACTAATGAGTCATATCCATAAATAAAGTTAATTAATCGAAAATATGTTTTATTTGCGTATTGATTTTTTATAAGGATTACGTTAAATAGTCTTTGTACTTAGTTGGCTAGCTAGGCTATAGGCAAAACAAGATGAGGCTTAATTGTGTAACTTAGGGCTCATCATATACATTACATTAGGTACCATAATCACATCCTTATTCCCTTGCCTAGCATCAGAATAATTTTCATAAAGCTCGCACCTAGTGCCGGTTCTCATTGTAATATCTGAAAGTCACTGGGAACTTACCAGCCACCGGATGGGATTCATACAATAAAAATAGGATAGTATTATAATTTTATGTTTGACCCGTAATGTTAATATTGTCGTCATTATTCATAACGTATAGTGTATTGAATAGTGGCTCGTGACTCGCGGTCGATTGTCGCCCGACAATTACTGTCGTGTGGACTCCAAAGCGCACGTGCGCTATTAATTCACTAAAAAATGGTCATTCGTGCTTTGCGCTGACCATGTTGTCGATTTGAATTTAGCTTCAATACGACCTGCCTGCTAATTATCACTCGCGACGCCTCCATACCCGACCATCATGTAGCGTCATTCGAACACAGACGAACCTCTAATAGAATAAATGAAGAAGCTAGTTTAATCTCATGCTGAGTTTTAAAACTTCTCAGTAGTGCGCTAAACGCGAGATTCAATTCGGTTTTAGTGTCTAAACAGCCAGTAAACTCGTTTATTGCCCCGTCCAGCCCATTCTGCGTTTAATTTTAGGTCTACTTATTCGCATCATTAAAAGCTCAAGTGTTTTCGTTGATGACTTCGAATGGGACCGTGGACAAATAACTTAACCATCGGTTACTTGTTTTATCTCTTTGTAATTATTTTACCAATTAACTGTCTCTTACTAAAGCCATTATCTTTTACGAGGTCTCTTTATATCGCTCTCTATTGTTTAATTGTGTTTCCTGTGCGCCGCAATAAATCCTTCAAAGAGGTAGCGAAAATAAGCTTCGGTTTAAGTGTACGTCATCGGCGCTTTGTATAAAGGCAGTTATTATGCACGATGAGGCAGATAAGGTGGCACGGTCGGTTGCGGGCTGGCAGGAAAATATGACCGATTTCATTGTTCTCTCTGCTATTCTGATCTGAGAATCACTTGCGGCCATCAACAACGCGGATGCCACATTTAACGAGCCTTGTCGAAGTAATGGAAAATAGGAACGGATGAATTAGCCATCAGCAATTGCAATAAGAACAAAACAACGCGACGTACATGCCGCGTGGGGATAAAACAATTGAACCTTTATGACGAATGCATCTGCGAAAGTAGGAACTGGTTGTACATTCTGCATGCCGCGCAAAAAGAACGCCTCGAAACCTATCCCATTGCGCTTCGGACCGAAAAACGTTTCGACCAAGGTAGGCGCCGTGGTCTCGATAAAATCTTATCTCTCATCGACTTTTCATTCTTTATGTCTGCTAACTGGCGCAATAAACATATAACCTTGATTAATTAAAACATTACTGACGTCGGTTAGGTGAGGTTTTATAAGAAACAGCGTAGCTTTAGTTGAAAATTAGGAGTGAATGAAACATATCGATCGTTAGCGCCAGTCGTGATAATGCAGCTCTGCGAGGGACCACAACTCGTACGCCGTACGCCGCCGTCCTGTAGCGAATCCAGTCCCATAATATCTTAGGCCTTCCACACTTGTTGATATCAAGTATTTTTCCCTTTATCATTCTATCTAGCATTTAATGTGGTTATGTCTAATATGTTTCAATTGGGAGCGTATTCATCTGTTGACGTAATAATAAAAAAGCAAAGAAAATCTTGACAAGATTTTTTTATGTTAGAGAATGTTAATGTTTTGTTTCATGCTTATTAAAAACCTGGAAAAATATTACAGTAGTATTTGGCACAAGGTGGTCAGACGACCTGGTAAAGGTCGCGGGACGTCGCTGGATGCAAGCTGCCTCCAACAGGTCTCTGTGGAAATCATTGGGGGAGGCCTATGTTCAGCAGTGGACTTCCTTTGGCTGATGGATGGATGGATTTGGCACATACAAAATACAAATATATATGTATGCAAACACTTCTTTGGTTTAAAACCATATGTGGTTTCATTCTATATCTTAATTAGACGCCGGTACTACCGATTCATATTCATTAGAACTAATATCAATAAAGCAGACTACAACGGACTGTTTAGTACTAATTCAATACGTAATACTAATTAATTTAGCGTTATATCATAATGTCAGTCATATGTACATGTCGCATGCATAAGACTTGGGCAAGTCTGTCTCGATTTAGGACTTTTTAATTGTTCCTAAGGCAAAACCAAAAAACTAACAACAAACATAATCTTATTATTAAATCAAACACATCACATTAAGGATGTTATCTTGTCAATATCGAAGTCCCTAACAGTGAGGCCAATAGTGTAGACATAAATATGTAACGACAGGTGGTAAAGTGGTCATGCTGTGCAACGCACGCCCAGTGCACCGGCGACATGCATTGTAACTTCGTCAATACATTACACAAAAATGAACTGTATTATATGTTACTTACGGTTTTTAATTACGTCCCACCATTCAAATTACTTATGATCTATACAATCCGACATTAATTGCAGCGCAAGCCTGAAGACGGGAGAATTCGAATTTATTGACCATTAATTCAAAATATTATTTTCACAATATAAGTACTCATTTATTAATTTTGAAATATTAGGTTCCGATTAATTTATATGTGTCGTTAAGATATTTATTATGTATGTAAATATCGTCTTTATTTATAATCCTAATCTTTTGTTTTCAGACGTTAAGTATGTTTGTGTACATCGTTTAATAAATTGTTTGCTATGAATGAACACGCTCGAACTTTACGCATACGAAATACTCCGTCGAACAGTGAATCCGTTTTAACCATGCTATGTGTGTTTGTTCGCAGGGGGTGGACGAGGAAGATAGAGTGTCTGTAAGTATGCTCGTTTGTCTCACGTCTTTGTAATTGAGTATGGTTATTAAGGAAAAATAATTTCAGCTCGATCAGAAAAGTGAGACAGATCCGTTGGACTCGAAGCAGAAGCAGTGGATACTGTGTGCGGCTCGGGGCGAGTACCATGCTCTCGCCAAGATGTGCAAGGAAAATGCCAAGCTTGTCAAGACAAAGGTAAGTGGCTCAGTATAATTTAATTAATGGCACGGCACTTAGGTACATACTGTATCAAGGCAATTTTTCTGGTAGCAAGAAACTTTTGGAAAAATTTATGTCTTTAAAATAATTTGACGCAACGTGCAACGTTCAATTGAAAAGCGTCAAAGCTTAGCAAATATTTGGGTGAACGGGATCAAATTCACTGAAAGTTTAAAAGGAGACTTCTTGAAAAAAGTGATAAACGGTAACGGATGTAGTTGTCTCATATCCTTGGGTTTTTAGGCGTTATTTAACGCCGAGTGAGAGCACATGTCCAAAAGGTGTGCTTCTAATTGGGTCTCGGGGAGCGCGGCCGGCGCCGGCCCGCGCCGCCCTCGCCCCCCGCGCAGCGCTTGCTATCTTGACATATCTCCGGACGTAGTCCCTTGTTTTATTTTACGAGCCATCTCTCAAAACCCGTCTTTTTTCTATCATACTATTACGTTTATGCCGTTTCAACTCGCGCACTTGATATATCGCCGTCATATAAAACCGAGGGTTCGCTAATTCTGATGAACATTCCGCTGATTTATACGATTACGATTAGTAAATTACAATGGCTCCGGTCGGTCGAGTTTATTCCAGGGAATGTTCCAATAACTTGAAATAGTTCTCATTTCGCAATTAACTTTGATAGAATAGACGATGTTGACGTACAAATTGTTTCATTTGATGTTCACTCTGTCCATTTGCATTCGGTACATGTGGACGAATTCCGTTAAACTTGAGATAATTAAATATTTTTATTAGTCTTAATGCGTGGCCCCAGTTCCCCACTGGAATCTGTCGTCGTGTCATCGCATTGATTACCGAGTACATTACTTTTATGGAATACGCAATAAAAAGGGTAATGATAGCCTTCTCTTTTATTGATTCGTTGTAAATCAAGGGTCGACGCAATTGGATTTGAATTTTATTGGCATCCTCTCGTAGGTATGTGAATAGTTGTTAACAGAGCTTAATGAGAATTATTCGTGGTCGTTTATAAAAAGGGGTCGCCCTCCAATCGCAGTGCCTACAAACAATTCCCTGTCCGAGGTGTATTTTGTATGCAGTGACACATAATGTGAATATGTGTTTGACGGCGTTTGCGCATGCGCACGGCACAGCGGCACCGCGGACATGTGCTTCAGGACGTTGAAGGGCTATTTTGATTTTCTTCTATCCGTTTCTCGGGCTAATAAAGCCACTGTAAATATTGTCAGACAATATGTAACACGTGTTTGCTACTACGGCGTGCTGCTCGACATTTGTCGTCTTTCCTCTAAAAAACACTTTGATGCTTATTTTCGTATTTGCCCGACTTGATGATTGAATTATAGATTTGTGGAAATATCTCTGTGTGTGGGTTCTTATGATATTTTTTTTGTAGGTCCCGCTTGTATCTCTTTCGAATGGCATATTTAAATGTCATCGTTGCTTCCTATCTAAAAGAGTTGAGCTTAAATATTTACACATTAATAACCTCAATGATGATTAGTCCTGATAAATTAGTGAATTTTATTATTTTTTTAACACTTCATGACTTTCTCGTTTACACTTTGTTAATCTTGAATAATTATCTGCGCGAGACACATGAAAGCATACAACAGTCGTTGCAATAAATAATAAAATTTTCATTTTATAACAGAGGAATAATTTTAATACTTTATCGGTTGGCCTTTAGAAAACTTATATATAGTCTAAAGGTGACTGTCTGAGCTGGTGAAAATATTTGAATAATGCTCTATCTTTGCTAAAGCCGTTGTGTACAAACAAATCTGCAAACAGAGATCTTTGTTATGCATTTTTACCTGAATTCCCCAATGGCTTTAGTCTTTCGAACAACAGTGTCCCTTTGGTATTATAAGGTGAGATAACGTGATTACAGATAGAATCTCATTTCTGTGGATGCTGCCGTGACTCACTGCGTGTAATATTAGGTACATATTTTTTTTTCAAATAAGATAGTGATTTTGACAATACATTACCAAATGTTAATTTCGTACAAAATATTGTGTCGTAATGTTTAAATATACAACTACATTTAAATGCAGTATAGCAAAACAGTAAATGTCAGTGAAAAACGAATTTCAGAATAGCGTTCCTAGATTTATTTCCTAGAAGCTCCAGTCGCAAAGAGCAGAGCTGCTGTGAAATATTTTCAAGTTCCTAGGAAATGTGACGCTACTGTTTCCTAGTACAATTGTAAACTACAAATTTATTCTACAACGTACTTCGTACTTTTCAACCTTAACATATTATAATAATATATTGTGGTATATTTAATGTGATATTTAGGTACAACTAAAATCAAATTCAAATGAGTCGTAAAAAACGTGTCATATAATGTCTGGATGAATCCGAGCTTAGTTGGTGATCCTCCTAAAAGCAATCGGATGATATTTAATTGTTCACTAACGATCATGTAATTGTGTTGATAAAGATTTGTTTAGTCAGTAAAAACAAAACAAAACCCGACGTTATTATTCTTGATTTACGAGCATTCGATTTCGACCGGGGCGGAGTTGGTGATCCAAGTAATTAAATCCAAATCACTTGATGTTACTTGCCATGCCAACAGTTATATTGATACGATCCAATAATGGTATTGTTAATTACATTTATGTCGGGTTATATAACAACAATATACCTATCGTCTTTAATTTCAATTGATACTTACGGGTTTTATAATTTTATATGCCCGTTAAATATCATTTAAGACGTAACTATAATAAATTATTTAGTTTGGCATGTTCTAATTGGTCGCTTTGGGAGCAATAACAAAAGTGTTTTTTTTTTCATGGCGCCCGCTCCTAGCCGTGGTGTAATATTACATGTTAGAAAAAACATTTCCAAATATTCGTCTAAAGTTTCGTTTGCACGCGCTATTAAAGCCGCATTGGCGATGGGAGTGTCGTCGCGGAAAGCAATTTAAGTCCTGATTTATTCCGGTGCAAAGCATCGGCTCCGTTGACATCGTTCAGTCCTAATTAAGACAGTGATTTTCTCAATGATTTATCTGCATTTGAATTTACTACATGCTCCGTGCATGGTGCCATTTAATTGACCATTGGAACTAGTTCCAGATCAATGTCGCAGTATGACATCGGTCGAGGGAAATTAGCCGAGTATGTTTCATTAGCGACGTTTGAGAATGCACTGTCAATGAGCAAGTGTACATTTTTATAAGCGTTAAACATTTAGCGGAGTGGTGCGGCACGTCTCGCGGGAATCGATTCCCGGACGAACTCGTTTGTTACGGTCGCTTGTTACTTTGTGAATTGAAGCACGACGGCAAGAACTTTGGTGTATTGTTTTTTTGATCGTTTCCAATGGGTGTGCTAAGTTCTCGAATGTGTCGAGCGGCGCCACGCCGGTGCAACCCGAGATTTGAGGCGCGCCTCGCCTCATTTGACCCGTCCGAAGACGGCATGCGCCATTGTTTAGCTACGCATGTCGAACACACGTCGGCCCAATAACGTTTTCTATTATATGTTTTTGTATGTCATTCAAGACATCGATAGTTTTTAGTTTATTGGGGCGTTGTTTGAGCAACACCCCTAAATTTTTAAGTGAAAATTGTGGTTTATTTTTATGCTATATGTTTTTGTTAGAAAAAGTTCTTACAAGTTAAAATTATTTAACATTTGCTTATTAGAGTGATGAATATAAATTTCGTTTGTTACTTATTAGCTTACTTTTGCTCAATAAAAGCTCTGAGATCTGTCAGTTTATAATAATTGTTATTGCGGATACTTTTATCTTTAATTTATATTTCCGTTCTTTTGAACGTAAGTTGTTAATTTATTAGTCACTGAGTTGTTTCGCGTGCACTGCTAATGACTAAATACAATTTGTATTTTAAAGATTTATGGTACAAAGTCATACATTTACTGAAGATCAACACCCATAATTATGTAATTTAAATATTAGATTATTGTACATTCTACCTAGGTGAAACGCGAAAACTTATCAATTGTAAAATTAAACAAAGTTTGCTACGGCGAGGGAAGAAATGGGTGTAAAAATATATTTCTCTTGGGTAATTGAATCTGTATCGATTATGATGCCAAAAAATCGAACTTTTCCGTGATTTTATTTGTTTAAATTAACCAACATGTACAAACGTTAAGTTTGCTCACAAAGATTACCTTAGGGGTGGTTGAAAATGTTAATATTGGAGTAACTACTTTAACGGTTTGCAGTAATTAAAGCTGGTAACAAAACTGCCTGGGTACTTAGATTTATGATAAATCAATATTACTAACGAAATCAAACAGCATAATAAAAAAAATAACGTATTCTGTATTACTACACTATTCGATAAGATTGCTAATGAAGATCAAATTCTTGGAAGTTATGTCATACAGCAAAATAAAGGAAAGGGGTTCTAATTTGGCAATCCACGCCCACTTAAAAAATCACCTATTATAAAAATATGTGATATATTCGCTTTTAAATGCTATACCTCTATTAAACCCGCGAACGAATTTCCTGGTAACGTTTATCCTAACAGTTGTTCCCTGAAATCACGTCACGCATCGCTCATTCGTCTAACAGTGACTTAAGATTATTTTTACCTTGAGCATACTTGACTCCTATGGACTATTTTATTTGCATACTTTTACGTTAACCCACATGCCTATCGGTTCTACAGGAAATAGGATTTTTTGCGGTAAAAATGTTGTCAACTCTCGTACCATAAAATCTAGGCACTGTTCTCGCGAAGACCAGCCCTTCTATGGAACTATGGGATGACCCAACATTAAATACCAACGACTTAATTTGCAACCATAAGTCCACACGTGTGTCTGAAGCGGAATTGCGTAACGTTTAAGCTAGATTTTATTTTATTGACTACTTTATCTACGAGTATACTTATAATAATATTATAAAGAGGAAAGATTTGATTGTTTGCATACTATCATTACATCTAAAACTACGAAACAGATTATCCCTGATGAACATAGGCGATTTTTTTTTTAATTGTTACTGTCCTTGTCTGGACCGCTAGTGTTAAATATTTTTAGCGGAATATTTATTTGAATATTTCTGATCAACACAAGTTGAAGCGGTGATGCATCAAAGGACAAACTTACAATTGCACTTTCAAATTTATTATAGCTATTACCATGACATTCCTCAGTAATAGAATTTAAACAGATAAGGATTTAAACGTTTAGTGCATCTATGTATCCGCCCTGAGTTGCATGCTGAATATTTTCGAGGCTGGATAGAGAAACTTTGTCGTTTCGATCGCATCGCAGGGACTGTAGGTTGGTTGATAACAAGCAGGTCGACCGGCTTCCATTCCCGAGGGACATGGGACTATATGGAATCTCCATTTTATTTGTAAGATATACTGAGGGTACCGTGTTGATTCAATCTATACATACAATAATTTTGATCGGTGTAATCACATTGTAGATATATGATGAACTAAACTGGCATTGCTAGATTTTTTGTCTGTGCCTTTATGAGCGCTAATCTCAGAAACGGCTGAACCAATTTAGCTTAATTTTTGTATGGAGTTCGCTGACAGCCTAGTAGAATAACATATTATGGGAAGATCTTTAGCCGAAAATGTAGTGTTCCCATGGGATGAGCTAGGAACTCTTACATATTTGTTACTTCTTCAAACTGAAAAGAATTTGAAAGGTCAGGATTACATGCCTGGAGTAATCTTACAGAATAAGACGGGATAGGACGGGATATAAATGGACGAGGGTGGAAGTTATATTAAGTACAAATATAAACAAAACAGCACGCGATGTAATATGTTGCCGATGTAGTCTAGACTCAAAAAGTATCTGCATCAGCCGGGCCGGACCGCTGTTCAATAATATGAACAGTTGTTTAAAAACTGCAGCATAATAATATAAAATTTCTATCTTTTGCTTCTAACTGTCCTAGTGGATAACGATATTGATTGACAATTATTTCAGTTTGGTTTAAAAAGATATGGTGTTATAATCTCTCTGATCACATAAATTTCTTCACAACCCGTACTCGTATACAAATATGCCTATCCTGGTTTCTAACTTTTTCTTAATGATCTAGGTTACATAATTGTAACAGTTTTTAAATCTGAATTTATTACAATAAAATCTAACCCAAGTATTAGGAAGTGAAAAATCATCACTGGATGCAGTACGCTAAAACGGGTAGATGTAGAGGTCCTTGGAGGAGGCCTTTACTCAGCATTAGACTTCTTGAGGTTTAAGAGAGAAATCATCACCACCTTTATTCACCACCAAGAACTTATAAAAATTACTTAAGTACAGGTAAATTTATGCAAATAAATGGTCCTAAATTCCAATTGGAAACAATTGATGCATCATTCACCTTTAAATTTGAATTAGGAAAGAGTTGACTGAACAGTCTGCGTTTGATTTGGGGCGGGATGTATAGGAGATATTGTCAGATGCTCAATACATGGACACGAAGAAAGTTATTTAATTAGGTTCAAAATAAAGCAGCGATCACAGCAAATCGAAGATATGTAAATGGGTTTGTGGGTAAGTAACTGTTCGGTGCGAGTGTGGCGACCTAACCACGCAGCATAACGCACTTGCGCCCGTGTGCAAGTCACTCTCACAATAAGTGATTTCCAACACGCTGACTCAGCGTTTCTGTAATGGTTGTTTGTTTAGTGGTTCTACCTTACTCGTGTATCGACCTAATCATATATGCCCATAGTTTTGTTTTTATATTGTCGTTTCATTATAGAGTTCATGGGCGTGTGATGTCGGGCGCAATCAAATTTGAAAGGAGACAGGTTAGCAATCGTGCTGGTTTAGTAATTTGGTTCTGGCGCCACGAGGTGTTGGCACTGCTCGATTGAATGTTTTATCATTGGCATGTCTTTTGTTTTCTGTTTAGTTTTAATGTTTTTGGTTTTGTTTCAGTAAATGATTGTTCCTTCCGGCGCATCGTGGAATATTAATGATTCTATGATGTTTTGTATTTTGCTCTTAATATTTTCAATAAGTAGAACCTAACTTTGATCATTCCCATATTAATAAGATATAATATTTCCGGGTCTGCAATTCTGAAGATATATGAGAAAAGATTTTATGTATAGACTATATTAATATGATAGAACCTAATACAATGACTATTGGAATTTTTGTTCGTTTCCCTGTTTGGCAGTGTTTTGGAGCTCGCTTATGTCAGAAACGCCAAATTTTCCGTAAACTTGGTATGGAGGTAGTGGACACACTGAGTTAACACGTAGGTTACTTTTTATCCCAAAAAATGTAGTGTTCTTTTAGATACAAACACCTTCCTTTTCTTCCTCTTTCAAACACAAAGGGATGGGATGGTCCAGAAGCAAAAGTATTACATGCCTTGCATCGTGGAATAGTTTGAGATGGGATATAACGGGAAGTAACGGAGAAAGCAGTATAGGCTCTGGCATCTTATTGAGTTTTGTTATAAATACTTAAAACAGTTTGCGAAATAATATGTAGACGGGATTCAAAAGTATTTGCGCTGGGGCAGTGCGGGGCAGGATCGGCGGCTTGTAAGAATTATAAAAATAAAATATTCAAAATTTTTATATCCACCATATATGAAATATTTAGCGTAAATATTGTCACATGTTTTATGAATAGCCTAGGGCAAACGAGTACAATTATTTCGAATTTCAAATATGACTCATATTGGAGTATAAATTAATTTTCGATTGGCTTCACGAGGTCTTCCCGCGGGCGCAGGCGTTGTTACCCAAATACAGGCCAGTTTGTTGTTGCAAAATACGAAAGCATGCTTATTGAAATTCAGCATGGAAGGGATAATGAAGGCGGACGCTCGCCCTGCCGATCCGTCGACGTGTTGTGAAGATTACGTAAAAACTAACCCCCGTTTGACACATGTTAATGTATAAAGCTATTATTGCAACGCCTTTGGTTATAAGAAGGCTGGGATTACCAGAAATTAGTATAAAATTGTGGAATATTGCTGGATATAGGCCGCTTCAAACTGATTGTGCTGGTAATTTTTGAGAAAGGTTTTTTATTGAGTATTTTGGAATCCCTGTTGTTATAAATGATGACAAGCTCTAAAACCTTGATGTTTTGAGTTGATGAATTTTTAGTCATTAGTGTTATACGTATAAATTTATTCTTTTCACACCCTATAACCTTCCAATTCTTTAGTTCTGTAATAATTATATACTGGTGTATTGTGTATATTGATGGACCACAGTGACTTCTTAATACCAACCGATGGCCTGCTTACTTAAGTATTTGTTAGCCGTACCGTAAACATATAAGTTTATATTTTAAAGAGCATTTTTTTTTTTGAAATGCTTCATAAAAAAGTTTAGTTGAACGAGTATCTAAATTATTTGATTATTTATAAATGTTAAATGTATTGTACAGTATATAATGTTCATGAACATAATGTTGTTTCGATATGTGATAATAATATAAGTGTTGTGTACTCCTTTAAGTGGTTTATGCATCAGAATGTAACTATAGTAAAGAATGTCTTAGTTGTGATAATGTATATACCGTTGGAGAACCTGAATTTAATAAAATAAAATAATACAATATGTGTTCAAAGAAATAATATCTGTTATATGTAGCAAAAGTCAGACATATTTTGAAATGAAATTAGTAATCAAATTCTCTGATATTATTGCACAAATAAAATAAAGTGAAATCGCAATAAAAAATAAACGAACTATTTATTTGATTCATTTTTGTATCAGGATATTCTATTGGCTTAGAATAATTTGTAAACATGGGTTACTTAGTTTTATTATAGCCTAAATAGATTAGACAATTTTCAAACGAGACTAAATGGATATAAACATATTAATTGGCGTATAATAATGCTACCTCTAAATCAATTAGTAAAAACTGGCCTCGTAAAAATATGCGCTCTAATTGGATTTTATTACGGATCAATTAACAACGGATTGATTTGAGATGAATTCAATTAAATATTATATTACAAGTGGTATCTTTGCATGCGTACGCCGTTAATGTTAATATTTGTAACCTGTTATTTCCTCTGACGCGTTGTAATACTTCCACGTACTGCACTTTAATTAATTTCCTGAAAACAAAACCGCAGGCTCGCCTCAAACACATTCACTAAACCGACGTTTATAAGAACTGAAACAGTTTTAACCGCCCAAGTTATATTTATATTCGAATTGGCCGACCGTTGCATAACATTATTATCATTACTAAATAAAATAAATATAAAGAACTCATTTGAATTACAAATTCAAATCACTAGAAAACAAGTTCTCATTATAATGGTGCCTAATTAGTTACTAAGGTGAATAGTTAACGCGCAAGAGGAAAACGTTAGTGAAAAAAATATTAATGATCATTTCAACTCTTTAAAATACTCGTTTTTACACATACTTAACAACTAGTTTATTGCGTGGTGCGCTCACATATGCCAAATTGGGATAGAATATCTAAATTTTATTTAGATGTAAACTTTTTTTGTGGCTTGCATAATGTGAGACGTCATTTTATAATCGCACTTCACTCGTTTATGAAATGCCGTGACTTTAACCAGGCGCATTTCTATCTAAAATGGCCAAGGGTTGGTTAAATTAAAAAAAAACCCGTCGGATAAACTCACAAAAAGCGACGTATTTGTTAACCGGCAATCTCTTTTGGGCGTCGAATTTTAATTTGCCAAAATTGGAGCTATTGTACATGAGGGAGATGGGTGTGCAATTTACGAAACCCGACTGGGGTTGCGAGGGAGAGGCCTCTCACTTTACCATGGCACATTAATTAACTGAGCAAAATCTACATACGGCGCCACAACTACGTACAGGGCCCACTGGTGGCAAGAGCGTAGATTTACGACTCGTTCGACCACCATCTATCCGATAAACTAATTGCAGCGCAGAGCTATTGTTTCTAAACACTAGGCAGAAATAGAGCCAGCCGAATGCCGAGCTGGGATTGCCGTTTGTAGGCGATTCGGGGCAATTATTCGATTGTCCCGTTTGAATACGCTTTGATCTTTGTTTGTGGGACCACTGCGGTGGTAGACTCACACTGTTTGTTAGATACGCTTTTTGTTCTTTTTTTTTTCGTAAACGAAAAAGCGCGAAATAAAATTTTCTTTTTTATTCATTTAAGGAGATTTTTTGTGTCATGTTTATTTACCTCAGCTGAGGTATTAGATTTTGTATGTTGAAGAGTTGAAGTGATAGGTAGTGGATGTGGAGGGCGCTAGATGTGGGGTGGGCCGCGTGTCGCCGCAATGGCCGCCGCCGGCGTACACGCCATGCAAACCCACTAGCTTTCGGCTATCATCGAACATCGACATATTGTGATTCAATTTTTAACCGGTATCGACGTTTTATTATTGGTCCTTTTAAAAACAAACCAAATTGCTCTATTTTGGACCGCCATGTATGACAAAAACTGTTTTCGGTTACAACAAAACATGAAACGCTCTCGTTTTAAAATGTGAATTAATATTTTGCAATAAATCAAGTTGCAATGTTGGATGATTAAATGCATAGAGTGAACAAATTGAGCACATCTTTTATACATTTCAACGCAAAACAACAATCAAATGAGTGAGTCCAATGAATACTAAATATATGTTGAAGTAGCGAGCGAATAATGCCGAAATGGTTTTAATCGGATAATCCTTGGAAGTGGTGCGGGCGACAAGTTGTCTCGAGTCACTTTCATCTCCATGTATACGCAACTAATCGAGATATATTACGACAAAAATAATATAAGCAAGCTCGCTACTACGCTAAGCCAGTACAATTCGTTTGCGGCGGCGTGGCCAACGAGCGCCTTGTAAATCAAAGGGATTCTACATAATTAAGCTCATAATTAATGTAAAGACTCCTTTATTTATAGGCGCAGTCATTCTTAAAATTGCTCCCGTTTTGATAAGACGCTCCTAAGAGGACGTGATAAACACATGTTACATGTTAATGGGTGTAGATAACGGTCTCACGTCGGATTTCGACTATAAACAGCGTCCCATTCCTTTTAATATCGCTCAATTTTGTACTTTTAGTTATTTTTAATTAAATTAAACAGCAAAGCGGTGTTATGATATGCGCGGCGATAAAAATTATTATTGGAGAGTTATGTTTCCTCGATATTGTCATCTGTAATGAAAATGTCACAAGCAGACAGGAAATGCTTAATAAAATTAGAAGAAAGTCATCTGTTGGTGATTTACAGCGGGTGTGTAGTGTGTACTGTGTATTTTTCTAGATACATGAATGCGTGTCGGGGTGCGCTGTGTAGTGACAGGCCAGCAGCGAGCGGCGGCCGGCGCGCTGAATGTCGCCGCCGCCGCCGCCGCCGTCGGCTCCCTATTAATTTGTTTATATTAGAAGCGTTCACTTGCGCAGTCAATCACGATTGTCGTCAAACGACCGATACACGATTTGTTTTCTAAAGATCTTAACCGTGTTTTGGTTATTTCTGTACAATTGAAGCTTTTAAATTTAGTGTCACCGCAACTCTCCGGAGACGCTGCTAAACATTTGTCTCGGGATATTTATCGCCGCGGCTCGCCAAGTATATCATCCGGCCGGTATTGTGGCAATCGATCAGAAGCCGCGCCCGCTTGGCTAAATTGATTATTTATTCAGGCTTAGTTAAATCTTTGATCAGTCGCGTTATTTGTAGACTAAACAGACAGGAAGCGGTTAAATGCTTTATTTAAAATGTAAGTGTGGCGCACCCGGCCGATATATATCATCGTGGCAAATTTTTTAATATGTGTCGACATGATGTTATCAACAGTTAAATTGTACTTTATGAGACTCGTTGATTCTGTCATTTGTCAACGTAGTGATGTTTACAATTCAGACCAGCTGCAAGATTAGAAAAAAACAGCATTAATAAATATTCCAATTCTAATTTATTTTCTCAATACGAGAGTCAGTTTCGCAGTTGAGTGAGGATTTTGTATGAGCGACAATGTTGCGGGTTCGTCTATACACAAAACAGGCACTCGAATGGATTCAGAAGCTAAACTGTCCCTTTATAATGATGTAAGGTTCGGCAGAAGGCCCTCGTGTTCAGGGCCACGGCCGCATGACCTCCCGGGGCAAACGGGGATAAGTACACGCCGCACTCGGGTGGAAATATAAAACATGTTCATTATTTTAAGGCTAATTGGGAGAGGCCGCTTGCAGCGAAGTGAGTGCGAGCCCGCCGCCCGCCCACGGCACTACCAAATTCGAGCACCGTGTAACGGCCTCATTACGGTATAAATGCGAATATACGTATAGACACTGTTTCTGCATTAAGCTGAAGTACTACATGCTTTGTGTGATGTGTGTTGCGATCCTCGCCTCCACCGCGCCGCGCCGCGCCGGTAATAACTCAATACCTTCCCCGCAACATGGCGCCTGTTAGATCCGATTCAAAACGATTCTCTCCCATTGTCCCCTAACAAACCCTTCTTTATTATTACGTTCTTTAAAATATTTTCGGTAAATACGAATAGCAAGTTGGGAGAGAGGATTTAACTTAGTCTTTGATGATGTTCCTGCCCGAGGCGTATACGTTATTGTAAAACTTTTATATTTTGTTGCAGGTTCAGCGTTGTTTTACTGAAAAACTTCTCTTTATAGGATAAAATACAAAAGAAATTCCCAGAGTACAACCCCTGCGTTAAGATTACGCTTTTTCATGCGAAACTTTTAATTAATCAAAATTAAAAAGGTCGGTTAAGGATTCTCTCGAACCCCATTCGAGGGAACAGAACGCTGTTTGGACTAGTTTAGAGCTGTTGATTCGCCGCGGAAGCGGGCTCTCACTGAATAAATAGCCAATTAAAAGATACGCATCTGATTTTGAAACTATTCGGGGTTAGTAAAAGACAGGTGGATCACTTAGCGTCGCCGAATGAAGTGACAATTCTCCCAAATTCAAATTAATAAACCCTTTTGGGACGTGTTTACCATGTCGCAGCCATTTAAATATGCCCCCATCCAATTTGGGTTGTAATTCAAATCAGGAGATGGCATACAGTATAGAGTATACTCTACAGACTATAGAATATAGAGTATACAGTGCGAGTACAAACAGCGCGGAACCAAAGGCGGGCGATAGTTAATCACTATTCGCATCTGTGATGAAGTGTGTCTCGATTGTAATTACTTGGTGTGTTGATTTAAGCTTTATCACGAAACGGAGCGCGGTGATCCACGGCGTGGGCACCGGCCCCGCGCCTCCGCGCCGTATATTGAATTTATTCCACGGAGATACTTTATACAATTACTGGTCAGCGCGAAGGTGCCGCCACGGGAACCTATTAAAATATTGGAGATAAGATCAAATTTTTAGTGCGGACGAGGTGGGCCGGCCGCTTTATAAACGAGCATCGGAACTCGGCTGCTGCGCGCTCGTACTCGCACTCGGCCGCTCTCTCGCTTATAGTTTTTGTGTTTCCAATTGTTTCTAATTATGAACTGATCAAACATTCAATTCGATATTGTTTGTAATTAACTTGGGATGTTTGCTTTTATTTGTAATTTGTTATTTAATTGGCTTCTGATTATGAAGTGGTCGAAGTATTTTAATGGTGTTCTTGTTAGACACTTGCGCATATTATTTTTCTTTAGCCACGTCGGGGAATATGCTTATAAGAACTATCATAGATAGTATCGCAATCAATTTTTGAGAATTTATGATTTACATCCAATATACTTCATAGTTCTAATTTTCTTTTAAAAGTTCTCACGCTAATTAAAATGGTACAAAAGTGATTATATTTTATTAACCAATGCGAAATAGGGTGAATTGAATCATTTGTAGATGTGTTCATCATGGAAGCTGTCTATGGGTTGAAAGGCTTGAAGAATCAGTGAGTAGTGAGCGGCGGGCAGTGGGCGCCGCGCGGTGACTAACAGCGCGGCCCGGGGCTCCATCTAAGTAATACACGACAACGACTGAATTTAGTTTTTAATTAGAACCTGCCCACCGACCGACCCGTCGAAGCCTCTATTTGTTTAACCAAATGCAAAGCAAAGCGAACAAGATGAGAATGGGACGATAAGCGCTATCATGAATGCTCAACTCGTGGTTTTATTTTGTGAATCAGTCGTTAGAAAGATTTACGCACAGTTGCCGCGGAACGGGTTAAGTGGCGCGATCAGTTGAGAAAATAGAATTAAATGCAGACGGGGTGAAGGAGCCCCTAAACAATATCGACTACCACTTTCCAATTAAGAATCAGTGTTTAAAGTTTGCGGGTTATTTGCGATACTGGTTTTTGAGGGAAGTTTACGAGGCAAACATTTTCTCGTTTGAAATATTCACTTGAACAATTTTTTTTCCGTGCTGTAACAGGGCACTCGGGCGGCTGTGTGAGCCGTAATAAGATTAATGATGTCGCTGTCGTCGCAAATTAAAGTTCTCTTCAAGATTTTAATAAGGCCTTTGTTGTGAAAAAGTTTAGAATTCATGTAAATTGGTAAGTTTCGAACAAGCGAGTCGACTCCGTCGTCCGACACGGACGTGTAAGATTGTTATACCCACCTAATGATATAAACTCTGCGCAGATACTCGTGTAAAAACAAACACAACATGTAGTTGCGACCAATCTGTAAATTTTAATTAAAATTCTTCTAAATTCGCTACCGCCGTTGAATTGGCCCGATGAACCATTCATTTTGCATAAATGCCCGCCAGCTGTTTACAATAATCGATGATATGTTTTTACGAGTTACATTTTCAATTTATTGATATTCATTCTTGGTCGGACAATTTATTTGTATCGATAATGTATCAAAGACTTCTGTTTATTTTTATCGCCGACCCGTTGACGGGTTTACGATCTTTCATCCGAGCTCAAAATGATATATTAGTTTAGTGTTAATTACAGGCTAATGATTAGCAGCTCAGGAAACAGTTTATCATAACGGACGCGTCGCATCGCGTCGTTCCGCGTCCAGTAACGCCGCGACTACACTCGCTTGACACTCAACACTCGACACTCAACGCTCGGCGACATGTAAAACACTCCACACGCAAACAATACAATGGAATAAAATAAACATAAGTGTTACTTCTTATTGTTTCTGTGTTGGGCCCATTCTGATTTGTGGCTTTTTTATTTGTTGGGTCTCCAAAGTCCAAATCCTGTTCAAACGTAACCTCTGGAGGCATTGACTCGCAGCGCAGTCGGATGTATTGTGTTGGCGCAACTAACCGACGACAGCGAGTTGAGAACAGTTTTTCACATCCCGGTAAGATAAGTGCATTTGCTTGTAGCGACAAGGCGCGGCGCGGCGATCGCCTCGCCACTCCGGATCAATGGGCGCGCGTTCTTTATTTATATACGCCCTTCTGTAATTAACGATAGTAAAAAGAAATACATATATCTTTTGATTTATATCATATCATTCTCTCCTCGTTTTTATTTTTGGAGGAAACGGTTTCTTTGCGTTCCTTTTGTTTGTGACTTATTTGGATATTTTGGATTTTTTAAACGTGTTAATGTGCAAGACCAGGTTTTAGTACAAAACTAATTTCTATTTAACAATCGCACTTAGGGTATACTTTTGTTTTGGTGTTGTTTATGCCCAATAGTATTGCCTTGAACCTTATTTTGATACATTATAAATATCTCGATGACTTAATTTTTTGTATGCAAATGATAGTACAGGTGCGTTTAGGTGAATCGAAGTGTTGAGTGAGTTGGGGCCGGTGCACATCGGTACTGCGCGCTCGGCGCTCGGCGGTTACTCGTCGTCCCCGCACACTCACTCATATAAATCTCCGTCGGATTCGTCTCAACCATTGCGGTTAATTTATAACCCCGGGGAAACCCTAAACCCTGTTCATTATCTCCTCTCAGGTGCACCTTATCGAATGTCGATAAAAATCTATCCATTTGTGAAACTTTATTCATTACAAGCGTCCACTATAATTTATTAAGAAAATCCCCGTACGCACCATGTAATAGGTACAGATACTAAAATATTTTTATTAATATGTTTAAAGAATGGTACCCTATAAAATTTAATTACGCTCTACTTTGAGGATCAATAAAATAAAATTCAAAATGAGTAACAATAAAATATTTTCATGTGAAATGTTAAATTATATCGACATAGACATCGGCATTAAATAAAGAAATAAAATTTTCAAAAAGATCATCTCGACGTCGCGTGTGTATATCTCATGTGAAACGGATTAGCACGACTAAAGCGATAATGCTAACGCAAACAAATAGAATGGCGAGAGAACGAAACGAAAATTGAACGAAGCGTTGATAAAATAAGAGAATTTAGGAGTAGAACGTGAGGAATGAGACACCGACGCAAGAGTGCAGAGGCGGTGGAGCAGCTGACACCTGTCATCACGCAATTTATTAGTCGCTCCGAAATAACAGAGTCACTGAACGTTCAAACAAAATGAAGAGACACAACACTCTATTAACGACGCGTCCTCGGGCCTCGGGGTACGCCGCCCGCTCCCGCCAACACCACCACAATTAAATTCACAATGTTCGCCCGATTCACATTAAAAATTATACCTCTCATTGTGCCCGCACTACGCACTTCGCACTCCGCGCTGCACTTTATTATTGAAGGAGTTCCGCTCGCGACGATAGCTTATCACTTTTACGACTGCTGATGAACGGTTCTTTTTGATATTTTTATCCTTGTAATTGCACTCTTAATCCGGAGTGACGGCCAGTTAGCCTGTTATTTGCAATTATCGAATTAATGCACCGCAACCAGTAATTCAATATAAGAGCCCTATTAAGACATCATTAATGCTTGTTGTAAATCTGAGTATTTGCGATTGTGAATGGTTATTTTTACAGTGTAGTTATGGATGCGGTCGCGGTCGGTGTGACAGCGCCGATGACGATGTCGTGTGCACGTATCGTGTTCACCCTCTTTATCGTGATGCGGCGTTCTAACGCTTAATAACTGTCGACGAATGTTTGCGTCACTGCGTCTGCAATGCTTATGATAATAAATTGCCTCTTATTTTAGAAATCCTCATTCACCATGCTTATATCCATGCGAGTGTTTCATTTACAACCACGACACACATTTCTCGAAAATGACATTCGACGACTGATTGTTTATTGCTTTAACGTTCTGCGATTGAGATTAATCGTTTGGCTTTTTAATTAGTACAAAATAACACGGGTGCTTCCTTTAACATGTACATTTGATATTTTGAGTGGATGCTCTTGTTTGCATGCATGATGCAGTGTTGTATGTTGTACACAAGGCTTTTTACCTACACGGTTGTTGACAACGGTCCGCCGTGTTACACCGTGAGAAGAGATACACGTGTCGGTACATCTCTCGGGAATTAAATATTTATTATTACAAATGCAAACCTGGATATGCTCTCACTTCCGTTAATCTTGCGATGATATTTTTGCCCCATATTTCTGACGTCAAATTTACTGGCCAATTTACCGCGGCTTGTTTATTATTTGACATTTGAAAGTGTTTATTTTCATAGGATTTGAAACGTCCCAATAACATTCCGATGATGTAGTGTTGCGGTGACTGAACAAATTTATTGTATAAATGTGAATAATGCGGCGTGGGGCGACGAGCGCGGGGCCGGGTCGCCGTCATTACCCGGTCTCATCTTTGTACACGCATGGACTATAGCACTGATGGGATATTAAGGTTATTACCAACGGCGAAATTGGCCGAGCGACCGCTGAGGAAGCTGCCCACCGAGACCTATTAGCGGCATTACATATTTCATATGATCCACCGTCGATCGACGATTATGGGTGTATTAAAATGCCGTCGAACCGTCTCCCGATCATGGGAATATGCAGAGCCCTCACTTTTATCTACGTTTTTTACAGTTTAGTTGGTAATTCGGTGCTCACGAGAGCGTCTGAGGAGGCGTACATTATGGAAACTGTTCCGAAACTTAATCTGATTTTTTTGCTCATTCGCATGGAAGCGTGAGAGCTAAACTGAAGAAATTGTTGCCATACACGGGACGATGTAAAAAGATCAAGACATTTTGTAGAGCTAGCATGCTAAATGTTTGTTATTTGCATCTAGTCACGTGACAAAATGTACTTATTAAAACTCCACCGTTTCAGCAAGCCGTCATACATATGACGCCGCACAATCACTGTTTTACGTGTCATAAAGAAATTTTAGTAATCTTAACTCAGTACAAAACCTGTAGTTAGCTTCTTGCGCTAATGATACTGGGCGTTTCGTATAAAATGCACCAGCAATTTTGCTTTGATACATTTTTCGAATTATACTTATTAGCGGCCGTGTAATGTATGCAATCAATTTCGTGTATAATGCTTCATGTTGATGTGTTTTTAAAATCTGTTTTTTTTTTGTTTCAGGATCCTTTTACGGTAAGTTACATAGTGTAACATAACACGACATATAGTAATTACAGTGAGGCGGTAATTACGCGGCGTGTAATGTAGGGAAATAAGGGCTTTGGATAAACACAACGCAGCTTTGAGGGCTTTTGTATAAGGGTGAACGTTTTATTATTTACAGTTTTAGTTGGTGGTTTCACTTGTGTAAATACGTAATTGTGTGGTGAGATATACCACAAAGTTGTGTACAGCCCGACGGTATGTACCGACGCAGTATTAATAATGTTCTGCTCTCGATATTGTGGGTGGTACGGTTCATTGTTCAAGTATGCACTTTATAGACTTGTAACTTCAGAATCTTTTTATTCCTCACCAGCAGTTTGTTTACGATTACTTTATTTAATTTACATTTTATATTGTGACATTAATGTACAAGAAGCATTGAATACATCTCTCCACACATAAAATTTATTCCATTATTAATATTGACAAATATTATATTTTTCCGGTACCGAAACATCCCGCTGCGGCATCACAGGGCGTAAGTACAAATCACATATTTTACTATCATTGTTTCAAATCTGAATAATCTTACTAGACCGTGCGTCCGATAATTTATTTATGACGGCCGGACGGCATACGATTGTTAAAGTGCCTCAAATGATAAGCTGACTCTGTTGGACGCAATAATGTTCCGCTATGCCGACTATGCATTCCAGTTTCGGAATTCAAATCCAACCGAATGGTGAATATTCAAAACGCGAATCTAAAATCGAACACTTTGACAAAGTGCTGATAGTCTGGCGTTGGAAAATCGCACGTATCGAGCCTTTATTACTTAGACGTACACAGAAAATAGTGTTGCGGTTCGTTTCGCCGGCTGTCGACGCCGGGACGACTAATAATGGTAACACAGACACACCGGCGCGTATATTAACGTCGCTGTCAAACTATATGCATAATTACACACGTAAGCAAGTTGACAAGACGATAATTAGTGGCGTGGAAGACGCATCGTCCCGCGGATCTTAATTGATGTACATGCAAACGCAATCAATATGACGTGGTAGCGGATGTAGTGCGGGACACGAGCGCCGGCCGATGGATGTCCTCATTGTAACTCCCAACACTCCTCTACCGACGTATTGTCATAGCCGAGTGCCGACGTATTGCCTAAACTATATCTGTTTATTTGAAAGCCTCTCTAAGGTATTTCAATATTAACATCAACCTATCCATATCAATTTGAATTCAAATTAACTTTACTCATGTCATTGTCATGGAACTATTTAAGATGAAAGGGTTTATATTTGACTAATTATACATGATATGATAAAAAATGGATAAAAGGGTAATATAACTGTCGCGAAATACTAAAAACAAATCAAGCGACGAATATTTAGAGTACAATTTCTTAAACCGGCCTTGTCACGCCAAAGTGAGTTAATAAAAATGAAGTTCTGTAGAAGTGCTCGTGTTAACTTTATTTATATGCAAAAATATCCGGAAAACGGGCGGGTGTAAATGTATTTGACGTTGGAAATAAAACGTTCTAACACGCCGGCCGTCACCGTACAGTGTATGGTAATCCAAGTGAAGTAAGGCAACTTAACACATAGTGTTTTCACCGGACGCACGGTCACAAAACACAGTAATGCTTTTTAGACGGCTAAAATAAAATGTCCTATGACAATTTACACTTAAAGTGAACGGATGTACATTTTTATTGACGTCTTGACTAGTAACAGGATCGTGAATATTTCTATCGCTTCACTGTACCTAATCTTAAAAAGTGACATTTTACTGTCCATTTTTTTATGCATCACATGCAAAACGCGTACGAAAAAGCGAGTATGGAATATAATTCTGAGAGGCAAGTTTAATCGTTTATTTCCCAGCTGAGTAACGAAAATGTCCAGGCTACAAAGACATGTCCTTTCGCGTCTTAAATGTTAAAACATTGGGCAGAGACATGAGATTTATATCGGGCAAATTATAAAGCTTTACTTTGTGCGCGCACCACGTAATCCTGTTTAAAATTTATTAGGTTAGCCGACAATAAATTTGTAAATTCTCTAGCCCGTTGACCCGGAAACGTCGTCTTAATGAGATTTTTATTTTACTATCCCCGAAACCTTTGTTTTAAATTCCGATACGTATTGTAAAAGTTTAGTGGCTCTCGTGATGAGTTCTTTGTTATAAATGTTGTTTTTTTCCGTTTTGTTCCCGCATATCGGCTGGCTCGCCGCGCGCCCACGGTGTGAACGCATGCAACGTGCAGTACGTAAGTATATTTAATTACTTGTAAATTACACTCATAATAAACATTCATATTATGTTAACTCGGTGCCTCAGGCCTTGACTGAACAAAGAATTTAACTGGCCTAATTAGTTTGCAAACGACCGTGGTTATTAACAAAATGCCAGTGCATAAATCTAGAACCCGCTTATCAACATGTTATATCTTGTGTCCCTATCAGCATATGATAGGTTGTGTAATTTCGAATATTACTTTCCACGCATACGATGCGAAAAAAAAAACAATTTTGAATACAACACGCAGGCTTTATTATTTGTGTAAACCCAAAATGGCTCCGCCGATGCCGACATGGCCGGGCGTAGGTAGATACATAGATAGGTGGAAAATCGTGCCTGTACTCAATGTGCGCTGCAAATTAACAGAGCTTCCCTCGGGGCCAATATTTCTCCGGGCGACGTCGAACCTAGGACCGCCCGCCACTAACTACCCCACTGAATCAGCGACGATCACGCCTACATCTTGTACATACGACGATTGCTACGTAACTCGTACCCTCGCCTCGGATAAAGTAATATATATTCGAAAGACTTAAATGCTGACTCAAATCTTTGCCTCACCTTTGCTACACATTTTATTGGATTATCTTTGTGAGACACAAAAGTAAAAACATTTTCAGTTTGACCACAATTTATAGCAATATATTTTTTAATTGGATTAATGTGCTTTCAATGGGAAGGCTAACTTATTCCACATAACAGGAGTCAATCAAAACGCCATCGGATCAAAGTGACTCAATTTTAAACTGAGATATCTAATTATCTTATCGAAACAACTAGTCGAACAAGTTCAAATTACTAACTATTAAATGCGTTCAAACCAACCTTTATCCAAAATACAGTTTCCTAAAATTATACTTTACTTACCATAACGTTTTAAATATTAAAATGACCAACGATGATCGCAAGCTAATTCCTATAACTATGCTAATAACACCTACCTTCACCAAAATATAATCTTTAATCTGGATGCAAATCATCCTAATACGTTCCGATTATAAAAAGCTGTAATTTCGACATTATATTGTCCATCAAAGTGTTTTACATATATAAAAATAAAAGGCTGGCAATCAAGTAATTTGTTTCTCGACCTACTAAACTCTTTTCGTGATGGAATCGTGTTCGACGTTAGGTTCTGAATATATTTAGCATCATAATTTTGTATCGATTTGGAAATTACACTCTAATTACATTGGTTATTTTACTACCAGTTTGTTTATATCGCGGTTGTTTGCGTGGTGTCGGCACTGTGTCGGCGTAGTGTCGACGCAGTGTCGGCGCAGTGTCGATGCCGTGTGTGTGAAGTGCACGCTTTAGTGATTGGTAATTTCAGACGGCGATGCACTGGGCTTGTAAACGCGGTGATGAAAATTTAGTCAAACTATTGGGTGGAGTGGCCCGGCACGTAGTCAACGAACGTTCGGTGAGTACACCTAAATATACATATATATATTATGTACATTTAACCTCTGACCCAAATTAGATGGCTCACATTGGCCTGTATCGGATAATGGAATTCGTATTCAATAAAGCCGGCGAACGGGGAAACTTGTCGAGGCCTGTGCTTAAAACATGTGCATACACGCACCCTGGGGAATATACCTTAAAACCTGAAAATTGTACTACGTCACGTAACTTGTGATAATTGCTGAAGAAATGCCTCACAATAGTGGATTTTTACTTGGTTAAAACGTGTCCACGTTCTGTCTAAACGCGAGTCGGAGGTTAATGATGTGTTTACATCTGAAGCGGCGTAAACGTATACTTTACTGTTAGTCGGCAGGTTTTAATACCCAATCAAATTTACTTACAGCGAGTTATTTTGCGTGTTTAAGTGTATCGTTAAATGGTCGTTACAATCTTTTTCATGTGGCGGTCGTGGACGGCGGCGGTTACAGAATGGGGTGAGTTTACTGCCGGACTACTTGTAGATTCGAGGGATGCCGTGTTAATGTACCAGGATCGGTGATATCTGCCACTGTGCCATGTCGCCCTGTTAGTTGTAAAACCGCGCCATTTATGTCACTTTTATGATGGTGTTTTAAAGTGCTTGGTAGCGCGGTAAATAGCAACTTATGCTTCTTGCCTTTTTAATGTGTAGTTTTTGTGGTAGGTGCATTTTATAGAATTAAGTTGAAAATTTATTTAATGGGGCTCTAAATGACAGTAATTTTACTGCTATGAACTTAACAATTTTCAATTTTAAATTAATAAAATATCAGCCATAACAATGCTAAACCTCTAGCCAGGTATTAACGAAAGGAAATAATAATCTAACACCGCCTTCCATCCAATATATATTCACTAAGACGTGCAGTTTACAGCTGTCGCTATACGGCAATATTAGATTTAATATCCACCTCCAATAATTCGAACGGTAAAGGGTTGCAGGAACGGTGCGCAGATGTGAAACTGAGCAGAGACGCGACGCGAAACTTATATCAATTTATTCTGTGCCGAATTAGACTATCACCTATTTTCACCCTGGTACACTCCAAAAGATTTATATTATAGTAGAATTAATAATCTTGCTAAAATGGTAGCATATAAAATGTATTTTGGCAACACAATATGATATATAAGACTATTTAGATTTCCGTATCTTCGATAGCTTTCATCAGGTGCAATATCTACGGCCAAAAATCCACTCAGCCATCTAACCTATTTCAGTTGATATTGACATCCTTAGGCCTATGTTCAGGCAGGGATTTCCTGTGACTAAACGGAGAGAAAGAATGGAATATGGGCAAAATACCTTCCCATTTTAATTTAGATAGACAATCACACGGATAATATAGTTTTTTATATTGATCGCATATTGTGTATATTCTGGCCAATGACTGCATCAATATTTTACAATGTTTATACAGGGTATATCAAGACTGCTACCGAAAACGAAGCTGGGTGGTATTTTTAGTGACTTCAGACACAATGCAACCAAATTTTATATAAAAATTTGTGACGATTTTTTTTGATTTTTTTTCTATCGTCATATTCGGATGGTAAATACATAGATTTTTCTTAAATAATACTGTACACCCTTTTATTTTTAAAGACTCTATGATATGCAAGCCTTTAAATTATTATTTTAGCAAAACCTATGGATTTACCACCCAAACTCGACGATATTACACTATATATACTGGTAGTAGGTTTCTCATATGTGAGAGGCCATCTGGGTAGGGACCACCGCAATGTCTATTTCTCCCGTGAAACAACACTGCTTAAATGCACTGTTGTGTTTCGGATTGAAGGACATTGTAGCCAGAGCAACTACTGGACATATTGAGACTTAACATCTTATGTCTCAGGATGGCGAGCGCAGTGGAATGTTGCTACTGTTTATGAGCGGTCGTATCGCTTACCATCAGGCGAAAGGCTTGCTATTCATAGCAATAAAAAAAAATAATTAAAAAACAATAAAAAAAATTGTCGCTTTTCTTACCGAAATTTTTAGTTGCATTGTGTTTGTAGTCACTAAAACTACCACCCGGCTTCGTTTTCGGTAGCAGTCTTGATATACCCGGTATTATTACATCGAAAAAGAAACAAATAAATACACCTAACGCTCATATACACTTAAATCCGCTTTCGAATTTCGAATTTCGCTCAAAATGGTCCATTTAAAATTATTTTTCAAATCATGTGATATTTAAGTAGGTTTCAATATTCCGTCGCATGATTCATCTGCAATTGAACGGTTGCAAAAGTTTCTAGAGGTTTCGCGAAGCGCAGATGCAAACTCTTGCGAAGTTACACTTGGAACTAAATATAAACGAATATTATAGAAAGGGCATAAGGTTTTCTGGTCATACATTTGATAGCAGAATTTCGCGCAGTTAGATTATGGTTTAAATCACATAAAATACGATGTGGCAAAAATAACTTATGAAGCAAATAATGTAGCTTTTACTCGTATGTATTACGAAAGGTCAAGAAAAATAATGTAGGTATTTATATTTTGCGACTTTTAGGACATTCTTCAATGGCATCTCTTGAATCATTTATTGTTAAAATAATCTTATTATTCATTGATTATATTTTCCGATATTTTTCTTTATTTCACAGGGCTATACACCTCTGCACATCGCAATGCAATTTCGCCATGAAAATGTATATAGGCTTTTAGTTGAAGTATATGGTAAGTATTTTGCAATAGCAAAACGTATGTTGGTTTTAAACTACATCACATCTCGAAAATAGTACCTAATTGATGTCAAATCAAATACTTGTAAAACTGTACGCATGGCGGGTAATTGAGTAACATAACCACAAATCTAGTGGCTTTGATCAAAAGTAGATTAAAGTTAACAACTAACTGAAGACATAAAATTACGAAATAATATTAAGTAACTGGCTGAAAAGAAAATGTTTTATGCGTTTCACATTTTTTTAACATTGCTTTTAATTACAGTAAGGCATATAAAATGCAATTTCACATAAAAGCGATGCAAATTTACTACCTAACACAATATAAATAAGGGCTCATTTTGCATTTACAGATGCCGACCCCAACGTACGCGACTGGTCGGGACGCAAGCCGAGACAGTATTTAGTGCACATGGACACATCGCTGTCCCCAGGCTCATATAGAAGTATCTATCTACGAAACTAAATATATTCTATTTTACAGCCTCATCGTCGGGTGTATATAATTAATAATATTTTATATAGTTTGTAATAAGCGATAAGGGATGTTTTTAGCTCGAGTATTGTTAGTCACACCGCGGATGTGTTGCAGAGCCCATTGCTCATGATATGCGTCGAACGGTTACATCAGCGCCCGTACGGGTCACACCAAACACATTAAACCCGTCGACCAAAGACAAAAGACATAGCTTCAACGGTAAATGAGAACAATTACGTGTTAATTGTTTGTATGTGTCTTGTATTAATCGTTTTGGTAATGTAATCCACTCGTTGTAATTTTATCTTCCTACCGCTGTAACACGCTTTTTTCTAATAACTTGTGTTTAGTTTGTCAGCTGACAATGGGCATTAACAACTGCGGTAAATAATGGGTGTTGCCCATTGTTATATGACCGCGTCTACCTCAAATTATTTTGTTCGTGCGTATGGACACCAGCGATCAAGCTACGCTGCAGTCTCTTCAAGAGTCACTTTCAGTAATGATTGCTGTCCTGTCAAAACGCCCAGCGTTATTAAATTTCCGTTTAAAAAGCCATAGACTAGTAGGGTATATCATAGTACTACTGCCCCCTATCCACAAAGCAGACGAATGGTAGACTTGCCTTAATCTTAATCTTAATTTTGAAATCTAGTTCATACATACGCTGCTGTTAAAAAATCAGTCAGAAAGTTTTAATAGTAGAATTTAAATCATAAAATAATAAATAATCTGAAGTGAAGGCCACGTACAAGCAAGCGAAGTGTCAGACGCCCACCCACCTGACGAAGGTCGAAGGAATACGCTGGATGCAGGCCGCTTCCAACAGGTTTATATGGTGATCTATGAGGACGCCAGCAGTGGTCTTACAGTGGCTAATGAGAGAGAAACAATAAACTCAGGATTACTTGTAGATGTCGGATTAATACAAATTATTCTGGCGGCTACGCTGTCACCAGTTACGAATAGATTGTGTTCCATAGTATATTTTAAAAGTTAAGATTAATTATGTGTATTTTTAAATAGTATAAGATATGATGGGACTTATATGTCCGCACAGATAAAAGTCCTATAAAAATAAGAGACAAAGAAACTCAGGGTAGCTATCTTTCATTTCACTCTTTATACAGGTGAGTTTTTCAAATGGGCGGGGATGGCCAAATCCAAAACTATGATGAATAGCGGAAAATGCTCCAAGGACTTACGAGCCCGATTTTGATGAAAACTAAAAGTGCGTACTTAGATTTTTGATATATCAATATGCCTAGCTAGGAATCGAACCCAATGATTTTGAAAAAAAATAAAACACATGTTGTATTATTACACCATTCGATAATGTTGCTAATAGGGATCAAATTCTGGGAAGTAATGGTACACGTTAAATTGAAGGAAAGATGTAATTTTAGGCAAAATTCAAATTTTTCCTCAGTTCCTTAGCAGCTGACCTTCCTTCGTAGGTAGAGGAATTTTAGAATTTGTTGTATTTTGTTGAATAATTTATAAAATACTAGCTGTGCCCGCGACTTCGTCCGCGGGAAGTCTAACAAAAAAGTTAATTCGTTTTTTAAAGTTATTTTTTTTAGTAAATGAATTTTTTTAAACAAATGTAGCCTAAGTTACTCCTTATTATATCAGCTACCTGATAAAAAAGTCCTGTCAAAATCGGTCCAGCCATTTCAGAGATTAGCCGGAACAAACAGACATACAGACAGACAAAAAAAATTTAAACATCATTTTCGGGGTAGGTATCGTGTATATAACGATATGTAGTAGGACATTTTTTTTTAATTTTCACTTTACAAACAGACACTTCAATTTTATTTATATGTAAAGATTTAATTCTATGATTTCGATATGGTTTAATTATGACAGATTTGGTCTTATGAAATACGAAAATTTATAAAATTTATCTAAGGAAACTGCAGAAAATAACTTTTTCTTGATAAAAAAACATCTTGCCTTTAATTTGACGTGTGACTTTACTCCCCAGAATTTGATCCGCATTGATTATTTTCGAATGTGAATTTCACAAAATCATTGGGTTCGATTCCTAGGTAGGCATATTGATCTATCAAAAATCTAAGTATGCAGTTTCAGATTTAATTAAAATCTGGCTGGTAAGTCCCTTCAGCATTTTTCGCTACTACTCATAGTTTCGGATTTGGCCATCCACGCCCACTTGAAAAACTATCCCAGTATACAACTATAGTCTGTATACTAGGTGTTAGGAGATCCAGTATGAAATAAGTCTTTCTAATTATATGTTTAATAAGTGGATTACGTTACTGTTTACTCTGTGCACTGATGTCTCACAATGTTGAAAACTCCACATTAACTGTCACTCGTCTGCGCTTTTCTGTCGTATGCGTCGTGTTGTTTAACTCGAGTTTATGTTGTTAACGTATTTGTGTCGTCTAGTGTTGTCCGCACATTCAAATAATATTAGAATGTATTTAAGAAATTATTACCACTAATTCTTTGCACTGCCCATGCGAGTTTTAGAAAGCAGTTTGGAATAACATTAACAACAATTATTATAGATTACTTGGGCACTAAGCACATTTTTATGAGCAATTTAACATTTTTATCACTGATATGTTCATATAACTATGAAATGATTTAAACGAGATAACATTTAAGCAAAAAATAAAATTATTTTGTAACAAAAAGACAAACAAATAAATAACAAATAAAAAAATACATGTTTTTGTAATGTTTGAAATAAGAAAAATTTGAATATTTTGCTATAAGTTTATTAAAGAACTGACTATGTTATAATTATAAAATAAACTAAGCCACTAGTACAATAAACAATAAAACATATTTACAATATAAATATACTACAGTTTTCACACTTAACCTAACAATAATTTATATCAATTTACAGAAAAAGAAGGTTTCCTCCGAATCGGATCATTGAACGTGCGCGTGAAGAAAACTACGGAAGCGTTCAGTAATTTCCTAGGCGTGGGGGCCACTAGGTCCTCAGCGTATGTGCCCAAGTCATCAAGAGATAGGGAGGAGAGGAGATCCGACGATGGAGAACTTCACAAGACGTGGGGTTCCGCAGATAATATACAAGTGAGATTAAAAAACAAAAAATCGTGAAGTGATTTTTGTCACCCTCAGGCTGAAAGTCATGGCTAATTATAAGCATATTTCAACTAATTATTATACCGGGTATATCAAGACTGCTACCGAAAACGAAGCCGGGTGACAGTACTACAAACACAATGTAATAAAATATATTTATTTACCACCCTAATACGATAGAAAAAAAAAATAACAAAAAAATGTCTCAATTTTTTGCACAAAATTTAATTGCATTGTGTCTGAAGTCACTAAAACTACCACCCAGCTTCGTTTTCGGTAATAATCTTGATATACCCTATATAGCTATTCCATTACAAAATCTTCAATTGCACGGCTTGAAATCTGATTTCTAACTATCCTTTTTTAAATAGAAATCTACTTAACTGCGGCGCACACACACGTTGTGTTTGTCGAACGTGACGTTTTGGCACATTGTTTGGAACATGCCTGTTCCCTTTTATGAATAATATTCCTGTGCCATACTCGTTTAGACCTTTATCGTCGCAATCCCTACATTGTCTTTGCCGCTAATTTCAGGAGAAATAACAGGTAAAATATGAACCTATGATCCAAAAGACCAGGTCACATTGGCAGGGCGAATAAGATAGCAACGAGCTGAAAGTGCTGTTAGAATTCTCCCTTACACTCCCAGAAAAGTATTGTTAGCTGTTGCCCTGGTTATCTTGAGGGCGGCCTATACTACGTTAGTCGTTGTATGTAATTATAGGCTCCTTACTAAACAAGAACGCATAGCCGGTCATGTGAATTGTAGAATGAACAAGCGTAGATGAGTTCAGGAGTACACTAAAAACATCTGCGCTTTAATTTAAATTACACCTTTGACATAATGCAACGCGAATGATCTTAATAGTTAAAAAATATTGTGCAGCCAAATGAGATATAATGTAACATTTTGCTGGCGTATCTCTTCTTTGCTGCTTTAAATTAAAACGTACATATATACAATTAGCAATGAGTGAAGCATAGCGAATTCGAATAAAAATTTACACAATCACATATATATGTATCCTTACTAATATTATAAAGGTGAAAGTTTGTATGTATGTATGGATGTTTGTTACTCTTTCATGAAAAAACGGCTCAACAGATTTTGATGAAATTTGGTATAGTGATAGCTGACACCCTGGATTAACACATAGGCTACTTTTTATCCCGAAAAATGTAGTGTTCCCGTGGGATGAGTCAGGAAACCAAATATACATATTTTCTACTCTTTCAAATTCAAATTGTTGGCACGGGATGTCCTCTCCTACGGAAGGGAAATATAGTCGACGGCACGCGGGAAATATAGTTAGTAGACACGCGAAATAATATGTTCTTGATGTGGATTGGACTCAAAAACTATCTGCACCCGGGCGAAGCCGGGCCCGACAGCTAGTATGTTATAGGCCAAGTGATTAATCGGGCATTATTCATAATGCCCGGACAATATGAATAATGCCCAATAAGAGCGGGAAATGTGATTATAACCAATCAATTTATCACATTGCCCGGGCATTATGAATAATACCAAGTGCCTCTTGGACAGAGTGATGTAAAGCGAATCAAAATCAAAACAATGAGCCGAAGTGGTAGAATTTAGAATAGTGCAGCACGAGGGGGTGGGTTGGGAGGAGCGGAGGGGGAGAGGGAGTGTCGCACCTCCCCTGGTACCACTTGTCAATACAAATTAGCTTCTGCATCGTCTCCGGCGCTACGGGAAATTCAGCCCCTTCGCCCTTGCGTAACAAAAGATAGGCACCCATGCTCACCTCCGCAGCTTCGGCTTGCTGGTCGCCTCGGGCGACCAGCCTTGGCCGCTCCGGCTCACACGGTTGTCTATCCTTCGTTACAGCGGGCGGGGGCTGCTCTCCCTCCGCGCCTCCGGCTTTTTATATACACTCTAGGGTCGGTAGCCAAAAGACTACGTGAAGTCGGGGTGTTCTGAGTCGGTTTTGGGGCACAGTCGACCTAACTGATCCATAAAGTGGGTACACTAATTTTCTTCTGAAGATAATGTTTCGGACGTTAAAAAACAACTAAACATAAGCAGATCAATTCAACCTTTCTAATTTATGAATCTATCGCAGATGCGACAATGCGGCAGCCCACCACGTAAAAAATCACCTATTAATCACATTGCAAGTGCGTGGTGGCCTGTTGGTAAACTTACTAGACGCGACTGCCAACATGTTCACGGTGGTCGCGGGTTCGAATCCCAGGGCACACCTCTGACTTTTTGAAGTCATGTGTGTATTGATAGTCAATCACCACGCACTAAAACGGTGAAGGAAAACATCGTGAGGAAACCTGCATGCCATGGCGATTCATAAGAATTTCTATGGTATGTAAGTCCGCCAACCCGCACTAGGCCAGCGTGGTGGACTATATGGACTAACCACTCTCAATCGTATTCTCGATTGTAGAGTAGGCCCGTGCCCTGCAGTGGGACGTAAATGGGCTGATACAGAATCACATTGCCCGATCATCATGTAGCCATATTCATAATGCCCGGGCAATGTGATAAATAGGTGAGTTTAGATTGTAATTAATCACTTGGCCCGATATGGCTCGGCAATATTCATACTGCCCGGGCATTATGAATACTGCCCGCATTAATCACTTGGCCCATAACATATACAGGGTATATCAAGACTGCTACCGAAAACGAAGCCGGGTGGTAGTTTAAGCGGCTTCAGACACAATGTAACAGAAAATGTTGCAAAAAAAGCGACGATTTTTATTTCTTATTTTTCCATGTGGTCGTATTTGGGTGGTAAATACATTTTTTTTCCCAAAATAATAATATTTTATTTATAAAGTCTCTAAGGTCTAAAAGAGTTTAAATTATTATTTTAGCAAAAACTTGGGATTTACCACCGAAAACTGGTGGTGATGATATTTAAAATATGATAAAAAAGTTGTCGCGTTCCTTTGCGAAATTTTTTGTTGCGTTGTGTTTGTAGTCACAGTCAGTACCCGCTATGCCATACCGATTATTACGTAATTGTAACCCGTAATACTTCTGTTCTATTCTAGAAAGATGACAAGCTAATGCCACCTCCGATGATCAGTAAAGTGAGACGTCGCGGTGCAAGCGGTCGGCGTGGCTTGGGAGCCGCTCATAGTAGAAGCACTCCATCCACTCCTGATCAGGTAAAAGGATATCTGGGAAGACGGCAAAACACAAAACTACTCAATACACACAGTCACATACATAGTCCAGACCCGACACTTAGGCTCAATTGCACAAACTAACTTTGCCTATACCTTTGCCCTTGAAACTGTCAATTCCATACATTCGCAAGGTCAAATACATCTCAAATGTATGGCGATGACATTTTCATAGGCAAAGGTATTGGCAAAGTTACTTGGTGCAACTGAGCCTTAGTGTTAGTGTTATACGATAGACCACCGGATTGCCGGATTACCAATGTCTATTTCCTCTTACCTTCCTTTACCCTTGATGGTTCATGATCCAAGTGTTATGGATTTTAATAGGCGGCAAAAATTATTAAATTAAGAATTGTTACAGAAGATATCAGGTGTCATATTTGGTTGTTTGTCGGATTTATGCAATATAAAAAACCAAAACATAAGTTACGTTATGAGAATTCAAGGATGTTAAATTGATCGAACATTATTTAGTGGCATATCAGTCATTTTGTAGCTGAAACAGATATTCTTTGCGCCCTAAATACTAAGCAATACAAGTAGATAAAGAATCCCGTAAAATAAATGAACTCTTGGGGAAAGTAAAAGGCCTTTTTTGCTTTACTTCGAAAACCTTAAGATTATTGATTGACATGAACAATACCAAAAGCTTTTCTATTTTATTTTTATTTATTTATTATTTATTATTATTTGGGAATCAAACAGAAAATTTAACATGTAGATTACATACGAATGTTGTACAGAATCCAGTAAAGTTTCCACTAATAAAATAACGCAGATATGAAGAGAGTGAACAAATTACATTATTTAAAATAAAAAAATAAATAAAAAAGATTAACAATATAAAGAAAACAAATAATAATCATCATAATCAATATTTCTCAATAACATGGAGAAATATTCAGTCAGAGAACTAACAAATCAATTTACACTTAAAGAATTTATAATAGATCGTTTAAAACTATTCATAGATAGAAAAAACAGATCGATGTCGGAGAACTGCATGTTATGGGTATTACTAGCTCGTCGTATGAATGTATTAGAACCATAATTTGTTTTAGGTGTAGAAGGTTGGAAAACTTTTTTCTTATCGCGTGAATTAACACGTGGACATCTAAATGATAGTCTGCTTAGAAGGTACGGAGAATCAATGTAGTTGTTGACAATTTTAAACAAGAAGACTTGGTCCCTTAACTCTCTACGATTGGCTAGGGACATTATTCTAGGTGCTTGTGATAAATGTGAGCAATGGAATCTGTATTCAAGATTTTTACAAAATTTGTCTTGAATCCGTTCCAATCGCTCTATATAAATTTTGTAAAGCGGGTTCCAGATTACCGATGACACATGATTACAGATGATACAGATACACAGATTACAGATGATCTATGCCAATGACTACCGAGATTTTACATTAAATACAATATTATGAGAATTTCATAATAGTGACTTACTAGGGTCTTCACAGTCTAAAGATATAAAATGTTTTTGGAACACTATAAAGTGGAAATATTAGTCAATTTATTATGGATACCCTCTATTTTGATGACATGTTTTGCAGTATCTTAGGAAAACTGAATTTAGGCCCACAAATCTCCCGAATACTTTCCCTACAATAAACTACACACAGACATTCTTTATTTTTGCATGTTGAAAAGTACCAATTACATATGACAATTTACCTGACAAACTAGCAAATACTATTAAGGGTCACATATAACATGTCTGATCGCACATGGACAAAGCGACCATGCAGATGAATTTTTCTTAAGTTAATTTGGTAGTATACTCGATTGAATATCTTACTAAATTCAGCGGACGGGAGTGTTAACTGATTTTTTTTTATCATAGCACGGTAAAGCGTCCGATCTTGATGGGATAGAATCCGGTCAACACAATTATATCCGACTGCTCGAAACCGTGTATTATACACAAGCTGGACGCAAATCGAGTCGCGCACAGGTAACAAACCGGGTTACCCTCGCCCCATGTAGATAGATAAAAACATTAATGTTCGCTGCATTCCGTATCCGTATCAGCCCATATACGTCCTACTGCAGGGCACGGACCTCTGCAATTAAGAGTACGATTGAAAGTGATTAGGCCATATAGTCCACCACGCTGGCCTAATACTGAAGACTTAACATACCATAGAGATTCTTATAAATCGCTATGCAGATTTCCTCACGATAGCTTGGCTTTAGCTATAATTAAATACAAAAAAAAAATAACATCAGTACAGGAAATTAATACGAATACCTTTGCAGAAGATAATTGAGTATATTTAGCGTAGTACTTACATATTTATAGCAATTGTATGTAACCATTCCTCATTGCTGTCATATATCCTGTAAAATACCTACAGAAAGAAAACAAGTTATTAATATTTATCATCATACGAATTTACGGATTCTAAACATAGATAATAAATAAATAAATACTATCCGAGTATTTCTAGCTAGAGTATTACCATGCCTTATGGTTGCTAGATGACCATAACTTCATAGACGACCTTTTGAAAAGTAAGAAATCGCTGAAAGCATGCCGGTTTCATCGAGTCGCTATAAATATCCTTAGAGCGGACTTCCTGAGCTGCATTAATTTATTTTTAGAATTTCCATACACTACTAATAAATATTAGAACTACTACTGCTCGCGGCTTTGCCACTTTTCAATAAAAAAAGCCTCCTATATAGTTTCACAAGATAAAAAGTACCCTAAACCCATCCCCGATAAAAGGACTATTTAACACTAAAATATATTTTATAATTCGAACCAGTAGTTCCCGAGATAAACGCTTTCAAAGAAACAAAATAATCTATACTAATATGGATAACAATACAATTTTGTTTCTTACAGCCTAGAGCTCAAATTGGAGTGAGCGAAGAGGGTGATTCGGATTCGGATTCAGCGGCCGGATTCCACGCTGCATGGAGACAGCAACGCGCCTCACATTGCACTTAACACTCGTCATACACAAACATATATTTTCAGTCCTGCAATAAAGTTTAATATACATAATGTAAGAGGTACGCTCCCGAAGCTAAACGGTAGTTACTATATACTATATATTCGTTTGAATTACAAATATCACGGGGATATTTTAAATTAAATATATCTAATTTTCGATCTGCATAGATGACAAATTTTTGGACACGGATATACTTTTATTATATAAATTGCGAAAATTGCCAATGCCAATGTTACATACATGTTGGGCAACTGTTTGATATTATTGTCGACTGAATGAAATAAATGAAGTGCGTGGTGGCCTGTTGGTAAACGGACTAGACGCGACTGCCAACATGTTCACGGTGGTCGCGGGTTCGAATCCCAGGGCACACCTCTGACTTTTCGGAGTCATGTGTGTATTGATAGTCAATCACCACGCACTAAAACGGTGAAGGAAAACATCGTGAGGAAACCTGCATACCATAGCGATTTATAAAAAAATTCTATGGTATGTAAGTCCGCCAACCCGCACTAGGCCAGCGTGGTGGACTATATGGCCTAACCACTCTCAATCGTACTCTCGATTGTAGAGGAGGCCCGTGCCCTGCAGTGGGGCGTATATGGGCTGATACAGAACGAAATAACTCTTTCTGTCCTGGAAATATTAGTCAAAATAAGTTGATAAAACCGTTATAAATGAAAAACTTAATGATTTTTTTATCTCCGCTTATCATTTTACTAATTTACGTTGATGTGGTTGATAATCGGTGTTTGTTTTAATGTATAAGAGGGTTAGTATTCGTGAGCAGTCCTCTTACCCGCTGTATAGAAACAAATATCTGTAATTTATACACAGCATTCAGATCAAATACAATTACAATACGATATCTGTAAGTATAATAACAAAGAAAATCTCGAAATGCTATGTCTATTAATGCCTAATATTATTGACTAATTTTAGAATTTACGAATCATTCCAATAAGAGCATATATGTACCGTAACATGAGTATAAGAAAATAAAAAAATGTTGTACCATTTGAATTAGTTACAATTACTTATTTTATAAGTGTAACATTATATTTAAGTAAGGTACATTGCGGTAACTCCGTAATAGTTGTGCGGAAGGGGTAAGAACGTAAACTCAAATAAAATATAGGAGTTTACGTCCTTACCCCTTCCATTCTTGTATTACGCTGTTACCCCAACGCACCTTAGTGAAAATCCACTGCTGTATTTTGTACCCAAATACAAGGAAATAAAGCCTATATTTCAATATTTTTACTGCCGATTTTATCTGAAGGTAAGTAGTGTATATTGTCCACGTAACTAGTTTAAATGGTACAACTGTAATAACAGCCGTTTGTAAGGCTCAAATTTGCATTATAAGAAGCAGCTCATTGGTAGTTACCTCTAGTAAGAATAGTTTAGGTTATCTAATGCAAACTGGTTTTCAATTTTGTTCACTGATATTTTTTTCGCACACAATTTTGAAGCGGTGGAGTGGTGAGGCGATTTTAAAGATTTGTTTATTTATTTATATTCGAATACACGTTGTTTTCTCATCAATTATTCCTGAAATCCTATATGTTTTTAGTAATACTCCAAACAGAAACACAGCAGATCATAAAAAGCGCAAATAATGTACAGAGTTTTCTAACAAAACATGTTAATATGTGTACATATAGACTTGTATTTTTTTTTTTTGCTTTATACACTCAAATTACATTTTAAATTATAATTTTTACTCAATCAATATCGTTGTAACCTTTTGTTATTGTTGCAAAGATAAAAACAAAATGAATTTACTTTTAACTACAAGTATTAAATCACATAATTTTAAGTTTGTACGTTTTAATGTAATATATTTTATTGTCCTTGTAATTTGCGTTATGCGTTTTGTTTTGATCAATTGAAGATATATTTAAGCAAGTAGATATAAAACAATGAAATTATTTACTCGAGCAAAATATTTCCGGCAAAATAAGAATATAATTTTTTAATAAATGTTCTGAAATACTAAATTACTCGTTAAACATACTCAATTGGTTACGTCCAACCGAAATAAGCGCTTAAAGAAAAAATATACCTGTACATTTTAAACAATATGCCTCTATTTATTGCAACTTTTTTTAAACATAGTGACACTAAAAATGCTCTGGATCTTTGATCCATAATAATATCCTACTTTTTTACTTTGGGTTATTTATTTTTTCATATTGCAAATGAAGAAGTAAACAAAATTAATAATTCATAACATTCAGTAGTCTAATTACTATATTTTGCATTTTATCAACATGAAAAAGTTTTTTGACGTCTTTTTTAAAACTTAGGTGTTCTCCATTACGTATATTAGGTGTAAATGCGACATCATTTTAGTATCTCTTTCAAGAACTATATATTTATTATTCCTTCACACACATAACTTCGTTTTAAATAAGGTGAGTTGGGGTGACACCGCAATGGTAGTTCGTAAGGGATAAGGATGTAAACTTATATAAAATATAGTAGTTTACGTTTTTACCCCTTCCATCCTTGTATTATGGTGTTACCCCATCGCCCCTTACATCAATTTATATGAATATTTCGGTAAAATGTACACGTTGAACAACGATATTTCGAACTTTTAGTGAATTTCATTTGGTACATTCATTTGATGAAATTCGATATTTTATTGAACTGTAATAAAATTATATAAATGTAATTATAGCACTGCCTGTATTGTGAACTGAAAAAAATTGTATTACTATTGTAATATAGTTCTGTAAAATATTTTATATACAAAAATGGATATTGATATTAGCTTGATTACATATCTTATATAATGGTCCATATTACCTCAAGTTATAAACGACTTTTCAAATATTCTTACAACATTTTGTCTGATATGCACTATATTAAGGTGTCAGATATTATTTAAATATCTAAAAAATGCAAACTATAATATTAACTAGTTGAACGTCGCCGAGCCACATTTCATTTTTTTAAGTTGCTCTATTTTAATCATATTAAGGCTGCCATTACATTGACACAGTTAAAACATACCTTAATCCAACTGATATTAAGTTGAAATTACATTGAAAAACCTCTATAGAAATCGGGACGTTAGAGTACTTAAATACAAAACAATCACAACTTATCAAAACTATGAAATTATTAAAACACACGTGTAGTTTTTTAAATATTATTTATTATATCTTCTTTACCGCTTATACAAATGCTCTTGAACTATTGTTATTTTATTGAAATTATCAGTATTGTACGTTATTTCGTCTTTATAGTGCCTTATTGATACAATTGCTTAGCTATAAGTTTACTATGAATTACTAATTTTAAAAGACAATTTAAGTGTAAATTTTGTGTTAGGAAATCCCATTTTATGAAAAATGTAAGAATTTGTTTTAATGCCATTGATTGTATTGACTTCATCCTTACCAACAATTTTATGCCGCTGATATAAATTTAAAATGTAAAATGCATAAAATTATTGTAAAACAATTTGCGGTAAATGATTAGTTTTTATAGATACATATATCACTCAAGGCGGCCATTGAAAGGGTTAGAAAGCATCACAATTTGCAAATTAAGGTAAAAATATAGTCGATACATTATCAGTCGTTAGAGTTGCGATCAATTAACGATAGATTTTCGAAGGAAATTTTTTTTTTGCTATAACTCTTTCTTACGTAATTTGGTTTACAAGCCTGACAAATGTAAGATTCACGAAAGTATCACTAAGTCGATCGTCACAACATAAAATGCATTTACCAAAATATAATTCTTATAAGTAGAATATGTTTTAACAAATTAATATCCAATCACAATTTGTATTGTAAAGGTAAGGAAGGTGCGTAAGGAATCATTTTGAAAAACATTTTATACGAAACAACAAAGCTGCGTCTGTTAGCTAATTCAGTGCAATTCGGATATATGATATAATGTCTATTATGTCGAATAAATTAAGTCTAATATTTCGAATTTGTTTCGACGACTATAGTGATTCTCTCGTGGTTAGCGTATTACTGTATGTAATTTATAATTAATGATGCAATTATTGTATAACTATGCGTCGCATATAATCACATTGTCTAGTGTAGTTTTAATGTCATGTTTTGCGCTACATTATAAATGAAAACATCAAACACGTGATACTAAAAGCATTCCTTATTGAAAAGTATTTTTTTTAGATTTATATTATATTCATGAATTGTGAAATAAAGCTGTAAAATAAAATCTTGAAATAATTTAGTGTTTTATTTCTCTTACAAATATAAATCAGTACTATCCAACTTCCTATTAAGGCCGAAATCATGGAAATTCTTACGATACATTTCGTTTATACATCCGTTCAAAAAGGAGTTCACGGACATAATAGAACATTCAAACTCTTAATCCTAATAATATACAGTCCAAATATGCCGTGGTCTAAGTCTGAAACTTCTACCCCGTCCACGTTTAATAGTTGACATTTGACAATAGCAGTAAGGTGCATTGAAAAAATTACATCACTATCAAGTATTCACAGGTTATATTAGTTCGGATTTGCACCACCAGGTGGCAGACCTTTGTGCACGTTAAACTCATGACTTAGCGTTATGGGTTTATATATCAGCATAGTCTTCAATATTACCGTTAGATGACGTCATAGTGGCCAATAATACAATTCACAATCTTATTGAAACCAAATAAAGTCATAATTACATATCCAAGATCTTTAAAAGTAAAACTTGATTATCAATCGCACAATAAATTTGAAACAAGAAGCACCATTGACGCCCAAGTCATTCATATTTCACACCCTCCCACAGATGGCGTTACTTATTTTCCCAATAATTCTCTCACCACAATACAGCAATTTACGGGGCGTTTGAGCAATAGTAGTTCACCTAAAATCTATTAGCTAGTGGCAAATTCTGGAACTACAAAAAAAAACTATAATTTAACGCACTGTTAGAGATATTTTTCCCAGTGGCGTAACAATAGGGTGGTATAGTGCGCAAAATGCCACGGGCCCCCGACCTGAGGGGCCCCCGGCGGCCCAGCCGGGCCCCTCAGGCCTGAGAGGCCGTAAGCAGAGAGAGAACCTAGCCAATTTATTACAAAATTGATAATCAAAAACTATTTTATTAGTTTCCATGAAAGATACCAAGATTTTTTTTTGATACATAAAAATAATGATAATGGTTCTTTAGATTTACGTGAATTTTACTAACTTTTTCTTAATATGTACAGATTATAGTGCGGATTTGGTTTAAAAAAGAATGAAACTTCAATATAGGGCTTCTGAGGGGGCCCCATCACCATTGCTGCGTTTGGGCTCCGGCCACGTAGTAAAGATATTACGACGACTAAGGTCTCGTTGTGGAGTTCTTTTTATGGCCTGCCGGCATACGAGCATACAGCCCGCCTCACGGTCAGCGGTCACCGCCGCTCATAGACTTTTGCAGATTCAGGGATTCAGCAAAATGAAGTCGCTTCTTACCGTAAGGAGAGCACTTTCTTAGAGCCTAGTTTAAAGAAGGACAGGTTATAGCGCTCAGGGAATACCGAAGCAGGGAGTTCACTCCAGAGCTTGCACGTGCGTGGTAGAAAAGAAAACTGGAAACGTACTTTCCTGGGAACGGATAGTTTCCAGGTAGTAAGAATGAATTCTACTGCGGTGGCGGGAAGTGTGATGGGAGAATAGCGACAGTGGCACCATCTTCCTCAGAACACTTTCTGTGCAACAATTGATAGATGACACAGAGAGACCCAAAGTCTCACTGCAATCCTAACGGCTCCACATTTTCCATGAGTTCGGGATTATTGATGATTCGAAGAGTTTGGCGCTATAATGAGTCAAGTGGGTCGAGCTGGTATTTTCGGGGCTTCTACCCAGAGGTGAGAGCAGAACTCCACGTCGTGCCCGATCGTCGCATTTATAGAGCAATAACCGATGAACCGATGTAAAGTACCGCTTGGCTCTGTTGAGAATCCTTAACTTTTTGCTGGCCAATTTGCCCTTGCCTTCCAAATGACACCTAAACTGCAATTTTATCAATAATTCGGGTCAATACTCTCGGATGATTAAAGAAAGTTTCTCCGTGACAAAAGGGGTCGTCTTGGTTGTAAACGAGCAAACTTATATCTTCGTGGGGTTAAATTGTGCTATGTTCAATTTACCCCATTGAGAGGCCTGCCCTAGAGAGATCTCGACTTCCGACAAAATTTGAGACCATCTTTCCTTAACGGATCCCCAATAGAGATTCTGTAGTCAGATGTATCTGGCCTCACTTGCACTAGCATCTGCATAGCAATGCTAGCTGGTGATAGACAACATGTCATTGATATACAGGATAAACAGGGTTGGCGAAAGCACCGAGCCTTATGGAACACTAGAATTAATGGTCTTGGTCTCGATGCAAAAGCCGTCCAATACGACTTTTATGCTGCGATCATCCAGAAAGCTGGCGATGTACTTTCAGAGTTCCTCAGGTTGAAATACCAGGCAGGTAGCTTCACCAAAACGACGCCATGCCACACTCGATGACATTTTCAAAGCCTACCGTAATCGCCTCACCCTCACTTTCCAATGCCTCCATCTGATGATGGTTGAGATAAACAAGAAGATCACCATCCGAACGACCCTCAGTTGGTGATCCTCAAGATACGTCAAGCGCTGTATATTTATAAATCACTCCAAGACCTCGGAGAGCCAGCATGTGACAGCAAACGGCCTGCGATTGGAAGGATCCGACCGGTCACACTTCTTGGGGATTGGATGAACATGGGCGATATCCCATGAAACCGGGTCTAGGTTGTTTTAATAGGAAAGACGCGTGAGTACGGGGGTTATCCCAGGGGCGGACATCTTAAGAACCACTGCAGGGACACATTCCGACCCACTCAACTAGTAGATGTGCAGTACCGCCCGAAATGCGGAGTTCAGGGTTTTATTCGGTATGCTAGAATTTTGTTAGGGACCTGCCTCGGCCGCAATTTACTGGCAGGCCAGTGACACTAATATATTCCTTTCGGTCTTCTCCGGGGTACCGGAAAATAAGCTTAACAGTTTTCCTCTCCATACAAAAAGGGGGGCCCCCATCCGATGATTTTGCCACGGGCCCCAGATGGTGTAGTTACGCCACTGATTTTTCCATAATTATAAATGAATAAGTATGTTTACTTGTAATGTATAGGACTATAGGTAACAGTAATAGCATGTCCATTGTGTGAGAGAGAAGGGAAAAAAGCTATTTCTATTATTTTGAGAACAACACTTTTAGCCAAAGAAGATAGTAGACGACTCTACTTGTACCTAATGTATCGGTTAAAGTTAATTTACACTGAGAGAGCTATTCGCTGCTTTAGGGCAAGAATCGGATACCTACCATATCGCTTACGAAAATATCTATAAGATTATCATACGTATAAGATTATTGTATGTAGTGCAAAGACCCATTAACACGGATTAAATATAATAATACGTACATATTATTATACAGAAATCTATTTGTACCCGGGCGAAGCTGGCCCGGGCCGCTAGTTAGATATAAGTATCAAGGTGATCGATGATCTTCAGAAAAAAACATTTAACATCACTTAGGTACAAAAGTTTCTATAGAATATAAAGTTCATTGTTCCGCAATCGATCAGCGTTATGGTGTACAGCTTTAGATCTTTAATTTTATCACTATGAATGTCACAAGCATTATGGGCGGCACTGGACATCCCAGGCCGAGAAACACCCCGATCTGTCCCCGTAACCACCAAAACTATTGTGGGGACCTGAACGCCCTTCATAGCCTCAGCTCTTGGACTGCAGCTTCAAATTAATATAAATCAGCTTATGTTAGAATAAGAGCGGGTGCTCGTTAAGAACAAGAACGAAGGAAAACACCGTGAGGTAACCACATCAGGCAAATCGTAGGGATTTGTAAGAATGTATGCCTGTTTCAGCCCATTTACATCCCATTGCTGAACAAGGGCTAACTATAAAATCGAGAATTTAATTGAGAATACATAAGCCTTAGTCCACCTCGCTGGCCCAAAGCGGGTTGGCGAACTTTACATACTTCCCATAGAAATTCTAGAGCGTTGCGACCAACAGCTTAAAAATATCTAGTTACCTAATAACATCTCACGTTTATTAGTTTTTGTCAGGCAACTTGTTCCTTAAGTGTAAGTGAAATGTTTCTAGGGAACGCGTCAGTAGTGAGAGAAGATTGCACTGTATTTAATTAGCTTTTAAGAAAATTAAGAGAAAAGCACAATGAATGCAATTTCTTTGTTTATCCAATGGCGTCAATTACATTTAAACTCAATTATTTCGTTCGTTTTATATTTAGGGGCGGATTCGTTGGGTCGATAACTATGATTAAATTGCTACGTATTGTTGTATAAAATTAATAACCTCACCAACCACCAACCACCAACTCACCAACGGTCAAGACGAACAATATTACTAAGGGCGCCCACGCGCTCCCTCTTGATATGACGGTCATGGCTCCCTTAATTATTCTCGTATAGAGTAGCCATGCAATAGTACGGTGTGACTCTCGCTGGCAAAGACCGCAGTCACCCTGATATTCAAAACGAAGTCCATTGAAGTATTTTAGCCAGTATGCCAGCGTAGGTTTTTAGTGTAAGGACTCAGCTCCACATTAACATTAGGGCGCCGAGCTGGAAGGCTGATGATATCGACATAGGCTTCCTGCTCAAGGGAGCCCTAGGGAAGGCCCTAGGGCTTGTAGGAGGAAGACCATAATTAATAATCCCCTCATAAAAAAATTACCATGGTTGGCTCGCAGAAGCAATTTTCATAGTATTAATATTGAAGTGGTTGTTAGTCACTGCAATTTCAAAATCGAATCTTTCAAGATCAAGTAATTGTATTCTGATTTAGTTATGACGTCTGATTTCTTATTCAGGCAAGCGAAATGTCGGATTCGCGCCTACAAGGTAGACGGATGACATGGCTAAAATTGCAGTAAGTCGCTGGGAAAGGCCGCTTCCAACAGGTCGATGTGGATATCCTTGGGGGATGGCTTGGCCTATGTTCAGCAGCGGACTTCATGTGGCTGAGCTAATGATGATGATGATTCTGATTAAGAGTTTAATGCGTCAAAATCGCCCCAATTAATCAAAATAAATTAAAACTTAGATACGTCAGAGCGCCACTTATATTACCAAGAAACGCGACCGGTAGGGCGATTCACGTAGTTAAATAAGTTCAGTTGCGGCGCAGTTGCAGTTACGTTTCGATCAAAACAGCCCTTTTCGTATTCTCGTAATACGCTCGCGTTAAGTTCGCGTCACGCGAGCGCTTTAGTGTATTCTACTCATGATTGTACTGCTTTGCGTATATGTGAATGTCAAACAAATTTCATACGTCTGACGTACAGTTGAGGCGCAGCTCACGCGCAGCTAAACATTTACAAGCATACCATTTTGTACAAAAAGCTAATCTTAATTCTAACCGCACCGCAACTTGATCGGCGCGTCAAGAAATTACGTGAATCGGCTCTACTGGTACGTGCAAAAATAAATAGGTTGTATTTCAAGTTCTTTAAATTTCTTTATTTTAATTAAACAGAAAGGTGGTTAAAATACATGGTGGTCTCATAACGAAATCAAGGCGACTACTGAGACGATGGTCGTGGGTTCAAATCCCAGGACACACCTCTGACTTCAGTCATTTGCTTAATAGACGGTGTATTATCATGCGTACTGCATAGCGTAGATAGCGATTTACAATATTTTCTTTCATTGTTGTCATTCTAATGAAATACAAAAATGTTATTTGCATGAAATATGACGTAACTCCATACATATAAACTATTTTTAAAACCCGAATTATCAACTTACCCTGTAATATACCAAATATTTTATTTTTTATAATCAATTATATTAATTTATTATTAGCAGTAGAGTACGTGATTGCTCATCACCTGTACGGTGTTTGCGACACAGGTTATAAGATTTATATTTTTTTAGAAATAGATGAATTTATCTAATTATTTTTTTTGTACCGTACTACATGACTAAGAAACATCAATACATGATAAGAAACAGCTAGTTATATATAAATACAAATACATGTATATCTTATTAATCAAAATAATCACGTCATCAGAATTAATGCAGAATTAATACATTGCCAACAAGGTAAACTTTTCATTCAACATTACTAACTATCTCTGCCAACCCTTCACCATGTCATGTAATAGTGTCAGCCATATTTTCATAAGTGATTGAAGTTCAGAGATATAATAAGTTTTAAAAACGTTTAACAAGGTTGCCAAAGTTCAGTCCTCACTCTCAAATGAATAAAAATAAGTTATTTTTAAATTATAAAAATATAATTTAGGTATGGCTCAATTAATAAATCGGTTAATTAGCATAATCCTCTGAATCTAAACTTCAAACTAAAGTTCTGCACCGGTTATTTATTTTCAGACCGAACCACAGTTACTCTAAAACATTATTAATGCAACTTTCTTGGGAAGTGTTTTTTTTTCTTAAATATTGAGCATTACCTTGTTGACTCATGTGTGTTATATTTTTAATGTGATATAAGTGCGTGGTAGCCATTAATAAAAATTAACGGACCGGACGCGACCGCCAACTTGTTCACGGTGGTCGCGGTTCAAATCCAAGGGCACACTTCTGACTTTTTGGAGTCATGTGTGTTTTAATAGTCAATCACCACGTACTAAAACGGCGAACTAAAATATCGTGAACACGTTAGAAACCTCAAATAACAGCGATTCGTAAGAATATTTATATGGATGAGGATATGTATTGACTATATTGCCTAATCAATCTCAATCGTACTCTCGATTGCCGAGCAGGCCCATGCCCTGTATTGGGACTTACATGGACTGATACAGAAAGAGATTTACACCTACGCTCATGATTATTTAATTAACGTAAGACGATGTTGTTTTGTGACGGAATGATTTAACTTTGTGCTTTGCATTTTTCCAAAACTATATAGTAATAACTAGTATCTGCTCATATTTATTTCAATAATAAAGTTATTTATTTTTAGACATTTACTATTGACTAAAATAATTAGTATGCCATTGGGAACTGTGGCGTACCTTGGGAGAGGCCTATGTCCAGCAATAGACTGCAACGGCCTGATGATGGTGATGAAAATTATTGCCATAAATTATGTATTATAGTAAAAACGAATACTTAATGAATTGTAATTTCTATGTACTACTGTGTTATAGCCGCGCCTATAATACAATAATAAAATAACTATTTGAATACGGTTCCTGTAAATAAGTGGTATGATACATTTATTATATTTTTAAACGAAACTGTATTAATAAGCATTTAGCGGCTAGCTGTAGATTTTCTCTGCTTCAATTGAAAGCTGCCTCGGTGGCGTAGTTGTACTACGGTACGGTTACAAAGCTGAGGTCTCGGGTTCGAATCCCGGGTTGGGCAAAGTGATATTGGATTTTTCTATTCAGTATCAGCCCAGAGTCAGGAATTTGTGCCCGATATGGCGATAGGCTCGCCACCTATCACATTGTGGGACGGAACATGCAAGGCGAAATGTGGGTGCCCTGGCACCTCTGCCTACCCCTTCTGGGAACAAGGCGTGAGTTTATGTATGTATGTATGTATGTATGTATGTATGTATGCAATTGAAAGCTCGTTACGAACCGGCCGTTGATATTCTTAATAACCTTAAAGCAACATTTACACGTGGGCCCCTTTACATTTCTCGCCTCAAATATGCGACTACCGTGAGGATATAAAAAGTTGCATCTTGTGAACTTTAAATATTTGTCAAACAGGATCATTTATGCTAAGCGATAATTGCACAGGAATCTCACCCCGTGTAAATGACGCTTAATACTATTTATTGGCGCAAAAATACATTGACAATAATATAATTTTCTTGTATAAACATTAAACTACTTAGATCAATAATATAAAGTCACTGACCGTGATAGGTATAATAATATAATTTTCTTGTATAAACATAAAACTACTTCTATCAATAATATAAAGTTTGATGAATTTACCGTAATACAATACTTTTGTAAAGTTTGTCTCTGATACTGATATTTGAACTAATTGTAAAGGCCGGCTGTAAAACGACAGAGTGCGGGTTCGATTCCCGCACAGAGATAAATATTTTTGTAATCCACATGTATTTCCTCGGGTGTGTAGGTTTGTGAGAACAAGACTTGATCTTAGTGTGAGGTAGGACTATGTATAATATGTGACTGTTGAATATTTTAAATTATTATTAAAATACAAGTATAAGCTCACGCCTTTGTCTCATAAGAGGTAGGCAGAGGTGCTACCAAGACAACCACATTACGCCATGTATGTTCCGTCCTATTTGAGATGGCGATGAGCTTATCGCCATATCGGGCAAATTCCTGACATCGGTCTCATAGTGAAAAGAAACATCCAATATCCTTTGCCGATCGGGGATTCGAACCCGAGACCTCAGCTTTGACAATTGAAAATTATAGGCAAAAAATCGCCTTATTTAGTGAAAACGCCACCCAAACCTGAATTGAACCTGAAACCGCTAGATTACGATCTTCAGGTTATACTATATCGGCTGTTATACTAACGCTATCACCTATGTATTATAATAAAAACCAACACCAATTTCTCTTATGCATTGAATTATATTGCTGAACAAAGTTACTCTATTAAAAATGTACCACTTATTGGTAATAATACACCAAATATAAACAATCAATATGTGTTATAATAGCTGGGATGATAATATGGTTATGTCCTCCATTGCATATTCGCGATTCGAAGTGCGATTCATCTAGAACGCCAGTATCTTGAAAAATTGTATTATTCCAAATGTTATTTATCTATAAAAGAAACAGAGTATCGCATTGAATATGTCATGCGTAATAAATAATGAAACATATCCAAATACGCCCACCTGAGAGAGTGAGCTCTCGTGCATAAACGGAATGAAGCAATGTTGACTCTAGTACGTTATAACGCGGAACGTGTAATTTAACGCACGTGTAAAACGCATCTCCTGGAAATTCTCGCCTAGATAAATGCAATAATTGTATCGAAGGTTGCCGAACGCATCGTGGAGCATCGTCGGCGACTGTGAAGACGCGCCATTATATTATTATGAGGGCGCTATCGTAAAAGTGGCTTAACTCACAATTTTATGTTTTTTGATCTAAGTATGTTACACGATTTAAAATATAATATACTTTATCCTATGAAGATCCAAAACTCGATTTCAACTTGTACAACGTAAGGCGGGATAAAATTAGTTTTTGTATCAATTATTTTTCTTCTCTTTTTAATAGAAAAGTGTCTTACCCCACACAAGCTGAGTATACGCGAATTATAGGTTTATATTTTGTAATGGGGTCATTGTCATTGGCCCTGTAATTGCTGACGCCGTCAACTGCCTCTATGTATCTTTGGAGCCAAAAGTGGCTCTTTTTACTCTATTTAAAGAAAAATATTTTTTTGGTGTTTGCTATTTCTTATTTTTTTTTTCAGTTTCATAAGCCAGAGTCTTCATTAATATTGGAGCTAACTATAGCTGAAATACACACACACATATACCACGGGTGGTAGTTTTAGTGTTTGTAATCACTAAAACTACCACCCGGCTTCGTTCTCGGTAGCAGTCTTGAGATACCCAGTGTATAGATTTCGTCTACTCGGTGATAAAACATATATTCTTCACTTTTATTAAACTTTCTATCATAATTCAAGCAAGTATTTGCAAATTCGTTGCGAACGACGATTATTTTCAGTAACCATCCACTAGAGATGCACTGGGGTGCGCGCACCACTTTACGCGCTTTCCTATCCATATATTTATGTCAAAGGGGTACCCATACATCAATGTCGCTTCCTACATAATACAACGCCGTAATCCTATTTTGGGTCCATAATTTGTTTTGTAAGGTTTTTCTTTTCCTGCTGGGATGCTGTTTCATAATATGCTCTGAACATTATGTTAAAGTTTGAAGATAGCGTAATATCAAATAACACATTGTTATTTTGTCAGCGTTATAGTATAAAAGATTAATTTTATGTATGGTATTAAGGTAAGTATTCAGACACTTTTGATGATTCTTTCATCTTGCCAGTAACATTGAAGCTTAAGAGCTTCAAAAGCAACCACGATCGGAATTTCATAATAGCTGATCGTGTGATGCCTATGCTAGAGGCATGCGCAGACAAACTTTCACCATTTCTAAAATTACGAAAGTCTTACGGTCATGGGCTCTTGGTCTATTACTTCCATAGGTTTTTGTTAGTGTTGTTTCTTTTTATGCTGACAGTACTGTTGCTTTAAATTTCTTATTGAATTTTTAATCACAAGTTGACGAACGCAGTAAAGATTCGTGCGAAAAAGCATTTTTTTTTCATATGGCCGAATTTGGGTGGTAAATACATTTTTTCCCTAAAATAATAGTTTATACCCTTTTACTTATAAAAACTCTAAGGTATTGTATTGTATTGTATTGTATTGTATCAGCCCATATACGTCCCACTGCAGGGCAAGGGGCCTACTCTACAATCGAAAGTACGATTGAGAATGGTGGTATATATTCTATCTAAGGTATAGAAGAGTTTAAATTATTATTTTAGCAAATGATGATATTCAAAAAATCATAAAAAAATATTGTCGCGTTTCTTTGCGAAATTTTTAGTTACATTGTGTTTGTAGTCTCTAAAACTACCACCCGGCTTCGTTTTCGGTAGTAATATATAATCATATACCCGGTATATGTTTATATATATATATATATAGAATATATGGTTTTATTCCGCTACGTGGCCACGTAGCGGAAAGCGCAGCGTAGGACGTCCACCCACAAGATGGTCCAACGACCTGGTAAAGGTCGCGGGACGTCGCTGGATGTAGGCTGCCTCCAACAGGTCTCTGTGGAAATCATTGGGGGAGGCCTATGTTCAGCAGTAGACTTCCTTTGGCTGATGGATGGATGGTTTTATAGTTATTTATGTAATCCATAGTATGTATCATATCAATGTTTATGTATATTATTATTATTATCATTTTAGTATATGTTTTATAATCAATTTTTACACCTGCTGTGCTTCATTTCTTCACAACCCGAAGGTAGACTGTCAGAGAATACCTCAGGCATTAAGTCCGCCTGTAAACGATCTGTATATGAAGTTTTAAATAAATAAATAAAACATAGATCGAATTACGCCACGAAGCAGTAAAATCTGGACACAGCTTTTATGAAATGTTGAAATGGTGGACTACATGATACTAAAGCTAGAAGATAAATTAGCCAGCAATGTGTAAGCCGATATAGCTCAGCAGGCAGAGCACGAGGTCGTAAGTCCTTGCGGTCCCTGGTTCGAATCGAGGTGTCGGCGTTTTTTCCAAATCAGATTTGTTTTGGTTTGTATTATTAAAAATAAAATATACATACATATATTTTATTTCATTTTATTTTACTACTGAATCCATGTTAGAAATGTTACTGTTGTCTGTATTTTTTTGTTGTTGTCATGGCTTTTTTACTCAGCTTAAATAAAACTCAATTGATTACTTCAGTAGCTGCATATGAAACTATAGCCATCACTTAATGGCGAGACGAGCATTGCCGTACGTGTGATGAAGCAAAACCGAACAACACTATTCTTGGCATTCCACTGTGATCGTCATCCTGAGACATAAGATTTTAAGTGACTCAATATGGCCAGTAATTACTCTGGCTACAACGTAGTTCAAACTGGATCACAACAGTGCATTTACAATGCTGCATGACGGGAGAAATATACATTGTTGTGAGTACCCAGGCGGCTTCCCGCATATGAGAGACCTATTACAAGTAAAAGTTTGTAACATTTCTATGGTTTCCTCACGATGTTTCCCTTCGCCTTGAAAGTTTAATTGACTTTCAATAAACATTTACTATGAAAACTCAGAAATATCTCTTGGGATTCGAATTCGAATTTAGACTTATGCTCGGGCCCATATCTCTCCTCGAAAGTTAAGGCAAACGCTAGAGCCTTGAAGTGAAAATCAAATATAATTATAAGAAAAAAACTAAATTTTAATCATCTTCAATCAATAAGTTAAATATGAAAGTGAGTATAGTGAATGGAATAAACAATCTAATTAACAGTAGATAGGTTGTGATCGAGATTCGACACAGGCGAGGAACGCGGCGCCGCGCGGGCGTCCATCGACGGCAAGCGGCTCGGAGGCAGACGGTTCCCGCCCTTCGTGAGGCGCTGCCGCTCGCTTCGGCCGCCCAACGCGACACCGGACTTATCGCCAACATTCCGAGTGTTTCAGTGACAGTATTCGTGCTTGCGTGATCGGTTCAATTCGGCAGTCGCACACGAGGTAAGAACGGCTTATTAGTCTCTTAACGTCCACTATAAAAGTGTGATAGTAAAAAGATAGCAATAAAGATACTGGAATAGGATAAGCAGCGTGCTGCTAGTCAGTTAGTACGCGTCATATATGCACTATACGTTTAATTGCTCGTGTTTGTTTTCTCATTTCCATAAGCTGTGGGATATTCCATAGTTACTACTTTTTTATTGAGTAATTTTGGGAGGATGGTGTTTTTTTGTTTTGTTGATCCGTGTGTTTTGGATTGTTTTAATAACAGACTGATGGTTTAAAACTGTGTGTTTTTTGATATTACAACTGTAGTTATTGCAGATTTAAAATATGTCTACGAAAATAAATATTGGTATTTCGGTTTATAATGAATATTTAGTACAAAAATTATAGTGGTTTATTATATACGTTATTTTCAATACCAATTAAATATGAAACGTTGTGAGTTTACTTTGTATGTGATATCCGCTTTATTCTACTGAACAGAAAACAAAACATATTTATCTATCTTTCGGAATAGTTTATGATGAATGAGCAAATTATAAATTAAAATATTTGCGGACTCTTAAATCTTTTATTCTTTAATATCGCTAGATTCACAGTACTTATACCATCGAAGTTTAAAATTATAACCGAGTTATGACGGAGATTATTTATTTTAATAGTATTTTTTACCACAAGATGACAAAATAACTAAATTTAAAACAAAACCTGTTTCATTACATTTAGAATTATTTTATAATATTTCTAATGAAGTATAAAAATATAATATATATTGACCAGCTTTTGTTGGCGACTTCGTCTGCGTGATTTAGGCAGTTTGTAATGTGTTCCACAATACTCCGTTTCCCACTCAAAGTGAGAAAAACCTATAACCACGGATCACGTCACGGTTTATTTTGTCATTAATCCGATATCCGACAAATTAATGGCCTATTAAATAAATTGTCAACAACACTCTCCCCCCCCCAACCTCTTTGAAAACATAAAATTCCCAAATCTATAACTTATCATTATTAAGTATGTAAATAAGTTTAATTTTTTTTAGTTCCTTCCTCCAAAAACGTAATTCCAATACTAAATGCCACAATTCTTCTACTCCCAAATGTAAAGTTTCAAAACCCAAACCCATGTAACATAATATTAATTTATTAGTATTTTTTTTGCGTGGAGTAACATTTATTTTTTCAATGGGAGTAGCTTATAAAAATGTATGCATATAATATTTGAAGTTCTTATTAAATAATCTATATTATTCCCTCTACCTTTAAGCTGAGGTTTTGAAAATACCATGATCACGTATATTAATTTGTGATAAGATAGAAGATACCATTCCAATTTGTAAGTTCACATCTTTGAGAAAAGAGGGTAACAATCGCCTACCCTCCTCTCCCTTCTCTTAAATCTGAAATTCTAATACCACTGAACAACTTTAGAAATTAGTCACGTTTTAAATATCGCTTTCCCGGCCCCGTTCGAGATTTGATTTATATTTTAAACCATTAGGTTCAATTTTCAAGGGATTTTTGTGCAGATCCCTAATTAGATTGTCCCAATAAAAGAAGCTATCTGTTAGTGGAAGTCCGGATGGAATGGAATGAATGAACGAATGGATTAGCGGAATCAAACAGAACAACATACAGAAAAAAAAATTTAAGAATTAAAGGTTTTCTGCTATCTTGAAGCTTTGTAAAGCATCTTCATACATGTTCAGCTATGTCGTATCTCGTATGGGACAAAGTGTGAAACGATGCGACAAATAAGTTCGTCTTGTTCTATATAATGAAACACCCACGTGTATTGTTGATGCTGTGTTACGCATAAGTATTGAGATACGCAAATGCCCGTCTTGGATCGAACAGGGGTTTTTCGTCACACTGTTTATACAGTTTATGTTTATACAGTATGACCAAAAACCCCTGTCCGGTTCATTTTCATTTGGGTATCTCAATCCTAGTATTAAAAAACAAACAAACAATAAATAAAGAATGACATTATTATACTAAATTATACTCGTAATACACATTTTAGTATAAATGTTATGGGCCAAGTGATTAATCGGGCATTATTCATCATGCCCGGGCAATATGAATAATGCCCAATAAGAGCGGGCAATGTGATTATAACCAATCAATTTATCACATTGCCCGGGCATTATGAATAATGCCAAGTGCCTATTGGGCAGAGTGATGTAAAGCGAATCAAAATCAAAACAATGAGCCGAAGTAGTAGAATCTAGAATAGGGCAGCACGAGGGGGTGGGTTGGAAGGAGTGGAAGGAGTGTCGCACCTACCCTGGTACAACTCCCATGAAAAGGTAACGCACCATTCCTGAGAAATATCTATTATAGCAACCTAACCCTTAAAACACTTGTTGTCAATACAAATTAGCTTCTGCATCGTCTCCGGCGCTACAGGAAGTTCAGCCCCTTCGCCCTTGCGTAACAAAAGATAGGCAACCATTTATTCGTTGCCTATCCTTCGTTACAGCGGGCGGGGGCTGCTCTCCCTCCGCGCCTCCGGCTTTTTGTATACACTCTAGGGTCGGTAGCCAAAAGACTACGTGAAGTCGGGGTGTTCCGAGTCGGTTTTGGGGCACAGTCGACCTAACTGATTTATAAAGTGGGTACATTAATTTTCTTCTGAAGATAATGTTTCGGACGTTAAAAAGCAACTAAACATAAGCAGATCAATTCAACCTTTCTAATTCATGGGTCCATCGCAGATGCGACAATGCGGCAGCGCACCACGTAAAAAATCACCTATTAATCACACTGCCCGATCATCATGTAGCCATATTCATAATGCCCTGGCAATGTGATAAATAGGTGAGTTTAGATTGTAATTAATCACTTGGCCCGATATGGCTCGGCAATATTCATACTGCCCGGGCTTTGTGAATACTGCCTGCATTAATCACTTGGCCCATAACATAAATATGACTCTAAAATCTAACAAAATTTAAAATTCTGACAGCAACACACATGCACACAATCCTGAAAAGTCCCGCCATACTTTGCTTGTTACGAACGTGGTTGTTATGAGTGTAATGTGAGTTTCCAAATTTTTTAAATTTATTTTATGAAGGATATTTTTATCAAATTATGTGAATTGGATCTTTTAAATAGAACACATTAATAACACCTTTATCGATTGGAGAATTTTTGTTACTTTGTATAACAAATTTAATTAAATTAGTATCATTTTATAACACAACAAAAACAAAAACAAGAAACAATGCGAAACACTTTTTATACAACAGACACACAAGGAACCTGTTGAATTCGCTACACTATCTTACTAGTTCTGCTGTGTAAACAAAGTAGAATCTATACATAAGAGCGATATTGCAATCTTGAAACTCAATACTTTTGCGGGAGATTATGCTTCATATAAAGTCACATCAATGTTGAATACCGTCGCACTGCTTAAATAGATCTTTATATCGATGATCAACGAGTTTTCAGTTGCTGCGCGCGAGGGAATCAGTTTCAAATTTACGCAACTAACAACTGTAAAATTGGTACTAGTTATGTGAAGTTGCTAGTTTCTGCTATCGACAATCGCGACACGTTGAGCAATTTCACTCCCTCCCACCACCCCTTACTATAAAATATTAAGTTGCACTGATTGTAGACCATGGATTTGAAAAAGTTTAAATATTTACAATTGCAGCAACTGAAAACTGGGCATTTTGTTGGTACTACTGGCAAGTTTTATAAAAAACCATGTTGACAGTTTCGACAACTAAAGTTGCTCTGAGTGCACAACGCCGTAAAGTATATGACGATCGGTATAAAGCATTCAAAATATTTTTAGCATCGTTAAGATTAGTTTACGTAAAAACTTAATGAGGTAATCATATATCCTGTGAATATATCTAGTAAATAATGTAACGTGTAGCTATACCATTGAACAAAGTTTAATATTTTGGTATAAAAATAGCTGATAATTTACCTTGTATGTGGTTTTAATTAATTCACTTTACCATCAATATATTATATTTTTGAAAGATCCAGCCATTTACCAATTTCTATAATTACGACACTTACGGCCGTATAGACGTTTAAAGTCAATTAAATTGTTCCTTAGTACCTATATATAATTTTATTCGTAAAATTTTCATTTTGTTATATTAATTGTCATTAAATGTCTCAGAGTAAGGCAGTTAGCTCATATTATTTTTCTATATCTTTCAAATTATGCAATCTAATCTGAAAAAATTAAGCACTTGGGTCTCACAATTTATTCCAAGTTTTAAATGCTTCCGCCAACGTATACTTATCTTCTCAGAAGCACTTATTTTACTTGTTTAGTTTATTTATATATGCTTTATTGTACATCAAAATGAGAGACGTATACAAAATACTTAAAAACTAAAGACATGGTTACAACAAGCGGCCTTATCGCCAGCTGCGATCTCTCCCAGGCAACCTTTGGTTGGACTGGATTATTGTGATATGGAAATGTAGGGTAGTGCACTTATTTCACCCTGTCACCTGTTTAACGCTACTGCTTATTAAACCGTGGTGTATTCAATGGATAAAGTTTATAGGATTTGCAAACGGATGGAAGAGGAATAGGCAAAGTTCACCTCTTATTATTACTACTTTTATTACAAGCCCGTAGCGTCCCTGTCCTCTTTTTCCGCCTTCCATGCATCGTGGCATGGGAACCAATTCGTCTTGCCAATAAGATATCAAAATATCTCGTGTATAGATAGTACTAATTATGTATTGCTATATCCACCTAATTTATTTTTATACTTGTAGTCCAGCCCGGCTTCGCCTGGGTGCTGGTACACTTTTTTTTTAATTCTATCGCCTATGTTCGGCAGGGATAATCAAGGATTCTAAGTGTGAAAGAATTTTTGAAATCGATCCAGTAGTTTCAGTGTCTATTCAATACAAACAATGAAATCTTTCATCTTCAGAATATTAGTTCAGATCAAGTTTTCCCAAACAAAACAATATAGTAATCAAAAACAGGTAATGTAGTTAAACCTATATTACAAACCGCGAAAAAATATTTCCTGTTTTATGTGAACTTAATCAAAATCAGCACTGTTGTATTGAATTATATGATTGAACATTACAGCTAGCATACTCAAACAACTTGATAAAAGTTTGTCTATTGCGTTCAGTTAATTAGTTAATAGTGTTGAGCGTGCCCTCTCGTTCACCCCGGCTTATTGCCTCTCTCTCGGACCAAAGAATTGAGCCGACAATTAATGAAAATTACCTCAGCTGGGGCTTTAACTGAATTAAATTGATTTTCCAATTCACCTTGTGTTGTCGCGAAAAAATAGATATAAGGGGCCCTACTATATTCATCCGAAACGAAGTTCGAAACTTTGGACGAACGAAGTTTGTGACGATACGAATATACCTACTCTGTAAATGTTCGGATTGCCGATATATTCGAATCATTCATTCTTCGATCCGAAGATTCGAATTTCGTGTTACAGAGTAGGTTTCGACGAAAACCGTCACGAAGATTCGAATTTCAGATTTATATAGTAGGGCCCAAGTACCTAGCTTTACACATAAATTAGACTATAGATATTAATATATTCGATCACATATTTATCTGCAACGCTTCTAGAGTACGGAAGGGCAGACAATACAGCAATTATCGTGATCCAATTTTTTATTCGATCTGGAGAATACTCCGAATGGAATATTGGAAGGATTTGAGTGAAGTTCGCTTCGAATGACTGTGAAGTAATCCAATCAGGCTATTCTTTTTTTATCTTATTCCATGCATTCAATACTTGATTATTAACTTTATATACATATTATTATAGAATATAGGTACATGTTTATTTATGCCATTTAACAGATTGATACAGATAGAAACCGAGGGAGCTAAAATAGGTCTCATGCGAGTGTATGGCGGAAAAAAGAATTCAATTTAAGAGACAATAGTTTTGTAACGCGTCGAGATACAAGCAGCGCACCCTTATCGATAATCTATTATTGTACAAGTGTGTAGGCGTGCTGATATATCTCGTGCTACACACACACAACTGTTATATTAGTTTACATCACTAATTACAGATTAAATAACACTCGCGACACGATCTTACTGTGACTATTTTCTTAGGTTGATCACTACATAGTATAACAAAGTCGCTTCCCGCTGTCTTTCTCTATGTATGCTTAGTTCTTTAAAACTACGCGATGGATTTTGATGCGGTTTTTAATACAGAGAGTGATATAAGAAGAAGCTTTATACGTATAAGACGTACATTTTATTGTTGAGAAATTCACTACCACTACTTAAATATGATTTGATTTCAAACTGTCACTTTTTTCGTGTCTTTATAGCATAGGAACCGCGAGGTCTTGGCTTCGATTCTAAAGTCCATACACATACTTCAAGGGAATACTCAGGTAGTAAGTTTATAAGAAAGTGTAGCAAGTGAGACATAAGTTATGTCGAGCATTTCTTCATTGATAAAGAATACTATGAAAAAAAGGATCCGTGGCGCAGTTGGTTAGACGCCGGCTGTGAAACGAGAGGGCGCGGGTTCGATCCCCGCACCGAGACAAATATTTGTGTGAATCACAAGTGTTTGTTTCCGGTCTGGGTGTTTGTGAGACCAAAGTCTCTATAAGTTCCTGATACCCACGACTCAAGACTAAATCTTAGTGTGGGGTCTTAGTCCTGCTATGTATGTGACTGTTGGGTGTATTTATTTATTTATGATTCTTTCATAGGCGTCATTGAAAATGTATCCACTACATCGTGTAGTAACAAATATTAAATAAAGCAATTAAAACAGATGCGAGAGCTGTTAGTACACGAGTACTACAACTGTATTCAAACTTCCATAAGTTTTTAACGCGCGATGCTGGTAGGTTGCCAACACGGTAATCGTGCTTAAGCGACGAATAACAACTAAATGATATTCTGCATGAACTACGCCCGCATCCGTGATAGGTTAGGCAGACCTCAGACCACTTATAACTAGTGCTATTGGTTAGCGGGGTTTATTTAGGAACCAGAATGTGTTGAGAGAATTAGCGATTTTAATGACTGGTCAGAAAATAAAGTCCCAGGTACCTGATATGAGAATTTGAGGATATCGAGAATCGTACCCAACATCCACAGTTAATAAGCGCATTGATAATGCATACTCGTCTCAAAACTATCATGACTTAATAATATTTCCATTAATATAAAATTATCTTGATCGTTGTGAGCCGTTGGTGATAGGATATTCATATCCAGTCATCATCTCATCAGTCTCAGCCATAAAGTCACTAATTGAAAGCCCATCATCATCAGTAATTGTGATGATAGCTAATGCAAGTGCTTAGCTTTTAGGGCTCAGTCGTCCAGCTTGTATCTATGTGGTGATTACTTTAAGTCTAAAGTCTAACCTAATCGTATAGAGCTACCAAGATGCGTTGTGAAAAAAACTATTAATAATAACTGCCTTATTCATAGACTATTTATAAACCTATTTTAGTTATCGAATGTTTTACCCTTTACAAAAGACTTTTAAATTCAGTTTGAGTAAAGAAGACAAACCATTCTATACCTATAATATGTTTATAAACTGTCTGTAAGACCGTATAAGTTTATCAAAAGAACGGCAGACAGTAAATCAGCAATTTATCAAAGACGTTTGAAGACAGCTTAAAAAAACATCAAATTAAGCAGGCCGCGAACAATGCGAGGACCACAACCGACATTATTGATCCATAAATCTCTTGGAAAACTCTCTTTGACGCTTATTAGTATTCCCCATCCATCTACTTGTAATGGTGAGGGCCTGCCAAAGCTGCGGCTATTGATTATTACGTAAAGCTATTTTATTGTGGTGCATTTTATGGGAGTGCCACTTGTCGTAAGTTATAGTGTCTTCCCCTTTGTACTCACCTTGCTATGTATGATTTGTAAACATCTGCCTAGTTTCTGCTTGTGGGTGGAAGCCAGGGTGTATGCCGGATTTATAAATAACTAATAAATAAATAACACCCAACCGTCACAAACATAGTCTTGACCCCACACTAAGATCGAGTCTTGTGTCGTGGTTATCAGGAACTGCGAGAGACTTTCCGGTCTCACAAATAATTACAAAGCAATGCTTGGCATTCCACTGTGCTCGCCATCCTGAGACACAAGATGTTAAGTCTCAATATGTCCAGTAGTTACTCTGGCTACAATGTCCTTCAACCCGAAACACAACAGTGCATTTAAACTGCTGTTTGGCGGGAGAAATAGACATTGCGTTGGTACCCACCCAGATAGCCTCTCACATACGAGAGACCTACCACCAGTAAATTAATTAATTAACTAAATATACGATTTAATGAATAACTTGCTAGTAGTACTCGTATTCTTTATCTTATTTAAGTATCAGTGGTGGTTTTAGCATTACCAGCGTCCCGTCAAACCGCTGCATGAAATTACAAACGCATCGCCTATTTGCCATCCAAGCACTTAGCCTGTATCATCCCATATAAGTCCCACTGTAAGGGTCTTCTCTACAATCGAGAACACTATTGAGAGTGGTTAAGCACGTAATACAGTAAAACAATAAGCTGAGCTTGCAACACCTTCATTTCTGTGTAGTGGTTACCCAAACTGCCCAAAAACCTACACAAACCAGCATACATTTTTCCCCTTAAAAAAGAGGTGGGAAAATTTCTAAAAAGTAATCTTGACTCGATACATATTCAACACGAGTCTTTGCAATAACGCTTACTTTGATCCCAATAATCCTAATTAGACGAGAGGACATACTGACTAAAAGACTACATAATTTTAAATCAAAATTTCGTTCAGTGTACAAAGCCGATATTTGTGTGTATAATGTTAGAAAGAATTAATTTCTCATTTCCCGCGGCGTCCACGTGTTTCGCTTACAAATTTATCACACGTGCTATTCCAAAACTCGCGCTCTGGCGTAACGAAATTGCTCTCAATAATGTCTATTTCACAATGGCGTGTTGAAATTTACTTTAAGCATCCTTTTGGCTGGAAATATGTTAAACCCACCAAGCCACCACGCTCTTTACCTCTAAGCCTCCGGGGTATTTAAGATATTTTGATAATAATGCCTTTGTAAACGCGATACTATGATATACAAAAGATTTGTACCATGATGACATTTTAATATTCCCATTTATAAATTAAGGACTATCATCATTATCTCAGCCACAGGAAGTTTACTACTGAACATAATCCACATGTCACGGCTGGACCGATTTTGACGGAACTTTTGTTGTCAGGTAGCTGATATAATAAGGAGTAACTACATTTATTTTAGAAAAATAAAGTTTTTATTAAATTCCACGCGGACGAAGTCGTGGGTACAGCTAGTAATAAATAAATATACCCAACATTCACATACATATGTATGTGAATGTTGGATGTACTGATCCGTCACTAAGCTCGTATCTTGTGTTATGAATATTTGAATCCAGGAAATATTTTTCCGTCTCACAAACGCCCAGACACGAAACAAATTCTTGTGGACCATTTTTTTCGGGCCGGGGATCGAACCTGCGGCCTCTAGTTTCACATGGGGCGTCCAACCAACTGCGCTACGGAGACTTATTAGAATTAACACTTAATATGTATTAATGCTATAAAGAAATCTCCACGACAACATGATATATTACCAAATACGAAAGACAAATATTACAAAGCTTAGTGAAATTAATATTTAATAACTACAAAGCACTTCTCTAGAACGTTCAATTATCAGTATTTTCTATTCTCCGAAAGAACACGGCAACAATTATCCTGATAAATTTTTACTTTATTGAATTCATTGACTCGTATTCTACCGGTAGACGAGATGCGTCAGACAAACTATTAGTCCCTTATTTTTCAATGCACAATAGCGACATCTAGTTCATTGGCTTGAATATTACAAATTAATTATAATCAAAGATTATTTGACAGATAAGACAGTTCATGTTAATAATAGCTTTTTCCTGAGATATTGCCTAAGTCTCAATGCCGACATATTAATAAAATATTTAGTAATGTGTTTTTTTTCGTGGACAAAATTAATTGAAATATAACTATTTTCCCGATGTCTCAACAGTCAACAAAATACAGTCTGTATTTAGAGGCTTCATATTCACGAGGCACGCTAAGGACGCAGTCATTTGCGAATTGAGTGTTATAAGACTACATTATGTTTTATAGTAAATGCTTTTTAACCGACTTCAAAAAAGGAGGAGGTTCTCAATTCAACTGTATTTTTTCTTTTATATTTACTGCCTTATATCTCTATCAGTACTAGGTGAACCAATTCTTATCATTCTTTCTTTGATTGAAACCTGGTGCTTGGCATTTGGTCCTGTAAAAATATGGCGAAAATCTGATGAATATTTTCGGACCTAGAGAGGAGAACTCTTCAAAATTGAGTAGGATTCCAATGGTTATTTTTGCATTAGATGCAATATAAAAGTTAAGCTACTGTAGGAGAGAGAAAAAGAGGTAGGGGGAGGGGAAAATTAATAGCCATAATATGAATACGCCAATATCTTCAGCACCTTTTAATCGATTTTAGTAATTTCTTTTTCATCGGAAGGAATCTAATCTTTGTGGGATCACCTCTTTGTCACTCAAATGCCTGTCGAGACAAAAAAAAATACAAATAGCCAAAATATTTAACAAAAAAATCAAAACTGACTTAAAACAAAAAAAAAAAAAAAAACATTGTAAAGACAAAAAATTATAATAAAAATACCACTGAAAAGCAAAATATTATATTTATTTCAGTGTACTTGTACATGTTGATTAATTTGCTTATTGACTTGGCTTCCAACAATTGAAAATACATGCGCAACATATTGAAGGCGGGCTGCCAAGTACCAAACACAATGCAATAGAATATTTTGCAAAAAAAGCGCCATTTTTTTTTAGTTTTTTTCTATGGTCAGATTTGGGTGGTAAATACATTTTTCCCTAAAATAATAGTGTATACCCTTTTATTTATAAATACTCTTAGGTATAAAACAGTTTAAATTATTATTTTAGCAAAAACTATGGATTTACCACCCAAAATGAAAATACATGCGCAACATATTGAAGGCGGGCTGCCAAGTACCAAACATGTAGTACCTATGCCTTACTTACACGATATTGATTTATAATTTCTGTAAATTATTCCAATACTATCAAATTATAATAGGCGTATTGCTGGTACATATTCACGCATTTATATTCCGATTTTAACGATACTCGCTGTTTCTGAAATCTCATGAAAAATGATCGGCGGCGTTTATTTGCAGCTCGATTGTTTTCGAGAATTCATCCGCATGCAATATCGAATCTTTGTAAGGCTTTGTGTTCATGCGTACAATAATTAACAACCTCAAGCACATTCAGATTACAATGTGCAATGTCGATTCCACAGCGATCTTAGCCTTACGGGAAACCCATGAAAGAATGCTTTTTATTAGTGGGATTTTAATTTGCATTAAAATATTATATTCATACGGCTTTATTGACAGTCAATTTTTAAATATACCTTAATATCAATTTTGTCTTCCTCGCTCAAACAGGATTCAAAATTCGTTCGTAAGGTAGAAAATATGTATTTGATAGCTAAATCCTTCTTAAAAGTGCGTGGTGGCCTGTTGGTAAACGGACTAGACGCGACTGCCAACATGTGCACGGTGGTCGCGGGTTCGAATCCCAGTGCACACCTCTGACTTTTCGGAGTCATGTGTGTATTGATAGTCAATCACCACGCACTAAAACGGTGAAGGAAAACATCGTGAGGAAACCTGCATACCACAGCGATTTACAAAAATTGTATGGTATGTAAGTCCGCCAACTCGCACTAGGCCAGCGTGGTGGACTACATGGCCTAACCACTCTCAATAGTACTGTCGATTGTAGAGGAGGCCCGTGCCCTGCAGTGGGACGAATATGGGCTGATACAGAAATCCTACTTATGCAAAGAAAAAACACAAACTTCTCAGACATCATCAAAAAACCGTTTAAGAAGTTAAACAAGGTTACCTCTGGAGCTCGTTATATAATCCCAAACTGCAATTAGGACAAAAGGCTAGAGAATAAATAGGTTTATATTATGTAATCAGTTTACTTTGTTGATTTAAAAGAAGTTCGACACAAACAAAAATCCGTTTAGAAATAAATAAACGTACAGGGTCAAGGGCCAAGTCTGCGATTGAAAAAGAAGCCGGGTAGTAGTTTTAGTGACTACAAACACAATACAACTAAAATTTTGCAATATTTTTTTATGTTTTATATGTCTCCGTGTTTGGGTGGTAAACTACCAAATATCAGTTGTTTGTATGTGAGGATTGACCCAGCGGCCTCTTACAGTAAGTAATAAGTTACTAGTAACATTACAAGGATGCATATTGCAAATGATGACGTCACCACTGCTACGGGGCGAGTATATTATGACAGATACGTAGAAGGCCCCACTACGCCCCTTTGGCTTTCCAAACACTGATTACTACAGTCTGTTCTTTTTTACCGTTATTATAGATCATTTTGAAATCAAGTAACGCTGTTTTAATAAAACTAATTTACTTCAACTGCTAATGCGTATAAAGTTACACAAGTATTATTGTAATTGATTGATTTGTATAGTAAATATTTATATTTTAAACCGACTTTAAAAAAGAGAACTAATCAACGTACAAGTATAATGAAATAGTAATATTTTTTACTTTGTTGTGGTATTTTTATTTTTTCTTTATGATGTTTTTTTATAGTCGATTTTTCTTTTTCTTTTTAGTTTTCTTATTTATATAAGTAACATCATTCATTTTCAATCATTAACATTAAAATCAATAAGAACAGAATGAAAAAATCTCACACAAAATGCCTTCCGATCACCTAAGAACGAAATAAGGAAAAAAAATACATATACAAAATATGCATTATCTCTGTACCACTACAAAATGTTTAGACATAGATATATAGATAATGATATCAGGATTCAAAATATCGGAACAAAATAACTTAATGCACTGCAATGTTCCAAACTAACTTTGGAATCATAATTAAGGCACACCTTCAGTCAAAGGCTAATGTATGTAGTTTTCCTTTACCGTGTGATTTGCATCACGTTTGACCAGGCACCCCAATTAGAGGGGACACAGCCTATGGAAATTTTGACGGGGCGACATCACAATGCAGTGCCGACGGAGTCACGGGAGCGCAACCTCGGACAATGAAATTAATTGCAAGATGACCCAATATTTACACTATGTGTTGGAAAATAGTATTTTTGAAATAATAGTGGTGCTATGATCAGCAGACCCGGATCTAGGGGGGGGGGGGGGGGGCAAGTCGGGGTCTGTGCCCCGGGCGGCAAGTTCAGGGGGCGGCATATTGAATCTTGGGAGACAACTACAAAACTCATCAATAACGTAACACCACTTACACTTTTTTTTCGCCGTGCGCGAATTAGTGATTATGCGATAGGGGCGCGTGAAAAAGAGATGAAAACTAAATATTTGGAATGTAATTTATCCATGTCAACAATTACGTTTAGTTTCAAATATCCAATTTGTGTTTACTAGTTAGTGTTAGTTGATTAACCGAACGAAGACCGAACGTCTTTTATGTGGTACAGGCAGTGGCGAATTTAATAGTAGGCTGAGTATGAGTAGGCTGGAGCCTAGGGCGGCAGATTTTAAGGGGCAGCAAATCTGGGCCATTTTTTTTTTGTTTTGATTTACTGAAATAATAAAAGGCAATATTTTACACACTGAAAAAATGGGGTTTGAAAATTATGAATATTTAAAATATGTCAGTAATATGTTCCCACGTCTCCACGTTGACAATTTAATAATAAACACTTTATTAAATATCTATACTTGGATATTATAAAATATTCCAATAGTGATACATTATAAAAAAAATCTTGCTTAAATGTGAAAAAACACCTATTAACATTGATTTTAGTCTTTAGAGTTCCTTGCTACGAATATTGTTTCTTTTTTTTAATTGGTTATTTATTGTTTTCACGCACCCAGTGGTCAAGGGGCGGCAAGATTCCTCCACGGTTTCCTTTGTCTGTCGTAAGAGGCGATTAATAGGAGGGGTCATTGGGGTCGCTAGCCAACTCTAAGATGTGCGACAGAACTCGTGGCTTCATAGCGGACGCCCACGGTTAGGGCGTCCGTTGCAGAGAAAATCTACGCCTACCTAAGTTATGAGGAGCCATATTAGGAAGTGCGCCGGGTGGCACGGCGAGTCAACTAGGTGTTACTCGCTCATCCGCATCGCCTATCGTCCGTAATAATGCGATGGTATTTAGTTATGGATTTAGTCGGTATGCCGGCAAAAAATCTTCATAGATTTTTTCAGGGATCCAGCCTGGCTGCAAAATCTATGCGGTACGGACAATAATTGTCCCCGTGCGCCAGATTGGAAGGCTGGAGACCCCGACATGCACCTTATGATCTCCCCGTAGATACCGATAAAAAAAAAGGTATTGTATTCATCCTGTTTTTAGGAAATTGAGTTTGAATTAAACCTGGAAGTTTTGAGGCCTGACAAGGCTATCCTTATAATATCCGCCATAATATCTGTGCCGCTGTACGTATAATGTACATAAATGTATGTGTATGGTGTCCTACCACGAGGTCTATTTCAGTCTACTCTGCCCTATTAACCATAAGACGTTCTATGGAGTCGTTAATTCGTCGTGAGACATGACCGAATATTCGAAGTATACGGGGCCGTACTATCTCGGAAAGACGCTACTTGATGCCGAGTTCTTGAAATGTTTGTGTGGAATTCGGACCTGATATTCCAAGCATTCCAACACCTCATCTCTAAGGAATCTACATTTTTCTTCTCCCGTAAAGTCCATGTTTCAGTGGCGTACAGAAATACGGGAAAGTGCTCGGACAAGCCTGATCTTTAGTAGCCTTTGTAGTAGCCTATGTATTCCTCCATATTATCCTGAGCTTCTCCATTGCCCCTCTAGCCATCGCCATACGTCGTTTTATCTCAATGATACAACCACCATTGTTTTTTTAAAACAGCTCAGGATAAATGTACGACTGAACCAGTCTTGGAGGAGCCCAGCGACAGTTTGTGATGTGCATTGAAATCGCCCAAGACCATTTCAGCCGACGCACTGTGATTCGCCTAGTACTAGCTAGCTGGACAAAAGTCACTTCCAAGAATCAACTAATTAGTGGTCACATATTGTAAACAACACTCCCAATGTCATAAAAACAAGTAGAAATGGTGAATAACATTTCACAGTGACGAGTCATTGACTAGCGAAGGTAAGTAATGTAATATTTGCATTAAGTTAATTTGAGTAGTTGCATTTTTGCAGTGCTTTAGATAACATCTCATTCAATTTATGTGATATATAACCGTGATTTTTGTGATGGATACTATTGTCGAGGGTCAGTGCTTTTATATTTTACTACCCATAATATTCTAATATGAGAAACTTTGGTCCATTACAACTTGGAATATATTATTGAAAAATATTATTTTTTTGTCAAGTTCCGAAATTTTAATCGTATTTATCTTTTTGTATCCACATGTATCCAGTCCAATTTTTTTACAGTATATAGTAATGATACTCACCTTTAAAACGAGATATTATTTTTCACCACATTCCCGCACTAAAGGATTTTATTTCATTTTTCAGAATGTGTCTTTTCCATTTCGAAAAGTGATGTTTTTGAAGAATTACGAAAACATTCCAATGAAGAGCGGAATGTTCGTTTATTGGAACATATAAGTCTTAAATTTGGTGTTAGTAATATAACCAGTGATTCGTTAAGGGTTATTAAACAGAAAGTATGTCGTCAAAACTAACTGAAAAATGGGCGGCATCATATAATGCATTGGAACGGTTTTTAATTAATAATAAAGATTGCTTAGAAGGAGACAACATAAGTTTTACCATTTCTGTGTGTAGACATTGCTCATCCAGGTCATCAGAGGAGAGTAGGCTTCAAGGTCATGTTGATTTAATTAAAAAATCTATATTTTGTTACGACTTTATCTTCGGGTTACGAAATAAATATAAATATACTTGAAATTTTTTTTCAGTTACTAGGGCCCTCTATTTAAGTTTGTATTCGTGGTACTATATGCCTGTCACTGGGCATAAAATTCTTGTGCGAAGTACAGAGGTTGTTAAATCTTGTATTGTGCCCAATAGGGCAACTATAAGAAGCTCAAGAGGCTCGAAATAAAGACTGTCGTAGATTTTGGGAACATCATACCAGGAAACATTCACGTATTGCCACGAATACAGATTTATTGAATATGCTTTTAATAACATCAGATCCTGTAATTAATACACTCAGAGAACTACCCAAAAAGAAAAAAAGACTGTTTACCATCAGAAATGCTAAATTCGGTAATCCCGCCTTCAATACCAATACCTTGGGTATCAAGTAGTCTAACGCCATGTGACGTTGATGATTACTTGGTACCTGACCCGTCTGATTGTGAGAGTGATAATTCATCTGGTCAGGATTTCATTTATTTATTTTATTATTTTATTTTTAACACTGCATACAATTTATGTATAGGTGAACTTAATTTATCTATTAGTATATAATTTAAAATGTTATTAAATAATTTTATATGTTTTTTACTACTAAGTCGTATTATGTACATATGCTTTTATTTTGTTTTTTTATTATATATTAATTTATTTTCTATGCTGCCATTTTTATAATTAAGTATTTCATCGATTGTAATTTGTGTTTTAATTACTATTATCCTAAAAGCCTCCACTCCATTGCTAATCAGAACCACGCGTGCTGGCTTGCGAAGCCATGGCTTGACTGTCCACACCATCCCTCTTTCTTAATCCTGGGTCAGTGTGAAGAGGCATCTTAGCAGGAAGGTGCCAGACACTGTGCCTGGGTGGTATTTGCACTCACCATCAGGCGCAATGGGGCAACTTCGCCGGGCCAGAATTAAAAAAAAAAAAAAACTTTAAGAAACACATTTCTCCTTTAAAATATTACTGTACATAGCCAAAACAACCAACATACGCACTCAAATATTTTTGTCCAGCTAGCTTGTTCTAGACGAATCACTGTGCGACGGGAACTGCGTCCGCCCGTCATCAGCTACATGGCTGAGATACCTGAACAGCCGAGTCGTCTCATCGTCCCCGTTGTAAGACCTGTAGGCAGGAAAAAGTGCAGGGGCGTGCACTCCTTGTAGGCAGAAATGCAGTGCTTTACTTGCCATTCACAGATATTTTATTATAACGTTCGTACGTTTTAGATGACTTTAATTTATAGTAAATAAATGAATAAACAAAATATAATAACTTTAAAACGCCTAATATTTTATAAATAGCACCTATTTGCAATCACGCAAACATTATGGTTGCCACGCGAAAAGCAAGAGGCGCTGCAAAGCAAATTAATGTACCTAATCAACCAAGTCATGCCGCCGCGTCCCGCATTACATTTGTTTGCATGTGTGTAGTAATTTTGGTGTCCGTGCACAGCCGCAAACGCACACACCCATGAATATTAAAAGCCGCGACTCCTGCGGCAGGCCTCGGGAGTTCGGCAGTTGTCGGGAGTAATCGTAAATGTTCGTTGCCTATAATCCGAGTAAAATTAATAGGCTGGAATCTAATAAATCACCTATGCACATTATGCATTTTTGGTTAGTAAGGTTTTATTTGTTTAAATAGAAATGTTTTGTGTTTCGCGGGGGCCATTTTGCTTTGTTTATGAGTTTTTGCATTGTTTACTATTTTATACTAGTATGTTTGTAAAAAAAATAGATTTCTTAACGGATTTTTCATTTTAACATTTGAAAGTGTGTACATTTAACAGTTTATTACTAAGTTTCGATATTAATTGTAGTCATTTGCTTTTACTAGTGTGTTTGTTTATTTTTTTAAATGTTATTTGATTGCGAGGTTTGTGTTAAAAATGTATGTTTATCAAATGAATGAATGAGGTGGCCGAAATCTTGCGTTTATTTACATCGGAATAGGTATAGTAATCTCAACTAACCGGAACCTTGAATATGTGAAAATTGAAATCTGACTAGGTGAGTTTTTTTTATTTTACTTATTAGAATTTCTTCCGCCGCGACGATCGATCGCTGTTTTGTCTGCGTTGCCGTAGAAGATGGTCATGAATAGTAGTACATCTAAGACTTGTTATGTTGGCATGGTTTCCGACTTAGAGATCCGTCGCGTGGCTGTGGCTATGCTAAACAACTATAAAAGAAAAAGTTTTTGTGACCGTGTACTCCGCCGCATACCCAGTGTCATAATCCTGTGCACGCCGCTGAAAAAGTGCAGAAGGCACACGTCGATGCGGCTCAGGCAACCAAGATTCACGTGCAAATACAAAGCGGAGAAGGAGGGGCCCTCCATGCAGCTTTAATGGTGACAGTAGATGTCCAACCGAATATACATACAAGCATACCCCGGCTTTAGGCTTGAAACTTTCTTCAAGCGAATAACCGGGGTACAGCAGGTAGGAATATTCGGCCGGATAACGAATCCGCGTCTCCATCAAGAAGAGCAAAGCAGACTAGGCCATCTCGGTATGGTGGTGGACGGCATTAAGGTCGTTTGGAGTTCGCGGATGTTGGTGAACTCCATAGTGAACGCGATGGTGGGGTTATGCACCGCTGAAAGACCAGCTTTGTTTAATTGCGCTGTCATGAGGTTGAAGGGATGGGTTTGATGAAGAGGCATCAAGAAGCCAAAGTCCGGGCATTAAGTAGGCCGAATGGTCGCATGTCGCTAAAGGTCGGCCACATCCGGTCACCAACCGGCACGACGTACCTACCCAAGATTATGTGCGACATGGTGAGGCAGCCCCTCGTGGTGATTAACCACGATTGGACTCTTGTCAATACAAGAGTACTGTACTGTCTCTTTGGCCGGCGGGTCAACACGCCTCCCTTCGAGAGCGACCAAAAATACGTACAAAATCACTATCAGATCACTATGACGGTCTTTACGCCTTGTGGACGGTGATTGCTACCCAGACGGACACTTAAGTCCTACCACCACGAATTTTAAGGGCTTGTGCAGTCGAGTTGTCTCCAGCACTGACTCGCCTCTACCGAGCGTCCTACCGCACAGGTGTTGTGCCGGAATCTTGGAGGGAGGCCAATGTGCAACCGATCCCCAAAAAGGGTGATCGGTCGGACCCTACCACTTACCGCCCTATCGCTATTACCTCAGTGATGTGTAAGGTCATGGAGCGGATCATAAACGCTCAATTGGTCCGCTACCTGGAGGATCACTCGTTGATCAGTGACAGACAATACGGATTCCGTCAATATCGATCAACGGGTGATCTTCTAGCGTTTGTCCTTCATCGCTGGGGTGAGGCGATTGACAGGCGTGGCGAGGCTCTTGCTGTGAGCCTCGACATTGCCAAGGCGTTTGATAGGGTCTGGCACCGTGGTCTTCTTTCCAAGCTTCCGGCATACGGTCTGCCCGGCAACCTGTGTTCGTGGATTTCCGGCTTTCTGCATGGGCGTAGAATACGTGTAGTCGTTGACGGACACGCTTCGGCGCTCATGTCGGTAAATGCCGGAGTTCCACAGGGCTCGGTGCTGTGGCCCACCTTGTTTATTCTGCATATCAATGACATGTAGTCGCTTGGCAACATTAATTGCTATGCAGATGACAGCACGGTTCATGGGCGATACCACTGCGGGCCTCCGGGTTGCCGAGTCGAAACTGTGAGGGGACGTGAAGACCTTGTCATTGAGCTCAACCGGACCTTGGATCTCATTTCTACATGGGGTTCCAAGAATATGGTTGAATTCAATGCCAAGAAAACTCAGGTGTGTGCGTTCACGTGCAAAAAATCCCCGTTCTCTCCGCTCCCCATTCTTCAGGGTACTCCCCTCTCAGTGCGGGATGACCTGAGTATCCTTGGTGTGGATATCCGCTGTGATCTCAATCCAAGGAATCACATCGAGGGCGTAATATCTGCCACATCACGCAGGGTTGGAGTCCTGAACAGGGTGCCTCGATTTTTCACGCCCGGTCAGCTTTGTCGCTTATATAAAGCGCAGGTCTGGCCGGGTATGGAGTACTGCTCGCACCTCTGGGGTGGATCCGCCCAGTACCTGCTCGATGCCTTGGATGGATTGCATCGGCGGGCCATCCGCATTGTGAATGATGCAGACGTTATGAGCAACTTAGAGTCGCTACAACTCCGGAGGGATGTCGCCTCTCTAAGCGTGTTCTACCGCCTGTATCAAGGTGAGTGCTCTGAAGAATTGTTCAACTTGATCCCCTCCTCTCCATTCCTTACCAGAACCACGCGTGCTGGCTTGCGAAGCCATAGCTTGACGGTTCACACCATCCCGGCGCGAACCAAACGGTTCTCGAATTCCTTTTTGTGCCGCACCGTCAGGCTGTGGAATTGTTTGCCGTCTCACACGTGTTCCCTCCTTCCTGCAGGATCACTCCTGGGTCCTTCCGCCGTAGTGTGAAGAGGCACCTTAGCAGGCCGGCATAATTGTTTCCATTGGCATGGGACCGCCGTCCGATGCCAATGGATATTCTGCCTGGGCGGCATTAGCACTTACCATCAGGTGCAATGCCGCCACTATGCACGGCCAGAGTAAAAAAAAATGCAAGGGGGGGCGGCATTTTTCAGTTTTTGTCCCGACTCGAAAAATACCTAGATCCGGCGCTGATGATCAGCACTGGAATGTCTGTGGCTAAGAAGAGAGAGAGAGGGAAAAAAGACAGAGAGTATTCCTATATACACAGTCAGGTCATAAGTATTGTCACACAGTAAAAACTTTTCTTTTAGAATGCTGGCCACAAAAAAGTTTATTAAATTCGAATTTCGAATTGTTCATGAAAATAAAAATGTATACTTTTTTGAATTTTACTCATTTTTAAATATGGAGTGGACGCTTAAATAAGTCCGTGTTGCAGTTATTGCGTTGCATCGTTGCGGTTACGAGCCAATTCAAATTTTTGACATACTGAAAAATTTGAATATAACCAAAAGATTCGTTTATCCTACCAACAAACGATACAATGAAGACTCTAGTGTAGATAACAGGTCAAGAAGTGGTCGCCCTCAGTCTGCTAGGACTCCAGCAGTGATAAAAGCTGTGAAGGCGCGAATTCTAAGAAATCCCAAACGTAAGCAGAAACTGTTGGCTCTTCAGATGGGGTTAAGCAGAACCACGGTGAAAAGGGTGTTAAATGAAGACTTAGGGCTTCGGGCATATCGAAGAAAAACAGAACATCGTTTGAATGCTCGTCTAATGGACCTGAGACTGAAGAGATGCCGCGCTTTGTTGAAGCGGTACGCGGGAAAAAAATATCGGGAAATTCTTTTTTCAGATGAAAATTTTTTTACCGTAGAAGAGAGCTACAACAATTAAAATGATAAGGTGTACGCACACAGTAGTGAAGAAGCGAGCAACCGTATTCCGCGTGTCCAACGAGGTCATTTTCCATCCTCGCTCAGGGTATGGTTGGGAGTTTCTTATTGGGGCTTAACAGAGGCTTTTTTCACATTTTTGTGAGAAAGGTGTAAAAACGAATGCAGTTGTGTATCAAAATACAGGCCTGACGAACCTTGTGGAACCTGTTTCTCATACCATGTTCAATAACAGGCACTGGGTATTCCAACAAGATTCGGCGCCAGCTCATAGACTGGCCCTCCTCCAGTCCAGATTTGAATCCGTTAGATTACAAGATATGGCAACACTTGGAGGAAAAGGCGTGTTCAAAGCCTCATCCCAATTTGGAGTCACTCAAGACATTCTTGATTAAGGCAGCCGATTCGAACCCGCGACCACCGTGAACATGGCAGTCGCGTTTAGTCCGTTTACCAACAGGCCACCACGCACTTCTAGTGATAGTTAATACTGTAATAATTAATAATGTTAATACTGCCTTAACGAGCTACAGTATGACTACTAGTTCCAAGAACCATCTTCTTCTGCTTCCTACCTACTACCTACTACCTCGGTTGGTGCCACGGTCCGCCTTCCGGAAAATTCTTCACCATTTAGCCCGATTTTCAGCATCCTCAATACTAAGGCCATTGACCCTCATATATTCCTTGACGACATCTAGCGAACGCTTCTTTAGTCTACCCCTCGGTCGAGGCCCGGGAATATTAGGGCTGAGGTTTGCATTGCCGGCGTACTCCTGTACTATTTCGGAGAATATTTAATAAATAAATGCACACAACAGTCATATACATAGTCCTGATCCCACAGTAAGATCAAGTCGTGTGATGTGGGTATCAGACTACGAGATAGTTTTCACAACACATAAATTATAGATATGAGCTACATTGCACCATGGAGTTAATAAGTCATTGCACATATCTATAATTTATACTGCAATCTATGTGAACCGTGGACGATAAACATGAAGAAAACCGCGGAACCCAGAAACCTGGAGACCCACAGAAAATCGAAGGCTTTAACACTGGATCATGATAAATCTGAAAGTAACAATGTAAAAGGAGCTTACTTAAATATGTACCTAACGAGGCTAAAAAAAAATTGAAAATAAAATTAGATTTATATTCGATCAGCTACTCGTACTCGTAGTAGCACAGCGACAACATAGTGTTAAATCCCATTTAATAGTTTAAAACATGTTTGCGTTCATTGAGGAACTTTTCGCTTTTGAGATTTATTGTTTAATTCAGTATCATTAATTACGAATACTACAAAATATACTTACCTACACATTACAGAGAAGCACTAGAACTAAACACTGAGAAAAATAAAAAAATATATAATGTACAATCATATGTTTATGTTATATGTCTTTTGGTGAAATTTTAATTATAATAACTGGGCCAACGAGCACTCGGCCATGTAAGTTGTCACCGACGCAAACACTCTGAAAGCGCTGCAACTTTGAACACAGTTCAAATTAATTCCGAACGGTTTTACTCATTGTACAAAGAACTGGAAACAGGTAATAAAATGTTCATTACGGAGAGGAATTTAAATGGCATAAAGCGGACAAAGTTACGATAAAAATGCACTAAGATCTAGGTAGATTTAGGTAGATCTTAGTGCATTGGTATATGAGTAGATGTACTGATTAACGTTTTACCCACTTCTTGTCAGGTCATTGAGATAATATACTAGAGGGGACACTGCAAACAAAAATTTTGTAACTAAATGAAGGGTACATTCTATTTCTGTCTCTGTCACGCCTACGAAGTAACATATCTTCCCTCTCGCTTCAATGTGTACCCGTGTGCACACACCATACGCAGAGATTTTGTTCCCGATGTCCGCTCTAGTTTAATACCTCAATGTTGTCAGGTATATTTTTTTTTGTCAAATGATGTTTGTCCCAAAAAGTTTGTTCATAATTAGTTCCTAAGAGGTTTACCTCCGGCTATTTATAAGGAAAGCAACTAAGTCTCCTAGTCGACGATAAGACTCGCCTCAATCTTAAGATTGCAGACTTAAAGACTTTTTCCTGAAAAAGGCAACCATTTAGCACAATTACCGAATTACCTGCTTTTGTAATGACTCTAATTTTTGTTAATTTAAATTTTATGTAAAACGGCATATTTCCTAAACTGTTACTATATGTCTGTTTGCCTTGACACATTGGATTTATATTTACTATATGTAAAACAACAATACATATTTGTAGGATTGAGTTTTGATAATGTGTAAATTTAATATTGAAGTAACATTTAAGTAACAATTTGTGTAAACTGGAACGTGAGAGGAACGAATGCAAGACGGATTTGAGTAAAAGTAGGAATGGAATGAAGGAATGTGAAGGAAGGAAGGACGACGTAAAGACGAGTGCATGTACAAAAGTGTTATTTTTGTAAATTAATTAATAAAAGGAGTTAATACCAAATAATTTAATTGGCCCAAATCCTACACCTTCCCACAAATTTGGGGGCTAGTACGGGATCAACCGAAGAATTTCACGATCGCAGTTGTAACTAAAAACGACGACGACGAACCCGGCGCTACGCAACAGCAAGTAAGACGAAAGACGAGTTGTTAAGACGAAAGACGAGATTGTTGAGCGGTGTAACGGCAAGGCGGCTGTTACTGTGCAAGACAGGCTACATTTTATACGAAGATGGATGGAGACAAGCGCGATACAAATTCGACGGTTGGAACATAGGCCATGATGTCATTAGATGGAGTATATGGCGTACAGAAATTCAGCGGAGAAGACACGATATATTCGCCATCAAAATGGGCTGCCGATATTGAGGACAACGCGGAGATTTTTGGGTGGAGCGGCCAGCAGAAGTTAACCATCGCTCGAAGGTCGCTCGTAGGTACGGCTGAGTTGTGGCTCAGATCCGAAAAAACCTTTAAATCGTTCGACGAGTTGCAGTTGGCTATTTCCAAGGAACATATATCTCTACTTACGATAATACTCTTAGCAAAAACTCAGCAATAAAATAATATAATAAGTGAAATATCTTTGTATAAAATATCAAATAAAGAATAAACGGTGCATCGGAAAATATCAATGTAATCTACCGAAATAACCAAACCATATAAAATCTCGCACATTCCTCAAAGCGAGTGAAATACGCTTACTTTTAAAAATATCATCTGTACCTCTGTAAAATAATTTTATTGCAATATTCCTAGGATGTAGGTCACCACTCGTCCACAAGCTTAATGCGGAGTGGATGGGATTATTCTAACAGCGGGATGAAAGCTGGATCTCGCGAACCACAAATAGGGATATTCCGGAATCTGACCCGCGGATGTCTGACCTCGTCTTATCCGTACTTAGAGAAAATCGAACATCGTTTTATTTTTAACATAAATGTATTTTAGCGTTGATGTTTAACAGTCTGTCTTATGTATTTCAGTGAAAAACCCTTCGGTAAAATCACCATATATAACCATAAGTAAACTTACGCATTTTTTTCCAAAAGAGGAAGTTAGAGGTGCTACCACAACACCCAATATATAACCATAAGTAATTTTACGCCTTCGTCCCAGAAGGGCTAGGGAGTTGCTACCAGGACACCCACGTTTCGCATTGTGTGTCCCTTCCAACTATGTGTTAGGAGGTGAGCCTATCGCCATAACAGACACACATTGTTATTGACTCCGGGAAAATAATAGAAAAAAATATCACATATACCCGTGATTCAAACCCGAAAATTCAGCGTAGTAATTGTATTGTAGTGTAATTACGCCACCGAGGCAGTCAATATTTATTAAATCAGTATTTTCTTTATTTAATTATTCTTTATTTGGTTCACAAAGTGCATGTTCCTTTAAATAATAAATATTATCTTATACACAATTTACATATCAGCAATTTTGTCGTATCTCAAAAAAAGCGTATATGCGTTTTATACATTATTTAATTCAGAAAAAAATACCGCATTGAATTTCCTCCAGAAAATGTAAGGTGTTATTTTAAAATTTTATTACTAAAAAAATGGTATTCCTAAGTCTTCTTGTTTACAAGTTATTCATTTTTTAAATTTTTTTGGTTCTGGAGTAAAATTGCATTTTTCAAGTTACCACATGATTGCTTTCTGCCGTTGATATAACAAAATAAGGACACTCTAAACTAGTGAACACAAATTCCACATAATATTACAATCATAAAGCATACAACATAATTATGCTTACAACCACACTTACAACACTACCACGAAAAATATCAATATCCTAAAAATAAAAAGAAACTATACGAAAAATTCATACTATTTTTATTTCAATAAAAACCAAAATCAAGAAGACATCATAAATACCGCGATGTTGAAGCAGTTACATTACTAATACTAAGGCAGCGACCAGACTCTGAAGTATGAAATATACTTATATTTAATCGACGATTATACTGGAGAGAAATATGCGAACATAAACTATCCGATTTGTAAATTTGTATAAGAGATGGGTAATAAAAACTCCGCATTAGTTTATTATAAAATTATTCTCTCTGTAAGAGTAGCCTGAAGAATGGTTTTAACGCCTTTAGCGGGTACTCTTGAATATCCTAAAAATAAACTTGTGGGAAATTTAGGTTTGCTGATAGCAGCAGAGTTCATTAATATTAATTTATTATTCTGAGCTTTACAAACTGTGGAGCCGACAAGAACAGTCAGTACTTTGTATTAAGTATTTTTTTCAAAACTAAAATACATTGTTTATATTTTTTAATTATTTATAATAAATAGTATGTGTAATAGTTTGTTCTATATTTTTTAATTTGAAAACATATTAAATGATACATATTTTTCCTGGTAATAGTAAAACGCTATAAGATTAAATAATTAAAAATAAAACAAAAAAAAAAAGACAAAAAATTACTCAAGCCTTGGTTACGGGAACCGTGCCGAAACCTGGATTTGAACCAGGGACCGCTATGTCACAAGGACGTAATGCTCTACCAAACTGAGCTATTTCGGCTGTAGCTAAGTCACTGAAAATGTGGATCTGTTTCAGCACCAATAGCGACTCTTGTTATTGTAAATTCATTGTTCCCGTACAAAGATTTTTGTTTTGCTTTCACGAGTGTTTAGCCAGACATTGCTTATACATTGGTTTTATATATTTTAAATGGACGCTAACTAATAGCTAGCTTATCGGTAAATGAGATCCTTAATAGTAGGTATCTAACGCTAGAATAGTACCTACATAAAATAGCTGGTTTGAAATATCTATACTAATATTATAAAGCTGCAGAGTTTGTTTGTTTGTTTGAACGCGCTAATCTCTGGAACTACTGGTCCGATTTGAATGATTCTTTCAATGTTGGGTAGTCCATTTATCGAGGAAGTCTATAGGCTATTTATCATCACGCTATGGCCTACAGGAGGGATGCAGTAGTGTCATTTCTAGCAAATACGAGGAAATTTTATTCGCTTTTGATGGTCCGATTGGTCGATACTCTAAATTGAAAGTAGGAATTGAGCATTTTGACCGCTATTTTGAAACATGTATCTGCACCCGGGTGGAGCCGGGATGGACCGCTAGTAAAATATATCTCTCGTTCAATAATAGTGGTAGGAGAATGCTGTGGAAAAACGTGTAAGTTTTTTCACACTTTTTTGATCCTTTTTCAATCACAAACTAATGGATGGATTTCATTGTTTATTTCACGTTCAAACACTACAAAAATATTACAATATGAATATTCAATGTTTTATGATATTTTATTCACGTAGACAACTATGAGTTTAACAACCTACATTCCATTAGAAATATATCTCATACAAACAATTATCTCAGCGCGAGGATGGAACCCGCACTTATTAACATTTCATGTCAAAATACCTACCTAGGAATAGTGTTAATTTGTGTACAGAAGTATTCCGCCTGGTCTTATCTATTACTCATAGTGGGTAAATGGGATCTCTAGTTTTGACTGTAAAATTCGCACTACTTTCTTCTTCTTATTTGTTATTTTCGCCTGTTCTTTATTCTTTTTCTTCAAGTTCCTCACCTATCGGACAACATAAGATCAATATTATCTTTTGAAGCTGTGTTCCGAATAGTGAGATGGTGCTGCAGCTGAACTTCTGCCAAAACTCCTTTTTTCCGAAATTTTCCCCTTGATGACGAGCTGGAGCAGCCTGTATTTGTAATTTCTCATGACGTGACCAAAGTTTGACATCTTTCGGCGCTTAATGGTATTCATAAGCTCCAACTTTTTTTAAACCTGCCTAAAAACTCGACGCGCTTAACAGTTAATATACATATATCAATAAAAAATTTGTGTTTGATTTTACAATGTATGGCTTTAATTTAACATACTATGATCCCGTACGCAAGGTCAAGCGATATTTAGGTTGTTACTACATCACCGATGTATTTGAACCGTTGATCTGCGGTCGCACTAATTTGTATAAACTGCATGTGCCTTTTATCCGTTCTAGAGATCAAGTTAGTCTGCTAACTTTTAACCCGCAGTTCAGTAACAGCTATCAAATTTGGCACGCGTGTGGTTTGGCAGGGTGTAACAGTTTTATCATCCACGATAAATGATACGTAAACGTAACGAATATTTTGTTGTGGGTTTATTTGGCAATATATGAGATAGCTGAATAAGTAGTCACGCCCGTAGCGGGAATTGGAAGGCAAAATACATTTATAATCCTGCAAGGTCATGCCAATTATGCATTGGATTGCCAACCTTTGCTTTGTAATCCATGGTTTGGTTGTGCTACTGTCCATAAGCGGTCGTATCGCTTATTGTTAGATGAATAGTATGAACGTTTCGCCATTCATGGTAACAAAAGAAGAAAAAAACGTCTTAAAAGTATTTGTCGTATTTAGTAAACAATTTGTGGAGGTGCCAAAAAATCGCCTCTTTGCTGCAATGCCACGATACTTGGACTCCGCACTGCAATAAATAGGTCAAGTAATTTATATTGTATGAGCTTTTAATTTGAGCAAGGCGATCCACCTTGACTCGAAAAGCCGATTCAAGGAAAGATATGAAAAATTAATTTTCTTGTGAAATCTTATAACGACTGGTGGCCTAAATTAAACCGATTCTTTCTTATGCTTTCATGAGAATAAAATATTTCGATTCCTGTAAAATAAGAGAAGGGAAGAAAAAGAAAAATCATTAATAAAATAATTATATCCAACAGGCACACACATTGTCCTGACTCCACATAATATCATTAAGAAGAATTAAGTCTCGTGTCGTGGGTATCAGACACTACATGAGTCTTTTCGTTCACACGAATACCAAGACCAAGGGCAAATACTCGTGGGCCTCACAAACATTTGTATCGGTGCGGGGATCGAACCCGACGCCCCTCGTTTCACAGCCGGTGTCTAAGCAACTGCAGCATAGAATCTGTCCAAAACCAAGATATAAGCGAAATTTAAGTCAAATGGAGTGAATAAATGTGTCCTAAACTTGACAAAAAACTATGAATTATTTAACCATTAAAATCCACGAAGAGAAACGCTATACCTGATGTGAGTTATGATGACGTTCTAATTCTTATGCAGATAGCTTTATTGGCTTTATGGACTAATTAAATCGTTAACGAATTGTGCTATGCTACTATGGAGTGGCCAAATAATTATCCAGTAACTTGATATTATAAACCAGCGCGCGGCAATAAATTAAGCGACATTTTATTTTTACCTCTATGCAGTAAAATTGTAATCACATTTGAATTCGGGTGCAATTGAATTCACAGCAAATACGTGTTCATGAGTTCGAACTAATAATTGAATTTGATACGAGTTTGGTAAACGAATCCTGGCTCCATTTAATATTTTCAGTACTGCCTCGGTGACCCAGTTAGGTGTCCCCGTTCTAGATAGTTTTGGCTATAAAATACTATGTTCCTTTAAAGACCTATGTCAATACGAATTCCCGGTCTATTCCATAACTCGTCCATTATTCCGCAGACAATAGACGATCACTCTCATGATAATCTACACTTAATTAAAACAGAAATGTTTCGTCTACAAAACCGCTTGAATGAAATTAAAACATTTAATACAAAATTTTAGATCACAGGGTTTTCATGTTAGGAAAATAAATTAGTAATCAAGAGGTCATTTTAGCATGTAAATCCCACACATCAGTTGCCTTATGTATTTCAATCACGGAATGGACGGTTAAAATAGAAACACGTAGGTATACATCGAACGTCAAATGCGGTTAATTAAATTGGCTAGTAATTGTAGCAACGTAAAATTCGTGATGAAATTCTAAAACAGTATATAACCAGCTACTTTTCGTAAGGTGTCAAAGAGGTGAGAGGCCATTAGCACCTCGTGGTGATCGTTCAGAACTTGGGAAGAATATTAAACGCCTTTTAGACGTCCACAACGGCATTTTAATGGCTCCAATTTAACAGACGAAGATTATTGCCGCTTTTACCTGTATTATTATTAGGCGTATTATTTATCCTGAGTTACACATACAGGGTACATCAAGACTGCTACCTAAAACGAAGATGGGTGGTAGTTTTACCGACTACAAACACAATGCAACTAAAAATATTGCAAAGAAACGATCCATTTTTTTAAATTATTATTTTTGTATCATTGTGTTCGGGTTGTAAATCCATAGATTTTGCTAAAATAAATATTTAAACTCTTGCGTATCATAGAGTCTGTAAAAATAAAAGGGTGCACACTATTATTTTAGAAAAAAAAAATAACATGTATTTACCAAACACATTATCGGAAAAAGAAAAACAATAAAATTCGTCGCTCTTATTTACAATTTTTTGTTGTATTCTGTCTTAAGCCACGTAAACTACCACCCGGCTTGGTTTCAGTATCAGCCCATATACGCCCCACTGCAGGGCACGGGCCTACTCTACAATCGACAGTACGATTGAGAGTGGTTAGGTCATATAGTTCACCACGCTGGCCTAGTGCGGCTTGGCGGACTTACATACCATAGAAATTCTAAGAAATTGCTATGGTATGCAGGTTTCCTCGCGAAATTTTCCTTCACCGTTTTAGTGCGTGGTGATAGACTATCAATACACACATGACTCCGAAAAGTCAGAGGTGTGCCCTGGGATTCGAACCCGCGACCACCGTGAACATGCGGGCAGCCGCGTCTTGTCCTTTTACCAACAGGCCACCACGCACTTACCCCCAGTTGGTTAGTACTGATAAATAATATTTATACAACGCAGGTGACTAAGAAAGCGATTTATAAAATGATCTCCTGAGAGGCCTCAACAGTTTGAAGTGTGTTTGACAGTACGTAGTTTCTGAAATTACGAATATGAATTATGGAAATTGGCACTTTGGTCAGACGTTCCCAAAGGGAATTCTCAACGGACTCGCGGCTAGAAATATAATCACAAAGTAAACCCATTAATATTATTTTGGAATATATAAGTTACGCCTCAGCTTCAAATTTTACTTGTTAGTGCAGAAAGATTACCATGAAGAAGTAATAAATTATCTTGAAAATTCCGCTTCTTTAATGGTGTAACAGTGTCCAAAATGTGTATTATGGAGAAAAAGTATACATATACAGGATGATTGACATACGGTCATCATATGGTGGTTCAAACCACATGTTCCTAACCACCCTAGGTAACATTGTACCAAGTTTGGAAAAAACTTAAGGGTGTTCTTTTTTTTAATTGAGATTTTGTTTTATAAGCTTTTCTTAATAAGCACCTCGTTCTTCGAGTCTTTTTATGTTTCAGGCAATTTTTGGAACCGAACTGAAGATCAACTAAGCGATTAAAATATCTGTATCTATATGTATAGGTTGGTACAAATTTTGCACAATGTTACCTGGGTGGGGAGAAAAATGATATCAATATCAATCTGTTGTTCTCTGAAAATAACCCTGTAGGTTATTTTCAGTTATTTCATGTCAGAGAACAACCTGGTTAACACATGGTGGAAAATATTTAAATATACACATAATAAATCATTTATTTCCATTTCATAATATCATAATCAGTGTTCAAATTATACTCAGCATCAGTTACAAGCACGGTCGCCGCTCATTTTTATAATATAAAGACGAACGTGTGTACGTGTGTGTGTATAAATGGGCATATTATTGTTGTGTGTATTATGTAACGGACTTATTCATAGAAAGTTTTAAAACCTGCTTTAGCAATTTTTGTTTTCTTCGCATAAACTGAATTCAAAAGTCGTTCGAAACAGATAAATCTTTCTGTATCTAAATTGGTTAAGGTTAAGGTATCTAACCTTAAGTAGCTTGGCTTCGGGGTTTATGAATTTCACATTAAAAAATATGGTACAAAGGTGAAAAAAGGATTGTTAAAGTTGATACTCTTTCATGCTACTATTTTTCTCAAACAATGACTTGTTGCAGAACACCCTAATGTTGTGGGGTCCACCTAGGCTCCACTGTGATGTGGGCATACATAATCGCCGCGGCGCGAGGGGACTCCCGACAAGCCATGGACACGAGTAATTCCTGCAACGCATCTGGAGACAACCTTTACGCGTGAGTATTTAACTTTAGAATAATTCTGTATCAGCTCATATATGTTCCACTACAATATGGGCCTCCTTTACAATCGAGAGTACGATTGAAAGCGGTTAAGTTACATGGCCTAACCGCTTTCCATAGCGCTGGCCTAGGGCGGTTTGGCGATCTTTATATAGCTTAGAAACTCTTACAAATCACTATAGTTTCCAGGTTTCCTCACTATATTTGCGTTCAACTTTATAAAGCATAGTTATTGACTATCAATATACATATGACTCCAAAAAGTTAGGATTTGGGAATTGAAACCGCTGCCATCGTGAATATGTTGACGCTTGCATCTAAAACACCAACAGGCCACTTCACTCTTTGGAATTAACAACTATGTAACTGTAGAATTACTACGGGATAATAAAAGTTCTATCAATCTGTACTGGTCCCTACAATGAGATCACTAGAGCAGATGCTGGAACACCGCAAACATAAAGTGTACATCAAACCGCGGTGCTTGTATTTATGTTTCTGTCACTCTTACGCTCGCGCTATCTTTCCTCTCAGTCTACTGGAGTCCCACGGTTCTCTCAATTAATCGTATTTATCGTACACAGTTCCACGAATAATGTGCGAGATACTCCAGTTTAATAACTAAATCCTCTTCCCGCAAATTCAAATGCGCACAAGAACTCATTCTGAAAATCCGGGATACGATATTCTAGTCGAAAGATAATTTGCGTTAAGCTAACTCATCGGAGAATGTCCCCGAAGCTGGATATTCGGCACCGAAGACTGTTGTAAATGGACTCACCAAACACCGCTTTGCAACAGATAGTGCATGAAAAACGAACGAATTAATCTAGGTCCGTTTTGGAGCACGTTTCACACAGCGCACACAAAACCCATACAGCGATAGGTAAACTCACCGAGAGAGAAGTGACAGCAAAATTTGCTGCACTGGATTATATTGCGATACACGAAAACGACACAAACTGTTGCACGATACTCGTACTTTCTTAACATGGCGATACAGGATGTATCAAAATTGTTACTGAAAACCAAACTGAGTGGTAGTTTTAGAGACTAATGACACAATGGAACTAAAAACTATATTTTTTTTTTTTTTTGTGATTGTTGGTGGTAAATCCATATTTTTTGCTAAAATAATAATTGAAGCTTCTTTAAAAATAAAAAGGTGTACAATAATTATTATTTGAGAAAAAACTACGTATATCACCGAAATACGACGATAGGAACAAAATAATAAAAATAACGCCACTATTTTTGCACAATTTTTAATTGCATTGTTCTGAAGTCACTAAAACTACTATCCAGCTTCGTTTCGATAGCAGTATTTATATATCCTGTATGTAATACGACTAGTCTTTATGTAAATAATTGACTAGATTTTCCACATTATATTCAGTATGAAGTTAATATTTGGACCACACTGAGATTATTTTTACTGAGACTTATGACGACTCCAATTCGTATAATCCACTTTACATCTTCAAGTAATCTCTCATCAATAAAGATTGATTTGGGTAGGAAAGCAATTTGTAGCGCCTCTTTGATCTGATACCTACTCTGATCCAACGTGAATTTTGTTTTTGGGCCAAGGAAATATTTGTTTTTTTTTTACGATAGGGAATATAATATGAAAATTTAAAAACACTGTACATTTAAAAACATTTGTATTTTTTTTCTAAATCTATTTATCTAATTTCGTCGATAATTAGTCGCTTTGTAGGCACTCAATATCCCATGTAGTGATAATTCTACCATCATCACATTTTTACCCAAAGCATCCATTTTAATAGCGACCAATGTATTCAATGGTGGAAAAATTGTTAATGCAAGTGTTCAGCGCCTTCTGCAAGCAGGACGGTGCAGTAATGACGACCAGCAATAAATATCTAACTTACAATAGAATATTGTCTCTCATATGTGAGAGGCCACGTGGGTAGGCACTACCGCATTTTATATTTCTCCAGTCAAATAGCAGTGTAAATGCACTGTTGTGTTTCATATTGAAGGACATTGTAGCTAGAGTAACTACTGGATATTTTGAGACGTAACATCTTATGTCTCAGGATGGCGAGCCCAGTAGAATGCCAAGCATTGCTTTGCATTTCGAGGGTTGTTTGTTTCCGCTACTGCTTATGAACAGTCGTATCGCTTAAGCACGAGCATACCCTTGTATGCTCGTCTCGCCATTCATTGCAATAAAAAAAATCATTTACACACTCACACCTTTTCAGAGCGAGGGAAGCAATGACAATGGCAATTATGCCAGGAGCTGTAATCCTATCAATCCTCTTTCGCCTTTTATCATTCTTAAATATGCATGCGTGTCATAAAATCATGGTAATTTTGAACTACCTATATCCGACGTGATACCAAAATTTATGATGTTAGAATCATTAAGGAAACTACAGCACATGCCATACGATCACACTTTCTGCCATACTTGACCTTACTGAATCAAAACAACAATAGAAGTGACCCTACTAGTTTTTCGCCTTGACATTGCCACATAAAGACTCTGTTAATTTTATAAGTCATCTAAATTGCACAATCAGACCTGTCGTTATTTTTCTCAGCAAGGTCGCTATACTTAAATTGCCTTGAATTTATTTAATCATAATTTTCTAAGATACACATCATACACAAACATGTAATTAATTAATAATTTTAAACTAATTCATAAGTATTTGATTCCTGGGTCCTTCCATCATTAGCGAAGAAGCATTTTAGCAGGCCGACATAAATTATATCGAATGGCATGGGACTGCCGTCTGATGCCATTTGATACTCTGTCTGGACGGCGTTTGCGCTTACCATTAGGTGCAGTGTGGTCATTATGCCGTGCAAGTGTAAAAAAATAGGAATTTGTGCCCGACTTAGCGACATTTCATTCGTCATCTCTTTCACATAGACTACGTTCCATATCAGCTATTCGTCCAGAGTTTCATTCTTCTCATCTATGATAATATTTTCAAAGCTTCAAATGCTACATTTATTTTACAAATTAACAATGGGTAGGTAACAATGGCTAACAACTAAAGAGTCTGTAGCTCGCATCGAATTGCAAAAGAAACATTGCCAAACGTTCAATAATACGGACAAACAAAGCATTCACTTCAAAACATCTAGGAAGCCTTTAAGAATAAAGTTTAACTTTAATTAAACTCCGCCCAGAAAAGACTCATTTTAAGAAAACCTTTATGAAAATCGACTTTATTAGGTTTCTATTTAAAAAACCTGGCTTTGATAAACAGAACTCTTCTCAGGAAGAAACATGATGAAAGACAAAACTTAATGCAATGAGTTCAATTGAAATGAATTTTACTGTTTTACTGGTCGGAAGTACCGCCGCAATGTTTATTTCTTCCGCCAAACCGTGTAAATGCACTGTTGTGTTACGGTTTGAGGGAAATTGTAGCCTCATTAACTACTGAACATATTGAGACAATATCTTATGTCTCAGGATGACGTGCGCAGAGGAACGCCAAGCATTTTCACGAGCGATTATATGTCCACCAGCAGTAGTATTGCTTACCACCCGGCGAATGGTAAGCTCATCTCGCCAGCTATGGCAAATAAAAAATCAAAAAGAATTTATTACTCATTAGTATAATTAAGACATCGTTACCAATGTTACGAGATTTAAAAATATTAGAGTTTATGGATGAAATTATATGTTATGAGTAAAATAATTAGCTTAAATAGACAAAAGCTCATACACGAGCTTTAAGCTTATTATATGACAGGGAGCTCGGACAAAATCATCCGTGGAAAAAGTACATTAAAATTTGCTGGAATTGTCAAATAACTTCGATTATTCAGTGCGACAGTAGGCCGAAATTTCATCATTATTAGTACAGAAAAGGTATGTCATAAAAATCTAAAACAGTTTTTAATGACGACTTGCCTCCGTGGCTTAGTTGTACTACGGTACGGTTACAAAGCTGAGGTCTCGGGTTGGAACACCGAGTCGGGCGAAGTGACATTGGATTTTTCTATTTATTATCAGCCCGCAGTCAGGAAACTGGCCAATATGGCGATAGGCTCGCCCCCTATTACATCGTGGGAACATACAAGGTGAATAGTGGGTGTCGTTGTAGTACCTCCTCTGCCTACCCCTTCTGGAACAAAGCCATGAGTTTATGTATGTATGTATGTGAAACAGTTTTATTTTATTTATTTGCTGAGTAACAAACTACTAGCTACAAATAAATTATATGACGTCATGACCATTAATGTTGGTGCGTATAAAAGAGATAGTGAGTGCCAACCACGCTACTTACAATATTTTCTCCTTTATCTTACCACCAATTGTATGCGGTTTTAACAAAACATTCATATTATTGACGAAGTGTAAGCGATACATCCAAACTCCCTTTTCTTATAAAGATTTCTACGTGGTACTATAATGTATAGGTTTCACAACAAAAGTACTAGTACAGATTGATTCCACGGAGAGTCAAGGATACGATAAAACTGTGAAGTGAATTGAAGTAAACGGTTAAGACGCAAGCAATCCTATCTCAAACACTAAGAGGGGAGCACTACACGATACACTTGGAATTTACCGATATAAATCTATCGTGTTTTCCCCTTCTTCTCTTCCTATAACTACCTATTTTTATTGCTCTGTATGGTAAGACCACTAAACCGTTGAATATGGTATTCATCTGTTATGTGGGTGAGATGATGACGCTTTTCGCCTGATGGTATGCGATACGACCGCTCCTAGATAATAGCAACATCAAACAATACTAGGAATTACAAAGTAATTCACGTGTTTGGTATTCCTCTGCTCTCACCATCTTGAGACATAACATTAGAATGTCTCAATGTGTCCAGTGGTTACTCTGGCTATTATTTCCTGTATGCGCCTTATTAAACTGAAGAACCCTGTGAAGGAAGATCCTGCCGTGAATTGAGAAGCTAATTTTCCAATAATTCGGCTCTCAGAGCAATATAATTGCCTCGTAGAATATCGACATGGCGTAACACCTTTACGTTCAGTTCGTTGAGCGAGTTTGCAGGAGAATCAAAATGTGGTAGAACGATATTTTAGTATAGGTATATCTATTTGGATTGCAAAAACCTGCCAACGGAAGCACTGTAGCCATTTAAACATACATACATGACAGCCTCTGTGGCTTAGTTGTTTAAATGCCGTCTGTGGAATATGAGGCCGCTGGTTCGATGCCCGCTCCCAAACAAATACTGGTGTGATCGACATGTATTTGTTTCGAGTCTGGGTGCTAGTGAGAACGAAGTCTCTCGTTCCTGATACTCACGACACAAGACACGATTTTAGTATGGGGCTAGGACTATGTATGCTACTTTTGCATGATTTGGTGGTGTAAATACAGGTTTATATAGGTACATAAACTCAGGTCGTTATCTAAGAAGGGATAGGCAGAGGTGTTATCAGTACACCAACATTTCGTCTTGTATATTCCGTTGTAATAAATCTTGCGCGTATATTAAAAAAAAAAAACATATTCGCAAGTGTTTCAAATCTTTAGAGATGTTGTCCAATGTAACTATTAAAAATAATATACAATCAGTAATTGGCCCTAACTTCAATCTTTGTTACAGTGAGTTTAGGCTCTTGTTTATGACTTATCATCTTATTGTTTAACTCAATTGCAGCATAACTTTTGATAATAGCATTATTTATCGCTTAAACCCCGCCGCACATGCTCACACTCGCATTGGCCGTCACGAGCCGCGTGCGAGTGGCAGTATTTAAAACCTATGGTGTAGTACCAAACTCCGCATTTGCTCTCACGTCCTGCGTCCTGTGTCGACACGTGCGAGCAAATGCGGAGTTTGGTACTACGCCATAGGTTTTAAATACTGCCACTCACACGCGGCTCGTGACGGCCAATGCGAGTGTGAGCATGTGCGGCGGGGTTTATTGTTGATAAAACTTTTTGGGACTAAGAAATCACAATTTAACCAAGGATTTTACGGATATTTTAATTTGTTGGGTTAATTAATGTCAACAATTCGTTTATTGTTATTTTTTGTTTATGCTATTGATACTATTATATTACATGAACTTTACAGAGAAACCATTAATTAAACTAACAGTTTTTTTTTTAAATAAAAATTTGAAAAGTGAATAGTAATAAAGTAATCGTATTAGGTTTTGGGTTAAAAATGTTTATTCTCAATAAGACAAGTATAGGCGTGTCGGATGTCGGTAATAAAACTCATTGTGTTAATTATTTAATTATTATTATCACCACACGTTATAATTAACGGATAAACGGTTTAATCCGAATATCTGCGACAACTTGTTACTTTTATAGTAAACACGCGTATGTCTATGCTTCACTGCCGACTGCTGGATCTCGAATGCCTTGTCTACGGTCCGGACGCGCTTTATATTGCAAACTGTCATGCCCCACAGAACAGATGAATATAGTTAGAAGGGAAATACAAACGTTTGACGCGTCGCAAGGTGGTGCATAAAAAGCATCACTGCCGCGGAACGGATGATTTGTCAAATCAGTCGTTGTTTTCACCTTTATTTTCAAAAAATTTAGTTTATAATTACGACATTTAGAAGAATTCGATAATATCGTAGACGACAAACCAAAAATATACATTGCTGATTACACGTATATACATACAATGCACGCGGATGCCAAGTTCCTACGCAATACATACGACTCATTTTTGTAACGTCAACTTCGAAATTTGTCACATGTCACACAGTGTTGTAGTCGTGTACATAGTAACTATATCGATGTAGTTAAGTATAGATTTGGTATACTCGTAAATCTGTTTTCATAGGAATTAAACAAAGAAAATTAAATCAAATCCTTTAATAATTTTAAATTGTAGTACTCGTAACGTTTGATATCGTTGACGACTTATACTTATGTTCTAATTATTTATTTTTTTATTTTATTTATTTATTACACAACAAGAACTTAGGTCTATTTACATACATATATACCCTACAAAACCACCTAAGTGGTTTGACTGTAGGTTGTAGAGCCTCTAATAAATAATTTAATTAGACATTAATATGATGAGAGTGGATAAAAGACGCGGGACAGGGATAGATGGAAAAGGGGACGAGACAGGACGGGAACAGAAAAGGCATTGTGGTTTGACAATATTATTGTAACTTTAAAACTAAAAATTATCTTAAGTTTTTAGGTACTACTTAAGCAACTTATTTTTAAAATTAAATTTGTTAGCCTCCTGTCTAATATCTATTGGCAGGCTATTTAATAAATATGGTAATCGCATTTGAATGGTTCTATCGCCATAATAATTAGTTACCCTGGGCACTATATACCTGCCAGCAGATACTGACCTGGTGACTTGGTTATAACTAGCAAGAGATAGGGTAAGCTCCTGTTTACTATGTTGATTAAAAATATCTGAATATACTTTATAATATTAATTCATTGGTTTTTAGCTTTCCGAGAGTAAGTCGATAAAGGCAACAGGCAGAGACAACTGGGTTCCTACAAAATCCATTACGATTGGTTCTAAGTCTGGGGGCACGGCAGTGCCCCTCCAAGTCGAGCTAAAAAGCGGCACAGTCGTACCATCCTCTTCTTGAAGCAATTCAGACCATTTTCAACCCCCTATAACTTCGTTGCGGTTAAAGCAAGAAGCTTGAATTTTCAGTTACAAAGCAGGCATTGTGTAAACACGGTATATTTAAAATTTCATTCAATTTGAATCAGTAGTTTAAGAATTATAACTTGTCAAACTTTCATAATTTTGTCACTCACTGACTGACTGACCGATCATCAAAAGTCTAAGGCACTTCTAGCAGACATAGAACCTTCATATTTAGAATATAATTAGTATTTAGTGTCTAAAGTAAGGGAAAATTCAAACATTTCATAATTTGTGTCTAGTTTTCTAGATAGACCAACTGCGTGAATAACTTTGTAATCCCATATAAATGTATAGGATTACAAAGTTACATTTGCAGCTAATGAATAATTGTACCCGTATATAATGGAATAATAGTTGTAGATAGTTATCTACATATATGAGGCATAACAGAAGGGGGGTATAGAGAGGGAAAGGGTGTATTCAGCCCATGAAACTGTACAACATTCCTCTAGAAAAACATGACGAAGATAAGCTTGCAAATAAATAGACTAAATAGCTCGAAAATATCAGTTACCATGAAAGAAAGAACACTAATAATCAAATCCGCTATATTTGTGATAAATTGATACCTAAAAAAATAAGAAAAAACCATAAGACACAGGCTTTAAGAAAAATCGTTATGTATATTCTAGAAATAAAAAGTACCGAAAAGGAAAAAAATAGGACTCTACAAAAAGACGTGAGATCCCATCAAAAACATCCTGTAAAAAAATTCCAAGTCACGCAGCTCCGTTTTTCTACCGCAAAAAGTTGTGAGATCCATGTAATACCAAGTCGATTAATTTATTTAGTCCTTGCCTAAGGGACCTTCTATATAAAGTTATTATCATATCAATATTAAAAATTCTTTACGTTATAAATAAATAGATCGACTTGGCCAGTAGCTTTATGTGTAAATTGTACGATACATTATGTTTTCATGCGATGGCCAAGTCGATCTATTTATTTACAACGTAAATAATTTGTAATATTGATATGATACTAACTTACGTAATAACTTTATACAGAAGGTCCCTTAAGCAAGGACTAAATAAATTAATCGACTTGGTATTACATGGATCTCACAACTTTTTGCGGTAGAAAAACTGAGCTGCGAGACTTGGAATTTTTTTATAGGATGTTATTCATTTTCGTGAAACAGAAGACGATAAAAAAATCTGTATCATAAGTAATATACAAACCAAAAATAAATACGGGCAACGCTTATGGAAAAACTGTATCATGGGGGTAAAATAATGAAATATTGTATGAAAAATCAAAACCAGTGAAGCTATTTACGTAAAGAAATCATAATTTTATTTTAATAATTGCATATATGTGCTTTTCCAGTAATAAAAATGTTGAATATCTCACACACATCTGAAAATCTTGAAAATTCTGTACATATGTATTTGTAAAATAGTATACAAATTAAAATTAACTTTCAATATTACATATTGTAGTCTCATTAATTTTCCGTCTATCAACATAATACTAATTAAAAAACTGTATAAGGAAAAAACACATCGATAAAATAAATTCTGGTCTTATAACAAAAACATATTTCCATAATTTTATCGATACATACTTTAAATCGACTATTGCAAGCTTTCAATATTGGATTTGTAGAGGTTTTGTGTTTCGAAAACGACAACTCTGGTTTTCATACAATTTGACGGCTATTGCCTTTCTAACCATATTCAACTGTTCTGTGCTGGGAGCACAGCCCTTACTCTGACTGTGAAAATTACGTCTACAACTACCCGTAGATTCCTAAGGGCCGATTTACAATAACATATGGGCTCTACATAAGAACACTCCGACAGGCGCTTACTTGAGAACAATATTACAACATAAATAAACAACTATTACAATTTATCAATCACACATCTTCAGATCAGATCAGAATCAGATTTATCTTCGATTAGGTGTTAAGAAAAATTAATGAGTGTACATTTTTAATATAAAGTAATCATAATTATCATCAAATACAAAAGTATATTAAAATGACGTGAAAAAGTCATCACTAATGGTTTCTTATATTAGATTTACACGAATGTATGATTGAAATAAAACAAATATATTATTTACGGATTTTATCGCGAATTTGGTAAAATTTTTACATTTTTTGAGTTCCCGACATTTCGATTACTTTACAGCTTTCGTGTAAAGTAATCGAAACGTTATGTAAAAAAACCGTAATGTAAAAGTTAAACCAAATTCGCGATAAAATCCGTAAATAATAGATTTATTTCAAAGTCATCACTTTGCTTCCGATGGTATTCCTCACAACAGTCTTAATAAAATATAGTTTGTCGGAACAATTATGTCAGACTACTCAAATACTTCCTCTCGCCTCCTATAAAAACCTAATGTTGTAGAAAATACTGGATACTTACACCGGCAAGTTGTTCAAAACTTTGTTAAGTTGCACAAACATGTGGGTCGGGTAAAATTGGTAGTTTACCAAGATGGACAGGTGCCTAAACACCAGCAAAGATTTGTTTTTGTTATAATGTAATGTATTATGTAGTGCTAATATTGTACAACAACTAAAAAACAAACTCACGCCATTCTCTCAGAAACGGTAGGCAGAGGTGTTACCAGAACACGCACATTTCGCCTGATGTTCCGCCTCGCGATATGATAGGGAGCGAGCCATTCGCCATATCGGGCATAAATTCTTGACTCCGAGCTGATAATGAATAAACAAATCTAATATAAGTTTGCACGACCCGGGATTGGAACTCGAGACCTCAGCTTTGTAATCGTACTATAATACAACTACGCCACGGGTCTCTTGATACAGATAATTGTATCTGTTCATAATTCCCCTCATCTGAGCCCGGAAATCCTTTACAGCCGATAGATTAATTGAAACGACTTATATTATTATTAAAGTTTTACGTAGTTATTTATAATTATTTAGTATTACGTTAGTCTAGTCTGGGTTGGAGGCCTATCATGCTATAGAAATTCTTGTCACTCTATGAAATGTAGGTATCTTCGCGAAGTTTCGTTTTACCATTAAAGATCGAGGATATTGACTATCCACATCAAAAAGCCCTCGGAATTGAACCTGCGATCTCCGTCTCGACATCCGCGTCCGTTCATTAACAGACTACCTCTATAATGAGGAGAAATAAAATAACAAGCAACTCGTGTTCTTCAATCAATTAAACAACTTTAATTAGGTATTGTTGATCTAAAGATCAGATTTCCACCCACTTAGATTAAGTAGGTTGCAGCATGTCGATGGATGCGAGTCTCATCGAATTACTATGTGGAAATGCTCGGAAACGACTATGGTCGTGATCGGATTTGTGAAGTGTGGTCTAAACCTTACAATAATTTTCATCTCAATTTATCGCATATTACATTAACAAGGTGATTAATGAATCATGTTCGGTTTCACATTTATTACAAAAAAAGTCTATGAAAACCCAAATACATCCCACTGCAGGGCACGGGCCTCCCTTACAACGGAAAGTACGATTTATAGGGGTCATATAGCCCAACATGCTGGCTTAGTGCGAGTTAGCGGTCTTTATACATCATAAAAAAAATTACAAACCCCTGTGATATGCAGGTGTCTTCACGATGTTTTCCTTCATTATCAATACACATATCCAAAAAAAAATAATATGACTATGTAAAGTCCGCCTATTAGCACCAGCCCGGCGCGGCGTGGCGGGGTGATTGAAAACCTGCTCTGATCTAAACTCTGGTTTCGGTCAGCACATGCTGAGTCATTTCCTTTTTTCTTTCGCTAATATTATGTTTGTTTAAATATATTCTATTAGTTATTTATTTTAGGGCAATAAACTGTTTTATAATTTCAATTAAATATTTTATAAGGACCAGCCGCGGCTGCCTACATGTTTACTATGGGCGCGGGTTTTTAACTCCTTTTAATCTTACTTTCGATTGTAGAGGAGGCCTGTGCACTTCAGTGGTATGTACATACATCCTGGCGGGAACAGTAAACTGCTGTACTAGGCCATAATCACCACTACTGAACTCGCGACAACACCCGAGAGGCGTAAATATGTGAAACCCGCCGGTTCGATTCTTGTCTTAAATTCCGTTGCTAATTTTACATACACAGATACATAAATTAACGCTTTTTTACCAGAAAGGATAAGCAAAGGTAAATGAAATAAAAAAACCAGTACACCCACGCTTCGCCTTATGTCTCATGATGTGATAGGAGGCGAGCCTATTGCCATATCAGGCACAAATCCATCTGCAAAGCCTGACTGTTCTTCAGCCTTACACCATGATAATGAATTGAAAAATCCACTATCACTTCGCTCGACCTGGGATTCAAACCAGAGACCTCAGCTTGGTAATCATACCGTAATACAACTACGCCCCCGCTACCGCTGCTGAAAATTGCCCCACAAGGCTCTAACACCAAATTTTGTCCGCAGATACCGCGATGGAAAAGTATTCACCGTTTCAAACTGCCAGTCGAACCCGGGTCCCTCTGGGATAAACTCTCGCGACATGGCTAAAGTTGACGACACCATTACATCAGAGAAACCCCAAACAGACGCAAGTCCAGTACACGTGCAATCGGAATCTAAAAATCGGCTAGAAGATGGTATTGAAGTATTTGAGGAGGTAAGTCGCATATTTATTTTTATTTTATAGACACTACTTCTATAGTGTATGTCTATAGAAGCTGCAATCCTTCTGAATACAAACCAACTATATTGGTTAAAAAAAGTTTCCGACGAATTGAGAGTTACTTTTTGCGCTTGGATTATTGTAAAGAGCAACTATATTTAATAGATACAGAATTATTGATTCAGGCAAATAAAACAACGTCATGTTCGTGCACAGCAGAAACGAGAGAGAGAGATATATATATATTTGTCTTCTTCTTTTTTTTTTTTATAATTTCTTTTAGAAATCTAACATTGGCCCTTAAACAAATTATATAAACATAACAAACATATAATGAAATCAGGATTAAAATAACTATGTTTACAAATAACTATGCTTAGACAAACTATACAAGCAAAAAAAATTTGGAATCTAAACAACTACTTTAAGTGACATATCTATAATAATTGCTTATTTATCAATTAGAATTAACACAAGTATTGTAATTTGCAAACATAGAACTAACACATCTAACAAATCTTTCTCTTGATAAAGGTTTTGTTAAGCAATCAGCTACCATATACTCTGTGCATAAGTATACTATATTAACTATATCATTACTTACAATCTCTCTAATGTAGTGATGTCTACCATCAATATGTTTAGTACGTGCATGATACATAGAATTTGTACACAATTTGTGAGCAGACTGATTGTCGTTATATAACACAATTTTAACTACAACATTTAAACATTCAAATAGAAAATTGCGTAAGAAAACTGCCTCTTTACATGCATCAGAGAGTGCCATGTACTCTGCCTCGGTGCTAGACAAGGCAACTGTTTTTTGTTTGCGACTTTCCCAAGATATAACATTTTTACCTAATTTAAATAAGTAACCGGTGTATGAGCGACGATCTATTATGTCACCTGCCCAATCAGCATCAGTGTAACCAGTTATGTCCAAACCACCTTTTTCAAAAGTTAAACAATAAGAAATTGTACCTTTCAAATATCTGAGCACTCTCTTTGCTGCCTTCCAATGTTCTTCTGTGTAGCACTCATTAAACTGACTGAGGAAACTTATTGCATGCATTATGTCTGGTCTGGAACACACAGCAATATACATTAAACATCCTATAAGACCTCTGTAATCATATGTAGAATTCTTAATTTCACCCTTTTGCAACTTTAGGCCCGCTTCCATTGGTGTTGGTGCAGATTTACATTCTGACATATTAAACTTTTGCAATACTCTTCCAATATAACTTGACTGATTCAATGTAATTTTTTCATTATTATGCATCACTTCCATACCTAAAATTTGTTGAGCGGGACCTAAATCATGTATCTTGTATTCATTTAAAAGTTGCTTCTTTATCATGTCTCTTTCCATTAGTGAAGAGGGAGAAAAAAATATCATGATGTCATCAGCATAAAGGGCAATTATTATCATTCCCTCCCTTTGTCCTTTATAATATACACATGGTTCAGATGACATTTTCTTAAATTGTAATTTATTCAATAGTGTCCCATTTATTTTTTCATACCATGATTTTGCTGCTTGTTTTAAGCCATAGATAGCTTTATGTAATTTATATACTCTTTTTTCTTGGCCCTTGACCACAAACCCCTCTGGTTGTTCCATAAAAATTGTCTCATGGAGTTCACCATTGAGAAAAGCAGTTTTCACATCCAAATGATTAATTTTTAAATTATATTCTGCTGCTAGTGCTAGTAATAATCTAATTGTGGAATACCTTACCACAGGGGAAAAAGTTTCATAATAATCTATGCCATGTTTTTGAGTAAAACCCTTAGCCACAAGCCTTGCCTTATATTTTAGCAGCTGACCATTTAATCCTTTTTTCTTTTTAAATATCCATTTGCATTTAATGGGCTTCTTTCCTTTAGGTAAATCAACAAGGCTCCAACAGTTATTAGAGACAAAGGAATTATATTCACTATTAATTGCTTTTCTCCATTTTGTTGCCTCATCACCTGATAGGGCTTCTTGGATGGTCTCTGATACATCTTCTTCTCTGCACAAGCTAGTTGCTAATGCAAAAAACAGCTAAGTCTTCTGATGAGATATCTTCATCTTCAATTTGAGTGGAATCATCTGAAGTTGCACCTGAAGATTCTGGAATGTAGGTTAAATCTGACGAGTTATCTGTATTAAAACTACTTTCTGTATCTTCTCTGATATCACACTGATCCATACTAGAGCTGGTAGATATTTCATGTACGTCCTCTGTAGTAACATTGTCTGTACTATTATTTGACACATTGTGTATTACATACTTGCTATAATCTGGTGATTCTTCCTTTTTCCAAAATTTGTTTTCAATAAAACTTACATGCCTTGCTTTTGTAATTTGCCCTGGATTCAGTGGGTCTATCAAACGATACCCTTTGCTTTCTTCACAATATCCCACAAAAATGTATGCCTTGGATCTCGAATCCAATTTCTTGCAATTTGAAGTCAAAGCATAGGCTAGACAACCAAAAATGCGAAGATGCTGAATATTTACCTTCCTTTTACACCATTTTTCTTCTGTTGTCATACCAAGGACAGCTTTAGTGGGAGAACGGTTTTTTAAATATACTGCAGTGTTCACTGCTTCAGCCCAAAAATGTTTGTCTAAACCTGAGTCTTGAAGCATGCAGCGAGCTTTGTCCATGATGGTGCGATTGGCCCGCTCTGCTACACCATTCTGCTCACTACATTTTGGAATTTTTGTTTGGTGACGTATCCCATTCTCCTTCAGAAATTGCTGAAAATTATTAGACATGTATTCACCACCATTGTCACTTCTGAGAATTTTAATTTTTTTATTTGTTTGAAAATGAAATGAAATGAAAATAATTTTATTGAATCCATTAAATTTAATTAGTAAATTTAACATTTAATTAGTAATTTGTGTATTGTAATTTACTAACATTATGGGTGTATAACTATTAGCCTGAAATAAATGAATTATTATTATTATTATTCTTTTTAAAGTCTGAACTTCTCTCCCGCATTTGGAAGGTAATACACTATACTCGGACCGAAGTCAAGGAGATATAGTTATTAGGAGTTGTAGTATTTAGGTTCGGTTAACTGTTGTTGTTCAAAAATTTACGGACCAAGCGACATGTGTTTAAAATGGTAGCTTTCTGTAGAAGTATGTATGTGGATTTATGCATGTCGAGTGTTTTGAGGCTAGTATGGAGGGTGTGTGGTATGACTCCTGTAGTTGATAAGACTATTGGGACAGTTTTGGTGTTACTGACTTTCCATTGAGTCTTTATCTCAATGGCTAAGTCAGTGTACTTGGATATCTTTTCAGTGAATGTGCTATTTAGGTTATGGGTGTTACAAACTGCGATATCTACTATATATACAGTCATGGTATCTTTATCTAACACTGTAATATCGGGTCTGTTATTATGGATGGTTTTATCTGTCACTATTGTTCTGTCCCAATAAATCCTGCATTTGTTATTTTCTAAAACTGTCTGTGGTTCGTACTTGTAATATGGTTGTTTTTGAGTGATTAATTTATATTTATAAGCCAGGTTTTGGTGAATTATAGCTGCTACCTGATCGTGGCGATGTTTATAATCACTTTGGGCTATGGATTTACATGCTCCAGTAATATGCTGTATGGTTTCTGGGCTACTATGGCAGTGTCGGCATAAGTCAATGATATTTGGTCTACGGATTATGTGCTTTTGATAATTTTTTGTTTCTATTATTTGGTCCTGAATTGCAAGCATGAAACCCACTGTCTCTGGGAAGAGATCGCCTCGCCTTAGCCATGCGTTCGACGCTGACATATCGACATGTGATTGCTGGAGGTCATGGCGATGTCTTCCATGTAGAGACTTTTGGGCCCATGCTGCAATTTTCATTTTGTTATCTGTTATGTGTTCGTTACTTTGGATATTTCTATCATGGAGATTTAAGGGTGTAAACATTCTATCGGCCTTTACTACGCGTTCATGTAAATTAGATTCTATTGCTCGGCTATGGAAAAAAGTTCGAAGTTTAGATATTTGTTTATTGTGCAGATTAACTAGGTCTATAATCCCCCTACCTCCTTCTTCTCTTGGCAAAGTTAAGCGCTGTGTGCATGATCGTGGATGGTGTTTACGATGCTTTGTCATCGTCGTATTAATGACACGTTGTAGGTTTTTTAATTCCGTCTGGGACCAACTTATAATGCCAAAAGAGTACGTTAAGATAGGGATTGAATAAGAGTTTATGGCTTTAATTATATTTCGTGAATTGAGTTGAGTTCTTAGTACTGATCCAAGCCTATGTTTAAATTTGCGAGTTAGAACCATTTTTGTATCTTTCTGACGGATTTGTCTATCTTGCTGAAAGCCCAGGTATTTGTAAGTTTCATTAAAGTCCATTGCTTCTATTTGTTCTCCTGTACTGAGAGTGTAGTCTGTTAATTGTAATTTACCCTGTAAAAAAGTTAATGTTTTGCACTTGTCTACCCCAAATGCCATGTGGATATCTTTGGAAAACTGCTGGGTTAGGTCTGCAAGTAGGTGAAGAGAATTTACACTGTTACTATATAATTTTATATCGTCCATGTACAAAAGATGAGTTGGAGTTAATTGGCCGTCTATTGTAGTATTTGTTGAATTTGAGCGGTTTAACAGATTAGAAAGAGGGTTTAAAGCCAAACAGAACCAAAGAGGGCTGAGGGCGTCTCCTTGGAATATTCCACGCCTAATCTGAATATCCTCGGTTTCAATTACGTGTGATCTATTACCTATTTTTAATTTAGTTCGCCAGGTTTGCATTGTTTTACGTAGGAATTCTATTAAATTGGTGTGAATTTTGTAAATTTGTAAGATTTGGATTAACCAGCTATGGGGGACGGAATCATAGGCTTTACTGTAATCTATATACATTGTGCAAATGTTATTTTTATTGGTATGTGCTTCTTTCATTATGACTGAGTCTATAATTAATTGTTCTTTGCAACCCTGGCTAAATTTGCGGCATCCCTTTTGCTCTTCAGCAAGAATTTTATTGTCTGTAATATGTGCATCTATAATTTGGGATATGCATGCCGTTAGTATTTTGTAAAAAGTTTGTAAGCATGTTATTGGTCTGTATTTGGCTGGGTTTTGAGTATCATTACAGTCTTTTGGAATCATAAATGTTCTACCTTGAGTTATGTATGTAGGCATGGACTCTGGGTTTTCAATAAAGCTATTTATATAATTGTGGAGCAAAGGGTGAACTGAAGTGAATTTCTTGTACCAATAATTATGTATATGGTCGGTACCAGGCGCCTTCCAGTTGTGAGTTTTCTTTAAAACATTAACAAAAACATCTAAACGGATACGGTCAAATGCCATTTCTGGCATATCTCGTAGATTTTGCGTTTCCTTTTTTATCCAATCTGCCTCCTGATTATGTTGCACTGGGTTAGACCAAATATTGGACCAATAACACTGCAGATCTTCTGTTGAGGGTAAAGTGTTATTTATTACTCGGCTGTTACACGTGGTTTCATTAAGCTGCCTGTAAAATATCTTTTCGTTATGTATGAACTGTGCGTTTTGTTTTTTCCTGAGAGTACAGTTATCATATCGCCTAAGTCTACTTGAAGCCGCTGAGAGTCTTTGTTTTAAGCTATCTAAGTATTGTTCATCCGTTAAATTTGGTTCTTCATAGCGTGAGTGTATTCTGAATTTATTTTTTATACTATCTATAAGTGCTATCATTCTCCTGCTTCTATTACCACGTATATATTGGGTTAGCCTACCTATATGTTTTCTATAAGCTTGTATCTTGTTCTGTAGTCTCTTTTTCCATGCAGGTATACTGGGTTGGTTGCTTTGGTATTGGTTATTCTTCACAATATCACTAATTTTGGAACCGTTACAAATTGCTGCAGTGTACGCTGCACAATATATTATTGTTTGGGTGGTTTTAAAATCGTGGTCTACTGATATATACTGGGGTAAAAGGTTTTGATCAATATAATTGACAATATGAGAGAATTTTCTGGAAGTTTTTTGCTTTGGTATGTAAGGTCTTTGGGTTGGATCACTAAATATATATTTACTATACGTATGTTCAAACGTTTCTTTGATTTTGTTGTTTAGCTCTGATTCAGATATTATAAAATTACTTGTATGATTTACTGTGGTTTCTGTGTGACTTACTTGTACACTGCGGTCGTTATTATCGTTTGGTAGCACTTGTAGGCTCGCGTTTATATCTTGATAAACATTTACGGGAGGGGGAAAATCAGGTGTAGCAAAATTATTTTCTTGTGTATTTAGTGTCCGTTCTACTTCAGTTCGAATTTCTTCTAGTCTTTCCGCAGAGAGGAGTCTATTATTGACGATAACTCGTCTTTGATCTGAAATTCGTTGTTCGGATACATGTGATATATGTGGGAATAGCTGAGTAATGACAGAATGCAAAGGTTTACGATAGCCGGTTTTATTTGATTCAAGTTGTGTTATCCTGTAATATTCTTTCATAATTGATTCATTTATATCATCAGTCCATCGTATTCTTGAAGAACTTGGGATTATCGGCATTTCACTATCTACTTGTACCTCGGTATTATCTACATCATTATGTGTCAATTTATTGGCCTCAAGACTTCTTTTTACCTCCATTTTTATTGTGTTTAAGACAGTTTGTGATAATAAATTATTTCTTACTATTGCCCTTCGTTGGTCCCCAATTCGTTGTTTTGAGACATTAAAGTTTGTGTATGTATCTGTAAATTTCCTGTGTAGTAAATCTAAGTATCCTCTGGTCTTTGTTTCTAGTTCGGTTATAGTTAAATATGTGCGCATTATAAACTCATTCATTTCTGACGTCCATTTATATCGCGCGCGGTTTTGGCCAGTGGCGGATGCAGATACTGTAGCTATTGCTACCTGCACATCGTCCTCTGGTCCAGATGAGCATGATGATGAGCCAGGTCTATCATTAAATTCAAATAAATGTGGGGAAGAAGGAGGGGATGCAAATAGGCTTTGGGTAGATGATGGGGAGGATGGCAAGTTTAGGCGTGTATCTGGTGTTAACTTTACTACTTGGCTATTGGAGATTCCTTTTATTTTTCTGGTTCTTAGGTTATATCTTCTAGTCCGGTTCGTCGTCTCTTGCTTTTCGTCGTTAATCCTATTGTGATCAGTATCGGAGTCCATAGGCTGAGCTTGTGTTGTTTGATGGTTTGAGACCGCCACCCGGAGATTCTTCTCTCCCCTGACCCTTTGAGGTACCTGCCTACCATCATGAGCATCCCTCTCAGGGTCCCCGGGCACTTGGGGATTGGCTGTAGGTTTCATGTTCATAAAAATTTAAATGGACTAAGGAACCCGTCGTGTTTGTCCAAGACACGTGAGTGTGCAGTGAGCTAGCTAACTCAGCTCGGGAGCGTCGCCGTTGGTATGTTTGATACTCTTCCGCCGCCGCCCTGAGGTAACATCCTACACTAATGCTACCTGGTCTGGCCCAGTCTCTTAAGAACATTCGCGTTCTTGAGCCTGAGTACCACTATTGATTGGTAGATATACCGCTACCATTCGGTCGCCAGAGCCTCGTCGGTTAACAGCAGGGTGCACCACGAGCAGGTGAGGTTGGCATTTGGAATAGCTAGGCACGCCTAAGTTACTACCCCCTTACACCCCTTATTATTATTATTATTATTAAAATGTTCAACATCATTTAGATTCAGTCATTTTTTTTATCTACCACCCGGTTCGGAAAGCTGTTTTCACTAGAGAAGAACGGGCAAGAAACTCTAGTGTTGCTCTTTTCAAAACCAGTTTACAATGTAGTGAATTATTACAAAATTTACAAGTTGGTTTAAATCGGAGCAGTTTAATAATAATATATTGAAAATTTACAATAAATATTTTTGATATGAATATTATTATATTTCAATTACTATGGCTGAGTGAAGTGAAGTCTCCCAGAACGAAGAATCAGTATACTCTTTTTCGCCAAAGCAGTAAATAATTGCGAAAGCCTTATGTAATCCATCAATCAATCCATTACAATGTAAGCAAATCGGATAGACCAGTCTACGCAAGCAGCACCCGTTCACGAATATGACGCATGTGCCAGCCATCGACCTCCTCAACCATGTTGCAGGGAAGTGACCGACCTGGCACACGACGCCACCGCAAGCACAGACCTTTTAGCGAGCATGACATACCCAATCGCTTACATAGGAAAACAATGGCAAATCTGACAAGTTACTTAATTTAAATGGTATTTTATAGAGCACACCAAGACTTACGCTCCGAGATACTACACATTCATTTAATTTTATTCTATTCCCAAGCCTTGTTATCGTCTAAATATTCCGAAATTTTATAATATGCCTTATTGCATAATTTTTGCTTGATAGTAGCTTTGAATTTTGTAATAGATAAGGCTTTAATATGACTGGGAACTTTGTTATAAAAGTGTATACAGTAACCCTTAAAAGATTTGCTGATCTTGTGGAGCCTGGTCTTAAGAGTAGCTAGATTATTCTTATTCCTAGTATTTTTGTTGTGGATATCGCTAATCTTAAGAAAACTTTCTTTATTTCTATGTACATAAATTAAATTTTCAAAAATGTATTGTGATGCTACTGTCATTATATTTATCTCTTTAAACTTTTCTCTAAGAGAATATCTGGACCCAAGCGAATAAATTGACCTTATAGCTCGCTTTTGGAGAACAAAGATGGTATTAATGTCAGCAGCACCACCCCACAGTAAAATTCCATAACTCATCAGACTATGAAAGTAGGCAAAATATACCAATCGAGCTGTATCGACATCAGTCAATTGGCGAATCTTACCTACCGCAAAGACTGCGGCACTCAGCTTTTTAGCTAGAGCGATGATGTGAGAACCCCATTGAAGTTTGGGATCTAATGTAATTCCTAAAAACTTAGTTGTATCCACAAGGCTCAACTCATCCCCATTCAAATTAATGTTAGCATTAACTTTTTTGACATTAGGTGTCACAAACCTTATACATTTCGTTTTTTGGCTATTTAATAACAAATTGTTAATGCTAAACCAATGTACTATTTTTGAGAGGGTGTTGTTTACGTCGTCAATATGAGGATTACGTCGATTTACTTTAAATATTAATGAAGTATCGTCGGCAAACAACACTACCTCACAGTTGTCCCTTATAAAAAAAGGTAAGTCATTAATATAAATTAAAAAGAGAAAGGGTCCAAGAATCGAGCCCTGCGGAACTCTTATAGTAACGGCAGACCCAGGAGATCTTATTCCGTTGACATCTACACTTTGGACCCTATTACTCAAATATGATTTGCATAATTCAAGAGCAATACCATTAATTCCGTAGTGGCTCAATTTCCTGATAAGTATATCATGGTGAACACAATCAAACGCTTTGGATAGATCACAGAATACACCTAAGGCATCCTGTGAATTCTCCCAAGCATCAAATATGTTACCTATAAGCTCCACACCAGCGTCAGTTGTGGAGCGACCCCGCGTGAAACCAAATTGTTTATTATGAAGTATTTTATTTTTTGAAAAATAAGATTGAAGTTGTAGGAGCATTAGTTTTTCAAAAATTTTGCTTAATGAAGGTAGTACTGAAATAGGTCTATAATTAGAGGGGTCATCTGTACTACCAGATTTAAAAAGAGGTATAACTTTACTCAACTTCATTTTATCAGGAAACAGACCACTGTTTATACAAGCATTAAAAATTACAGCTAACTGGGGAGCCAAGACTGGTATTACAGAGTTTAATATTTTTGTTGAAATTCCCCAAAGGTCACATGTGGTTTTAATATTAATGCATTTAAATATATTTATTATATCCATACTGTCAACGCAATAGAATTCAAATGAATCTCTGCTTCCGCTCACATTTTCTTGTAATAACTTTTCGGCTATGGCAGGGGATGAGTTTAAACTTTTTGTTATAGAAACTGGTACATCTGAGAAGAAATTCTCAAAAATTTTTGCTACTTCAACATTAGATGTAATAATTTGATTATTAATATTTAAGCCAAACTCTGTGTCCCGAGGTTTAGCTCTACCAGTTTCTTTATTAATCACACTCCAAGTCATTTTTATTTTATTTTTGGAGTTTTTTATTTTATTGCTTAAATACATTGACTTAGCTTTATGACAAATTTGTTTAAATATTTTTGAATATTTTTTTACATATATTTTAAAATCCTCACTATGGTTATATGTTCTTTCATGATAAAGTTCATATAATTTTTCCCTACTTCTATGTATACCAATAGTAGCCCAACTGTTAAAACATGTCTTTTTGTCACTGGAAATGGACCTGGAAGCAAAAATTGACCTGAATTCTTCACAAAATGTGTTGAATACAAAGTTATATAATTTATTAGGGTCATTGCTCTTTACAATTTCATTCTCTACTAATGATTTGAAAATTTTAAATTTATCAAAAGCTTCTCCTTTTGTTTTCAAAAAATATATAAATGTTTTTCTGGTGAAATCATCTATAAAAGTGACAAAGTAACGGGCTCCACTGAATGATTTTTCAGACATAGGACCACATAGATCACTGTGTATCAATCCTAATACCTCTGTAGACCTATTCAGGGATTTCTTTGGCAAAGGTAATTTAGTTTGTTTACCTTCAATGCAGGCTATACATGATTGAAAATTAGACCTATCATAGGAAATACCATAAACCATACCTTTTTGCAAAACATGCATACTTCGAGCATTGAGATGACCTAGGCGACGCTGCCACACCTCTTGTGATGCTCGGCTATCCAAAATCTTGTGCTCAGTCCCTACGCTATTAGCTGAGCTCACATCCTGCGGGCACATGACACTTTCTGATGCTACATTACAACTTAATTGAGAATCATTCATGTCAAGTAGATATACACCATTAATACAAGTAGCGCTAGCTATGATGTCACAATTATTGTAAATCTTACAACACTTAGAGTCAAATACAACACTATATCCTTTCCTAGTCATTTGACTGACTGATAATAAGTTTGCTGACAGTCCAGGTACACAATGCACATTCCTTACAGTTTGTAAACCACTTTTTAAACTGACATGTACTTCACCACACCCTGTGCTCTGAATTATTTCACCATTTGCAATATTCACATTCTTCGGCTCAGTTGGTATGAAGTTTTCTATCATATCCATTCTCCTACACATATGATTGGATGCACCCGAGTCCACATACCAATGGTCAGCATTCAATCTTACCGACAGTCCACATAGTAAGCCTTTATTTGTAGATCCATCTTTGTGTTCAGATTTGGATATTGCATTGTTCTTAGGGCAATTCCTTTTCAAATGGCCTGGCTTTTTGCATCTAAAACATTTATATACCTTCTTAGCCTGGTGGGTGGCCAATGCTGTCACATTCTCAGTCTTATCATCCCGTCTCTGATATTCCTGTAATAATTTGGTTTTCACAGTTTCAACAGCTAGTGTCACATTACTGTTTTCCAGTGCCATTATTAGGGGGCATAGTTAGCTGTTAATCCATTAAGCATTATAATAGCAATGAAGTCATCCTCTAGCGGGGACCCGATGTCGTGTAGCTGTTGCGACAATTCAATAATGCGCGACAAATAGCTTTCCATGCTGCTGCTCTCGTTTAATTTTGTCGAAAAAAGCGACCGAAGCAAGCTTAGTCTTCTACATAGCCCCTTATCCTCGTAAGCCTGTTGCAAGTTAGTCCATGCTTCAAAAGGCGTTAATGCGTTCCTGACATGCGGATAAGCAGTGCTGTTTACTGAAAGACATATTTTTGCTAATGCTTTCTGCTGTTTTCTTTCGTCTTTACTACCTGCTGGCGACTGGATACATTCGTATAAATCTTCGTGAATTAATATCATCTTCATGGCGAACTTCCAGTTATGAAAATCTTCGATTCCTTTGAGTTTATCCACCGGAATCGATGGCACCACAGCCACATTTGCCATTTTTGGAAATCGTGTATGTTTCTCGAAAAATATACAATTACTGGTTTACAATATGCGCCTGGGCACATAACCAGTTACTTTTTGCGCTTGGATTATTGTAAAGAGCAACTATATTTAATAGATACAGAATTATTGATTCAGGCAAATAAAACAACGTCATGTTCGTGCACAGCAGAAACGAGAGAGAGAGATATATATATTTGTCTTCTTCTTTTTTGTTTTTATAATTTCGTTTAGAAATCTAACATTGAGAACCTCCTTTTTTGAAGTCGTTTAAAAAGATACTCGTCTGCTATTATTTATCATACATATGTATATTACATACATAAACTCACGCCTTTTTCCCAGAAGGGATAGGCAGATGTGCTACAAGGAGACCTACATTTTGCCTCGTGTTCTGTACCACGATTCGATATCGCGCGAGCCTATCGCAATATCGGGTACAAATTTCTGACTCTGGGCTGAAACTGAATTGAAATACTCAATATTACTTTTCCCGACCCAAAATTCAACCCGCGACCTCAGATTTGCATTCATACCGTAATACTACTGTCCCATCGAGGCAGTCGTGTGTTATCGTCTACCTGGTCGAAATAAGAAAAACAAAGTTACAAAACGACGTAACGTTACAGGAGGTTCCTGGATGCTGACCGTTTTCAACGGGTGGCTATTAAATTCCTTCCAATACAGGGCATATCAAGACTGCTACCGAAAACGAAGCCGGGTGGTAGTTTAAGCGACTTCAGACACAATGCAACAGAAAAAGTTGCAAAAAAAGCGTCAATTTTTTTTGTTATTTTTTTCCTATGGCCATATTTGGGTGGTAAATACTTTTTTTTCTTAAAATGATAGTGTATACTCTTTTATTTATAAATACTCTAAGGAATAAAAGAGTTTAAATTATCATTTTAGCAAAAACTATGGATTTACCACCTAAAAATGACGATATTTAATAAATCATAAAAAATAATTGTCGCGTTTCTTTGCGAAATTTTTAATTGCATTGTGTTTGTAGTCACTAAAACTACCACCCGGCTTCGTTTTCGGTAGCAGTCTTGAGATACCCAGTATAACAAAGGCCTCCAGTATTTTCAGTGAAATTCTTGTTAATTATGTAGAAGACGCGACGTACTTGCGTGTGCCCTTATGAACAGTTTACCATCATTGTGGAACATGATGTTTATTTTCTCATGATTTTTTTTCTACTTATTGTTATACAAGCTCTATAAGGTGCATCAACTAAAGAGTTGTATTATATTTACCTGAAGGAAATTCAGTGCTGACGAGAAAAATTGTCGATGACGAAACACAATTATCTTCTGATTTACATACTTATTAGATTATAATGTCTTTCTTTAATGTAATTCTTATTACTTTGCTCCCAGACATTATTTAGCCAGATCTTTCGATGCTTAAAAGTGATATTATAAAAAAAACTGGATGAAGGTCACTATTTTTGTAAATAATTAAATATTTACAACTTTCGTTGCGAACTTAGTTAGATAAATCTGTGAAACCTGAGACCGTGGGTTCGATTTCCTCACCCAGACATATATTTGTGTCGTCCACAGGCATTTGTCTCGGGCCTGGTTGTTTGTTAGACCGAAAAGTCTCTCGTAGTTCCTGATACCCACGACACAAGACTCGATCAGGACTTTGTGTGACTGTTGGATAATATAATAAATGCTTACTATAATAATATCATATTTTCTTATAATTGTAATTATTTATCTCAAATCCTAGTTTAATTGGCTTTATACTGTATGTATCAGCCCACATACGTCCCCTTGCAGGGCAAGGGTCTCCTCTGCAATCAAGAGTACGATAGAGAATGGTTAGGCCATGTACAACATGTTGCCCTAATACGGGTTGGCGGAGTTTACATTCCATTGAAATTCTTATAAATAACTATGGTATGCAGCTTTCCTCACGATGTTTTCCTTCGCTGTTTTAGTGCGTGGTGATCGACTTTAAAAAAAAAACATGTCTCCGAAAAGTAAAAGGTCTACCCTGGGATTAGAACCCGCGACCACTGTGAACATATTAACAGCCGCTTCTAGTCTGTTTACCAACAGCACGCACTTGAACAGTTTAATTGGCTATATTTATACTTAATATATAAAGCTGATGGGTTTGTTTCTTTCTTTCTCTCTTTGTAACCTCTAATTTCCGGACCTACCTGTACGAATTGAAAAAAAAAGTGTTTCATAGGTCATTTATCGAGGAATCCTATAGACTATATAACATCACGCTATGACTTATAGGAGAGAAGCAATAGTGAAAAATCTAGTAAACACGTGGAAATTTTATCCGTTTTTCGTGATCCTTTGTTCCGATATTCCATATTAATAATCGGAATAGAACATTTTGACCGAAATGTTGAAAAGTGGAGCCGGGCCGGACCCCTAGTCATTCATAAAATGATTTAGTTGTACCTTTCTGCTAAGTATTAGATTTACAGTGGCCTATTCCGAAGGTGACACCTGTGCGGCTCTCTATGTCGGAGGTCAGCTACATAATGGTCATTATCCCACCTGCTACGGTTTCTAATTACACTTCAATTGAAATTCAAATTGAGTAATTATTGGTCATGTTAGCAATTATATAGCGCTTATGACAAGTTAATGCACATAGTACATAATCTATATTTGAACAATGTTTTATATAGTGTAATAATATATTTTTTTATCGGTTGTAGGTCTCTCATATGTGAGAGGCGGCTTGGGTAGGTACAACCGCAATTAATCCCGCCAAACAATAGTTTAAATGCTCTGTTGTGTTGCGGATTGAAGGACATTGTAGCCAGAGTAACTACTGGACATATAATGCGAAGCATTTCATAGTAATTCAAAGTGTTGTTGGTTTTGCTAATGTTCCTGAGCGGTCGTAACGTTTACCATCAGGCGAACGACAAGTTCGTCTCGCCAATCATTGCAATAAAAAAAGGTTACGCAAAAATAAAAAAAAATGATATCGTAAAATACAATATTGATTTAGAATATATTTGTATTTCTATAGTAGTATTATTGTATGATTATACCAAAAGGGGTAGACATACATGTAATTAGGACATCACTGTTTCGCCTTGTGCGTTCCGTCCCACGCCGTGATAAGGGCTAGCCTATCGCCACATCGGTCACAAATTCCTGAATCAGAAATGGTAATAAATAGATAAGTACAATATCCTTCAAGGATTTCCATACATTATTATAAAGGCTTTAGTAATCTTGACTCGCAAATATGCCTGAATTAAATTCATCAAGATGAAATTGATGCGTTTTTCGTGCACTCAACGAAATCACAACCTACTGTCATCGAAACTTGAACTGGAAAAACATTTTATATGTAAATAAGCGCCGCGTCGATTCACGACTCTTGTCAGAAAGCATAAAAGTAAGTATAATAAATACTGAGAAGAATTAAATTAATATTTCATCAATCCCATGCTCAACTTTAAAAAGAAAAACTGAAGAGAAAATTTTGCATATCACTAGAATGGTATTTTTGGCAGTACACACAAAATTTATTAATAAAATAATAATTACAGTCGCAACTTTTCATGCGAAGTAATTACTGGACATATTGAGACTTAACATCTTACGTCTCAGGATGGCGAGCGCAGTGGAATTTTGCTACTGTTTATGAGCGGTCGTATCGCGAACGGTTTGCTCGTCTCGCCATTCATTAAAATAATAAAAAAAAAGTAGCAAGAAAGAGGTAAAATTAAACTAGGTATTAATTTCTAACAATCGGTAAAGCTGTACAAGAGTTTAGTGGCGAATATTTTTATCCATCAAAACAATAGCCTGTACAAAATTTAGCATAACAATAGGCGCAAAAGACGGCACGATTATTCTTCATCAAGATTGAAAAAAAAAACTGACACGTTCACTGAAAATTCACTTAATTTAGTTAAAACGTTTACATCGCAAACATCTGTGTAATTGTGATGAGGCATCGAAACATGATCAAGTTAATGCATTAACTTTTAAAGGGGGCAATTAGACGTATTACGTTCGCCGGTGGTGGTTGGACAATCAGTATTTACGATGGCAGCGACGGTGGACGCGTCATAAACGCTACACCGGGAAGTCGCCTCAGCGCGCTCTTCATGGCTCATTGTTTCGACCGCAATGCCTTGGACAGGCACAGACTATCTATTCAATTTGGGCTCGATATTCATTCTCATTTCATCTGTTGACGCAACGCCACCGTATTGTACACAAACAATTAATTGTACACATTCGCGTTTACAAAATTTCTTTAATTGAGCTTCGTGCTAAGACATCGTGAGCCATCCGACAATTACATTGATAGCGATCTGTCATACAATTTGCCGACGCGTCTAATGAAGACTTCAGTGTGCCGTGAGGGTTAGTGGATGATAAAATGAAATGAGAGTTTCGTGATCACGTTTGGGTGTGCCTGTGTTTAACATGAGTCCCGTTTACACAATACATAAAATTGGGCTCAACAGTATGGGACCGGTGAGTACTCTTGTCATGTCATTAATTAATATTTGAACGTGCGCTCCCATAAGGATGTTAATTTATATTTTAAATTTCAGGAATCAATTAATCAAATCAATTAACATTGCCTATGTTTTAAACATAATTCGATTTTCAAAAACGTAATTTTATTGATATTGATGAGAGAGTATTTTGACATAATTTAGTTTATTTTCCCTTTTCCATGTTTAAATTATAGTTCTTCATAATAGCACAAGGGTCGGTTGACTAATCTATTTACAGTGGAGTGCAAACAACGTGTCATAAGGCATATTTCTCGTTGTGCCTTGCACGACTCTGGCGGGCTCGCAAATTATTGCAACATTTAATGGCGTACAGCAAACAAATAAAATTGATCGTGTTTAACATTCGAAGCAAATATATTTTTGTGCGTGCTTATTGCGTTGTCACCGTCGATGTTACGTCTAGGTAATTAGACAATAATTACTATTAATAAAAAAGGATGTTAAGTAAGGATGTTTGAGGGCACACAAGTTACTATCAGCAAATAGCAGCGCCCTTAGCTTACCGTTTCAATTTAAAATATTGGTGATAACGGTCTAAATTAATACATTCAAAAGTTCGTTTAGATTCACAATTTATATTGCACTAAAACATTTTATTTTTATCATATAAACACTTATAAATAGTTCGTAATTCTTTATTATTAAAGATTTTTCTTCCATAATTACCGATAGCTACTGCTTTCAACCCACATAATCGCCCGATATTCCAATAATATAACTCAAAGAAAAATTGAGATCAAAGTAAATCAGACGCTGAAGACACGATACGAATCTCCTTACAACACTCCAAAGTAAAAAAAAGTTTTAATTGGCACCCACCTTCTTGACCCAACTGTATGCAAAAACTAATTGAATACGAGTATACCTAAACCATCTACTAATTTAATTTAATATGATTATAAAATGTCGATATAATTGTAAGCATCTTCTGTTAGAGAAAATAATATTTTTATAGCAACAACCGATTTCTAGAGACATTAATTGTTGAAAACGACATGTGACTCCCCTCGAAGAATATTAGCATAACTGATATATTCCAAAGTAAATGTTTTATACATAATTGTTGCCGATGAGGAGGCGAACTACTATACTATACCGGGTATCTCAAGACTGCTACCGAAAACGAAGCCGGGTGGTAGTTTTAGTGGCTACAAACACAATGCAATTAAAAATTCGCATAGAAACGCGACAATTATTTTTTATGATTTTTTAAATATCGTCATTTTTGGGTGGTAAATCCATAGTTTTTGCTAAAATAATAATTCAAGCTCTTTTATACCTTAGAGTATTTATAAATAAAAGGGCATACATTGTTATTTTAGGAAAAAATGTATTTACCACCCAAATATGGCCAAAGGAAAAAAAAAACAAAAAAAAAATTGTCGCTTTTTATTTGCTGTTAACTTTTTTTGTTGCATTGTGTCTGAAGTCGCTTAAACTACCACCCGGCTTCGTTTTCGGTAGCAGTCTTGATATACCCTGTATAGTAGAATGCTTGAAAATCTTTAGAAGACTTAAAGTGATATGTATGTATCACCCCATAGTATACGTTCCATTGCAAGGCACGGGCCTCCTCTACAATCGAGGACACGATTGAGAGTTGTTATGCTATAATATAGTCCAGGACGCTGGCCTAGTGTGGGTTGGCTGGCTTTAAATACCATATAAATTCATGCAAATCGTCATGGTATGCAGATTTTCTCACTTTATTTGCCTTCATCGTTATAGTGCGCAGTAATTAACTGTCTATATACACATGACCCTCAAAAGTCAGAAGTGTGCCTTGGGATTAGAACCCGAGACCAACGTGAACAGGCCACCGCACACTTAGAGTGGAGTGCAATATACCAATATGATATTTGAATGGCTTACACATCATTCATGCCTCTCATTGTCAATGTAAACGTTCCCATACGTCTTGGTCGAAGACAAGACGAAAACATTGACGAGATCGGGATTAGGTACTGTTCAAATTATTAATTGTGGTTAGGTTTAATTCCGAACGCTGGGTGTCGCTGGTCGAACAATCAATCAGCGGTTTGCGTACCCAAAACAGGATACCTACAAAGGTTAATTAACAGAACATCATTTAGCCAATATTATTAGTATAGGGTCGTACCACGAATCTCGGCTTTTGTATCCCAAATGGCAGTCCTTTGTTCTATTAGTCACATTACTTTTATAGAAATAAAATTTGCAATCTGAACAACGATTCCTGTAAACAGATCTGTGTCATTCATATCTGCTCCATATGGAGGTCTTTGGCATATATTTATTCAGTACAATTGAGAATTTGCTTTTGATTATTCAATCCGAAAATTAAGAGTGCTTTATTCTATCGCCAAAAAAACTATTCGTCGATAAAAATCAAACAATCATAGTTCAAAAATGAAAGTTGTAAATATTTTATTAATGACTTTTTAGGTGTATACGTCGATTCCTGCAGGCCCAGGCTATCTCACTACGTGGTAATATTGGCCCAGGACGCCAATCTCAAACGTTTGAAGTAATGTTTTTTTTATTCGCGCTGGCTCGATCGCCGATGCTCGATGTGTCAGCTAATCAGGCTCTTTCTAAACACAACGCGTTAGTATTCAGGACATTGTTTTTATAAGTGAAACATAACTCCATATCTTACGGTCCTGATGTCATAATAGCGGACATTTGCATTTTAATTACCCGTTCTACCGTGTATTGAAAACGAATGGAGGCACCCTGTTGTAAACTCATACGTGCTTAGAAGCTAAGCAGTTTTAGTGATTTACAGGCACAGTTGTAATATATAGGTATATATACAGGTTGTCACAGAATTCCAAATCCATTGGGATATACAGAATATTTGGGATATACAGAATATATCCCGACTGCAACCTAAAACGAAACCATGCAATTAAAAATTTCGTAACAATTTTTTGTGATGTTATAAATATCGGCGTATTCGGGTGGTAAGTCGATAGTTTTGTTTAAATAATTATTTAAACCCTAAACATTATTATTTTAGGAAATCTTATGTATTTTCCACCAAATAGAACGATAGGAGAAAATACAAAAAAAAGGTAGCTTTTGTTCCAAATTTTTTAGTTGCGTTGTGTCTGAAGTCGCTAAAACTACCACCTGCTATCGTTTTAGGTCGGAGTCTGAGTATATATACCCTGCACATATTTTAAATTGAATATTTTTATTGATTGGGATGAACTGTTCAAACGAACATTTAATTATAGCTGAAAGTGCGTCTCCCATTTTATAAGCAAGGGTCACAGTTAAAATCGGTAATCAATTTTAATTTAGAATTCTACAGTATATAACAGTTGACGGAACACACAAGGCGTAACGTGGGTGTCCTGGTAGAACCTCTGTCTCTCCTTACTGGAAAAAAGGCTTTACTGGTGGTAGGTCTCTCAGAGGTCGCCTGAGTAGGTACTACCGCAATGTCTATTTCTCCCGACAAACAGCAGTGTAAATGCACTGTTGTGTTTCGATTTAAAGGATATAGTAGCCGGAGTAAGTACTGGACATATTGAGACAACACATTAGCATGGCGAGCGCAGTGGAATGCTAAGCATTGCTTTGTTATTCAAGGTGCTGTTTGGTTTTGATGTTCATGGGTAATCGTATCGCTTACCATCAGGTGAATGATATGCTCGTTTCGCCATACAAGGCAATAAAAAAGGCGTGAGTTTATGTATGTATAACAGTTGCCTGCAAATAAATTTCACTAGATATAATGAAGATGGCACGTGCGAAGGAATGACTCATTATCGGAAACCTGCGACGTTAAATAGATCGCTGGAGGCGATGAAAATCTCGCGCCATTAATTCCAGACACGACAGTTATTGCGGCGATTATGTTAAGACGATACATGGAGCTGTGTGTGAAAATCTCAACATTAAAATTCTATGTAACTAGCTCATAGACTTATCAAATGAAAGATAAATAAGGGGTATTCGTGACCGTAATTGATACGAGTAGAAACGAGATATGGTTTCCTACCAGACTCTTCGTAATTTCTAACAGGACTTCTTAGCAATTTTCTCATGGCCCTGATGTGGCTACAGCTAATGTGATAATTTATGATGTTTCGCAAAATTTTCGGTTAATTTTACCAAAAAAAGAAATGTTATACTTCAGCATTTTTTATACATTTGCAAATGTTTATGTTGCATATTGTAATTTAGTGGAGTCTAATAGTGAGTTATAACTGGGTTTCATCTTGAGTGGTTGATAAGTGGCGAGTCTAATTACAATATTACTGCTTACAACTCTTACACTAAAATCACAATTACTGACCGCATAGTATAAGATTATTTAACTACAATTTTCATGACCGCTATCGACAGGTGTAACTTACATAAGTAAGTAGCCCCACCAAAGAATATAGCTTGGAAAAGCTAAACAATAACATTAAGTAAATTTTTGATTTATCAACGTAAAGGTTCACGAGCTTTACCGGAAATAGAATACGTCGCTTTGTTTTCAACTGCTTTCAAAGGTAGTCATTGAGACAAAGCACTGTTGAAACCTTGCTGCGCCTTTGTAAAGACACATTCACTTCATATGAATATGAAATGAAACGCAGCTTGCGAAATATACGGGGACTTAATTTATTACGGAAAGTTGCATGAAACCTTATGATTTTCTGGTTGAAGAGAAAATTGGAAATCCAATCCCTTTATTTGACATTTTATTACAACATGTTACAATCTGAGACAAGTAAAGAAATATAGAGGATTTTATTATTTTCATTTTATTTGTTCAATTGTTTAACAAAAGCCTTACAAGTATGAACAGAAGTCCCCAAAATAGGTAGATTATCAAGTGACTTACCTTAATGAATGACTCTCCGTAAGCGTATTCAGCCGCCTTTTAGATAAGAGCGAATTCTTCTGCCTGTCACTATTTAATCATTTGTGTGCTCAAAAAGGAAAATCCTCTAAATAGGGAGGCATTGTTTCGCGCCAGATTTATCACAGAACAGTTGCTGTATAACCTAAAGTAAGCAACCAGAATGAACTATAAAATATATATCTAGGAAATAGTGATTCATTTCTTGAATCAAGTTTTCTGAAAAACTAAGTGATCTTGTATAAGTATCAATTAAGTAATAAAAGTGAACATTTGAATAATTTGGATCCAAGGAATGAAATAAGAAACCATAAAGGAGTGAAAACAGATTTCTTATTATATGAAGAGCTTTCGTATAATTAAAAAATTCTTTAGAATCTGTCCGAGATACTGAGAAGTCAATCGTACAATTCAAGTAACATTTTCTCTGTCCTATTAATCAAGAAAATTGGAATGTTATTCAAAGAAAAGCGAATAAAAATTATCTTATTGATATGTTAATAACCAATGTCTAGTTTACATTCGTTGCTCATACGTGGTTTGACACTCGCAACACGCGATGCGCCGTGCGTCGCCCATACTAATCACAACAAAAGCCATGAGGAAAGATCTCATAAGGAAGTTATTTGTAAAATCATATTGTAATTGTAAACTAAGGTTACCAAACAGGTCAAGGTTCAAGTGTTTTCGACGGCACGTCCTTTTTGCCGCTATTCGATCGACCTCGCTGTTACAATAGAATACAATACAGCCCCATTGTAAACTAATTACCTGAACAAGATACACATACTAATTGCATAACGCTATTACTCGACTTTCCTTGTCCGATTTCTAATTGGATTCTTACGACCTTATTCATAGACAGGTGTAAAACCTATCATAGCTATCAGATATTTTGTCTTATTCACTCAAACTGAAGTCAAAATTCGTGGCAACCTAAAATGGATTTTAAAACTGTCTATGAATAAGGCCGTATATAGTTAAGAGACACTTGTTGAAGTCATCCAAATAAACAGTATAAATTAACTTCCTTTATTCCCTAAAAATCTTTCCTTTGCTTTAACAATATAATCCTCTCCCCCCCTTCCTTTTCCCTAAATCTCCCCACGCATTTCCAAACACAGGCAACACTTACGAAACCGCAGTATTACGGTGTTAATTTGCGGCTTTGATCAATTACCATGAGAGCGGCTTTTTGTACGCGCTCTACTGTGTTATGAAAGGAAATGTTACATAATAAGTTATTGGTTTGGTAATCAATTAGGTCTATTATTTGGTAATCATATATTACACAAAGATAACCTTGGGGTCCAGTTGGTTATACGCTGGCTGTGAACCGTGAAGCCAGGGGTTCCACGATCCATACCCAACCGCAACAATTAATGTTTCCAGAAGGAGGTTTTCGAAGTGGACAATAATTTATTACCATTATTTTATTAATTTAACTTTCTGATTAATTTCGTTCGGTTTAAAGACAAGTTAGATATTCCCGGAGATTCGTTGAGCTTCTATGTTCGGTGTCATTACATTGCGTACCACTGATGATTCTGGCATACAGGAGTTATAGTGGTGGGTGTGAGGGAGAAACAGTCTCTGAAGTACGTCTTCGAGTATTATAATATAGAGGGAGCGCTGGTACTAAAAGTAGACATAAATGTTGGTACTGGGCCACCTTTTCTACCTTCCTATTGGCTGATGTTAGACAGGTTGCCCAACACGCACGAATTACTTGGAAAAAAAAGGTAAAAATAAATAGTTTTATATTTCATTCCCACAAATTTGTTTTAAAAGGTGATGAAATTATTGGATTGAGAATAAACTGATTTAAGCAAAAGACGTTTTATTCAAGAGAGAGATTTACAAAGACAATAAAAAGTATCATAAACAATTATTGGAATAGAGCACAAAATTCAAAATAAGTTAATCTCTATTCCACAATAGAAAACACAAAGAAGGTCAAACTTAATTATTACAACACTTGCACCAAATTTGAACTTTATATAAGATTTAAATTTTAATTAAAAACAAAAAATCTTATTTCATTTTAAACTTTGAACACCAATTTTCCGTCTAAGATACTGAAATCTATCTCTAGGAAGAGCTTTTGTAAACATATCAGCATATTGCTCCTTGGTGCATACATAGTTCAAATCTATTTGCTTTTCTTTATACTTGTCCTTGATAAAATTATATTTTATATCTATATGCTTACATCTTTTGTGATAATCAACATTTTTTATTAAGCAAATAGCGCTCTGATTGTCTATGTTTAGACAAATAGATTCTTGTTTAAATTCATCAATGTCCATTAACAATCTTTTTAACCATATTGCTTCTTTTGTGGCGGAGCACGCAGCCATAAACTCTGCCTCAGTGGTGGATAGAGCAACACTCTGTTGGCGTTGCGTTGCCCATGTTACGGCAGCTCCATTTTTTATAAACACATACCCAGTTAGTGACCTACGTGTACATGTATCTTTGGCATAATCTGCATCACTGTATGCCTCAAGTATGTGTTTTGTTGAAGATGAATAACATAGACCATAATCTTTGGTTTCTTTTAAATACTTCATTATTTTCTTAACTACATTCCAATGCGTGTGGTTATAACAATTAAGATATCTGCTTACCAGACTGACTGCATACATTATATCAGGTCTGCTTACAACCGCTAGGTGCATCAATGACCCAACAGCTTCTCGGTATCGAATACTCTTGTCCGGAGGCTCAGGACTTTTCTCCAGTGTAGTATGCGGATCAACTGGAATATTATTACAGTTAGCGTCTTGCATATTAAATTTAAGCAGCAGTCGTTCCATATATTTAGACTGGTGAATGAATATTTTTCCGTTGAATTTTTCAATTTGCATTCCAACATAATTCTTTAAATTACATTGTTTAATTTTAAAATTTTCTTTCAGATCATTCATTATTTTATCAATTGCATTCTTAGACCTTGACATTAAGAGCCCGTCATCAACATAAAGTAATAAGTATATTTTATTATTATTAAAATTACCTGTATAAACACATCTATCTGCATGACTATTTACAAAGCCAAATTTCTTTAATAAGCTGTCAAATTTCTGATTCCAGCACCTAGGTGCTTGTTTTAGTCCATAAAGAGAACGTTTAAGTTTACATACCAGATGTGATGGGACATCCAAACCTTCAGGAGGCTTCATATAGATGTCTTCTTTTACATCACCGTACAGAAATGCAGTTTTGACATCAAATTGCAATATTTCAAAATTGTGTTGAGCAGCCTCGGAAAGTAATACTCTCACTGAATCATATCTCACTGTGGGAGAGTAAACTTCTGTGTAATCAAGCCCTTGTATTTGTGAGCATCCTTTAGCACACAGTCTTGATTTATAAATCAGACCAGATGGCATATCTTTTATTTTGAAAACCCATTTACAACCTATTAATCTTGCACCTTCTGGTTTTTCAATTAATTGCCAAGTCTCATTCTCTTCATGTGCTTTCAACTCATCTTCGATTGACTGCTTCCATTTTTCTGCATTTAATTTGTCTGATATTGCTTCGGTGTATGTCTCCGGCACATTATATGGTTCTAGAACTTCATTATCACACATATAAGTGTTCGCTTCTGTTTTATTCTTTCTAGTCATCGATCTAGTTGTTATATTTCGTGACAGCTCTGTTAGATCTATTGATTTTTCAGGCTCATATATAGATCCTTCATCGGAATAATAATTATCATCACTTATTCCATCATTGGTTGTTTCCAACTGTTGCGAATTATTCAATGTTTTGTCATTCAAGATGTTGTCATCGTCTTTTAACATTGATTCTGAAACAGATTCTAATGGAACCATGACAAAATTTCTTTTAACTGAGCTTTCTATAAACATTACATCTCTACTTATTAGGATTTTCTTAGTCTTTGGATCTAAAAGTCGGTATCCTTTGGTTTCTTCACTATAACCAACAAAGATCATTTTCGTTGACCTTGGATCCCATTTCTTAACCTTTTCTTTTGGAACATGAGCTATTGCCTCGCAGCCAAAAACTTTCATATGAGAAATATTCGGCTTTATACCAGACCATTTCTCTTCAGGTGTTGAAAATGATAGAGTTCTTGTAGGACATCGATTGGTTATATAGCACGCTGTTACCACTGCTTCTGCCCAATACTGTTTTTGTAATTTAGCATTTAGTAACATGCATCTTGATCGTTCCAAAAGAGTTCGGTTCATCCTCTCAGCTAAGCCATTCTGCTGAGGAGTGTACGGAGCAGATGTCTGATGTTTGATTCCTGAATTCTTAAGGAAAGCTTGAAACTCATTACTCAAATATTCTGTGCCATTATCTGTACGAAGTGTTTTGATAGTTAAATTCAGTTGGTTCTCTACAGAGGCTTTAAATTCTTTGAATTTTTCAAATACCTCTGATTTGTTTTTCAAAATAAAAACAAATACTTTTCTAGTGAAGTCGTCTATGAAAGTCACAAAGTAGCGAGCTCCTCCAACAGATTGTACCTCCATCGGCCCGCAAACGTCAGAGTGAATGAGTTCTAGTTTACTTTGTGCTCGGTTGCCTGCTGTAGGAAAAGGGTTTCGTGTCTGTTTTCCTTCTAGACATGTAATGCAGACGAATTTCTCTTTGTTTTCTAGTTTCACTCCTGTATTATCTGATAGTCTATTTAAGTCTTCAAAATTCAAGTGTGCCAGTCTTTGATGCCAGAGATAGAAATCGTTGTCTTTCGAAGCAGATGTGTATGCTTGTACACTGTGTGTTTTCAGCCTGTACATATTGTTTACCAAATTGGCAACTGCTACTTTTTCATTATTTTTATTGAATATCATACAACCTTTTCTATTAAATTGCATGTGGCATCCACTATTTATTACCTGACTTACTGATAGAAGATTTGTAGCCAATTCTGGAACATACAGAACATTCTGAACCATAATTGAATTTATCTTGCCTCTCTCATTAATTACATTCAGATTTACTTTTCCACAACTTTTCACAACAAGTTTCTTGTCATTAGCTACCTTTATTGTACTAATCGGAGGTGCTACTTCGTCATAGAGCCAGTCACGGTGCATTGTCAGATGCATTGACGCTCCAGAATCTATGTACCAACCATTGTCATTGTTTGTAGTTGCAGAGAACATAGCGACATATCCAGTGTCATCCTTTGACTGTTGTGTCTTCTTATTTCGACAATATTTACTTACATGTCCATATCTATTACATGTAAAGCATCTCGGACCTTTGGACTTGTTTGTTTTATCGGTAGCTTGTTTGGCGGACTGCATCGGTTGTCTTTTACCTTTGTTAACATATAATGCAGTAGACTCGGAGTTCCTCACTTCCTGAAGAAGCTTGGTCTTCACAAAATCAGCTGTGATCGCCACACCAGAGCTCTCAAGTGCCATTATCATAGGTTGATAAACTTCGGGTAAACCAGCTAGCAGCAAGGTGCCTAGCCACTCATCGTTTACACTGAAACCAATGTTTCTTAGTTTATGCGCTGTCGAAATAATTTTATTGACATAATCTTCTATGTTCATGCAAGATTCGAGTGTCGTTGTTATCAGATCTCTCAATAAACCAACGCGGCGTGTCAAACCATTATCATCGAAAGCTTTTTCTAGATTTTGCCACACTGCCTTGGCAGTCCTTGCTTCTTGTATGTGTACATAATTAATAGGATCTACCAGCAATATAATTTTAGACTTAGCTTTCGTGTCCTTTTTGACGTCGGGGTTTTCGGTGGTTATACAATCCCACAATTCTTCGTGTTCGAGATAAGTTTGTACTGCAAACTTCCAAGTAGGATAATTTTCTCTTCCTGTCAACTTTTCAATCAGTGCCATCGTATTGGAAGACATTTTGTTGATGAAGCGAATTTTACAACCAGTTGACACGTATGATTTTTTCTTACTGAATACGGAACTTCTTTTTGCTTGATATATATTCTCAGCAATTTATTCACTTTTACTTTATAATGTGAATCAGGTGGGCTGGGCCCATAACCTGATGAAATTATTGGATTGAGAATAAACTGATTTAAGCAAAAGACGTTTTATTCAAGAGAGAGATTTACAAAGACAATAAAAAGTATCATAAACAATTATTGGAATAGAGCACAAAATTCAAAATAAGTTAATCTCTATTCCACAATAGAAAACACAAAGAAGGTCAAATTTAATTATTACAACAAAAGGTTATATACTTTCGGATATTAAATGAATTTATAGTAATTTATTGCTAAATAATTAATTAAATTTTCACTAATATAGAAGCGCTACCAACACTCTCAACTCACACTCACTCACTACTCTGAGAAGTACATATTTATTTGCATTTATAAATTTTGTACTTTAATTTAACTCAAAATGTCCTGCTATAGATGAAATACAATATTTTCAAACTATGTGATGACCGTTGACATAACCACCTTACATTAATAATAATTTTAGTAATATGATTGATGTTCGGCTATCAATTAACGCGCTTTTTCAAAGTTTTGTGAAATCTAAAACTCAAAATAGTTTTAAGTATCCATTACAAGGCATTATTTCAAAGCTAGGTTTGAAATAATTAAACAATTAAATATTCGATCTGCAGTGATGCTTAAAAATATACATGTTATTGAATTAGATAAGTATATCTTCTCGTTATTATGAATGTATTACGAGCCCTGATGCAAAATAGTTCGTCTAGTATGAAAAGTAGTGGAAGCCTAAAATATAGAAAGTAAATATTGGTAAAATAACTAAGAACTTTTGATAAAAAGTAAACCATAATGCTAGACCAGCGTGGTGGACTATATGGCCTAACCACTCACAATCGTACTCTCGATTGTAGAGGAGGCCCGTGCCCTGCAGTGGGACGTATATGGGCTGATACAGATACAGAAACCATAATTTGAGGAACATTTTAAAGTTTATTTTAACATAACTGAAATTCTTTCATGACTTTACATAACATAAAAAAATTAAATAATATTCTAATAAACATAACGCAAAAGTATTGATCTACCCTTGTCATTCACGCGAAATAGTTCGTCTACCACTTAGTTGTGTCGCCTTTGCTCTCAATGACAGCTTTAATGCGAAGAGGCATGGTTGCAACCACTGCTGCTGTGACTGCTGCACACTCCTCAGGCGTAATTGACTCTTAGACAGCCAAGAGTTTAGCCTTTAAGTCGCTCTTCGATCTTGATGGATTTTTACGGAGAACTTTTTTCATTTTCCACCACAGGGTTTCGATCGGCTACAAGTCCGGGCTGTTAGATGGCCATTCGATTGTAGGGATGCTTTTCGCCAGTAGCCACGTCTTTGTTGTCCTAGCAGTATGGCAGGAAGCACCATCCTGTTAAAAATGAAGGAATCTTGATGCTTAAGTGACGAAATAGAGGGCAGAAAATTCTCTTCCAAAAGGTTTTGATACCTTGCAGCATTGATAGAACCATCCATAATGCAGCCCCATATCATAAGAGACGCCGGAAACATCACTTTGCGTTTGAGACAATCAATATGAAATGCCCCATTTTTATTCCAAATCACTTTTTTTCCTTTCATCGCTGACAGTCACTTCAAATGATACTACGCTGATACTGATGACTGATCGGAAGTCCAATTTAAATGATCACGAGCATATTTCAACCTTTTTTCTTTCGTACAGCAGTCTGCAGTCAACAGTGGTTTCTCCTTAGCGGTGTAAAATCCGTAACCCATTCTTTTTAGGACTCTTTTGCAAGTATCAACTGAGACGTCTTTGTGAATGATGTCCTTCCATTGCACCGTGAGTTCTCCAGCTCGAGCACGACGATTATTTTTGATAATTTTCTTCAGGATTCTGTTTTCTACTGCACTTGTGATGCGTGGTCGACCAGTTTTCTTCAAACAATAAGTCATTCTATTCTTTTTATAGTGCCGAATGATAGATTGGACTGTAGACCTGGGAAGTATCAAGTCCTTAGATATTTGATAACTTGATTTGGCAGCATCGACCCCACAAACTATTCGCTTTCGAAGCTCTTCACACACGGGTTTGCCACGACCGATTTTTATTTGAAAACTAAAGAAAAAAACTGAATTTTTCAGAATTTATACTGTCTCACTTAACAAATGACACAGAATTACTTACAGAAAAAGGAAAAATCTTACAGAGAAAATTTCACGCTAGACGAACTATTTTGCATCGGGGCTCGTATATCATTTCAGGAAAAAATAATAGTGTTCAATTATTATAAGAGGAAGAGTTCAGAAAGGATTGGTGAATCTGAAACATACTGATTATGTTTTGCTAATTTAATATTTTCATAAATTAATCAAATTTTAGGGTTTTGTTAAAACCTCCGGGTTATTTATTACACCTCTGGGTTTTATTAAAAGGTACATAATTAATAAAAATAAAGTGATCATAAAATATAAAGTGAAATAATAATACCAGTGCTTAGACGTCCCAATGCAGAGCTCGATGACTTGAACAATCGATAGGATCAGTTAGTCAATCCCGGTAGCCTAGTGTGGGTGGGACGACTTCATACACCAAAGAAATTCTTAATAATCCCTATTATATGCAAGCTTCCTCACGATGTTTTCCTTCACCGTTAAAACGAATGAATTAATTAAATTATAATTATTCCGGATAATAATACTCTTAGTTAAATTTTTGGTTTCCAGATATGTATTTCATTCTGAGTCACGTTATTTATCTCACTGATTAATTTTCTTGCGGGTAAAAGATGATTATATTTGAGATTATTTGGAGTTAGACAGGTTTTGTGACAAACCTTTGCAAAATTCGTGTTTTTTATTCAGTACGGTATACGTTTGACTTTAACGTGCTTGACGAGTAAATGTAAATTTTGGTGTGTTTTGTCGCGTTGTTAGATGTCAGTTATACTTTCAAAAAATAGATATAAATAAACAGTACAAGTATGTCTTTTCTCAATGTTGTCAATGATCGTGACGGACGGTAAAAGTAATTTCATTTTATGATTGCGTCATCTGAATACTTGTAATATTATGTTTGTATTAGTTATTAAATAAATAAAATAACTTTGTTGCTAGGTGTCAATTATTTAGGAACCCTTGAAGCGGGCTCATATGAGTTGAAATAGATGAGTGGGTCAACATAGCAGATCACAGACAAAGATTCAAGAGACAAAGTACGATATTAAAAATCCGGTACAAACACTAGCATCTACCCGTGGCGTAACAATAAAACCTAATGTCCCACAAAAAGAATTTCCTCCATACCCGTATTTCAGTATTCATACGACTATAAAATATTTTACTGTTAGAATATTATGAACCAGATATTTCCAAGCGATGATTCCGAAACTGTGAAGTAATAAGTTTGAATCTAGTTGTTGTCAATACCAGGATTCCTCAAGTTTTGGTACATATCAGAAATATTAAAATTTAAGGGCGCTAGGTTGTCGTTGCAGGTTGATAAAATCAATATTATAAATTAGAGATAAATTGTTATGACAGTATTGATGCAAACCGACATAACGAGAATATAAAACAGCTGCTAAATAAATATGTATTTATTTTATTTTTATTGCAATGTATGACGAGACGAGCATGCTGTTGGACTGATGGTAATCGATACGACCGCTCATGACCGGTAGCAAAACTCAACAACACCCCGAAACATTAAGCAATGCTTGGCATTCCACGGGGCGTAATGTAATGTTACAAACCCAGCATTCTAGCAGTCACAACCTGGAATTGTTCCCAACGGTATTAGCACACAGCGCCTCATAACATTTTCGCTGCAAGGGCCCTACTATATTCATCCGAAACGAAGTTCGAAACTTCGTACGATCGAAGTTTTTTATACGATACGAATGTATCTACTCTGTAAAAGTTCGAATTTGTATAACGTACATCGTAAGTAGAAGTCTATGGTTACAACCATAAGTCAATAACGACCATAAGTATATGTAGGTACATTCGTATCGTACACAGAACAGTTGAATATGGTTAGAAAGGCAATAGCCGTCAAATTGTATGAAAACCAGCGCCGTCGTTTACGAAACACAAAACCTCAACAAATCCAATATAGATATGCTTAATGGTTTTTCCTGATATAGTTATTTAATAAGTATTATGTTGATAGACGGAAAATAAATGAGACCACAATATCTAATACCTATTAAAAGTTAATTTTTATTTGTATATTATTTTACAAATCTATATGTACAGGATTTTCAAGATTTTCAGCTGTGTGTGAGATATTAATATTTTTATTATTGGAAAAGCACATATCTGCAAAATTACAATAAAATTATGGTTTCTTTATGTCAATAGCTTCAGTGGTTTTGATGTTTCATACAATAATTCATTAGTTCACCCCCAGGATACAGTTATTCCATAAGCGTTGCCTGTAATTATTTTTGGTTTGTATATTACTTATGATACAGATTTTTTTATCGTCTTCTGTGTCATGAAAATAAATACTTACAACAAATCGTACTGGATTTTGTAGGAATCCAGTTGTCTCTACTGTTGCCTTTATCGACTTACTCTCAGAAACCTACAAACGAATGAATTAATAATAAAAAATATATTCAGACACAATAAATGTTGTTCTCAAGTTGGCGGAGTTATGACATTAAAACATAAGGATAGGTCGTCAACGTTATCAAAAGTAACGAGTACTACAATTTAAAATTACTAAAGGATTCGATTTAATTTTCTTTGTTTAATGCCTATGAGAACTGATTTACGAGGATACGAAATCTATAACTACATCGATATAGTTACTATGTACATGACTACAACACTGTGTGACATGTGACAAATTTCGAAGCTGACATATTAAAAATGAGTCGTATGCATTGCGTAGGAACTTGGCATTCGCGTACATTGTATGTACGCATAATCAGCAATGTATATTTTTGACATTTCGTCTATCATATAATCGAATTCTTCAAAATGTCGTAATTATAAAGCGGATTTTTTGGAAATAAAGGTAAAAATCAATAAAATCGGGTTTAATAGTGGTATAAAATTCTTCCTCTATTTATATTCGACGCTTTAGTATTTAAACTGTAAGATAAAATAGCACAAATCTGCATTTTTTACTCTATTTTGCCGGAGCACCACACTCTAAGGCGTTTCGACAACAATAGTCCATTGAAATGTTACATGAGCTTTGCATTTTTTAGAGGACGCAATTTTATTTTTGGGACATGTTTGGGGTGTCATTAGAAGCTTAACCTCAAGTTTGTGGGGTCGCCACCCTTGTCCCCCGGCCGCCATCTTGGAAAAAGGGGTGAAAACACTTTTTTCGCGTTATCTCGGAAACTATACGTCTTACGAAAAATGTGTAATAACATAATTTATAGCTAATTGTATTGCCTACAAATATGTTTACATAACTTTTGCCCTAAATTAAAAATTAAAGAAGTTATAAGCAAAAAAGTGAGTAAATATTTATAAAAAAAATCTTTTTTTCTCTATAACTTTTTATGAAAAAGATCTCATTTTTTTGCTATTTTTTCATTTTTTTAACCTATTCTGTACCACTGATGGGCAAAAATCTCCCTCAACTCCTTCTACTTATCCCTATCAGTTGCTGATGCCTTCCAAGTGCTGCTAAATTGGTCCAAATCGTCGCGCCTCCATTTCCGAAGCCTGCCGCGTGGCCTCTCGCCATCCTTAGGCATCCATTGATTGGCAATCTTTGCCAACCTCTTCGGGTGCATCCGGTTGACGTGGCCCGCCCACTCCCAGTTTAGTTTATCTTATTTCTGTGCAACATTCTTTTCTCTGGTTATGGAGCGCAAGGTGTTAGTGGGTACTCTGTCCATGCGTGTTACGCCTAGCATCCTGTGTTCCATAGCTTTTTGACAAATCTGGACCTGGACCTCTGAAGTTCGGTCAAAGACCAGGATTGAGCACTGTATGTGAGAATTGGTAAGATACAAGTCGAAGAGTCTACTTTTAAGAGAAACGGGAAGATTTTCCTTAAGAAATTTCTTCTTCAGTTTTTTGCTTATAACTTCTTTAATTTTTAAATTAGGGAAAAAAGTTATACGAACATATTTGTAGGCAAAACAATTTGCTACAAATTATGTTCTTACAAATTTTTTGTAAGACGCATAGTTTCCGAATTATCGTGAAAAAAGTGTTTTCACACCTTTTTCCAAGATGGCGGCCGGGGGACAAGGGTGGCGACCCCACAAACTTGAGGTTAAGCTTCTATTGACCCCCAAACATGTCCCATAAAATGTCCCATGTCCAAATAAAATTGCGTCCTCTAAGAAATGCAATATTCGATCCTTAAATTGTAACATTTCAATGGACTACAACTGATTTGACAAATCATCCGTTCCGCGGCAGTGATGCTTTTTATGCACCACCTTGCGACGCGTCAAATGCTTGTATTTCCCTTCTAACTATATTCATATGTTCTGTGGTATCGTATATAAACTTCGATCACCCGAAGTTTCGAACTTCGTTTCGGATGAATATAGTAGGGTCCCAAATTGTACATTACAGCATATGACACCGGTCAGTATCCTTTTAGGGACAGGTTAGGCAGAAAACCGCCACGCGCTCAATCGTTTGGATGTTCGCGGTCTGCGTTGTATACACATTTACCCACGAAACACGTGTTATGACCACGTTTGTCAACCAACAACACGACAATTATCCGAACGCCGAACACTTGTATAACTTCAAATTACACAATTTAAATAACTATCGTCTTTTAATAATCATCTCTGAAATATACCAATAAAATAATGAATTTTTTAAAATTTTGTTTCTGTCTTTAGTACCCCACCAATTATTTTAAGGGTAGATATTATAATTTATACATGTTTTGTTTCAACGTCCTTGAGATAAAATGAGAAAGTTTTAGAAATGTAATTCCCTATTTATGTTTTTTTTTTTTGTAATTCCTTTTAATTAACATTATGTAAATAAAAAAAATGTATTGTTTGTTTCCTAGTCTTTATTTATAAAATAGCAAACACGAAGCCCCATAAAAAAATTAAGTAATCAAAATAATAGATTGAATTAAATGTAAATCCGATGTGAATTCACGGTATTTTATTAATGTTTAAAATAGCTCGAGATAATAAATAAATAACACCCAACAGTCACATACATAGTCCTGACCCCACACTAAGATCAAGTCTTGTGTCGTGGGTATCAGGAACTACGAGAGACTTTTCGGTCTCACTAACACCCAGACCCGGAAGAAATATTTGTGGGCCGCACAAACATTTCTCTCGGTGCGGGAATCGAACCCGCGGCCTCTCGTTTCACAGGCGGCGTCTAACCAACTGCGCCACGGAGGCTGTCGCAATTTTTAACATTTTGCCAGAAATACAAATATTTCTGCCTACAAGAATATGAAGTTCGTCACATTTGCTCATATTCGACAGGGCGGCCCACGCAATGTATTGGCAAAAATAATTTTATTATCAACGTGTACACGTATACACTATCCAATATCTATAGTATTCTGCACAATTCTCAGGCATTTTTCAATATACTCGTAGCGTTTTTGTTGCTAGATTAAGCGATGAATGGTTAACGACTTAAAACATATAACTTTAACAAAAATTGCATGTCTGCTTTATAGAAATACTTATGATCGATATGTTAGGTAGTTAAATTCAAGCAAATTACGGCGAATAGCAATTAAAAATGACAAATACAAATTCCTTTTTTAATAACCGCTTTGTGAATTGGCATATACAAAACCAAAAAATAAAATATATGGTATGCTTGTCCAGGTGGGAATATTTGGGAGTGGTCTTTGTATAGCAGTGGTCTTTTTGACGCTGAAAATAACTATAGTTACATAATTTCAATCATGAATTAAATCTTTTATATTTTAACTAGCTGTGCCCGCAACTTCGTCCGCGTGGAATTTAACAAAAAAGTTAATTAGTTTTTAAAAGTTATTTTTTAAATAAAATATTTTCTCTAAAACAAATGTAGCCTAAGTTACTCCTTATATCAGCAACCTGACAAAAAAAAAAAAACTTATTATATCGGCTACCTAACAAAAAAAGTCGCGTCAAAATCGGTCCAGCCATTTCAGAGATTAGCCGGAACAAACAGACAGACAGACAGACAAAAAAATTCTAAGGTCATTTTCGTTATAGGTATCGTGTATATACACATAACGATATGTAGTTGGACATTTTTTTTTATTTTCACTTTACAAACAGACACTTCAATTTTATTTATATGTATAGATAAGAAAATTATAAATTACATACTAGTACCGTAGTCACGTGACACAATCGAGACACTGGGTCCTCTTTGCGTATCCATCGCGATCTCACGGTCAAGGTAATGGTCTGGAAATCGGAATGGCGTGCGATCGAATAGCGTACGTAATTACGTGGCTCGTGTCTCCGCCAGTTCAAGTTCAACGGCGACACAGACAGATGTGGGTCTCGAGATTGAATATACTCTGTTATACATTTCACAAAATCACTAGAGAGAATCTTTGATGGAAAGTTCAGGTTTATTTTTGTAAATTACTATATTATTATTAAATTGTATCTAAGTTTGAACTGAAATATGATTCGCATTTTTATTTTCTAGATAGGCATGCACATACAAACTCAAGCCAGTTTCAAAGAATGGGTAGGCAGAGGTGCAATCAGATCAACCATGTTTCGCCTTGTATTTTCCGTCCCCCAATGTGATAGGAAGCGAGCCTATCGCTATATGGGACACAAATTCCTGACACCAGGATGAATTGAATAATCCAATATCACTTGACTCGAACCGGGATTCGAACCCGAGACCACAGCTTTGTAGTCATGCTGTAGCAGAACTGCGCTACCGGATACTGCTATACCGGGTATATCAAGAGTGCTGCCGGGTGGTACTTTTAGTGACTACAAACAAAATGCAACTAAAAATTTCGCTAAGAAACGCGACATTTTTTTTATTATTTTTTAAATAATGTCGAGTTTAGGTGGTAAATCCATAGTTTTTGTTAAAATGATAATTTAAAGTCTTGCACACCATAGCGTATTTTAAAAATAAAAGGGTGTACACTATTATTTAAGAAAAAACTATGTATTTATCACCCTAATACGACAATAGAATAAAATGTAAAAAAAATCGTCACAATTTTTTTGCACAAAATGTATTAGCATTGTGTCTGAAGTCACTAAAACTACCACCCAGCTTCGTTTTCGGTAGCAGTCTTGATATACCCTGTATATCATTACTGATCAAAATTGCGGCCAAAATTTTTAATTTCGTCTATTACTGGTGGTAGGTCTCTCATATGTGAGAGACTGCCTGGTTGGGTACCACCGCAATGTCGCCAATCACTGCAATAAAAAAAAGAAAATAGAATATAGGAGCAAAGAATCCCTCAGATATCAATTTTGTCGCAATCGGATCACGAAGAAATAATAAAAATGCTCGGATTTACTAGATTTTTCTCGCCTGCTTCCATTTTATAAGTTATAGCGTGATGATACATAGCCTATAGCATTTCTCGATAAATGACCTAAATAACACAAAAAAAAAACAATTTGAACGTGTAATTCTTGAGTTTAGAGGTAACAAACAAACAAATTCTTCAGCTGTATATATTAGTATAGATATCCTGATGTTTACTTCCTTACCCAGATGTGTAGTTAGTAATAAGAAGTATCCATGTCTGTCATTATGAATTAAGTGGGAAATATGAATCGCATCTCTCATCGTTCCTATTCGTCAAAGTATGACTTGTTCTGTTAAACATTCTTTACTATGTGACAGCCAGCTGTTTATTCCAAATGCAAACCAAATATATAGTTTTAAAGAATTTAGTTTTTGAAGAAATGATATGACTATTCCACGGAGATAATAGACCATGGATCTTTTTTGATCGAAGATCCGAGATTTTATTGAACATCTTTGCACAATCGTCTGAACAAATGTTTAATTGAAAATAAAGTTGCACCTAAACTGATAATGTCCCCCAAAATATCTCGACTTCAACTAATGCCTTTCGACTTAACGAGGATTGATATGGCAACGTTTGACCTTATAACTAATGCCTAAAGCGTATGCATTCATTAGATATAAAACGAGAAGAATCCGTAAAAAACAATGCGTTTTTTTCTTAAATTCACAACCAATCGCAAAGCCAAGTCACGGGTTAAAACAAGTAATAAAATAAATGTCAACCGCAAGGGAAGCATGTGCTTCCTGCAGTAATGGAATACGGAATGAGAACGTATGCATTATTTCAGCTCTCGTATGAAAGGAAATTCAATATGTGCTATTTTGCATACACATCCCCGGGAAAACTAAATAATCAATGTACATTCTGGTTGATACATTCAATTACTACCGCGAACTCTGTGGATCAGTCATATAGAGGAACCCTAGGCTCAATAATAACTCTTGATTTTGTTATAAATTCGATTGTTGTGTTTTTTCTAGTAGTTTGTGTTTGTTCTAGACAGCCTCCGTGGCGCAGTTGGTTAGACGCCGCCTGTGAAACGAGAGGCCGCGGGTTCGATCCCCGCACCGAGAGAAATGTTCGTGCGGCCCACAAATATTTCTTCCGGGTCTGGGTGTTTGTGAGACCGAAAAGTCTCTCGTAGTTCCTGGTACCCACGACACAAGACTTAATTGATCTTAATGTGGGGTCAGGACTATGTATGTGACTGTTGGGTGTATTTGTTTTATTTTATTTATTTATTTTATGTTTATGGCTGATCATATTTCACTATTGTATTAACTTGTCATAGATGCTGTTTAGTTGCATATAATATGATAAATAAAGATACTTTAATTATGCCTACGTCACACTGCTGGTAAATAAATAATATTGGCTCTTCATTTAAAGTGTTAATGAATTATTACTAGAATAGCAAATAAAATACGTCTTAGCAGAATCCTGTGTACCGAAAGTTACGGCGTAGCACCCGCGTAGCTCTGAGTTGCGAACTTGTAGCAAAGTATAGCTCTCGGCCGTGAGTTTAATCGTCGCCTTGTAAACGTGTAGTTTTAATCATGCCATTAAAGATTTCTGAAGGAAATGTTACGTCAGGCAATTATTAAATGTGTCCGTCCGCTGACAAGCTTCTATTAATATACATTCGCAATGAAGCGTAGACTGCAGCTGTACTTTCTTCAGTACTTAGAAATGTAACACATTGAGATGAAAGTCTTATTTGTGTGGTAAAATTACTTGGATGGATGCTGTGGGTTAATATTTATTATATTTATATTTATTTTAATAAAAATCTAATAGTTTATTAAAATAATTATTAAGCAAACAAAAGATGTTACGTCAGACTTTCATCCAGCCGTTGTGAAATAAGATGATATTTTGTGAACTAAAAGAGCCTCAAATTACTTTATAATTCATTAATTTTATTAAGCTTTGTTTTGACATAAATTTACAAAAGAATATACATTGTACGTTACCAAACAATTTAACATTTATAAAACACTAAAAACCTTCAAAGTAAAATTCACACAAAACATTTTAATGTTGCAATTTTTTGTCACAACACGTTCTACTTGTTACTCCTTATCCATTCTAAATTTGGCTCAGCAATACTTTCTATTCACCCCTCCAATTAGCATTTTACATTTATTCCAACAATTTCCTGGCCAGTTCCTTTCACCTTCCACCTTCCATTAAAAATAATCCGGTTGGATTGATTTGGTATTTTTTTCAGGCGGTCAGCGATGTGAATACGCACACAGGATGGGTTCGACGTCACATGTCTCGGCTGGCTCGGAACCTCCGCTACCGTATCAGTGGAGAGGGCCGGACGAAGCCAACTGATTGGTTCCTGGATAAATTTGCAGCTCAGACCTTTACTGATCCCGAGGAACCCTTGTACCAGGCACAGAGGTCCAAGCTGCTGTGCGGCTTGAAGCTCGCCTTCGATCCGACGTTGCCCACCCATTATCACGTATGTACTTTCCGATTCCATGCCGTAGCCACACATTCAGTCAGTCATTCAAACACCAGTTAAATGCGTGGTTAAATGACAACTGTAACGTCTCTGATTGCAGCATTAAGTGAATTGTTATTTATATCATTATCTTATTTTATGAAGTCATTTGAAACCACAATAAAAAAGATTTAAAACTTGATAGAAAAATAAAAAATAAAGTGTGGAAATTAAAATCAGAATATTCTAGAATATTCGCACAAATAATGAATATTCGATAATGCATCGGTCGTTCACAAACGAAATATCCATTTGCGCATCTATCACGGTCCATACACTTATTGACAGCGTAAAAGCGTCACCACACTCTTGCGAAATATGTCACTTAAACACCAAATTAAAATCAATGGGCAAATGCATCGACGCCAACATGGTCCTTCTACGTACACGTGTTTCCATTATGCAACTACATTTGAATTCAAATCATTAAAATTATTCAAAATGTTAATGACATAATATGATAAAAGCAATCTCTAATTCATTTGTTTGTTATTTAACATGTAACTTCAACATTAAGATTTTGTGTTATCATGATTTAGTCGAGTAAAAGAAAAATCTGATAGAACTAATATATAAATGGCATTCTCCGCCGATTATTATCCATTACTTACAATTTAAAAACCGGAATGTTTGGCTATCAGTTCAGGCTCATGCTTTATTTTTTTTCTTCTTACACTCTTTCACCCAGTTCAAAAGATTTAATTGTTACGAAACATCGATATCAATGTTACACTAGATAAGGCGTTCCTTGTAACAAACGTGTCCCACCCAAGTGCGGTGCATGCACCGCACACGAATCAGTCTGCCGCGTGACGGCCGCGCAATAGTACGCCTCTTTGTTTATATTTATGAGTAATTTATTTTGACTTTTCCCCGTCAAACCGACAGCGAAATTTTCTGAAGTTACAATATAATTAAAGAATACAACGTAAGTGATATAATATTGCAGAATAATGCCGATAATACAGATCTTTTATTTATTAATGGATTAAATATATTTTAGAGCTCGTTAGAATACAAGGTGAGCTCCTTAATCGTATATCTCCTTTCCGCGCATAAAAATTGCCCGTCGAGTGAGAGAGACGAACTATATAAGATATAGATTATTCAAGGGACATTCATATCAGTGGACCAAATAGGCATAAACTATTCGAATACATTACAAATACAAATATGTAGGAAGAATGTAGTTGCAAATTGATTTCAGTATTTTATTTTAATCATATGTTGTTGATTAATAACTCAAAATATGTGTGTTGTATGTATGTTTTGAAACAGTGGATAGTATTTAGACCCTATTTCTTAATATGAATTACTTAATGGATTATTCGAACCCATTGTTATTGAAGACTAATATCATTTAAAATTGTTTTATATTCTTCTGCGTCGGTTACGAAAAAAGGAGATCTCTATAATATTTGTCCAGAATTATTGCAACGGATATAAGTGGCTACCATGAGAACATACTTATATTTGTTCAATTCATTTTCGACACGAAGATTTCAGATATTCCAAATGCGGTAGTCATTTTTGAAAACTTCTGGTGTACCATTCCTTTAGTCTATTAGTCTCGAAAAAAGCTTATCAGCTTATTAAAAATTCATAAATGTTATTATAATAAATGTCAGACTGATTGTACACTGATTGACAGACTTGTACACTTGTAAGAGTATTTAGTTTCATTTACATCATTTACATGAATAATTCACGTAAATAAAAAAAAAACATTACAAATATTTTTATATCATTACAAATACGTAGGCAGTATCTTAGGCAAAGCTACTATTGACATGAACTGTCTTGTCTGTCTAATAATCTTTGATCATAATTTGTATTATTCAAGTAAACGTACTAGATGTCGCTACTGAGCTTTTGACAAATACGGGACAAATAGTTTCTATGACGCGCCTCGTCTATCGGTAGAATATAAGTCAATGTTACGAAACAAAATACAATTAATTGATTAATTACAATATTTTTTTCTATCCAGTGGCTAGCTGTCGTATCCCTGGCTATACTTTACAACGTGGTGTTTGTCATCGGTCGCGCTGTTTTCTGGGACCTCGACAATCTCACCTCTATGTGGTACTTCCTGGATTATCTGTGCGATGCCATCTACGTCGTGGACACCGTCATCCATATTCATGAAGGTACGTCATAAAAGCTTTATGGTTATAGGACTAACCACACTTATCCAGCTTGATTCGACTTTTGAACCATCACTTTTGAATGTGGAATTGTATCTGTTCAGTTTTTGCATGTAGATAGAGAATGATGAATAGGTATATGTAGAGAGTGTGTTATCTGAATAGGGTATTTCACTCCAAATGTTTTATTGTATTTATCAAAACGTATCCATAGTTATTGTCTAACAAACAAAGAATTATATAAATCTATTTAGAATTAAACAAGTTAGAAACTTTTTAAATCTTGTAGTGGGAGTAACAGGAAAGAAATGCGAAACCAAGATAGTGACGTCACTAGGATTATTATACATTACAGTGTGCGAGTGTGAAAGAGACAGCAAAATGTCCCCACTACACTCCTACTCTTTAATTTTAAATATTAATATTTGCTTTATGTTACAAGCTACTTATTTTTTTGACAGCAAGGCTTTATTTTCTATATATTTGTGTTTGGAAGCGAAATAATACCAAAAATCGATAATAGTCAAATACCCTTACCAGCCCGCAGTATTCTATGCTGTATGTAGTATTAGTGTAATCAGAATTGTCCAGCAAACGCGAATGGAGCTGAATATGTGTAGTTAGTCAAGACAACGGTGGCGCAGTGTGGATTATACTTTTTGCTCAAGTCTGCGAGGAACTATTGTTTTTTGGCAAGCGCTATCATCTATAATACTTATACATACCTTTGTTTTGCTTTGTTAAGTTTGGCTATTCGGCAAATGAATGCGGGGCTGAGCTAAAATTTGTGCTCCACATACCGTCTGTGTATGACTTTTGACGAACAGGCTTCAAGAAATATCTATTTTAAAGCCCAATTTACATGGAGAGTTTTATGCTATTATCACATGACATACTTGCCATCATCTTGCCATAGATTATCGTGTTCTAACAAATGTATAGTTAATGCAACTTTTTAAGTCATTATGACTTTTTTATGTGGTATCTTCGAGGTGAGAAACTCTCCCCATGTAAATGGGGCTTATAATTGTATAACGTGAATTAGGTTTCGAACCCATTTGAGAGAACACTTTGATCTCAGCCAAAAGACCAAGAAGCGATATTTGGGAGTACATTTTAATCAATACTTTACCAAACAGAGCTAACCAAATACTTCTGTATGTTTTCGTTTGTGACGATTAATCACTTCATATATTTTATTTTTTCATTACGGGAAAGGTAGATTATTATTTCAAAAATACCATAATTTAAGAACTAAAGGTTTGTTCATTAATATTTATCATAGTAAAGTCGACTTACATAGTAAATTTAAAAGGAAAGTTAGGAGATATTACCAAACATTATCTGTCGCGCGACAAAATAATTATGGTGGCGGTTGACCGCAGCGGCATATTTAGATTTTGATGCCGTTAAAGATGTTGTATAGTGTGTAGTGTTGTATAGTGTGTGTGGACTGCAACAGGCTGATCATGATTTGAATCCATCCTACAGCGACCATTATACTCAGCTAATAATCACACGTCATCGTGCTTAAGTAAATTGTTCGTGTTTCGGGTATATCCAGATACAATCAGACCGACAAGAGTTACCCATCGTAAATAAATACACTCAATAGTCACATATATACTCCATACTAAGATTGAGTCTTGTATCGTGAGTATCAGAAACAACGAGAGACTTTTCGGTCTCACAAACACCCATACCCGAAACAAATACCTGTGGTTCACAAACCTGTGGAACCCATGGCCTCTCGTTTCACAGCCAGCGTCTAACAAGCTGCGCCACGGAGGCTGTCAATCATCCATTTCTCGTCCGTGAATGCTCTATGAGGACTTATGAATTGTAGTTGTTTTGTATTTTTGTTAAAAAAATAAAGTGAAGCGAAGTGGGAAAACAATTTTCTCCCAGTTGAGGCTACAGCTAAATTATATAACATTCAATGGAACATTACATTCAAAGGAGGTGAGACCGATGCAATCCAGTTGATTACTTCAATCTATAGTTGCTACTTGAACTCGACCAGTCTTGCAACAGTCGTTCCATAGCCCATGTTATAATGGGTAAACCACTGAGCTATACTTTAGCAATTTACTGGCTTTACTCAGTGACGACAAAATGTATCCTAAAAATCTTGTTCGGAATAATGTTCGGAGTCACGAATTGCCTCATTACTTTTAAGTCAACACCGCATTAGTGTGATATTTTGTGTAAATTGGGTCAAATTGTACCATGTTCCTAATTATTGTCCAACGATAGACTGTCCCTCGTGATAAATTAATTGAATTTCGACCTGCAGTTTTGGATGACTCCTTTGTAAATTAACCAATGGAACAATGCAATCCACTACGTTGACCTTTGCAAAGATTTTCTATTTTGAAATGAGAAAATGTTTTTCGTTCTTTTTTCCAATCGCAGAGCGTTCGTGGAAGGCTCCATACGGGTGCTCGAATTTCATTCACAAATGTTTTTGTACTCACACGATACGGTTCCGTGCGTCATAGCCTGTCTCGTTGACTTATGGCGGTTGAATGAGTAGTGCCTCCACACAACACTCTTTATTGATAACATGCGTCAAAATATCGAACTCGGTGGAAACGTTAATGTATAGGGCAACGCGAAAGTAAATCGCAAAAGAGATTATTGGTCGAGAAATGTAGCTGTAAATTCAAAACTAGGCTGAATGAACAACCTTCATCCTGTTAAACATCAGATACTAATTTCATGTAAAGTCAGTACATTTGCGGTCTATATGTTAGATGGCGTAAAGTGACGTGCAAATGGAATAAAAGCGTATACCTTCGCCAGTCCTATGGGACTGCGCCATTCACCTTTCAATGCGAGCAACACGTTTGATTTTATCGGCCACCTGATGTATTGCACTCTGAGTGTCTCAGTGTCCGACCAACCATTCAATTTGTTCTTTATACTTACACAATTCACTTTGGCTCGAAGTGATATTATTATCTTCAAATGTTTACTAGAGAGTACTTGTAAAAAAGGTATCGAACTCCGATGGCAAAGATCAAGACTCAAAACAACTGTTCTTAGGGACCAACAATGAGAAATCGCCTTACAATTTATAAATAATCAATAAATTTTGCACCTATGCTTATTTCCTCATATAACTTATAACTTTTACGTATTTGAGAGTCAAGTTTGTAGAAATCTAACGATCACATTACACGCTGATAAGAACCACTCCTGACTTAAGACAGATTGATATTTATATAATTTTTATATAATTATCATCTAGTCCTAATGCCTATTTTACTATGAAACTTAGTATCGATGCAAAGTTTTTTGTGCTTCGATGAATCTGCTTTTTTGTGTAGGGAAATATGTATATACATATGTAAACATAATTGCGAACCAGGCCCGGAGTTCTTGGATAAATGTACATGAAATCCAATAAAAAATATTTATATGTCTTCGGCTTTGTGAACAAAACGTAAAATGTGATGATAATTAAAAAATAAAAATCTATCGCCCAGAATAAAACAGGAAAACGTTTAAGGACAAACCATAGAAAATGTTATAATGAATTTTAAGCAGTATCGGTATCGGGATCAAGGATATTTTTTACTGCTTCTATGAATGGGCCATTCTCGTTTCCATTGGCATTGCAAATATGGAACTGAACTGAATCATCGAAGATCCCAAGCCACTAAATAGCACATTACTGGAGTACCGTTCGTGCTTTAGGCTAGCTCGGTATTCTGTCTTGAAGACAATTTATATTAATTTCATCAAAACATAACAGTAATAATTTTATTAAAAAATATGATAATGAGGTGTCTTCAAAACAATTCCTATTTCAGCTACCAATAATAGATACGAAGAAAGTCAATATGAAAATCAGGAAGCAAGGATGAAATTATTATCTATACGACGCATGCTACTGTTCCAGCAAACATGTGAATCCATTAAAGAAAAAGCTGTTTTCGCTTGTTTAATTTACATACGCCCCAAGGGCGGTGTTGTATGACTTTTCATATTAGGCGCCAAGACTTGACAAAGAACGGCTCGAAATAATAAAGAAAATTCCTTTGTATCTTATTATAGCTTTAGTAGGAATTAGAAAACGGATAATCCTTCTCAAATAATTTGTGTAATGTAATGGTGTTTGCTAAGCGAATTTGATATGGACCATACAACATCAATCAAAGTCGGTATTTGGGTCGGTTCCGGTAAACAATTGCCTAAAAGACTTACTAGTTTTATAACAATGCTATTAAAATTCCGAGGATGAAATTTATTTCGCGTAAAAATGTGTACTTGTTCATTTCCAGCGCATTCATATAAAACCACAAAACCCACGTCATTTCACGGCTACATTTTTGTATCGTTTGATATAATAGATAACTACAGATATTAATTTTAATTTCTTTTAAAATTACAAATAATTAATACTTATTTTTTGAGATTCAAATGATGCAATATAAATCTAAATGCATCCATTACGTCATTATCAATATGATTGAGCAGAACTCGTTTGTTTCAAATTATGAACCTTGACAGTGGAATACACTTCATAAAATCCATTTTATCATGAGCTCAATAATTAGTATGTTGCGAATTAATTAGGCCCTGCGCAGACGACAGACTATCCGTGACGCACTTTTTAGTCTGTGAAAATAGAACCTATGCAATTATATACAGTAACGCACACGACGCGCAAAAAGTCCGGCGCACAAAAAATCCGTGTAATTCGGGCAGACCGCACCGCGCCGCGGCGCGCCGCTCCGCACAAAAAGTGTGTGAAAAAAATTGAACGTTTGCTTCAACGCGCGCTAACGCAGACGGCGCACTCTTTAGTCGGCAATCTGCATTTGCTAGGGGTGGGTGGACGTAACGCACGCGATCTATTATCATGGCGCCAGAGGTCGATGTAACTATGTTAATTCAAGAAATACAAAACAGACCAGCAATTTATGATACTTCTAAGGCAGAATATCATGATAAAAAAATAACCATGATTAATTAACCTAACCAAAATCATGATAAATAGCAACTCATCAAATGTAGGAACAGACATTTCATAAAATTTGAAAAAAATTGCCGGATGTTGTTTCGGAATTGAATGTTTAGTATGGAACTGTCCCTTCAGTAATCTTTCCGAAAGTATAAGATGTACCCAAAATTCTCTATTTCTTCTTCTTTTTCTGTACTTCATGTACAAAATAATACTTCGCGATCTCTGCACGATTTCCATAGCGTCTACGTCCCTACAGCTCTGCCGACAAAATGATCGAAGATGTGCGTCGTGTGCGTTGAGTCTGTGAAAAATCCACGGTCGACTTATTGCGCGCCATGCAGACTTTTTGTGCGCCGCAGACTCGATCGCACAAAAAGTGTGCCGTCTGCGCAGGGCCATGTTACGTGGTGATATAGCAATGATGTATCAACTAATTGAAAGAAACAACTTTTGCACGTGTTTATGTTTGACAATGGCCTTCTTCCAAGAGTAGGTTAGGAGTATCAACCCCGTAAACAATTTACGAGCAAACGCTGCACCGAAATCGATACCACTCGCCACATTGTATCGCACAAGGATGTATTTTCAAATGTCGCAAATCATCAGCGACACCCACACGTAGCGCTTCGTCTCGCGTCATCAAATTTAGCTAACGCGTAGACAAACATTCGACCCTGCCTAGTTGCTTTTTCCGCACAAATATTGCACTGTGGCCGATGTGACACGACCCTCCGGACTTGTGATTGATTGGTCACTCGTATCCTGTATATTTTGTAACGTGCAAATTTAATTCGATTTAGGTTGATTGTTTGCTGCGAGTTGTTTTAAACGGGTCGACTTTACTGAGCACACTGTTAGCGAATGTATTTCATTATAATTAAATACTAATTCTATAATTATTAACATAAGCGATATTTTATAGAGTTGTGGTTTTCGCAGGTTATCTTGAACAGGGCCTCATGGTGAAGGACGCAAAAATGCTGAGACGCCACTATCTCAAGTCGAATTCGTGGCGTTATGACATGATATCTTTATTGCCCACTGACATTGCCTACTATTGGTGGAGACCCGGCTCGTGCGACTATGTTAGTATTCTTGTGTACATTAATTCGTAATGAACAAAACAAGATACACACCGCCCAGACATTCTTTAACGTTGTTATTACTCTGGTGTCAATATTGGTCGTGTTCCAGAAACGTTTGCCGTGCCCTGTTATTGTACGACTGAATCGACTGTTTCGCTTGCCTCGCATGTGGGAGTGGTTCGATCGCACGGAAACCGCTACGAGCTATCCGAACGCTTTCAGGATATGCAAGGTCGAATTATCATCAGTACTGTATTATTTATAATTCTATTTTTGTAATATCATGCTTATTCATCATAATTTTTCAGGTCGTCATGGCGATACTTGTGCTTATCCACTGGAACGCCTGTTTATATTTCGCCATAAGCTATGCCATCGGTTTCGGTACGGATAATTGGGTATATAATTTAACCGGCGCGCGCAATGAATCTCTCGCCCACCAGTACATCTACAGTTTCTATTGGTCCACATTAACCCTCACCACGATCGGAGAAACCCCACAACCAGAAATTGACGCTGAGTATCTGTTCGTCGTAGCTGATTTTTTGGCTGGTGTCCTTATCTTTGCCACCATCGTGGGAAACATTGGATCAATGATTTCTAATATGAACGTCGCTCGGGTTGAATTCCAAAATAAAATGGATGGAGTGAAACAATACATGGCTTTTAGGAAAGTGAGCGGTGAACTGGAAGCGAGAGTGATACGCTGGTTCGCGTACACTTGGGCTCAGAGCGGCGCACTGGACGAAGAAAATGTATTGTCATCATTACCGGATAAATTGAAAGCGGAAATTGCTATTCGGGTTCACTTGGATACGTTGCGTAAGGTGCGCATTTTTCAAGATTGTGAGCCAGGATTGTTAGAGGCTTTGGTGCTTAAGTTGCGGCTACAAGTATTCAGTCCAGGAGATTACATCTGCAGGAAAGGGGACGTGGGCAAGGAAATGTACATTGTCAAGCGTGGACGATTGCAAGTGGTGGCAGATGATGGGAAAACTGTATTGGCAACTCTGAGTGCTGGCTCTGTGTTTGGTGAAGTCAGTGTTTTGGAAATTGCCGGCAATCGTACAGGAAACCGCCGAACTGCCAACGTGCGAGCTCTTGGCTATTCTGACTTATTCTGCTTGGCTAAACGAGACCTTTGGGAAGCACTCGCTGACTATCCAGATGCTAGGGCATCGCTCACTGAACGCGGATGTCAACTATTACGGAAGGTATAATATTATTCTTTAAATACTTTCGTTCGTCTTTTAATATATCATGACGTTTTATGTACATATGCTATACCAATTTATTTTAGGATGGCCTGCTTGATGAATCAATATTTGAAAGCGCCCAAACCACTCAACAAAGTTTGGAAGATACCGTACATAAGTTGGAAAGTACTGTCGATATGCTTAATAACCGCTTGCAAGGACTACTAGCTGACGTTGGAGAGGAACAGGCTAAAATGAAACAAAGGATCAATAAAATCGAAGTGAGGTTAGTATAATTGTGGGGTACGTGCGCAGGCGAAACTTATTGGCGATTTATCTGTGCTGGATTTAGGTATTAAGATTACAATCCGCTGATAATCTCGGTATCTTGGCTGCATAGCGAATGATTAAACATAATGCAAAGCGAATTACTATTTTCTTATGTTTGACTGTTCATATTTACTATGACCATAAAATTTCAGAGTCCTAGACGACACCGACGATGACGAAGACGAGACAGATTCTGATGACATCACTTCTACTGAGGCTTCTGAGTTAAGGAGCGAGGTAGCGCGGGCTTGCGATGTCTCGGCTTACAGCGACGCTGGAGTGAGCTCCCCTCACGACACCTCGATGCTACTCCTCAGCCACCCAGTACTTGTTCGAGAGCGAGGCCATTCCCTCAGCGTCGAGAGAACACCAGGACTCCTGCACATTCCTCCTGAACCGCGAAGCAAATCACTTCGTATAAAACGCGTCAGCACCGACACATCAAAGTGAACTGATCGGATCAACCAAATGGAGATTGTATTTTTCGGCTAAAATTTTGATGAATCGGCAAACAAATAATTTTGATACCACGAGAGGGATTTACAAAAGGCGAGCCCTTAAAAGTTAGGAAGAACAATTTATTGCAAAATTACTGGTGCTCCGACGGTGAAGCGAATTTAAGAGAATGGATAAAATATATAGATACTATATTTATTTCCTAAAGGAAATATGGCGTTACATTATATATTTTTCCCGTTTAATATGATTCTTTAATAGATAGCATTTACAATTAATGTAATCGCATCTTTAGTAATCTAATAGATATTTGAAAGCTCATAATATTTATTTTGAAATAGTTATACTAAATGAAACAATATAATATAGAAGACTTTCACAGATCGTGTCTCGAGCATCAATTGATGTTGGTATTTATAGTAGCGTGATATTGGAGTTTAAAAAAATTATAAAGAAATCAAATAGGACCGTTCTATCGAATAGTTAAGTCCGCCAACCCGCACTAGGCCAGCTTATAGACTATATGGCCTAACTCTTCTGAATTATACTATTAATTGTAGAGGAGGCCCGCGCCCTGCAGTGGAACGTATATGGGCTGATACAGAGATATAATTATTCCATACTTATTTCTTTATGTCTTTAAGAATTCTGGTGCTCGGGACAATGACAATCTACGACACTCTAACTTATTTACTTACTAGCGGCCCGACCCAGCTTCGCCTGGATGCATATATTTTTTGATTCCACTCCACACCAAATACATGTTATTTTTCGTATAAACTCTTGTATACCTAAACCTGACGTAGCTATCCTACTGTCCGGCTCAATCCCGTCTTATCTGTTCAGTCTCTTCCCGATCCGTCCCGTCCTTTCTCTTTATTATCTATCCCGTCTTATAACGTGTATTTACATTTTGTCCTATCAAATCTGTCAGCTATCCCAGCCCTCTCCCGTACCTTCCACTCTATTATATCCCGTCTCTCCATATATACATGTACATATAAAGATTGCCTTATGAAATTTTGACATTAAAAACTTTAGCGTTTTTTATTGTCCATCCAATATTCCTTCCCTTATTTCAGCACCAAAATGCTATTTTTCCAAATAATATTGCACGCCACTACTTTTTGTTAGTAATAAAGTAATTATAACCATATAAAAAAAAGAATTGGCCAAATTGGTCCAGGCGTTGTTGAGTTATGCGCTTACCAACACATTTTGCGATTCATTTTTATATTATAGAAGAAGATATAGTCCACCCCGCTGGCTTAGTGCGGGTTGGCGGATTTTATTTCATGTAGAAATTAATCCCAAAAGTCAGAGGTGTGCCCTGGGATTTGAACCCGTGACCATCGTAAACTTGTTGGCAGTCGCGTCTAGTACGTTACCATATACAAATTAATAAAACCTTCATACTGCCTTACCAGGTGACGATCAAAGGTCAAAGATCATCCTATATTGGCTGGACACATCACGCTTGAACGATACCCAAAAAAAAAGGTTTTTAGTATCTTCCTCAGAAATTTTCCAATTTTTCTCACCCCTAAAACCTTCCCAGGACTTCCACGAATATTTCAAGACCAAAATCAGCCAAATTGGTCCAGTAGTTTTTGAATTCATCGATGACATACATTCATTTTTATATATATAGATTAGCGTTGACGTATCATTAAATATTTAAATACTATTTGCGAAAATTAAACTAGTGTCAATGGAAAGTGGCTTTAAGATGGGAAACATTTTACAAATGTTTTGAGTGCATATTCGGCAAGGTCATTGATTTTTATAATGACGTTACATGTATGTTTGATATGAAAATATTAGGTAGATCTAGTGCGTATATACAATGTTTTGAGATATGCAACTCTACTAATTTAACTCGTACAGTATACATTAAATATAACCTATATATTACGATAGTTGTGAAATTTATGAATCAGATTTCTGTGACTATTTAAATTTCTTACAAATTTCATATTTTTAATATGCCCTTCCAGTAGCAAATTAATTTTAAATTATAAATAAATAATTGATTGATATACTCAGTGGGAACGCGTTTAGCGAAATAATAGCTATATTTAAATAATTCATATATTCAGTAGTTTGCAGTTGTGTAGATGTACCGTTTCTCTTTTTCAATATTTGTATTGATAACATATTCGGCACACATACGAGACGAGGTTTTATCATAACCTTTCATTAACCCTTTCAAGCACCTCTCCAGTGATATCATGATATTAGCCCAGATTTATGAATTTATCATTGATTGTGTAGTATTTCCAATGCGTGTTACCGCAATGTAGACAGATATATGTTACCACTATAGAAAAATATAAATCATTCTTAGAAATAAGTATGTGAATTTGGTTAAGATGGTATGTTGGTGTGTATACCTTATTCGTACAGTTTTAAATCCTATTTTAGCTGTCGGATATTTTGTATATTTCGCTCAAAATTAATTCATAAGTAGTTTGAAACGGACAAAATATTCGACAGCCAAATAGTTTTAAATCTGTTAATGAATAAGGCCTCAAGTGTACATTCACTCTACAAAGGCAGTCGAAGCGATTCATGGTATGAACGTGTCGAGACAAATACTTTTAGAAGATTTCCAATATGAAAAGTAAAATAACTGGATTAGCTTGCGATCGACAAAGGAATCAGGTAGTATTTTTAGTGACTACACACAAAATGCAACTAAATTATTGTGATGTATTAAATATAATCGTTACTTATGGTAATACCATAGTTTTTGCTATAATAATGACTTCTACCCTTCGGTACCGTAGAATGTTTAAAAATAAGTGTAAATTATTATTTTATTTTTATATATTTATTTAAATTTGTGTTATTTACTGGCCAAACGAAAACTACCACCTGGCTTCAATTTCGGTTGAGGTCTCGATATACTATGTATATCTCATTAGGGTCATTCAACGCGGAATCTCGAATGTACTACTTGCAGAGTGAACGTGCGCTAAGAAATCGGTAACATTTAGTCGACTACGTATTTATTACTTAAAAATTCTCCAAAAGGATTATTATAATTCTACTCAATATGTATACGTACTGTATTAAATAGATTTCAAAAACATCGGTGTAATAGTGTAGTGATAAATGGTATTTATAATTCTGCGTGTAAATAGATGAGTATAAATGTTTCGATTGTGTCCAAATTGTTTTTATAAATAAATAATGCAGTACTTGAGTTTCAATGGGACCCTGCAACTACTGTACTCTTTACGAGTTTTGATTAATTTAATTTTTTGACTAAATAATTATACCATACTAAAAAATATGATGTCATTGAGACCAAATTAATAGGGAAATCGAAGCACGTATCAAAATCAGTATATGGTAACCTCGCTTAAATTTGGAGAAAATAAGACACAAGATGGTATTAGTAGCTTCAATTGTATTGACATTATTACCATCTTCAGCCATAAGAAGTCTCAATAGGAGGAGAAGGATTTTCTAATAAGGTAAGGCAAGGAAATATCCTGATTATAATAATGATAATAAACAAGGAATATTCTGAGAACAAAGCAGGTTGACTTCATAAAACAAAATGATATAGGTAGACTGTACATACTATAGAAAAATCCACCATATAAAAATCACACTTTCCTGACTTGAGATTTGAACTCTAGACCTAGTAATTGTACCCTAGTAAATCTACTCCACCAAGGCAGTCTATAGATTTAAATATCTTTTTTATCTGAAGTATGAAATTACTCAAGGAACAAATATACAAATCAAAATCAATATATATCTAATTGCCCTCATGTGCTATATTTCTGTATTGGTATGGTAACTCTTAAATTATTTAAATGAAAATTGAAAAGCATTCTAGTTTATAAGGAATATGAACTACTGCTTTAACAAATCATACCTACTTTATTAGATGAAAATTTTATACCAAGCAATATTAACAACTAAAGTAAAATGACCAACTTTTGAGATGATGAAATTCAATTAACAAAATATTTGAATTTATTGAGCATCTACGTAACTAACTAAAGATTGTCTACATTGTTCAAATGCATTGATGTCATGCTGTTGTCAAAACATTAGTAATAAAAAACACATTTTACTAAACTAAGTGCGTGGTGGCCTGTTGGTAAACGGACTAGACGCGATTGCCAACATGTTCACGGTGGTCGCGGGTTCGAATCCCAGGGCACACCTCTGACTTTTCGGAGTCATGTGTGTATTGATAGTCAATCACCACGCACTAAAACGGTGAAGGAAAACATCGTGAGGAAATCTGCATACCATAGCGATTTATAAAAATTTCTATGGTATGTAAGTCCGCCAACCCGCACTAGGCCAGCGTGGTGGACTATATGGCCTAACCACTCTCAATCGTACTGTCGATTGTAGAGGAGGCCCGTGCCCTGCAGTGGGACGTATATGGGCTGATACAGACTAAACTAAAAATGTTAATACGAGTACTATGAGTATAAAATTATGAATGTATATGCTTTTTGTTTATAATATTATGAAAATATTTTTCAATTAATGTATTAAATAGTTTTTTATTTATTTTATAGTTCCAAATTTCGCCTCACACCAATAGAATATAGGTGATTTATACACAATTTATTACACATCTTATGAGTGTCCGATGCAGACTCACATGGCGGAATTAACTACTAGTCTTATGCAACTACTGTGATCAGAATGTTAAACATCTATTTAAACATAAATGACTGTAAATGAATGATGCGAAAATAACATATGACCAAGAATTTGACACGCGCAAATTATTATTTCAGAGCCTAAGTTATTGCAAATACACATAGGCAATATCATAGAGGTTGAAGGAGTAATAGATGTAAGTCGTATAATTTCGCTCAAACATCTTCGGTCAAAGTTGCCCAATACTAAACAAAAAGTTTAGAAATTTTTCTCATAATGCACGTCGATTGCGTCGTGTCTGGCCACGCTAGGTCCTAGTTGGCAATACGTAATAACTTTGTAGACTTTTCTATTCTCATGAACTGCTGCTAGTTGAAAAGTCGAGCAATATTTTGAGAGTCCTCGAGATGTTACCAAATATATTAATATCAATTTAACGTTTACACTAGATAAATTGTTAAAATTATAGCTTGGGGGAGCCTATGTTCAGAAGTGGACTTCCTATGGCTGGACAAAGAGAAACACATGGTTTAAACTTGAGGAGATGAATCAGAGCGTCCAGTTTAATATTTGGAATCGCTATAGCTGTTCATACGGGATTAAAATATCTAAGGATAAAAATTGTGAAATGACGGTAAAGGACAATGGCAGATTTCCATACATGATTTTAGTTGATGTAAATTTAGAGCGTTTATTGGTAAAAAAAAATATGAATTCCGCTGCCATTCCTAAACAATAATGTGTTCAGAAATATTGGTGAAAAAGTCTACATTACTTACTAAACGTTTTCAATTTATAGATTTTGAGGTTATGTTCTATTTGACATTTCCAATTGAAATATTAATGTTTTCTTAAAAATATTATTTGGTAAAGTAGGGCTATGAAATAAATATTTACCGCACTTGTCTTACCAAATAGAGCTATTTTTTGTAACAGATTTTGCGAGATTCGATGAAAAATATTTTTTGTCGGCTTAAAAGACCTTACGCCATTGCTGAAAAAAAACTGACGGCCATACAAAATAGTCACTAAAGATTTTTATTTTATTGTGAAACTTAAATATCGTTACACAAATATAGTTAGTATGCTGAAAACTCATGAAAAATAATAATATTATTATTACCAAGTATGTCATTTCTAAATGCGTTGTTCATGCAAATACGAATTCGCCATTGTCCTTTTTCGGTTTATTATAATAAATATCAATATAAAATATATTATAATAAATGTCCAGTTTATTATAATATATATTCTCCACATTCTCTTATATTTGGGAATGATTTCAAAATATGAATATGCAAAAGAAAATATGATACATAACATACATGTGTATATTACATTGCACATACAAGTAACTAAAATAACAACGTTGTTTTATTTATTTATTTCGTAAATTCAAATTCCTTGACATAATTAATAAGTTTCGCTAGTTAACATGTAAGCTTACAAATATGTAATCAATACACCAAGGTTATACAATCAACAGAAGATTCAGAATTTGCAAGAACGGATCATACTTTACTTAAATTAAATTCGCATCATGCTTAATTTGCAAGATATGTATTTATTGCAAATTTTCATCAATTCTCTACATTTTCATTCGCAAATTGATACTCAAACTAGATGTCAATTATGTTCACTCTACTTATTCAACATAGGAGACACTTATACCTACATGGACAACAGACATACAAAATTATAATAGGCCACATTTAATTTACAAATACACCTACATTGATACAAATAAAACACTGCCAAAAAGTTACATTGGCTAATGGCATGCTTTAAAACAAAAATTAAAATACATTTTTGGTTTTACATATTGAATTTTTGTCGTGACTAATCCTTAGTGTTTAAAGCTAGATTTTTTCTTATTGTAAATTCGTAACAAAGCTCTAAAGTATCTTTGAGTCTCCTTAAGATATTGTAAGATTTACCTAAAGACATATCGACAAATAAATCCGTGCTTGCACGTATAACATTAGTGAAGATATAATTCTAGTCTTGATTCCCTCTGAAATTCGTTTTACATAAAACATTTCGAGTATGGAGCGGCGTTGGATATCAGGCTCGGCGAGGTTTCCTCCTTCACACCAACTGTAAACGTGATCATTATTTCATTAAAATCAGAAATATACTACCAAATAATATTGAATAAAGTAGAAAAAGTTCTCAAGTTTATGCATATATCATACAACTATCAACGGAACCATCGTCATGAAAATTATAATATAAATATTTATTTATTTTCTGTGACAGCGTGGTGTATTTACACCACACTGTCACAGACTTTTCGGTCTCACAAATGCCTAGGCCCGAGATAAATATTTGTGGGTCTCAAAAAATATGTATCGGTGCGGAGATCGAACCCGCGGCCTCTCGTTTCACAGCCGGCTTTGGATGTTATATTTAATAACACATTCCATAAATAATGGAATTTATTTGTATTATTTAGTAGAAAATATGAATCACGCCCCAATGGAAGGCATTGGGGTAGGCCTATTTACAATTGTAGACTTAATGTGACTGAAGAGCAAGAAGGATAATAGTATTAACACAAAAAAATGGAGCAATATATTATATTATTAAGCATATTATTTTCCTTGTTTAGAGAATGTGCATATTAATTCATATACACATATATAAATATAATGCATATATTGTTTAGTACATAATTATGTTACCAAGTTAGTTGTTAAAAAGTGTAAGGCAAATAAAAATGCATAGAGGTCTCTGTAAAAAAGCAATGTCTTAATAATACTAGTAGAAAGGGTAGTAAAAGAGTGTAAGGGGATGGGATCAAGATCTTCACCAACCCAAACGTCAACCTCACCTGCGTGCGGTGCCCCCTGCTGGATAACAGACGTGGCTCTGGAGACCGACGTTCTGGCGGGATAACCAGACCTTAATTTTCATACAGTTGAAAAATGAATATATCTGTATATCGATTAAGACCAAATATCCACGGATTTTCCTATCTCAACGAGTAGGTTTTTGTACGTCAGATGGCAGTCGGTACTGGACTAATAAATCCGAAGCTTGCCAAATATTTAGGAAAGAATGAAAAGGTTACAAAATACATCGAGGATAACAAATAGGGCGTCGCCTAAAAACGACGCGCAGACATAACGCCCTACATCTGCGAAAAGTATGAGAGGGCTACCGAGTCATGAACGGGCTCGGGTAACGAAGTTAGTCCCAAATTGTAACCGGAAGATCCGCTTCGCATCGTCAAACGTGGTAACACTAACTGGGAAAACAAGGGAACTTGCATCGCTCCTCAAACGTAGGAAGGTGAATTTCATATGCTTACAAGAAACTCGATGGACAGGATCGAAAGGTCGTAACATCGGAGAGGGCTATTAACTTATGTACGTAAGAGCTAAACATATAAGGAATGGCGTAGCGATAACTGTGAAAGAGTGTCACCTAAGCAACATACTGGAGGTAAGCTTCTGGGAGTTGGGTAGCAGTTTGACTAGCGTTCAATAGGTGTTTATAATATCCATGCCAAGCTGTTATGTTGTCTGACGCTTGGAGACTCAGTACTATAATTCCAATTTACAAGGGAAAAGGTAGCAAGTATGAGTGTAACAGCTATCGCGAAATCAAACTAATGAGTCATACTATGAAGCTTTATGAAAGGATTATTGACAGTCGCCTGAGAAACGAGTGTTCACTGTCCAAAAATCACTATGGTTTCGTACCTGGCTTATCTACCACCGATCCGATGTTTGCATTAAACATAATTACGGAAGAATATAGCACCAAAAATCAAAAATTGTGCGTCGCATTTGTCGACATGGAAAAGGCATTTGACCGGGTTCCTCGAGACACTATTTGGTAGTGTCTGCGCAGGAGGAGTGTCCCCGAACAGTATATCAGCATTATTGCCGACATGTACAAAGAAGCGAAATCGATGGTACGAACAGTAGTGGGCGAAACAAGGTCTATAGCAGTTACGGAGGGCGTACACCAAGGATCAATACTGAGTCCTTTTTTGTTCTGCTTGGTATTGGACTCACTCACAGAGCAGACACAAGACAAAGTGGACTTTTATCTACGCCGACGATGTGGCTATTTGCACTGAGAGTCGCTCGGAATTGCAAGAGGTACTTTTACTCTGGAAACACCAGTTACAGACCGGTGGCCCAGTGTTGAGTGTAGAAAAGACCCAATTTATGTTCTTCAACAAACCGCAACTAGATGATACCAGTCCTATTCCCATCGATGGACAGCTGGTGAATATATACGATCACTACAAATACTTGGGTAGCATAATGCATAGTTCTGAGAATTGGGAGTATAACATTCAACACCGAATAGCCACAGCGTGGCTAAAATAGCGAGAAGTGACTGGGGCTACATGCGACAAAAAAATGCAAGTGAAACTCAAAGGCATAGTATTTAAGACAATTATAAGACCAGTCCTAATGTATGGCAGCGAAACGTGGACTGTAACGCAGAAAAACACACATGCCATCCAAACTGCCGAAATGAAGATGCTGAGGTGGATGTGTGGCGTGACCAAGCTTGACAAGATCCGCAATGAGTATGTGAGAGGTAGCCTGGGTGTGCGTGATATCGCCGATAAAATGCAGGAGAGTAGACTGCGATGGTATGGCCACGTAAAAAGGCAGCCGCCGGACTACGTAGGTAACATGGCACTACAGTTAACCATAACCGGCCGAAGGACCAGGGGCAGGCCGAAGACGAAGTGGAAGGATGTAATGCGGAGGGACATGGGAGAATGCCAGGACGACATCAGGGACAGAGCGAAGTGAAGAAGAAAAACGAAGAGAGCTGACCCCACCACCATGTGGGATAACTAGCTTGGAAGAGAGAGAGAGAGAGAGAGAGAGAGAGAAAGGGTAGTAAAAGCAAGTACTAATAGTTTTAGTGCGATATAGACTAAAGCTTGGTACCAGAAAAATGATATGCTTTAACCCCTATTATACAAACACCATAAAAAGAAAAGTGCTATATTAAAAAATGTTTATTCAACGATATTGCATTAAAACACAGAAAGTAAATCATAAATTGCGTATGAATTGTGAAACTTAATAAACAATAATTTATTTATAAGGGATATAAAAAATATAGCTCTAAAATGAACTTCTTGCGTTTAAATAGCTCGAAATAAATTATTATTTAAATTGCAATAACTACACAACATGGAAAACATAAAGCTTTAAAAGCGAAATCTCCAAATATGATAATACTATACTGTACTATACGATAAAAGTGACGTTAATAGCTACAAATCGTTATTCGTACCTTGATCGATATTAAAATCGTCAAGAAACACAACATTTCTGTTAAAGTGGTGAGCAAAGTTTGCATATTCATGATTGAAGTAACCCTCATACTCATCTGCATATTGTTCTGCAATGTGGACAATAATATACAATGAATTATTATGAAAGCGTGTTAGTAAAGTGTTAGTAAATAAATAGATTCACTGGACTATTTAAACTGCCGCCGAACTGCGTACCTATTTGATTTTTACTATCGCCATTTTAGCGCTGTCAGTATGTACTCGTAATACCAAGACTTCTTGCGTAATACCTCCTCTACACATCAACAGATGCATCTGCAGACGTTGTCTTCTTGTTGGTTGCGATCGTCTAGTGGAACGCATGGTTTGTGTCATTTACATAGACTTAGCATCAAATGGACTCGAAATTCGAGTTCCACCGTAAGGGGCTGATATATATATATATTATCGTTACTGATATATATTATCGTTTAGATCGGCTCTTACAGCCAATAATAAAGCAGCGCACCATACCTTTTGTCTTATAATCACTTTCAACACTCTTTTACACATATTTTTGACCGCAAATATTCGTAAAATACTCAGTAATTCAAGTTTAAAACAAACCGCACGTCCTATGTGCCTGGCCCGAACAATATGAACGCTACAAAATAATGTGGAACTATGACAAGGACGACAAATTGTGTTTTGTCACTTTCATTTTTATGGTTTATGCATAATTCTAAGTGAGATGGACTATAATATGTTAAATGCAAGTCAAGTCTATTTTAATACTACGTCTATGATCATTTATTACATTTTAATTATTATTATTATTTTATTTAGACCGTGCGTTCCACTTGACGATCGCAACACCCATCCGAAGACTACGTCAGCAGGTGCATCTGCTGACGTGTAGAGGAGGAAGAAATCGGTCACTATAGAACTAATATGACAGATTTCAAACTTTAAATTCAGTTGGAAATATATCACAGGCCCAATAGCAATAGCTAAAGTCCAGCGCAAACCGGGATGGAATGCCATCGAGAAATGCCTTTCGATGCCACGACATAAATATAAAACATTGGAAATAATGTCGTTTTCCCACCAGATAAGTTTGAATATCCGTTGCTAAAAAATGTAATCCTATGCCATTCCATCCTGTCTGCGCTGGCCCTAACTTTGACGATAACGTCAGCTTTAAAGATTTCAACGGCATATGTTTGGTATCTCAAATGTATGGTATTTTCCTAGTTAAAGTCAAAGTTATGGACCTAAGTTCTCGAGACGCTGGAGTAGGAGGAATAGGCCGATTTTTTTAGTACATTCAGTTCAGCATTGAGAGTATATAAGGAGTGAGTGCTTAGGACTAGTATAGGAGTAAACCAACGTTCACCGTCATGCCAGAAAGTGAAGCGGGTGCCGGCTGCCTCTGAGGATGTGATGCCGTCATGCCGGCGCGTCGGCGAGAAACTGCTCGATGGCACATACCCGGGGTTCGGACTGGGCGACCCTCCTGAAATCCGAAAAAAAAGGTAAATTTTTTCATACATTATACAGACTTACTTAGACTTTTTCCAAAAGATGTAGAAAGAGGTTCTACAAGCACACCCATGTTTCGGTTTGTGCCTTCCGTTAAATGATTTGTCATGGAGCGGGCCTACCGCCATATTGGGCACAAATTCAAGGCTGATAATGAATTGAAAAATCCACTATCACTTCGCCCGTTCCGGGATTCGAACCCGAGAACTCGATTTTATAATCATAACGTAGTACAACTACGCCACCGTGGTAGTTAAATCAAATCGTGGTAGTTTCTCAAGACACAGGCAACGCTTAATTTGAGAACCCCTGCAATATTCTCCTTATGTAGAATTGTTATATTAATAAAGATTTTGCTTTTTCAAGTGATATTCTATCTTGAAAAGTAGTAAAACTTCTTACGTATGAATATTATATATTTAATTGTTCTATATTTATGTAGCTTCATAATATATTTTTTTTAGTTTACACAAAATAAATTTCTGAACGCATGCATAAATATTTGACAACCAATTTAAATGTCAATCACTTTCCAATACTGTCATTAATTTACATCTTTATAATCTAAAATACGCCATTAATCGAATATTGTGGAAATATGTTATCGACTCGAAACCTTTATTTTAAAAGGTTATTTAATTTGAGGGAAGAGTTAACCGTATCGACGGTATGAACATTAAATGTTTGACAGTTACAAACCCACGAACATTTTGTATGGCAAAATGTTTTTCCTTTATTTTATAGTTTTGTCAATTTAATCGAGATAAAAACTATCCAATTTTTTTAGTTAGAACAAATAACACATATCTACAAAATTTCATTATAATCAGTTGAGTGGTTTAGGAGTCCATCGCGGACAAACAACGTGACACGTGATTTATATATATTAAGAAGATAAGATAGAAAGATATAAAAATTGTAAAATAAGGCCATGACGACATTTATTGGGACTATAAAACTAAATATAATGCGATTCAAATAAGAATAGGATTGACCTGGCGCCATATTGGTTCATAATAGCTGTCAAATCGCACAATTTAAGTAAGGTAGGTAAAACAAGATTTCTTAAAATAATATTTTTGTTGAATAAAAATAATATTTTTAACATTTAATATTTCATAAAACAATTTAATGAATGAATAATGTCGTCCTAAAGTTACTTTCTGGCGAATTATTACCCATGAAGTAAATAAAAAATTAAAAAGTTATACTTTTTTAAACTATTTATGACTAAACATTCTTGTTTATTTTTCCATATAACATGTTGTAATTGTTTCAATTTATTTAGCTAATTTATGTTTAGGAATATGACTATGTGAAAAGAAAATGATTGTTGCGTAAATATTTTTTTGTTGCTAACTTTAGTTTTTATGTGATATTTGACAGCTAAGGGTCATTGACGTTCCTACTCTTATTTAAAACTGGTGTGTCGCATCAACAGTTCGTAGCTTGTGCAGCAAAAATCGATAAATTATATTTAAATCATTTAAACATTGGATATTTCTTACTACGTAAATATTTTTAAGATCATTATATTATTATTTAGTCTATTTGATCTATATCAGCCAATATATCCCACTGCAGGTCACAGACCTCTACAATCAAGAGTACGATAAAGATTGATAATATTGAATTTTAAATTTTGATGTGACATGTGTACCTATATAAAGTGTTTTGGAAGATATAAAAAATTAAACCGGCTTCAAAATTTTCATTCTGACAAAATTTCATACATACATGCACATCGAATTGATACTCTCCTTTTTTAAGTCCATTAAAAAACCTAATACTACCTAATACCTAGTTACCGTAAACATCCAAGATATAACGTAGGAAATGAGATATTATAGGGCATAAAATATATCCTAAGTGCTTCAAGTTTTATGTTTCCAATTTTTTCTTGATTAATATGAATACAAATCTAATAAAACTCGATGAAAAATAGTCAAAATTGTAGTACTACTCCTGCCCTCTGTCAACGTTTAACATAACTAAATGAATTATAAGTTTTTAAGGAACTATAACGGTACCATCATTTTGCCGGTAGACGGCTTTCTCCACAATTTCAGTACAAGGGTTATAATAAAAATTGACAGCCTCCGTGGCGCAGTTGGTTGGACGTCTGCTGTGAAACGAGAGACCACGGGTTCGATACCCGCACCGATACAAATATTTATGTGGACCACAGGTATTTGTTTCTTGTCTAGGTGTTTGTGAGACCGAAAAGTCTCTCGTAGTTCCTGATACCCACGACACAAAATTCGGTCTTAGTATGGAGTCAGAACTATGCATGTGGCTGTTTGGGTGTATTTATTTATTGGAACGAAGTTCCTTATCGCGCGGTGTGAAAGGGGGCTAGACGGAAAAAATTCTCACGAAAAATAGGCACGACACTTTAAAACATTTGACAATCATTTTTTATTTCATTATTTGAAAATGATGTCATACATTTTATTTAACTCTAATAGAGGCAATAAAATATCCAAATAGATATTAATTTTTTTTATAACTTATATTATTTACAATTTTAGTTTGTTATCCTGCTGTCAATCATCAACCCTAGATTTGACTATGTAAATTTACCAATTACTACTAAAATTGACCTTACTGATTAAGTTTATATTACATTATATTGGCTAATAATAAAAAAAAATATTATTTTTATAACTTAAGAAATAAAATTTTATTACAATTCTTTCACTAATTAATCGAAAGGAACTTCGTTCCATCCGGGTGTCTTCTGACACCTCTCATGTTTTATTTATTTTATTTAGCCCAAGAGGCCTTGACCACCAGACCTTCATTGTTTTATAAAACCTGAAAGTTTGTCTACGCATGCCTCAACATAGGCATCTCACATATGGAGTTTGGATTGTGGTGGATTTGCAAGCTATAAGCTTCAATGTTGAAATAAATTATATATTTAAAAAATACACAGTTATGTACATCAATAGATATCTGTAATTTAAAGACTTGCGAACCGTGTTTCGTAATTTTGGTTTTAGAGTGAAACAAAACGTGGGGGTTTCGATTTCTACACTCTTATGTATATTTTTGTGAAACCACCAAAGATATATATTTTGGATTTGAGTACAACTTAAATGTTAATCATCGAGTTGTGGAACGTAATATCTTGATTTGCGACGAATCAACAGCAGCGAGGCGTTAGCCTAGTTAATGAGGGTTAAATAATATACATACCTATGAGCTAGAAATATCCGTAAAAATGCTCTTTATTCTCTATGTAAGTGAATATTCAAATCCCACTTTATTACAACACAGCATTAATATTTTAGAATGAATCAAACTTTTCGATTAATTAGGCCTAAATAAAAAAGAACGGGCCGTGTCGATTGTTTTGCACGCAGACGTAAAATTTTTGTCACTATTAAAACCCTGAGGGCATGAAGGAGTGAAGAAGAACAATGGTTCATCAGTGGACTTCCACTCAATAAAGAGGGGCACACAGAAAGAAGTGAGGTATGGTAGAGCACAGAGAATGAGAGACAGGGAAGATAACTCACCGTCTGGCCAGAACGAAAATCTGGTGACTGTGGCGTCAGTGGACGTGACTATGTCGTGATGCCGGTTCGGCGAGAATCCGCCGGCAGATGTCGTGTACGTCGGCCCGGGACTTGGTGACGCGTCTGCGAAATTACTCTTTGATTAAAAACTTACTAGATGGCGTGAGTGTTTCATATAATACTTTTCTTTCATGCTCTATATTTTCCGTACTTTCCGGTGTTTTTGCCATACCTATTACTGGAATCAAGTATAATAGCTCACACAATAGGTCCCATTTAAATGTAATAATGATTTGATCCTGAGTGCTTTACAGCTGGCTTCTCCGGTTGTAAAAGTTTTTTTGCGAGGTTATTTACCTATTTATTTCAATACTTTGTCACCCGCTTTGCACGGAGGGAAGTGGACAATAATTTATTTCTAACTCCTCCTATTAATTTAACTTTCTGATTAATTTTGTTGCGGGTTAAAGACAAGTTAGACATTCCCGGAGACTCGCCGAGCTTCAATGCTCGGGGTCATTACATTGCGAGCCACTGTTGATACTGGCTCACAGGAGTTACAGTGGTGGGTGTGAGGGCGGGACACTCCAAAGCTCTATCTTTTGCAGTAAACATATATTTACGGCGTTCTTCTATAATCATATGATTATAATAATATAATGATTAACGTCTCAAAGTCCGCCAACCCGCAATAGGCCAGCGTGGTGGACTATATGGCCTAGCTTCTCTCTATCGTACTCTCGATTGTACACGAGGCCGGTGATATAAATATGATTCAATACCCGATAAAAATATTTACATTATACGTACCGATAGCAGTAACTCCGATGGGGTTGTACGAATTCATCGCCATCGACTGCATGGGCTGCAGCGGGCTCTGAAGCTGTCATATAAAAAGCACTTTATTAATGAAACATTTCTCAGTAGAATGTCATATCTGTTTCACCTCATTGGAGGAGCATCTTTGGTTTATCATCCGCAAAGTCTTAATACTCCATGAAAGTATACTACAATATGTGATAAACAGAATTCTACATAGATACATAAACTCGGCCCTTTTTCTGAAAAGGGGTAGCAGAAGTGCTACTAAGAGGATTACTCTCTGATCCGAAACAAAATTCGAATGTTCGGATGTTCGACGTCCGAAGTAATATTTAAGTATTCCACTTTAAAAACCAATACTATACTCTATGATATTTATCATTTTAAACTTGTCTATGGATAGGACGAACGATAGAGGATTCCAACATTTTTATGGCGTATTTAGGCACATTGGTGAAGTTTTACGTACACGTCCGAACATTCGGATTTCCGCCCACGACACCTTCGTTTGGCCTTGTGTGTTCCATCCGACGATGTGATAGGGAGCTAACGCTAAGCTAACTCCGAACTGATATTAAATAGAAAATTGTAATATCAATTTTCTCAACTCTGTTTTCGAGATCTCAGTTTTGCAATCGTGCCGTAGTGTTACCGTAGTACAACTACCGAGGAAGTTATGCTACCCAGGCGGTAACAGATTTTGGTATCCCAATAATCAAGGACTTCAATACCTCTACAATATATACTTATTGACAGCTTCCGTGGTGCAGTTAGTTAGACGCCGACTGTGAAACGAGAGGCCGCGGGTTCGATCCCCGCACCGAGAGAAATATTTGTGTGAACCACTGGTATTAGTAAGCCTATTTGTATCAGCCCATATACGTCCCACCACAGGGCACGGGCCTACTCTACAATCGAGAATACGATTGAGAGTGGTTAGGCCATATAGTCCACCACGCTGGCCTAGTGCGGGTTGGCCTATCCTTTACTTCAAATTACTGTTACCATTGTAAAGTCACGCAAATAATTAATAATGAATTTAAACCAATATTATTCTTTGCTTACTAGTGTACAGATGACACACTCCAATTGCGAAATCATAACCCTTCCTGACCAGCCGGTATAATTAGACATTACCACACAATTATAATAATAAGATAATATTATTACATAATATTATAATTGGCAGCCTCCGTGGCGCAGTTGGGTAGACGCCGGCTGTGAAACGAGAGGCCGCGGATTCGATCCCCGCACCTAGAGGAATGTTTGTACGGACCACAAATATTTCTTTCGTGTCTGGGTGTTTGTGAGACCGAAAAGTCTCTCGTAGTTCCTGATACCCACGACACAAGACCCGATCTTAGTGTGGGGTCAGGACTATGTATGTTGGGTGTATTTATTATTATTTATTTACTCGATTTCTTCTGGTACAGCACATACGCAATCAGATCCACTGGTTGACCGTGACAGTGGTTTCGACAAACCAGAAGCTGCAGGTTCGATTTCCGCCCCTTGGTAATATTTATTCAGAGTATTGTATTGTCATATTTTACGGTTAAACAGTCTTAGATTTTGATACCCACGGAACTTTTGTGTTCTGGATTGAAGGATGTTGCAGCCATAGTAACTACTGGACATATTGAGACTTCTTATATCTCAGGAAAACGAGCGCAGGGGAATGCAAAGCATTGATTTGAATTCATGATGGCAAACAGTTCAGTGTGGATTAAGATCGAAATCTTTATATTTTATTTATTTATTTATACTCTTTATTGTACATCTTAAGTTACATAATAAATAAATATACCTATCAAGCAAAAATTCAATAGTACAATGGGTGACCATATCGCATTGAGCGATTTCTTCCTGGCAACCTTTGGATGAACAGGAATTGTTGGAGTAATAAATATATATTTTTTTGTATTTTGTAGTTTTTTAAACAGAAAAACTAATTTAATAGTAGAATGAATAGAAGCTGAATAAAAGTATCAAATCACGTCCAGAAGTAGCTTTGCTACTATACATAACGTGACCATTTATTTTTTGTACCAGAGCGGGACATCAGTGGAATTAAATAATAATAATAATAAAGTTTTAAGTGTTTTATACGTTTTATCATAGAAGATTGAATAACATAAAATAATAATCAAAATCGTATTTTTGTATTTTGTATAACTCGGTACACGATTTATTTATATTTATTTTCGTAATCAAAATAAATTTCATTACTGTTTACTGTTGTTTTATCACTTGTCCATATTTTGATAAATTGAGAAAAAAGTATTTCGATAGGTGCGTTACTTTCAGGCAGATACATAACGTACTCAATAATTGTGGAAAAGTTTATTAAGTCAAGATGTTTTTTTACGGAAGTGTTGGTATGATACGACCCTACGGTTTTCAGTAGTAGTTCGGTAAAGCATTTCGAGCGATAAATACATTCTAAATTATTATTTGGTATGTTTGCAAGAGCGGGACTATGTCGGCCTTGCTGGGGACACCGGGACAGACTTCCTGAAAGCGGGACTGTCCCGCCCAAAGCGGTCAAGTATGGTCACTTTAACTATACATCTTTTTGTCATATAAATAATTTTTACAGCTAGTTAAGCTAGTTTTATAAAAAAACTACTTAGAAGCTCATTCGTACCAATACGAGTATGAACATACTCAAATTATAAAAAATAGTAAATAATAATAAATTCTCCCAACATTCACATGAATAGTCCTGACCCCAAATTAAGATCAAACAAGTCTTATGTCGTGGGTATCATGAACTAGATTGTTCGGTCTCGACTACAACCAGACTCAATACAAACACTTGTGGGTCTCACAACCATAATCTCAGTGTGGGAATGAACCCGCGGCCTCTCGTTTCACTACTGGCTGTGCCACGGAGGCGTTAAATTGGAATCGAACCAGGACCATGAAGCTGATACAACCCAGTGATTCCATACACACTTGAACCAGTAACCACAGGTCAACATTTACGATTAAGGCGCCCATTGAAACACCGGCCTGTGGTGATTTGCGAACATGTTTTACTGCTTCTTGATACGCTACTCAAAATTTAATCTCGTTTTAATTACTGAAATGAAACGCACTTAACACGCCATCGGAATTCATGGAGCGTTAAGATGTTTTTTCATTTTTGTTTTTTAGACTCTTGAAATTAGAATGTGATTTTAACCGACTTCATAAAAAGAGGAGGTTCGCAATTCATCAGATTTTTTTTTTGTATGTTCAACGATTACTCCATGACGCATGAACCGATTAGGAAAATTATCTTTTTGTTTTATGTAAAAAACGTGATTGTATACAAGTAATTGATATTTTTTTACTATTTATGAAGATAATTTATTTATGCCTGAGAGCGTAGTTACGAGTCATATCGGTGACATTAGCAATTGGACATACCTATCAAGTATCACTCGTAAACGTTCCCTAATTATTATACTTATTTTTCTTGGTCTTTTCTTTACATAAAATTACTTTTAAACTTATTATTACCATTGAAAATGTCACGCAAACAATTAATAATTAATTTAAACCAATATTATTCATTGCTTACTTTTGTACAGACAACACACTCCTATGTCGAAATCATAACCCTTCCTGACCAGCCCGTGTACTTAGACATTACCACACAAAAATATTATTAAAATAATATTAATATTATGATTGACAGCCTCCGTGGCGCAGTTGGTTAAACGCCGCCTATGAAACGAGCGGCCGCGGGTTCGATCCCCGCACCGAGAGAAATGTTTGTGCGGCCCACAAATATTTATTTCCGGGTCTGGGTGTTTGTGAGACCGAAAAGTCTCGTAGTTCCTGATACCCACGACACAAGACCCGATCTTAGTGTGGGGTCAGGACTATGTATGTTGGGTGTATTTATTATTACTAGTGGTCGCCTAGTGATCGAAATTCGACCAAATCAAGAAGAGAAAAAGTTTTTACCTGTATGATGATGTTGTTATTCTGCTAATTCGTGCACATTTTTTGTACCTGAATGTTGTTATTGCAGATTGCTGCTACAGAACTTTCTTTATGCATATAATGATAGTCCGTGTACATTTAAATGTATCTTACTGCTACACAATTTGTATAAGCGCTCAGCATTTCACATAGTATTCGTTAAATAAATCTTTTCTGTTTGACATTCAACAAAACCACAGTAAACAATTTTTTCTGATTGACATTCAACGATGTCTATAATAAACCAAAGAAACAATTTGACCAAAGAGTATGTATACGTGTACAAATACTTGTGTATGCGTGTGTCAAATGCATGCTGGTTTATTTATTGATTTAATGTACTTTTTATGCATTATTATTATTATTATTTTTTATATTACATTTAATATTAAGCCTAATATTAATATTATTGCCTCATTTAAAATTAATATTCTCTTTTAATATTAATATTATTACCTCATTAGGCAAATAAAACCTTTTTTTTGATATGTCTATGTCAGAAGAACAAAATAAAAAAGAAAAGAAACAATTTGACACCAGAGTATGTATGCGTGTACAAATACTTGTGTATGGATGTGTGTGTGAAATGCATGGCAGTGTGTGTAATGTTTTATTTTTTGATTTAATGTACTTTATAAGCATTATTATTGAAAAATATTAGCATTCTCCACTTCTCCTACACATAAACTATAAGTGTGCCAAATTTTATGCTCCTGCGTCCGCGCAATTTTCGTAAAAAGGGATCCAAAGTTTTTGCATCACGTATTAATATATAGATTTAATTACTCGATTTCTTCTGGTAAAGCACATACGCAGCCGGATCCACAGGTTGACCGTGACAGTGGTTTCGGAAAACCAAAAGCTGCAGGTACGATTTCCGCTACTTGGTAATATTTATTTAGGGTATGGTATGAGTATTGTTATATTTAACGATTGAAAACTGTCTTTTTGATACCAACGAAACTGTTGTGATCCTGTTTGAAGGACGTATTTATTTTTATTTATTTATTAAAAACCTCACCTGTCCTTGCAGCTGATGCGAAGTGAATGGGTTGACGGGCACGGGCGAGGCCTGGTGCGGGATGCCAGCGTGGGTGGAGCACCCGGGTGTGCTGCGACCCATGGAGCCACAAGCGCTGGCGTAGCCCAGTCCGCCGGACTGCGTCAGCCAGGAGCTGTGGATCAACTAAGTCTTAGAGGACCTGCTTACGAATACGAATACTCGTATTGATGTCCAACACCCGCCTGTACCTTCAGTCTTAAAACTATATCAGGTAGTACCGGAGTCAGGGTAAGGCGCGGGTGGCTGGCCTTAGACAGCAGAGACAAAAGAACATCGTCATGCCAGGATTTTATATAACCTCTTTGCGCTATCTATGATTTACTGCCTTGCGCTTAGGTTTGGATGTTAAAAGAAGCTGGTAAAAATCTCGCCCAGAACTTCGTTAATGGTAAATTCGCTATTTTCTTCAGTGTTCGATTTTTTAACCTCAAGATAAAAGTACAATGACATAAGTAAGCCCCGAGATGCAAATATTGCACACGTGCTACACAACCACCTGGACTCAAGAAATACGAGTACATACACTTCCTAGTAACTATGACTATCGCTCTAAATATGTTTTTTTTTTGTCGCGTAGAAACCGGGTTACCGCTAACACCCCACCTGGGGGAAACGTGGAGCGATTATGTTGGGTTCACCGATCGGAATTCCAACCAAAACCCCGCGTTGCCCACTTCGACGCAATAGGAACGGCCCCTGGAACCCGAAGCAAGAGCGCTCCAGCTTCTACCGGGACCGCGTTTAGAATTACAGACCTTATTTAAGAATGTACTGTATGCAGTATAAATATACGTACTATGAGTGGAAGTATATGTAGTATTTCTGCCTCGGTGGCGTAGTTAGCCGAGGGTTCGAGTCCCGGGTCGGGCAAAGCGATATTATATTTTTCTATTCATTATTAGCCCGGAGTCAGGAATTTGTGGCCGATAGGCTGAACCCCTATCTCATCGTTGGGCGGTACACACAAGCCGAAATGTAGATATCGTGGTAGCAAATATTTCCTATCTCTTCGGGGGAAAACTAGTGAATTTATGTAGGTTTGGATTATTTCTCATTTTATCTCATCCGTCTTAATTATTTATCTAAATCAAGGATATAAAAATCACATCGAGGCGTTAAAAAGTATAGTAATCATTAGCCGTAACTTGTTTCATTGTTAATTGTTTGTTTTTTAAAATCACCATAATTTTACGATATCGTTTTACACTTTGTAATTAAGAGGCATAGTCATAAATCGTAAAATCATTTATTAATTAATAATTTAATCCCCGGACACAAAAACAATAAGTATTCGTTTATAAACATTAATAAATTACATTTCCCAAACATGACCAAAGCATTTTGTAATAAATAAATTATAATATTATTATTTATTTTATTAAGGGTCAGTTTCACTAGTTCCTGTTAATGTCTCTGATCTATCTGGCACTCATCTGTCAGATAAAATACATAATTCGGCTGCAAAAGGGCTATATTTTGTTTTTTATCGGACAGATAAGTGCCCGATAGCTTAGGGATTTTATCATTAACTGGCGAAACTGGCACTTACTTTTGTAAATAATAAGCTATACTAGACTGCGTGAGACACGAGCGAACATTGGGCGACGACGCGACGCGACGTGTCAAACGCACGGACCTCCCGGAATCAGGGAATGCTTAGAACATTGTACTAACAATAACACTTGCTTTTAAAACTATCGGTCTTTTAAGTACTGCACGGGTGCCTGAATTTTATTCACAGCTTATTTTATAGGTATAATCGCTTGATAAAATATGAAATTAATTATAACCTAGTCGAATAAAAAAGAATATTTGCCTAAGATAACCAAAACATTATCTTAGGCATGTTTTTTTATTAGATTTTTCGCTATTGTAGATTTCTTTCGAATAATTTTAGTGTGACAAATAAAGTACATGTCATGTAATAGGACAATAATAACGATCTTATTATTATATTATTATAGAATATCGGTACGAAACAAACAATGTGAAACGTGGGCGTCCTGGAGCCTACCCCTACTGAGAAAAGGCTTGAGTTTATGGATATATGAAATTGATTATCCAGTCAGTTAACGATTCTTGTTGTTATTGTATGCCTGTATTAGATCCGTATTCTCTATTGTTGAATTATTTATTTATTTATTTAAATCCTTTATTGTACACTAAGATAACTTAATAATAGAACATTATATTACATAGTAGTACAAAAGACGGTCGTATCGCTCGACGCAATCTCTTACCGACTACCTTGGGATGGACAGTAAGAGATGGAAAAAAAGAGAATTATTTTTTATGTTACTAAACCTATACAATTGAAAAAGGAATTTTGTTTCCTTCAATACGCAAAGATCGTAAAGGAATCAATCGGGAGAATTGGGAGGTAGATGTATAAATAAAAAGTAAAAAATATTATTAAAAAAGTAAAATAAAAAGTAAAAAGTAGTAATTCATTACAGTTTACACATTAATAATATTATAGTTCTAGAGGTTCTTTTTTCTAGCGTAGAGAAGAGTTGCGAAGGACGGTATAAATAATTGTGTTCAAACGGAAGAAGTTAACTTCCTGTTATCGATCGAAACTCAATTATTAATCACTTGGTGTAGTAGATGTTATACTTTACAAAACCAGACCAAAAAAATAATAATAGAAAGACTGGATCTTAGCAGATTTAAATCTTGATTTTATGAATGTAAAATCAAATACATTTTATTAATTTAATGTCTGCGATGTGTAGATAATGTGCGTGTTGTGTCAAAACTTTTGGTATATTACTGCGATAACATTTATCAGAGTCAAATTCGACGTCAACGCTCAAATTAAAATAGTATCATGTGTTATTCAATATTTAGATACTACATTTTGCTGGAATACCTTTTTTGCACAAACCTATAGTGGTCAACTGTATTTCTATTGAAAATTACTGAAACAGACAATTTTGAAATAACTACAACTATTTACGAAATGTACTGTCGTGCCGCTCTATTTAAAATTTACTTGAAATAAATGTTATGATTTTGATTATCCGTCTTTCTTTGAAATGTAGGAAAATCGTTGCAGTAAGACAATAACCACGTTTTATTTGTTGCAATGAATGGCGAGACAAGGATGTCATTCGCCTGATGGTAAGCGATACGACCGTTCGTGGACAGTCGCAAAACCAAACACCAGGAATTACAAAGCAATGCTTGATATTCCACTGCGCTCGCCATCCATAAGTCTCATTATGACAAATTTATTTATTTCATGCATATTACAACATTAAAAACAGTAAAAAATTTACTGTTTTTCAAGTACAATTTATTTTATTTAAATATGTGACATTCACGTTAATGTATATTCTTTTTTAATTATTGTAATGAGATTTGATGGTTTATTCTATTCGGAAACCATGTAAGAATGTCGCTGTAGAGCGTATCTGACCGCGGAAAGCATCGCCGCGATCTACAGGTAGCGTGAACTCCAAACCGCCGACAAAATTACACATGTAACCGTGAAGTCAGAGATAAAGCCGAGAAACTCCGCCCATTACACCTGCCGTCGACCAATAGAACGTCGCCTACTTTCAACGATACACGTTCGCAAATCACATGATGTAATGTCAGGTTCCATCCACAAGGTAAGAATATTTCCTTCAGGCGCGCGGTCTTTGATGAGTACATTATCACTCAAGAATCGCGACGGTACGCATACGCTGTAACTACGCATTCCATTGACATGAATTGTTTTATGAAAATTCATAAACGTATTAACAATATTAATGTCAGCAATAAATCCAGCCTACTACCGAATCTTAAATGACGTAACCTACTTACAAAGCGTCGATGCAACATGATACGTTCTGCTAAATAATATGGATTTCAATTTAAGGACTGCTTGTCAGTGAAGTCATACTTTATAATTATATATTTATATTAATTGGAAAACCAACAGCCTACATACATCACAATAGAAAATAAAAAGTATAAAAAATGAAAATGAAATAGAGATGGCCATTTACAAGTTTTCACGAATATTTGACATATAATATTGTTTATATATGTTATGGGCTAAGTGATTAATCGGGCATTATTCATACTGCCCGGGCATTATGAATACTGCCCGCATTAATCACTTGGCCCATAACATATATATATATAATGTGATTATCTACTAAAAATTAAACGAGAATCTAAAACTTACGTTCTTATTCTTTTTTTTATGTTATAGGACAAACGAGCACGCGGTTCACCTGATGGTAAGTGATCACCGCCGCCCATGAACATCTTCAACACCGTAGGGCATGGAAATGCGTTGCCGGCCTTTAAGGTGGTAATACGCTCGTTTTTTGATGGTCGCTAGGTCGTATTTATCTGGAAATGCTGCCGCTGGCAACTGGTTCCACAGATTTGTAGTACGTGGGAGAAAGTGTCTAGAAAAACGTATTCATAGACAGTCTTAAAACCTATTTTAATTGTCGAATGTTTTGTCCCTTTCGGACGACTTTTGAATTCATTTTGAGCGAAGAAGACAAAACATTCTGTAACTATAAGTTTTAAAACTGTCTGTTTATAAAGCCGTTATTATTATCCGACATGTGACTCAAAGCTCCAGGTTCATAGTGGGGACGCGCTACTGCAGAACTAAAAGAAGGGTTAAGTATTAAAATCAAGATCACAGGATCCTAGGTATATCCTTGGTTTTTTTTCCAAGAAATATCTATTTGCACGTAATCGCTAAAATAGGCTACGGTTTACTTTCTTGGAGCGTCTTATCAAGACAGTAGGCATTTACCAACTGGTTAAAACCAGAGCTTCATAGGTCATGTATTTTGGTGTCATTTTGAGTGCCTACATCTGTGTCCAGAGGTACAACCTACTCATCAACTCACGCCCTGCAAATGAGGATAAAAATATGTTTGGACGTCCAATGTCTCTGAACACTTGAGAAATACTTTTTATTTCTAACCGACTTCAAAAAAAGGATTAGGTTCTCAATTCTACTGTATGTATTTTTTTCCAAGAACAATGCTATGAGACACATATTAAATAAATAATAAATCTTAAATACGTGTGAAAAAATAAAACGAATTGTGGAAAAAAGACAATTAAAAATAAAACTAATAGTGTTTTAATCTACGTATGAAATTAACCGTTCATAAGTTTATAACCCTGCAGAGTACAATATTATCAACACCACACCACGGGGTCAGGGCTACCACCACCTTTGTTTTGACATTTCATTGATAATTATACATCTAACAAGAAACTCACGGAAACCCGATCTAAAAATGTTTTATATCAACAATTAATAATTAGCTTGTGTTTTGTAAACATGCTTGTGGTAAACGTAAATATTTATCGTAATTAATTTATTATAATAATGTCAACCAGCGTGTTAATTGTTCGAGACAGAGGCGGTGCGAGACCTAAAGTTGAAGTGAGCTGTATGTATACATATTGCAAAACAACTTTGCTTTCGAAATAAATAACAAATATAGTAGTTTGGTAACATATATATATATATATATATATACACAGTCAGGTCATAAGTACTGTCACACAGTAAAAACTTTTCTTTTAGAATGCTGGCCACAAAAAAGTTTATTGAATTCGAATTTCGAATTGTTCATGAAAATAAAAATGTATACTTTTTAGAATTTTACGCTTAAAGAAGACCGTGTTGCAGTTATTGCGTTGCATCGTTGCGATTACGCGCCAATTCAAATTTTAAACATACTGAAAAATTTGAATATAACCAAAAGATTCGTTTATCGTACCATCAAACGATACAATGAAGACTCTAGTGTAGATGACAGGTCAAGAAGTGGTCGCTCTCGGTCTGTTAGGACTCCAGCAGTGATAAAAGCTGTGAAGGCGCGAATTCAAAGAAATCCCAAACGTAAACAGAAACTGTTGGCCCTTCAGATGGGGTTAAGCAGAACCACAGTGAAAAGGGTGTTAAATGAAGACTTAGGGCTTCGGGCATATCGAAGAAAACAGGACATCGTTTGAATGCTCGTCTAATGGACCTGAGACTGAAGAGATGCCGCGCTTTGTTGAAGCGGTACGCGGGAAAAAAATATCGGGAAATAATTTTTTTAGATGAAAAAATTTTTACCGTAGAAGAGAGCTACAACAAACAAAATGATAAGGTGTACGCACACAGTAGTGAAGAAGCGAGCAACCGTATTCCGCGTGTCCAACGAGGTTATTTTCCATCCTCGCTCATGGTATGGTTGGGAGTTTCTTATTGGGGCTTAACAGAGGTACATTTTTGTGAGAAAGGTGTAAAAAAGAATGCAGTTGTGTATCAAAATACAGTCCTGACGAACCTTGTGGAACCTGTTTCTCATACCATGTTCAATAACAGGCACTGGGTATTCCTACAAGATTCGGCGCCAGCTCATAGAGCGAAGAGCACACAAGACTGGCTGGCGGCGCGTGAAATCGACTTCATCCGGCACGAAGACTGGCCCTCCTCCAGTCCAGATTTGAATCCGTTAGATTACAAGATATGGCAACACTTGGAGGAAAAGGCGTGCTCAAAGCCTCATCCCAATTTGGAGTCACTCAAGACATCCTTGATTAAGGCAGCCGCCGATATTGACATGGACCTCGTTCGTGCTACGATAGACAACTGGCCGCACAGATTGAAGGCCTGTATTCAAAATCACGGAGGTCATTTTGAATAAACTTTAGTGTCATAAGAATCTATGTTTTGTTAAGTTCATTTTGATATATAAATGGTTACATAATGAATAAACTTGTTTCAATTATTTTATGTTAAACATGTGACAGAATTTATGACCTGACTAGGTATATACACAAGTTATATCAACACTACGACTGAAAACGTAGCCGGGTGTTAGTTTTAGTGACTACAAACACAATGCAACTACAAATTTCACAAATAAACGCCACAATATTTGTTTTTTTTTTTTAAATATAATCGTGTTTTGGTGGTAAAACCATATTCTTTGCTAAAATAATTATTTGATTCATTGTGTACCAAAGCGTCTTTAAACATAAAATGGTGTAAGTACGCTATAGTTTTAGGAAAACAATGTATAATACCAACAAAATAGGATGATAGGAAAAACATAAATACTGTGTGCGTATTATGTAATATACATAATATAAACCTTTATCCACAGGGACAGACAGACGGGAATCGACTTTGTTTTATATTATGTAGTGATAGAACTATAGACTGCAATTATGAAAGCTGCATTTAATTTAAATAATAATTTAATCTTAGATAGCTTAGTGATAGATAAGTTTAGAGATGGATTGATGAAACACAGGTCTTATTTTCAATCCAAAAAATATATGATTTCTGCAAATACATGTTTTCGTAGTAAGTTATCGCTCACTTTAAGAATTGGTATCGTAATCTTAAATAGTATTTGGACGTCGCTGGATGCAGGCTGCCTCCATATTCAGCAGTGGACTTCCTTTGGCTTATGGATGGGTGGATGAAAATAGGAGGATATTAAATGTATGGTAATTCTACAAACATGTTCCGAGCTAGTTTATTGTAATTGCCAATTGGATATCTATATATTAATACGTGATGCAAAAACTTTGGACCCCTTTTTACGAAAATTGAGTGGACGCAGGAGCATAAAATTTGGCACACTTATAGTTTATATGTAGGAGAAGTGCAGAAGCCAGAACGCTAATATTTTTCAATAATAATGCTTATAAAGTACATTAAATCAAAAAATAAAACATTACACACACTACCATGCATTTCACACACACATACATACACAAGTATTTGTACACGCATACATACTCTGTTGTCAAATTGTATCTTTTCTTTTTCATTTTGTTCTTCTGACATAGACATATCAAACAAAAAGTTTTATTTGCCTGATGAGGTAATAATATTTATATTAAAAGAGAATATTAATTTTAAATGAGGCAATAATATTAATATTAGGCCTAATATTAAATGGAATATATAAAAAAAGATTTTAATAATAATGCATAAAAGGTACATTAAATCAATAAATAAACCAGCATGCATTTGACACACGCATACACAAGTATTTGTACACGTATACATACTCTTTGGTCAAATTGTTTCTTTGGTTTATTATAGACATAGTTGAATGCATAACATACATAAACTCACGCCTTTTTCCCAGAAGGGGTAGGCAGAGGTGCCAGGACACCCACATTTCGCCCTGTATGTTCCGTCCCACGATGTGATAGGTGGCGAGCCTATCGCCATATCGGGCACAAATTCCTGACTTTGGGCTGATAATGAATAGAACAATCCAATATCACTTTGCCCAACCCGGGATTCGAACCCGAGACCTTAGCTTTGTAACCGTACCTTAATACAACTACGCCACCGAGGCAGTTGAATGTCAATCAGAGAAAATTGTTGACTGTGGTTTTGTTGAATGTCAAACAGAAAAGATTTATTTGACGAATACTACGTGAAATACTGAGAACTTATACAAATTGTGTAGCAGTAAGATACATTTAAATGTACACGGACTATCATTATATGCATAAAGAAAGTTCTGTAGCAGCAATCTGCAATAACAACATTCAGGTACAAAAAAAATATATAATTTACTATTGCTGGTTCAAAGCAATTACTGTATGTAGTTTGCGATTTTAGTAATTGCATATACTTCAGGGGAAATAAGTGATTTTGAGAGATACGTACATTTAAATGTGCACGAATTATCAGAATAACAACATCATCATACAGGTAAAAACTTTTTCTCTTCTTGATTTGGTCGAATTTCGACCACTAGGCGACCACTAGTCTATATATTAATACGTGATGCAAAAACTTTGGATCCCTTTTTACGAAAATTGCGCGGACGCAGGAGCATAAAATTTGGCACACTTATAGTTTATGTGTAGGAGAAGTGGAGAATGCTAATATTTTCCAATAATAATGCTTATAAAGTACATTAAATCAAAAAATAAAACATTACACACACTGCTATGCATTTCACACACACATCCATACACAAGTATACATACTCTGGTGTCAAATTGTTTCTTTTCTTTTTCATTTTGTTCTTCTGACATAGACATATCAAAAAAAAAGGTTTTATTCGCCTAATGAGGTAATAATATTAATATTAAAAGAGAATATTAATTTTAAATGAGGCAATAATATTAATATTAGGCCTAATATTAAATTGAATATATAAAAAAAGATTTTAATAATAATGCATAAAAAGTACATTAAATCAATAAATAAACCAGCATGCATTTGACACACGCATACACAAGAATTTGTACACGTATACATACTCTTTGGTCAAATTGTTTCTTTGGTTTATTATAGACATAGTTGAATGTCAATCAGAAAAATTTGTTTATTGTGGTTTTGTTGAAAGTCAAACAGAAAATATTTATTTGATGAATACTACGTGAAATACTGAGCGCTTATACAAATTGTGTAGCAGTAAGATACGTTTAAATGTACACGGACTATCATTATATGCATAAAGAAAGTTTTGTAGCAGCAATCTGCAATAACAACATTCAGGTACGAAAAATATATATAATTTACTATTGCTGGTTCAAAGCAATTATTGTAGTTAAATGTGCACGAATTATCAGAATAACATCATCATACAGGTAAAAACTTTTTCTCTTCTTGATTTGGTCGAATTTCGACCGCTAGGCGACCACTAGTACTTATAAATCGCCAAATAAGCTCATGAGCTTATTGGTCTTATTTGCGTCACATGTGACGCAGTGAGATACAATAAAAACGATTAATTACATTTTTATTTAAGGGACAAAACCGAAAGTAATAACAGCATATTCTTTAGAAATGAATGTCACGTAACATTATATTAGCAGCTCCAAGAAGGACTGGTGTTTACTAAATAAGTAAGTATATTTTTGTACGATAATTTCAAGAAATTTTAAGAACGCTCATAAACACCACCTACGCAGTCACTATTTATTTCTTACTTATTGATCTAACAGTGATAGTAAACCTAAATCTTCCAAGCTAATTGGTTTATTATTATATATAACTAGCGGCCTGGCCCGGCTTCACCCGGGTGCTGACACTTTTCACAACTTTAAAATTATCAGTATTTCTCTAATATATTATGCATGTATTAAAATATATTTTCATTCATCAAGAATCTTTATTTGAATCATTCTATCTATAAAAAACCGCGTTGAAATCCGTTGCGTAGTTTTAAAGATCTAATAGAAAGCGAAGAATAGAAAATATAGATAATATAGAATAAAAGGATAGAAAGATAGCGGTAAGCGACTTCGTTTTATACTATGTGATAAGAAAATATTAAAATAAATTTTTTTTTAAAAAATATCAGGCTCCGACTACGACTTTATTGTTTATACTAGATAATTTCTTTCATGTGTCAAAATTATCTTTTAACTTCGAGTTCAGACGCAATAAGTTGAATTTTGTCCTTTAAGTCGTTACAAGAGTACGTAAAATATATGAACGAAATTTTCGGCCTCTGCATTAGCTCAGGGTTTTTAACAGCGACCTAAAATTGAGAGTGTAATCACCTGGTAAAAAAATCAAATAATACAAACACTTACGCGTCATATCTCGGGTACGACGGGGGATGGTAGGGCGAGCCGGAGCCGAAGTAATTCCTTGCACCGAGCGGCAGCGGCTGCATGTGCGGCGGCACGTGTTGGGCCACGTGGGCCACGTGGTATCCATCACCGAACAGGGTCTTCGAGTAAGGAGTAGCACGGAACGGCCTCTTCATCCGCCGCCGCCGTCTAAAGTTGCCATTCTCGAACATCTCACCGCATTGGGGATCTACAACAATACTACACTCACAAACCAAACAACTACGAACAGAGAACGCCAGCAATTCGCTCAAACGCATGAGATGGTGGTGAGGCGCACAGCAGTCACTCGCTTTGCCATAGTAAGGGACTCAATAACTTCGCAATTTGACAGGTTAACAACTCACCGAATGTAAATTTTGATGCTGAACTTACCCAGGGTCCAGTAGTTTCCCTTCCTCTCACCGCCACCCTCGCGTGGCACTTTGATGAAGCACTCGTTGAGGCTCAGGTTGTGTCTAATAGAGTTTTGCCACCCTTTCTTGTTTTTCTCGAAGAACGGGAACTCTTTGGTAATGTAGGCGTAAATCTCGCTGAGGGTGGCGCGCTTCGTCTGACTGTTCTGTATGGCCATCGTGATGAGAGCCACGTACGAGTAAGGGGGTTTGGTCAAGGCCTGCGAAGTCGGCGTGGTCGACTGGGGCTTGATCTCAGAACTTCCCGGACTGGTGGGCGTCATTGGTTTTGATTTGCTCTTGTTTTCATTACTGGAGGAAAAATGCGCATACGTACATAACGTTGTTTCAACAGGTGGACGGACCGCACAAGCTGCTTAGAAATTCCTTTGTAATTTGAAACGTGCTCGCACATTCTTATCGTTATCAACCATTTGGAGCGCGGGTTTTGCGCGTACAAATACGCGCACAAATATTAATTATCATAAAAAATGGAGGTTTTAATTTACAGAACCATTAAAAACTTGTCAATTCATCGATGCTTTCAATTTGTTCAAATATAAAAATATATTTAAAATTACCTATTATTGGAGCTGGTTTCCTCCCTTGAGGGTAGAGGGGGCAGCGTAAGAGTCTGGTAAACTCGTGTCAAGTCTTCTTCACCTTTCACGTTCTGAGAATTAGTGGGCTCGGCTGCGTTGCTGTCCAAGCATAGCCGACTGTCGTACGGAGAATGATCTGTAGAATAATACGGTGATCAATAATAGATATCTCAAATAAGTGATACTAGCAGACTGACCCGACTCCGCAAGTGGCAATGCTGGCCAATTATAAATTTTTAGCCTAGATGTTATTAAGAAATTTCAACGAAATAACATGTACTTTTCGAAAATAAAACCAATAGCTTACGAACTAAATTAACTAGGTATTTTTTTTATGTGTACAGTAGATCCTTGGAGGAGGCCTATGTTAAGTAGTGAACCTCCTTGGATCAGAGAGAGAGAAAATAAAAGATGGATTTGAGTACGATATTTGTTTATTTTTACGCTGAATGATGTTTCAGAACAACCAAACGATATTTTTTGAATTTCGTTTACATTGTTGAATTGTCATTAAAGCTTAGGTCTCTAATAAGAAGTGTTACAACTCAAATGAAAGATTCAAGTGATATGTATTTCAGATGGTGAGTTATACTCCCCGGGTTAATTATTATTTTGTAGTCGCGTTCACTTTTGACTCTCGACTGTGTCAATCAATATGGCTTATACTGGCTTATATACTTACTAGTCATTAATATAACATATTATTTTAAATGGTAGTACTTATAACATTACTAGCGGGCCGGCCCCGCTCCACTCAGCCATTCTTTTTGACTCCACAATACAAATATATCATTTCGCATACTCACTGTTTTATGGATAAACTCAACGCTACTGTTATCCTATGAAATCTATGCTGCTTTTCCTTCCTGACCTACGACATTTGACATCCCCACGATACTTGATCATGAATTTGCTGCGGAGATAATTACTATTACTATTATTTAATACTGTTATAGCCTGCAGTTATATCACAGCATATGTTTGTCAGCCTCCGTAGAGCAGATGGTTAGATGCCGGCTGTGAAACGTGAGATCACGGGTTCGATCCCCGCACCGAGACAAATATTTGTGTGACTGTTGGGTGTATTTATTTATTTATATCCCTATGATGGACTTATTGTATTTAATGGTACTAGCAAGTGCGTGGTGGCCTGTTGGTAAGCAGACTAGACGCGACTGCCAACATGTTCACGGTGGTCGCGGGTTCGAATCCCAGGGCACACCTCTGACTTTTCGGAGTCATGTGTGTATTGATAGTCGATCACCACGCACTAAAACGGTGAAGGAAAACATCATGAGGAAACCTGCATACCATAGCGATTTATAAGAATTTCTATGGTATGTAAGTCCGCCAACCCGCACTAGGCCAGCGTGGTGGACTATATGGCCTAACCACTCTCAATCGTACTCTCGATTGTGGAGTAGGCCCGTGCCCTGCAGTGGGATGTATATGGGCTGATACAGATACAGAATGGCACTAGCACGAAGGTATTTTAATATTATTGACTAAGAATCCCGGGTCAGGCAAAGTGTTATTGGATTTTTCTATTCCTCATCAGCCTGAAGTCAGAAATTTGTGCCCGTTATGGCGATAGGCTCGCACCCTATCCCATAGTGGGTCGGAACATAATAGGTGAAATGTTGGGTGTCCCGGCACCTATTCCTACCCCTTCTGAGAAAAAAGGCGTGAGTTTATGTATGTATGTACATATGTAGATATATTTTTTTAAATATTGAAAACGAATTTTGTTGCAAACGCGTATATACTCACATCATCCCATTATGTTCTAAGCTAGACACCACCGCTATTTATAATTATCTGATATCCACGCCACGTTTGTCATGCTTTACAAATTAAAAAGACATATTTACACAAATTCTTCATTAGGTAATAAAACATTTTGTTAAGGATTTAAAGACCTTTTGCGTAGTTTCCGTCATGTAGCCAGTCATTAATCAGTTTAGATCACCTCTTTCTTATTTAGTTTTAAAGAACTATCTTAATTACTGTTTATTTTCACACACACGATCGTTCCTTTATCCACATAAATTTTGCTAGTGGTGAAATAATGCCAGCCGCAGCAACTTGCTTCTGTTCCAAAAGACAGCCACGCCAGATCTGTCCATTCTGAGAGAGATATGAGATTCGACCAGAAAATCGAAACCAGATGATCCTCATACATATATTTCAATACGAAAAGGCACTAAAAAGGTAGTTTAAATTTTCTATATTGCGAAAAGAGCAGATAGTGAATTCTCCGACACCGTAAGTTGACTTACTCAGTGAGGGCATGCGTCTAGACTGGGTCATTAGTATTATGACTCCAGCGATCATTTTAATCGACACTGGCGACTGGTTTCACACGTTGTTATGCAATTCCAAAAGAATAAGTGGGGAAACTATCAATTCACGGAGAATTGTCTCCGGGATATTCGAAAGAATGTTTTTAAACGTAAAAAGCGTCACAAATTGGATTGCCGGTGCCAAGAATCTCAACCAAGATCCCATGGTTTATAGTTTAGGCTATGTACTGTTTCAGCCCATATAGTCTCACTGCACAGCACGCGCATCCTCTGCAATGAAAAGTACGATTGTACGATTGAGAGTGGTTAGATCATCTAGTTCACCACGCTGGCCTAATACGGGTTGGCAGATTTTACATACCATAGACATTCATACAAATCGCTATGGTAGGTTTCCTCACGATATTTTCCTTCACCTTTATATTGCGTGGTGATTGCCTATCAATACACACATGGCTCCGAAAAGTCAGAGGTGTGCCCTGGGATTACAACCCGCGAACACCCTGAACATGTTGGCAGAGGCGTCTGGTTCGTTTACCAACAGTCCACTATACTATAGCATGCGTAGTCTATACCAGCAACCAATACCGAATGGTCCGATCAAATCCGTACCACACTTGACACCGCTGTATACGAAGTCATACAGACTGCCAACAGCCGAGATCTATGGCGTGACATAAAACGACAGAAGATGAGAGGCCACGACTCTCAGAATTGAGGAGAACGCCATAAAGAGGAGGATATCAGCATGAGACAAAAATGCGATGATTTTCCATAAAGTATTGTTGAAACAGCAGATAGCAAATACACCTACGTAGTAGTTGACTTGCTCAGTGCGGGCAAGCGTCTAGACTGGCCCGATAGTATTTTGACCCCTGCGATCATTTTTCATCGACGTTGTGGAGTCGTGTTACACGCCTTTGTGCAAGTCTTTCTTGCAAAATCGCTTGATTGTCCTTCTAAATCTGTTATTGGAATGTGCACCGATAAATTCTATTTCTATTGGTGATAAGACTGCTAATTTTGGTATATTTAATAGGCTATATTTTAGGCCAGATATAAGCTAATAACAAGTTTTCATTCGTGCGATAAGATATTTTTAGAAATAATATAATAGAAACAAAATAACAATAATAAAGGTTGATTATTAAACTAGCGGTCCGGCCTGGCTTCGCCCGGGCGCAGATACTTATTGAGTCCCCTTTATAAACAGAAACTATTTCGCGTGATAATTAATTAATACTTATTTATGTTTAGGTAAAGCGGTTTGAGCGTGAAGACGTAACAAACTCTAACTTTCGCACATATTATATTAGTACGATAATTAGTTTAGGTTAGATAAGGATACGTTAAAGGTAGATTTAAATTTAATGAACGACATCATATTCTTAGTTTATCAAGGATGACTGTGGCAACGGGACTGATGATAATAAGAAAGAAGAGATGTACCAGCATAGTCGTAAAAGGGTTCACTTAAAGGAATTACTCCACTAAAAGTCTTCTTGTACTTTTTACAATTTATTATTCCAATACAGTCAACATGGTCTTATCCTCTTTTATAAATTATTTCTAGTACCGCCCCGCGGAACATACCGTACATTATATATTCTCTCCCGATCCAAAACTCGCTCAATCCGGCAGTATATTTTTAATAATCCATGATTCAAAACAATTAGTCCTATCCAAAATTAATCGCCATATTACCAATGCCACTTATTATTTTTAAGTTTTTTTCATTCGAACATTCATTGAATTTAAGACTTGTAGAATTGGCGAAGAAGTTTAGCCATGGAGAGGTATACTCGTAATATTCAAAATATTATACCATACATTAATTATAATTGTATTAAAAAATTATACCATACATTAAAAAGAGGTTGTAGGTATTTCTAAGCTCTTGTCAGTATAGGCGAATAATCTTAAGAGCGGAAATTGCCGAGCGCTTAACTATGGAAAGACGACAAGAACAGGACTGTCGTTCAAATACATGCACTCAAAAAACTTATTTTCCAAGGCAGATACCGGTGGACCCCAGTTTATTACCAGGATTAAAATAGGTCAACTAAAAGTTCTTATATCTATCTTATACCAATCTATCTTACAGTTACAAATGTAATTATGCAGGTTTCGTATAGTGTTCCAATTTATCACCATATATAAAAAATAAGAGAAGCTTGATCAACGAAAAATAAATAAATACCGATTGTGAAAAACTGAAATCCACTGAAAATTAGCCAATACATGAAATCTGATAACGTAATTTAATTAAATAAATTTTATATAATCGGTTTCCTGTTTTCACCGTACTTATTTCAACAGAGCATTGCAGTGCTTCAATTCATTTAATTAACTGCTTATTCATAGTATACGTTAACGATAGCCTTAAAAATACAACTCGCAAATCATATTAGCCAGATGTCATCGGTTTGGCACGCTTCTAACTACTTTCGGGTACGTAATACGTACAATGCACATTATTGTTATAATGTTGTAACATTTAGCGGTCGAGATTTAGCCAATCTTAAGCGTACGTGCCTCCCGATACGGTTTTCTCGGAATCAGCCGCTTAACGTGGTACGTAACGCAACGCGCATACTTCTGTTGTTACCTATTGTTCCAACTCCGCCGATCCTGACGAATTAACAAGTATCGGGTGCTGATATAATCACGAATTGAGTGAGTGCGTTCTTGTATTTGTACGTACTCGAATTTATAGGTACTATGGCTTAAACAACGTGTAGCTTATGCGACTAACTCAAGGCTAACCCGAGCGGACTATTTTGTGATCACCACATTCTGTGAATTCTGACAAAACTTGGGGATTATAGATCTATTGCCAATGTTTAAACATTGTGAGGGCTTCCCCTTTATTTAAATAGGAACGGTTAGCAGGTATGCTCGGATGAAAACAGCTTGGCGGTCGAAGTCTTAGCTCTTATATAAAGAGTTACCATCAAGTTACCATCAAGCAGACTGACAATATAATGCATAACATAATATGGGAATCTATTGAAGTAGTATCGATGTTTCAATACTCAAACGAGTTAATAAATGTTTTACATTAACCGGTAAAAAATCAGAAGGGAATAAGTTGTACTTTCGGACATTAGGATTGTTGATAGGTATACTAATGGGAAGAGGAACCGCTGGAGATCGACGCCGATGAAGATCGCAGATCTTATTTCCTTTCGACTATGTAATCGGATGCGAAACTTTTGGCATTATTTTATGCTTTTTTTTTGCAAATATGTAAATGTATGTCTGATCCTTACCTATTTAACGCTTCCAAAAGATCATTTTGGAAAACCTTGGGGAGACGTATATGCAGCATTTGTCGCCATTAACGGCCAATGCCAATAATCAATCGAAAAAATTAGATTGAAGTCAATCTGGATTGTTTTCTACTTTTCGATTTGTCATTTACCATGTTGCCATAGTTTTTTCACTACTGAGATTGATTATTGGCAATATAGTATCAGAAAAAAGATTGAGCTGTCAATCTCAAACGGCAAATTTTGGATTGGGATTGTTTATTGGCAGCGGCTGTTAGTCGCAACGATATTTTATGGTGCGACAAAAATTCGTAGCACGCATGGCAATAAAAAGGATATCGAGGAACGATATAGTCCAATTGCGACTAGTATGTTTACTTTTTTTAATTTGTATTTATTTATTGCAAACTATTTGCGTGTAATTTTTGCTAAAATAATAATTTAAACTTTATTATACCTTAGATTAGATTATTAGATTATTTATAAATAAAAGGGTATACACTATTACTTTAGGAAAAAATGTATTTACCACCCAAATATGGTCATAGGAAAAAAATAACCAAAAAAAAAATTGTCGCTTTTTTTTTGCAACTTTTTCTGTTGCATTGTGTCTGAAGTCGCTTAAACTACCACCCGGCTTCGTTTTCGGTAGCAGTCTTGAGATACACTGTATAAACCTCGATCAAATGAAATTACTAATAAACTGAATGTCCAGGTTATATTATATTATTTATTTATTTATATTTATATATGCTTTATTGTACACTAAAATGAAAGACGCATACAAAATACTTAAAAACTAAAGGCATGCTTACAATAGGCGGCCTTATGGCTAGCTGCGATCCCTTCCAGGCAATCTTTAACCTATATTATGTTAAATAAATACTGAAACGCATCATTATTTAATCAGTTATTATTGATCAGTACCTGTAATTATAATATCTAGATCAATAACAAACACTCATCCAAAATTCTCCACCCCATCTGCTCCCTTGAAGTTAAAATATATGTACAGCAAAAAAAACTAATTGCTTGTTGATAAAAATCTTTTCTCGGTCACTTACATAGTAAAATAAAGTAAAGTTTTCAAAATTCAGCTATTTAAATTAGATTGAGTTAAATTGCGTTGTTAGTATAAAAATATATAGTAAATATCATATAATAATACGCATCTAATTCTAAAATATATAAAATAAATGGCAACAATTAATATAGAAGGGAAATTGTCAATGCAAATGTAAAAATGCATCCGACAGTCGCCGGTTATGTGGTCGCATATCGGGTTCGAGCGAGAACAACGGCGGCAGGTATTGTGTCGCTTATAGAACAATGCGTCGTATTTATAAAACATTAAAAGCCGTATCGTTCGTGAAATTAATAACAAATAACAATTGTGAAACGTTAGTTCGGCGGTGCGAATTACCCACACTGAATAACTCACTTCTGAATGTGCCTCCTTGTGAACGCAACTCGGGGATTTTTACACGGGAATTGAACAAAAGTACTTGAAATTATGGCTACCAAAAATGAAGTCTAGGAGAGGTATAGGTTCCTCAACAGACTCATTTCTGAATGTGCTCGCTTTCTGAACGCCCGTTGGGGAAATAGCCAAGTTACTCCGATGAAAAATAATTTTAATTAGTACTAGCGGCAAATTTTCCATCAAGTATAGGTTTTAAGACAAACAAATGGGACTTGGGAGCTGTATTACGTCAATGTTGTACCGACCCTGTATTGCGCCGGTAATTACTACTCTCAATTTTGTCATCGAATATTTCTATTCTCTCTCTTTCTTTCTGCAAACAAAGAAAGTCCAGCGCTGAACATTAGCCTCCCTCCAGGATATGCACACCGACCTGTTGGAAGCCTACATCCAGCGACTTCATACAACCATTAATATATATACAGGAAAAGTAAAATGCTTAAACAAATCACTTTAAGTGCCTCATCGCCTGTCCATAATGGACCGAACAAATTTGCCGACACGGCGCGGCGGACGCGGGTTCAAATACCAGTGCACACCGCAGACGTTTCGGAGTCATTTGTGTCTTGAGTATAACTAATTACAACTCACGATAAAAAAACAACACTGTGAGGAAACCTGCACATCACACAGATTTTGAAGCATTTCCATGATGTATGAAATTCGCCGACCTGCAATAGGTGTGGTGTGGCGGTGTGGACTACGGACTTACTTCAATTCAAATGCCAATAATATAGAAGGCCCGTACAGTGAGATATGGTTTGGATTATGAATAAGCAAATCTCTTTTAAGAGAAAGTCAACAGTCATTAAATGATTTTATTTGCAGAATGTTTGGGCTTATTATATTACCGCTTTTCGCTTAATATTTTTCAGTTAATTATTTTCATATTTCTGTTAAATCATTTATTTAATATAAAGTGTACTTATTCTCTTGAAACCAAATCTCACGGAATCAATTTGCAATTCACAGAAATATTGGAATATTGAAAATGTTGTGAAGGAGTGCGACTGACGGTCAAAATGGATCGCACTTTTTTTTTTGTTTATTGCAATGAATGGCGAGACGAGCATGCCGCCCGCCTGATGGTAAGCAATACGACCGCTCATGAATAGTAGCAAAACCAAGCAACACCTTGAATTACAAATCAATGCTTGACATTCCACTGCCATCATAAGACATAAGATGTTAAATCTCAACAGTGCATTTAAACTGCTGTTTGGCGGGAGAAATAGACATTGCGGTGGTACCCACCCAGGCGGCCTCTCACATACGAGAGACCTACGACCAGTAAAAACTTTCAAGTAAGAATGTCGCAGATTAGAGTGTTCAGTTAATTTACGGGGATTTAAATAGGTAATTTATTTTTATTTTATTTTATTTTAAAACATAGAAAACTTACGGCTAATAACAGAATGATTAGGCACAGTATAAATAAAATAGAGCTAATAACAAGTTTTCACTTATAGATACACTGATATAAAAATATGTATATGCTAATATGTGCAAGAAAATAAATACCTTATTGGCTAAAGAAACTGTGGCTCAATCGCCATCTCGCCATAGACACACTGGTTGTAAAAGCATCAATATCATATTGTTTACATAATTTGTTAAAGGTCCTGGTAGCACGCACCAAATAACTATTCTGTCGATAATTCGGAGATGCCTTGGATAACATGTATTGGTGGATTAAAACGAATAGATCGAGTTGGAATATTAAGAAATATTTTCGCCAAAAGTTCGGGGCTGTCAATATCATTTTGCAATATTTTAAATGATGTAAATGATGTAATGTCTGTATTAATCCATATATGTCCCACTGCGGAGCACGGGCTTCTATAAAATCGAGAGTTTGATTGAGAGGGGATTAAACCATATAGCCCACCACGTAGGCCTAGCGCGGTTTGGCGGACTTTACATAACATAGATTTTTTATAAATCGCTATGCTATGCAGACTACCTTACGATGTTTGCCTTCAACGTTGTAGTACGATTATTGACCATCAATACATGCATGACTCAGAGGTATGCTCTTGGATTAAAACCTGCGACCACTGTAAACGTGTTGGCAGCCCACCACACACTCCTAGCAGTTATTAAATTAGCTTAATACTACCATCTTCTGAAAGTTGTCATATGTTACCACGCGGGGTATGATTTACAAGAGTGTTAAGAGTACATAAAGTGGTAATGGCTGTCTGTATTGTATCAGTTCATAAAATACGTCCCACAGCAGGTTGCGGGCCTCTACAGTCGAGAGTACGATTGAGAGACGTAAAAGCTACTGTCCAGTCATTGTGATTCATAGACCCAAGACTACCGCTGTCTTGAAAATGAAGCGTATGATAGCTTTGTTCATACGTACATTAGCTTGTAGACGTCGCGCAGTAAAGAATCATGAGTCATACGTGCTAGCGCCTAGAATTTAATGTCAGCAGTACAAGTGGTGTACAATACTGTATTAGCTATTTTTATGATGGTTATGATACATAGATAGCTATTCCTTGTAGGTATTTATTCACTATTTTAAAATGCTTAATAGTAATTCAATCACATATGTTTGCCGTAATTGCTTTTTATTGTTGCTGTTATTGTCTACGATAGGTATATTACGTTTTCATTGATAAACAAAAATATATAATGAATGAATAGCAAATAACTAATGCTGAGTGCACCTAAATATTCCCCGCTCAACAGCTAACTTTGTCCTGTGTTAAACGAAAGACAGACATATTAAAAAATAATAAATAGTTTGTTAGGTTTACGCGAATTGAAATAAAACTATTATTTACGGATTTTATTATTATTTTCGCGGATTTAGTTAAATTTTTACATGATCCCGAAAGCAAAAGAAGTAATTGAAACGTCGGGAAATTAAAAAATGTAAAAATCAAACCAAATGCGCGATAAAATAGTAAGTTTTATTTCAAATAATAAATATATTTCTTTATTTTTGTCAAAAAACAAACTGCGTGTTATCTTTTTTATTATAACTGGATATTTTTATAATAATTATCAACCCCATGCAATAAAATAACTACATTCATTGTTTATACGCTTAAACTACCATTACTGAAACTTTAATGATTTAACCAGTATAAGTTCAAATAATAATAATCCGATTTTTAATCCCTTGTATCTTGGAGCATAACATTTTAGTGTTTGTTTATAGGTCCCAGAAATTAAAGCAAAACCAATGTCTTAGAAATGGAAATTATATTACGCAAAGTAAATAGATTCCAATATTGAAATAAAACTATTGTTTACGGATTTTATCGCATATTCGGTTTAATTATTCATATTTAACTTCCCGACGTTTCGATTACTTTACAGCTTTCGTGGTCACGGGGCGGACTCATTCCAATTTCCAACGTTGGAAAGTATAAAAAAAAATTCACCAAACCCGTGATAAAATTCGTAAATAATAGTTTTATTGAATCTAAGAATTAATTATACCTAATACTTGACATTTGATATTGGAAGTGGTGGGAGCACGTATCAGTGGCACCCCATTATACTGAATTACTGATACTAGTTTGAGTCGGGACTCGGAACTCGTGCCCCGGAGGCTCGGAATATAATATTTCCGCACAATTAGCTAACAACCGGAGAACCTCGGGCAATTATTACCAACACCTGGTTACACAGCAAAAGAAAAACGAATTTCAAAATAAAACGTAAACACTCGTTAATTTCAACGCGAGACGTTCGGAATTCCACAGAAAAAAAAGAGTTGAAAATTTTGTTTGTAAATAGCAGCGGAGATGTTTTGTAAACCAGTAGCTAATTTGACATAATAAACTGTCAAAGTGTGTCGAGTATTAATCTCAGTATTAATTCTGTTTTATATGTTGCACATAACTCTTTGACGTTTATTAGTATTTTTGATTGTAATTTAGAAACTAAGTTTCCTAGTGTCGTTCTATTCGGCGTTTGTCTGGGAGTACACTCCACGTGCTTTGTCTTCAGTTGTGTTTACATTTTTTTATTATGGACTTGTTGTAATATTCTTGAGTAAATAATCGCAAAATTTGGAAAACTTCTAAATATTGTGTTGTAAAAATCACTTGTACGAAGAAGACGGCGCGACGGGTCCTTATTTAATCTATACATATAAATAAAATTGAAGTGTCTGTTTGTAAAGTGAAAATAAAAAAAATGTCCAACTACATATCGTTATATACACGATACCTATAACTGTAGATAAATATAATGAATGAAAAAAATCAGTTGTTGTACTGTATCCCGCCATAATAGCCAAAATCTACAGAATCTAACCACCCTCAATCGTAATTTCGACTGTACAGGACGTCCGTGCCCTGCAGTACAACATACATGTATGGGCTAATACATTTATAGGATGCAGATTTTCATACGATATTTTCACTGTTATAGACCGGAGTTAGTGACTATGAATTCAGGCATAGCTTCAAAAAGCCAGAAGATGAGCAAGGAACAACTCACGACCACCGACTCGGCTGATCGCGTCCGGTAACCCGAAACGCGCTCACAAATTATGTAAAATTAATATGTTCCACCAATAGATAAGCGATAAAATGAGAGTGGATAATTATATTGAATTGTTTTAAAATAAAGTAAACAGCATTATTACATGGAAAACTGAATTCTTGTATTCTATATTGTGTTTCATTTTATGAAGTACGTAAATAATATTTATTACACTTATTACATATTAAATACCGTGCAGCTATTTCATGAAATCGGCTTATACGAATATTCCGACTGTAACAGCATCCATATAATAACAAAAATTAATTAATGGTATGTTTATTTCTATTGTCACTTGACATTTAATTACAATTCATCCATCCCATCCATCCATCAGCCAAAGGAAGTCCACTGCTGAACATAGGCCTCCCCCAATGATTTCCACAGAGACCTGTTGGAGGCAGCCTGCATCCAGCGACGTCCCGCGACCTTTACCAGGTCGTCGGACCATCTTGTGGGTGGACGTCCTACGCTGCGCTTTCCGATAAGCGGCCTCCATTCGAGCACTTTCCTTCATTACAATTACATGGATCATATTATGTAAATTTTGGGATTTAGGAGGGATACAGGGAGGGGATACCTTGCATCGTATTGAGTTCCTCCACCAAATGTAAGCCCTCTATGTAGAGACGTGCGTCTACGATAGAATTACACTTTATTTAATAAAATGTATCATTCAAAATATTCTACCGCATTATATTAAACAGAGATGGATTAATTACTAACTAAAATAGTAGGCCGCCAATTATTACCATGTCTTATGTTTCATACATATTATAATACTAATTGAGTTGATTTATTCTTTCCTTTCTATAAATTGGGTGTACAATAAAATATACCAGGTATACATGTTAGGGTGATATTATGTCGATAGCATTATTTGTTAGTTTTATTAATATTATGTAGGTAATATTAATTTCAATATTATTGATAGCTCTCTGCATTTTGATAAACTGATTTCCTGATTTATTTCTTTATCTGAATTTATATGAATTATATTAAACTGTATATTTTAAAAATAGAACTGCATTTATTGCTTACTTTACAAACACAAATGAATTCATGAAACATGTTTAATTTTGTTTATTTTAGTACCTCCGAATCAAATTCTCCCTCTCTCTTATTATGTATAAGGAGAATTTGATATATTGGCACGGCATTGAATTGTGAACATTCAAAGAATGAACATCACAAGAAGTGCTAACTGCTTTAAAATAACGAAAATTGATTGGAAAGTGTATAAAGAGGAAGAAATATACAAAATATACAGGAATAAGTGTTTTAATTTATATTACGCGTACATATCCCGACATACATAAGTATATAAACTACCTACAATAGATCTCAGCGTCTCTACGACACTCGAAGAAATCCCCATTCTGCACCTTGGCCTCTCCTATCACACAGTCACGTCCCCCACATGAAGATATAAGCTTTGTATTGTAGTTATAAGAAGCTATTATCTATTGAAAGATACTTTTGGTTCCCACACACCTGTACCCGACACACCTGTGGCATATGGAAACATTCGTCTCGTTACAGAGGTGAGCCCGCGGCCTCAATTAACTACACCAATAAAATCTTTTTAATAATATCAAGGCCATACATGTCCCACTGCAGGGTACCGGCCTTCTCTACAATATTAAGTTCGATTGAAAGTATTTGGCTATCCACCACGCACGCCTAATGCGGGTAAACTGACTTCAGACAGTATGCAGGTTTTCTCATTATGTTTCCTTAGCCATAAAAGTTAGGAACTACATTAAGTAGTTCTGATAATTCAATTTGTGCATCTATTCAATTCATTACATTAATTTTAAATTTAAATATCATTCAACGCAAAAACAAAATTAATTTTACGTTTTACGATTCTCCTCAATTTTCTTGTTTGGATTTATTTGTCAATGCGAAAACATTTTCTTTTTCTACGTATTCCAAGATTGTCCTAATTTTATTTTGATGATAACTTGTGGAATTTTCCATACTATGACATAGATTGTGAAAACGTTCCGAAAAAATAAATGTATGAATAATAATGGGTCTTTAACAACAATATTATTGAAGGATCATGTTGTAAACATATTCAATTTTTGCTAATTACATGCGGACCTCCTGGAACACTTTTGGGTGTGTTATAATATATTCCTTCAGATAAATACTTCGAAAATAAGGTGCCAAAGCAAAAACGTAATCCAGTAAACAATAATATGTGATTGGCGATAGGCTCACTAACTAGTTAGAGGAGGCCTTAGCGACACCTCCCCCTACTCTTCGTAAATTAAAGTGGGCTTATTTTATATATAATAAGGCGTGGAAAACATATTTTATTGATTCATAGAAAGGACACCGATATAAGACTATATGGCAGGGCTATTATATATGGTGGTGTTTGATGATAAAGCACATACGCACGCACGATTTTTTTCTTCCTATATATACCAACATTTTTACACCCAACACTTACGTCAGGATGGCGCAAACCGTTTTATTTATGATTTAAAACATTTATTTTAAATACGAACATGTTTACGTTATATTTAATATGGCAGAGTCATGATGATCATAGTCATTAGACCAGCGAAAAATATATCACTTTGAATTGTATCGTACAATTAAAATTAGTAAAAAAATAATCACCAATACCGAAACAATGCCTTATAAAAACCAGCGTTATAGCGTATAGGTGGAACTTGAGTGGTTACCTAGCACTGATAATGGCGATACAAACTCATACAAAGGTAATTGTTCTCTCAAACAATAAAGAGTTACAAGGTGCAAGCTTCTAGGTAAGCTGCACTGGACCGCTTACGCCTGTGTTATACTAAGATAACAACTGACGTAAGATGCATGTAATGTGATTGCATTCACAGGTGTTGGAAATGATATGATTAATACACCTTTGTTCTTATGGTGGATTGAGAAAGCAAGGCTGCAAGAGAAATATCGATTGTAAATGTAGGCACGTGAAAATACTAAAAGGTTTTGCTAGTAATAAAATTAAGGAATGGTAACATTTCACATAATAAATCAACATTTGGGTCGTACAAAAGTATGCATACCTTTGTTGGTTTTTACCTTTTGTTCGAATGGAAACTTTTAACAATCAAAATTGTTCTGCAATTGAATCTACGATAATATCGATCCTAGATAAGTATGCAAAGTTTGAATTAAATCTGATCGTTTAAAGTAGGGCAAAATCGAGCTCAAAGGAGTCGGTTACATACATACAAACATACAGGTGAAGCTAATAAAAGCGTGTTAAAAAGAGAGAAATATTAATAACAGTAAGTTATGTATTATACTTGTATACGAAAACTAGAATATACTCAGATTAAATAACCAGATCCCTCTTTGCAAAATTTACCTTTACTACTTCCAGACACAAATCGGTGGATTATAATGAGTTAGCCATTTGATTATTAGTAGAATCAAATAGGCAAATAATAAATATAGGCTAGAAAAGAAGAGTTGCTGTCAACTATTAGTATTTTAATTATAACCGTGGTCATTGATGGTATCTAAAGATCGCTGCGATTAATATATTACATCTAGAAGTTTCTATGACAAAAAAACAGAAAAGCGTGATCTGGGGCCCTACTCTGAAAATCTGAAACGAAGTTCGAATCTTCGGACGATCGAAGTTTATGACGATACGCCCTGGATAGAGCCGCACCTGAACACTTACGACTATGTCAGAGGTACTTATTCTAGTTCCACGCAGAACGCAAGGAATTAGTAGTTTATAGGTAGATATAATTAACAGGTAAACTAGTTAACTCCTGAACTGACGTCATTACACATGCACCCAGCTCAAATATTGCACGACCGTGTTCCACTATACAATGTATGCAGGGTTGCAGACTAGTGTTTTGAAGGTAAACGTCGAGTGTTTCGAAAAAATATGAAAGTAATTTTCACGGACAGCCAAAAAGCGACATGAAGGAGTAAGCTGTTATCAGTCTCTCTTTCCGTCAAAACTCATAACTATATTATATTCTTAAATATTCATAAATCTACAACATGTATCTTATATCGGATAAAAAAAATTACTCACAAATCTAGGTATTTATGTGATTTGAATTATAATATAATATGGAGGTGAATTAAGGCCATTGTAAAAATGAGTGATACAGACTTTTATCTTAAAAATAAGTATAACTTCTCATCTGTGAATCAATTAGATTATGTTATTTTAAAATATCACAATTTACTTTCACCAACTAACACACACGTATTCCGTAATGACGGATCTTAATTTTTTTGATCACTAAAGAATCTTCACAATTTCAAAATGTATATAATGTTTAGGTAAGGGTTAACTAAATAAATTTGTTATAAAAATATAATCATATTCATCAAACTATTTTACTAGTTTTTATACAACCGCCTGTACATAAATACAATAAGATTATGACGTACGTGAGCATGATTAAAATCATCCGTAAATATTGTTTTGTGATACCTATCATTGACAAGGATTTTTTTATTATCCCTAAAAAAGTTGTCAGCCCTAAAAATGCGACCCCTCAATGTAAATCCTATTAAAAAGTTAATCACGATGCACCCATAATTAATTTCACACCAATGACCTTACTCTTCAAAATGTGTAAATAGTCCTGCCCAACACGGTTGTACAGCAAACTGGGAGTAATTATAGTATTCTCAAGAACAGCGGACTAACAACCGAAAGTAAACAATACGATATCGATTAAACTCGCACGTACACTTGCATTGAAAAAGTGTATTTCGTTGCTTCATCATCAGCTGCAGGAAGTTTATTTCTGATAGGCTTCCTACAAGGATTTCAATGGGGAGCTGTTGGAAGCGCCCTGCATTCAAGGACTTCTTTTGCTTCATTAAATCGTCTTTCTAGACTGTGGGTGGTTTACATTTTGTGACAGCTGTAATACGTTGTGAAATGATAGTTTAATAAATAGGCAATTCTAAATGACCTGTACAAGACTATTTCAATATTGTTTTTTTTTTTGGCGAGACGAGCTTGCCATTCTTTTGATGTTAATCAACATGACCGCTCATGGACAGTTGCAAAACCACAGAAGCAAAACCAACCAACACCATGAATAATAAAGTAATGCTTGACATTCCACCGCGCTCGCCATCTTGAGATATAAGATGTTAAGTCTCAGTAGTAATTCTAGCTACGATTTCCTTCAAATAAGAACACAACAGTGTATTTACACTGATGTTTGACGGGAGAAATAGACATTACGGACCACAGCACGGCCGGGTGGTGGTACGCTTACCGGCACGGGGTTTATATTCAAGAACTTTTCGGCGTCATTAGCCATTAGATATCAACTCTAAGTGAACTAATGAATGCTACTCCCAATTAGTATAATATCAAAACCTATTTACGGAGAGCTGATACCCGCTTTTTTATGAGTCTATGTTACTGCTCATACTCATAAAAAATAGTATATACGTTAATAAATTATATAATAAAAATAACAATATAATTTATTATATTAATTTCAGATTATTATAAAAAATATAAAAATAAATTCATACATAACATAGAAACGCAACTTATATAAGGAAACTAAAACTATTTCAGATTTCCATGCTAGATGAGTCATACTCAAATTAAGCATTAGCCGCCATGATCGATTTCAAATACACGTATTTACGCAGGTACCAATTATTCGGCGTAAACGCCCGTTAGTTTTCCGCATATTTCTTGATTCCTTAAAGGCCGTTTAATACGAAAGTCTGTGTGTCGATAATCCGTCTATTTATCCCGCTCTATTGCGAGTATATCAAACACAACATTGTATCTCTTTCATACTGCTGATAAGTTTATAATAAATAAACTCAACAGTCACATACATAGTCTTGACCCCACACTAAGATCTAGTCTTGTACGGTGGGTATCAGGAACTACGAGAGAATTTTTGGTCTCACAAACACCCAGACCGGAAAGAAATATTTGTGGGCCGCACAAACATTTCTCTCGGTGCGGGGATCGAACCCGCGGCCACTCGTTTCACAGTCGGCGTCAAACCAATTGCGCCACGTAGGCTGTCAAATATGCCTTTATAATTAATCCGTATGAAATATATATTTTACTTTCTTGCCTATTCAAGCCACGTGTGACACTGGATGAAGGTTGAGAACAATGAAAAATAACACAAGAATTAAGTGGAGAAAACTTTTAAGCGACGCATTTCATGATTTTTTACTAGATTTAATACTTTGTTAAAATCTTTTGAAAATTGGCCAATCAGATAAGAATATCTTCCATGATGTTTTGAATGTCTTGTTTGAACGAAGTGTCGTATTTTTTACTGTAATCAGAGTAGAGATGCAAGCAGAGCGCACGGGGTTAAGGGGACGCGACCCGGCGTCAGGGCTCAAGCGGCGATACACGTTGCGCCAGATAACGCGGCGGTAATCGCCAACGCTCAAACACCGGCGATTTTCTTGTATGCGCTCATTGTATTATTTTGTAAATTTTTGAATTCACAAGGAAAATATAATGAACAACTCGCATATCACATATATTTTCAAGAATTTCCATGGCATGTGAAATCCGCCAACCCACACTAGGTCAGTGCAGTCGACTACGGTCTATCCCACTCAGTCGAAATTCTGATTGCAGAGTAGGTACCATAAATATTTTCTGTTATCTATATGTTTATATATCAAAATATATAATCTTTCTGTACACCGGCATTATTAATGAATTTTAAACAGGTCGACTGACGTTATATTTTTGTGTGTATTTGAGTGCAGACCTGAATAGTTTAGACTCACAATAAAAACCGATAGGTGGCTCTGTGGACAGATTTCAACGTTTTTTTTTTATCTTCAGGGTAAGACAACGTACGCCGGCACGCTAGATCTTTCAGCATATTTTCCCATTTCCGAACTTAATTAGTTTACCTTTCCCATCTAAGTATAACTAAGTGCCTAATCATATTTTGGGCTTATATACGTTGTTGAGATTACACAGTAAGGCTATAAATTTCCTATTAATGATAAATTATTATTATAAAGTATAGCTTGTGCGTTGGAGTTCGCACACCGCACTACGCGTTTGAAAGTACACGTTGAAATAATTATAAGTACTATGAGCAATACTTAAAACCCATACCGCCTTATTACAAAAAGATAGCTTAGTAATGGGTTTAAACCAAAACTAAAAAGTCTAAGATTGTTACGGTATTAAAGTCAGTTCTTGGACTAAAATTCATTCTTATTACAAATCCAAGACCAACCGAGAACTCTAACTCTACTGCTCATAGTTCTTGATTACCACAGATTACAAGCAAAAAATTAAAGTGATCCATTATTTCATTCACTCGCCGATTTATGTACCGTTCCATTTAACATAAACTTGTTTATAGAGATCGGTAAAATGGAAATAAAATGTAATTTTCATGAAGATCATGACGCTAATTATGAACTATTTTACTATTCGAACATATATAATATGCATATATCCCTAATCAGATTAATTTGAAATGGCGTCAATTTTGTTTTACTGTTGAGTTGTTTATATAACTAGCGTACAAAGAAATGAATTGTGTGGCGCGTGTACTTGAATAATAGCGAAATGTTTAGATATCGGTTTATTATTGATTCTTTTTAACAGTACTTTAAGTTATATAAATAAACATTGTTCGTGGTTGAAATGTGCGGCGTGTATACTTGCATATTATCGAAATGTTTGGGTACATGTATTCCAAATCTTCTAAATCCATTAATTTTGAACATTGAGTTACACAACTGGAGGGGACATCAAGACCAAATAGTTTGGAACATTCGCAAGAGTACATGTACCGTTAGGCTGTCAGTCGTCCGTGACGTTTCAGCGAAGACGGACCTAATTAGGTGCAAATATAATTGGTCCATAAATGCCGTATTGCATGCTAAAAACGTCCAAAAACTATTCCAGAATAATAGGAAGAAAAGATGGAGTCTCATTTCATAGGTAAATCAACCATAATTGAAATAAAGAAGCACGAAATTAAATTTAAGGAATTATTTACCGGAGTCGTTATGACAACCGCCATTTTTGAATGAAATTATAGATTAATAATAATGTAGTGACAGATAGGTAAAAATTGAATTTTTCGTATAGGGATAGTGGATATTGTATGTGATGATAGATGAATATAGTAGGGTGTGAGTAGGGTCCCAGTGCTGCTGTATTGCTCACAATTTGAGATAGTTAAATAAAGTAACTGTGTTACACGAGAATTATTTATATAACTGTCTAATAATGAACGAATTCTTGATTAGTTTATTGATTTCTATCATAGTTTTGCTATGAGGTCATAATTAGACACTACAATAGTAATATTAGAAGTTTGCGGTTATAGTGTTCAAATAAAGTCACTTAGTTATTTTTGTAAAGAAATTTATTTTACCCAAAATTGGGATAATATTAATATATAAGAAATAAATATAAATGATTTGATTGAATTATGTTTTTTTTATTTGACATCACGCGTATATAGATGTAGGTAGATATTTCTGAAGTGTCGAATCTGGAACAATGTCGACTTAATCTATACTTCGCTGTCATATTGAAATGAGCACAATTTTTCTTCTACGTGTCCGCTCCAGTTGTAATACCTCAATGATTTTGAACAAATTTGTGATTTTTCTATTCTTGTTGATCTTAAATGTGATAAGAACACAATTGCGACGCACAAATCAACTTAAAAATATTACGTTTCCAGGTTAGTACAGGTGTTAAACTAGGGGTCTCGGTGGTTTAACTTTTGGTACCATAGATAATGCTCGCACTCGCCTTAAATCCGGTTTTGTAATAACGTTTCATTTGGTCCGTAGTCTAAACCTGGTACAAAACTCAGTACTTTAGATAGTTCACGTTTTGTAATAAGGCCGATAGAGATTTTCAAAGCTAGTAAAGTAAAGTAAACTTATAATTACCATATTTATAATTACTGTTACTTGGTTAGGATTACAGGGATATAAAACTAGCAATAAAAATAGATCTTTCTTTTTTAATGCCATAAAATACATTCAAAACATATTTTATCACGCCATCTATTAATCAAGCAGGGAACTAGAAAGCCACCTTAGTTCCCAACAGGTTGCTGTGGAAATTCTGATGGTTTTACTAGACTGCGGGCCAGACGCAAAGATAACTGGCGCGAGGCCTATTTGGATATGATATGATAGATGACTGAAGAATATTATATGACTAAAGATTAAACGACCACATACAAGTTCCTCGTGTTTTGTCATAATTATTTATTTTGTCCTTACGTCGAGTCTGTTTCCTTATCAGTGTAAACTTGATATTGGCCTCTGTTTATTTATATGATAATTATGTGTATAATTAATATTCATTTTGCTGTGATATAGGTAATTTGTTCGTATAATTATATGCTTAACTGTTTACTATACTAATTATTTGGCTAGGACTATGGCATATTTTGAGATTTTGATTATTACTAATATTCATTTCTTTTTATGTTGCAGGTAGGGTTTAAATCTTCCCTTACTATTCTTTTAAATGTTCAATACCCCGTTCCTCATCCCATCCTTTTTACTTCCCGCTACTCTCCCGGTTTGATGGCCCGGCCACACAGCCATAATCCAGGCGATATGGATATTCATGGGCGGTATTGTTCACTTACCACAAGTGACTTGTTTGCCCATTTGTCGGTCATAAGAAATAAAAAATATGTTTCACTAATGCTAGTGCACTACGCCTGGTGCTAAATATACTGCTATCTAGTCTAGACAGCTAGTGACGATAAACAATTATCTCTTGTTTATCGATAAAGGATTATGTTATGATTATTTTCAGAAAGAGAAAGAGAGTGAGAGAGAGAATCGATACAGTGATTTACAAATGTCGACACTGGGGTTACTACGTAACACGATACTCGATATATCGTGTAATCCTTCGGATTGAAATCTACTCCTAATGACTTCGTTTTTACTATGATGTCGATGAATATTCTCTATGACCCTTAATTATTTTTATTTAAACACTTTGTACAAATAATTAGTACAGGCGGACTTAACGCCTAAGGGCACCAAGGAGACTTGTGAGCACTGTTGAATCGTCCAATAGTTGATATAAGTTAAAAAAGGCACTAGACAAGGTTTTGAAATACGTAATCATACGATATATCGATAATATGCCCCCCAAATATTTCAGCCTATAATAACCTCGGCGGCCGTGGGGTTTTCCGAGAACGAAACATAATCTGCTGCATCGTTATGACAATTTTTCAACATTTTACACTGGCTAATAATCGGGTAGGTACAACAATTATCCAACCGCGAGCAAGAAATGCGCATTTATTGTAACAACCCCTACTTCCATCATAAAAACGAAATTGTATTATAAACATTGCTTCACTATTGTATTTATTAATTGAAAGTTGAAACCCGTCAACGGTCAAAGTGACTCAAACAAGTGTTTCGATATGCACAATATTAACCTTTGTACTTATATTTGTACTACTCATACTGCGTACTTTAGAAAGCCCTCGTGATGCAGTGGATAGGAATCCGACTGTGAGACAAGTGGTCGTGGATTCTATCCTGGCGCGGAGAAAAAAATGTTGCTCTGAAATATTTGGGTCGCGTCTAAGTCAGACCAATACGTCTCTCTTAGCGTTTGGCTCCAACGATACAAGACTTGTATGAAGTATTTTAGTGTATGTGTAACTCTTAGATATTTTTTTAACATTTAGCCTCTCCTCTTCTTGCGTCGATGCTTCAATTTTGGGGGTCGTGAGTCGTTACAGAAACAATCGTTCGCACGTTGTTGTACCATCTGGTCCAGTTTTCGACGGCATAAACTGCTTCAGCCACATTCTGATCTGATCCGTCCAGCGCTATGGGATCCTGCCTCTTCATCCCTTGCCTTCTATTGACCCGGCCGTTATCAGTTTTTGGAGGTAGTCACCTGTTTTTCGGGCAGTATGTTTTATTTTTAGGAGACCAGCATAATTGATTCTCTAGGATCTCGATAACTATCTCTCGCTGTTACTGCTGCTGTTATTTACGGCACCTACCGTCAAAATTACACTAACATGGTCATGTCGGTATTAATAACAATAACAGGAATAATGTAAGTTTACGGTTTATTCCACCCTACACCGTTGCGAAGATTTTAAAATGCGGAACATATTTCATCGCATTTGCCATTGTTGCAATGCAATGCAATGCAACAATTCCCTGATAAAACTACACGTAAATTATCAGCGAGGTGTTAATCGATTTCATTCGATGTCAAATTGATTAAGGTGTAAACTGTGTTAGGTGCGCATAAATGTTAGTGCGTGCTCATATTTGTAGTGAATTCGTTCCGGTGCGCTTTACGACCAATATTCCTATATCAATGGCCTGGGAAACACTATATTTGCTCGTGAATACGGCCTTTTACATTCAGTGAAAGGATTTTTTTTTTTTTTTAGTATGACACGACAAAACTCCACAAATCGTGCATGTTATTGTGCAAGACTGTCGGAATAGTTTCGATTGGCATCAAACAATTAAATTTTGCATTTGGCAACCCAGTATTTGAATAATCTTCGTTTTGTTGTTGTTCGTTTTAAAACGGAGTATTCGTATCAATAAAACGTACGATGTAATTTTAAGGACAGCAAAATAAAATAATTATGACTTCATAACTTAATATTAAGTACTAGTAATCTTGTGATAATTCATAGTAAAACAAATTAATTGATCCATACACAATAAAATTTTACTTTATCTTTATCTATGACCGTAAAAGTATGGGAGTTCAATACGAAATCATAAATAAATAAATCAACATTAATCACAATAATTAATAATCAAGATGGGCGCTGCCAAAATATCTCGATATCCGCCGTAGATTAAATAATTATTAATTCAATCCTCTAGCAATAACTTTATTCGCTTGACAGCAAAATGTACTCAAAAAATAAACAGTAATCGGAAGCTCGCTTACATCTGAGAAGTCGCCCCAACGAAACGAAATTCGCCAAATAGAACTGAGTCAGTAGGGTAGTCTGTTCCAAGGTCCGACAAACGAGTAAACAGGTGACTCACAGGTGGTTACTTACTATCTGAGTAAGTGATTTTTGTCACCCATAAACATCCCCAACTGAATCATGGCTATTTTGCCAGCCAATCAAATCTGGTAGTAAAAAGGATGAGAAAAGAAAAGGGGTATTGGACATCCAGTAAACTCACTCTCAAAGCTCTTGCTTCACGTCGATCTCCGTGATATTGGATGTTTCGATTAATTATATTTTCGATTAATTATAATCCTGGAGTCAGAAATTTGTGCTACATATGGCGATAGACTCAACCCTATCTCATCGTGGGACGGAACATACATGGCAAAATAGGTGTGTCCTGATTGCACCTCTGCTTACCCGTTCTGGGAAAAAGGCTTGTGTTTATGTATGTATATAATTCCTATTTTACAGTAACTGCAGCAGATTTAGGACAGGCAAATTAATATAGATTTTTTTATGGGAGAGGAATCTGACTTTTTTTATTGCAATGGCGAGACGAGCATGCCGTTCGCCTGATGGTAAGCGATACGACCGCTCATGAACAGTACCAAACAACACCTTGAATTACTAAGCAATGCTTGACATTCCACGGCGCTCGCCATCCTAAGACATAAGATGTTAAATCTCAATATGTACAGTAGTTACTCTGGCTAAAATGTCCTTCAACGTGTGTGTGTTTCGTTCACAACAGTTAATTTACACTTCTGTTTAACGGGAGAAATAATTGTGATGGTGATTACCCAGATGGCCTCTCACATATGAGAGATCTACCACCACCAAATCTGACTGCGACCTGATGATTATTATTACAGCTCCCGTATAGAGTATCGATTGGCAACGGACAATTATCATTCGACCCTATAATTACCTGGGCTAGCCTATTTGATAGCTACGCTGCTGACGACAGACCTCGAATTTCGACAGACCGCAGACTCAATAATTTCGACTTAATATATCCAAGCATGTCCATGGCTGCATGTTATTAGCGGATCAGACTTGGCTGACGAAACGGTTGTTCCGGGTTTGATTTCTGGGGTACGTTTAGATATTTCGATCTGTGTATTGGTAGCCAATTATCTGGCATTTTAACTGTGGAAAAAAACATGAAGAAACCGGCTATCAGCACACAATAGATTTTTTTTACAAGATTTAACACCAGTTCGTTGAGCCCAAGAGTTGAGCGAATGAGTTGTCCTAAGCATATTTAGTCGAACTTTCGGTTCTATACAAATCCTGTGGTTAGCAGTAGCTCATGAGCTGATATACTACAGTAATTAGAATAACTCCATTTGAGGAGTGGGGGAAATGTATTGGAGGATTAATGGCGCACGAAGTTTGTGTTACGAAGACATTCTACAATGACTCCGATTTCTTGAAGCACCGTATTCCAGAAAGCGTATTAGTTTTCCGATTAATTATTAAAATGTCAATGCATTGTTCACAAAAGGATCATAAGTGTTATTCTATCTTTCTCATACAATGTATGAATTACTTATACATAAAACTATAGAATAAATTAGTAAATAATAATAATAAATAACACCCAACAGTCACATACATAGTCCTGACCCTACACTAAGATCGAGTCTTGTGTCGTGGATATCAGGAACTACGAGAGACTTTTCGGTCTCACAAACACCCAGACCCGGAAGAAATATTTGTGGGCCGCACAAACATTTCTCTCGGTGCGGGGATCGAACCTGCGGCCTCTCGTTTCACAGGCGGCGTCTAACCAACTGCGCCACGAAGGCTGTCGAATATTGTATAATCGGTACTCTTGTAGAAGTATATGGGTATTGGCTAGTCAATTGGAATTCAACAGCGGACGGGACTGTTCATTATAATGTAAACATTTGTACTTGCGCCCGCCTAGAGCGCTTTCACGTGAATAATATGACGTGTCGCCGCTGTCACCGCAATGCTAATACTTAGTCATTTCATAACATCCCGGCATAATTGTGTCTAATAGCAAGATATCATCAGTCATCAGTCATCATTCATCAGGCACTAAAAGGCAGGCGTCCACAGATTCGTTTCGCACGTAACGAACGTTGGTAACGAACATGGTAGTCACGGGTTCAAATCCCAGTGCACACCTCTGACTTTTCGGAGTCATGTGTCAAAGTAAGTAATAGGCCCCATTATTTACCCAACGGGATACTGTCAAATAAATAGTGACGTAATCAGGAGTTTTAGAATTTTCTCATTTTTAAGGGAGAAATAGGGACGTAATATCTTATGTAGAGGAGAATGTATCCAGTTTAAGACATAAAACATATTGTAAATACAGTTAATCCCATAGACAATATTTCGGGCTAAAGCTAATAAATAATAGAATCAATGTCATTTTTTTGTAAAGAAAGCGCAGGTGTCGTTTCTGTAGAGAAGTATTATGATTACCTAACCATATTTATTCTGTTTATATAGGTTTGCAATTAAACGACATTCGAACACAAGAGTGGAGGTCAAGAACAATAATATTTATAAACAAAAATAAATCCATTCATGTCTTTTTTACATTGTGATGTTTTTTTAATTTTATATTCTAAGTTTACATTTTTCCTAAGTCAGATTTTTTTTATTTATTATCATTTAGGCAAATTATAATATATACATAGTATATAGTAAGGCATATAGTAGTTACCGTTTTCTCTTTGATCAAACCGTATTTTAAAGCGGGTTTTTGGTGTATGACGGCAGCAACTTCGTCATGTCGGTGTTTGTAGTCTGTTTGTGATGACAAGCTCCTGTTACGTGCTATATCGTTTCTGGGGGGCTACTCTATATTCCGACACGAAATTGAAATGTTCGATCGTTGAACCTCAACATAATATAAGGTTCTCTATGAAACTTAGCATTCATTTCAAACTTAGCCTAATATTCCGATGTACGATACAGGATTCGAACAGTTTGTAAAGTATTAAGAGCGTTTATACCCTGTGCGCGCTATTTGGCTTAAAAACAGGACTTTTCAAATGAGTTAATAGCCATCAATAAACAATTTAAAGGAAAAATAATTAGTACTTATTTTAGAAAAGGTTGTTATCTAGGGATTTTGATGGAAAACATTATAGATTGATGGATAATTTGTGAGTACTATAAGGACTACTGAACACAAGTTTCGTTATTTAGGATTTAAATGGCAATTTAGAAGCTTAAGATATCCGAAACCACTAAATATAAGATGAAAATAAAAATATTATCAGACTAATAAGACCCTTATGAAGGGATTTTGCTGAGAAAAATAATCTTTTTGTGGTTAGTTCCTGAAAAATAAAAATTTAAAACAATGCGAAATTATTCAGAAACTCTCGTCAAGAACATATTTTTTTTCACCAACTTATCGTACATAATTTTTTATAGCAATTGCATATTATAATAGAAGAACATCTTATCAATAAATTGCCATTTTTATATTTCAACAAAATTAGTTTTCATGTTTTCTACAAATATTTTAAAAACCACTATAAAACACGCTGTCCGACGTGGCACAAATCAGACCGCCGCAAGGCCTTCTAGAGGGAGGACGTATCGCTCGTCGCTCCGGCCTAGCTGCAGTCGATTTTTGCCGTACGTCGTAAAAATAGCCACGCGCGGACTGCGATTATCACATCTTAGTACTTTGGTAGTAAAATATTTAATTATTTTTATTACCTACAATGATTTTGTAGTGAGTATAAATTATGTTTCAGGTAATATAATGGGATGTAATTCCGAGGCTAAATTATGTTATGTATTGTAATATAAAATAAATATATTTCGTAATTGTAAGGGGTTGTAAGGCCCCTAACACTATTTATGTGTTCGAACACGAAATGATTAATAAAACGTCCGTAGTGTCTACTGATTGAACACTGATTTGAATGCAACTTAACAATGTAATAATAACGAAAATATGATTAGTATCCAAAATTTGTATTATTCTTTGCTTGCACAGTAATATTTGTCTACTTATAATGCAAATAAAATATTTTTATGATATTATATTACAGTTACATTTCAATTGAATATTTGAAGCGCACGGATCAAAGTTGTTTGAGCTGATTGTATAGCGAGCCGACGCGGCAGCTCTACGCACACAGCTTAGGTCGCTTATGTGTGCGTGAAATTAACGAAGAAATACCTATAGTTGACTTTGCGCGCAAGGTGTATACGCTCTTAAGGCATATTCGTACAAGTTTACGTGCGATGTTCGAACATTCGTCATCACAGTACAGAGTAACCCTGGTAAAGGCATCAATCATCATCATCATATCAGCCACAGGAAGTCCACTGCTGAACATAGGCCTCCCCCAAGGATCTCCACAATGACCTGTTGGAAGCGGCCTGCATCCAGCGACTTCCTGCAACCTTAGTCAGGTCGTCCGTCCACCTTGTAGGCGGGCGTCCGACATTTCACTTACCTGTACGTGGCCTCCACTCAAGAACCTTTCCGCCTCAACGGCCATCGGTTCTACGGTTCTATTTTATTATACTGGGGTTAAAAAATTTGCTTATTTAAGTCTACTCTAACACATTTGGAAGTGTTTGACACCTGCGTACATGTAGACGGAGGACCTGGTTAAGCTTGTAGGAAGTCGTTAGATGCAGACAGCTTACAACAAACCGATGTGGACATTCTTGTGGGAGGCCTATAGATAGAGATAGAGTTCAATAAACTATGAAGCTTTTCTCGATGACTTCATCTACATTGGTGTTTTTACACACTACTACACTACCACACTGCAATTATACCACGTTTTATGTCTCGTCCCACGGGAACGTGATAAAAAGATATCCTATTACCTTCTCCTGGTTCTAAGCCACCTCCCCACCAATTTTCAACCAAATCAGTTCAGTCGTTCTTGAGTTATAAATAGTGTAACTAACACGACTTTCTTTTACTCGTATATATATATATGTATATAAGATCTATGCATGACTCCAAAAAGTCAGAGATGTGTCCTCTGATTTGAACCCGCGATCACCGCGAATATGTCAGCAGTCACGTCTAGTCCGTTTACCAACAGGCCACCACGCACTTTATATGCTGCTGCCCAGTTCGAGTTAATGCCTTCAATCAAAGGATTTCTGCTTCCATCTTACTGTTTCGGCCTTTATTATAAGTGTTGTTATGTTTTTTTTTTTGTAGTTATGAAATCATGATCTTCTATCTATCAAACTGATGAAAAATTAATTTAATTTTACTTCAAACACTTAGACTAATAATAATTATAATAAGGAGTAAAGAACTGGTTCAATTTCAAGTCTTCTAAACTTCTGCATTAAAATAAATTGACTAAAACCTTATAATTTTCTAAATTTTAGAAAACCAAGAATCAGTTTTCTTTATTTCTCAAAATTATTATTTATTTATGCATGTGTATTTGACTGCATCGATGGCGCAGTTGCACTACGGTACGATTATGATGTTTAGGTCTCGGGTTCGAATAATGGGCCAGGCAAGTTAATATTGGATTTTTCTATTCATTATCAGCCCGGATTCAAGAATAAGGGTCACACATCGTGGGGTGGAACACGTAAGGCGAAAAGTGGTTGACCTGCCTACCCCTTGCCCTTGCTGTATCAGCCCATATACGTCCCACTGCAAGGCACGGGCCTCCTCTACAATCGACAGTACGATTGAGAGTGGTTCCCTTGCCCTTCTGGGAAAAAGACGTGAGCTTATGAATATAAGTATTGGCCGATGGAAGAACCTAGTTATCCATCGAGTTATCGACCGCAATACATAGTAGAGAAAAGTCTGCTTCAGTGAGCACCATATGTCGCGTTTCGGTTTCGGTGTGTAAATCCAGATAAAATCAGAGTCATCATGTGTCATCATTATTGTGCCGACCAGCAAGAGACAGTCATGTTGCGTCGATAGATACCCTATCTAGACTGCATTGTACTTATTATATTATATATTGTAGACATTTTCTCGTCCCAGTATATTTTTTTATTGCATAGGTCCGACAAACTATCATTTTATGTTTGATAAACCTGCAAGCTTCACTTTACGTCTCCTGTCGACCAAAGAAAAACCATCGTATGTTGGAGACGCTTCGCGCTCGAACGAATAAACAATTGACGTTTAAGAATTTTCCTTGCAATTTTTCCATTTTTTAAATATATATTCTATTATTCGAAATGAAGACAAACACAGCCAATCAAAAACCAAGAAATTTGGTCAAGTCGTTCTCGAGTTATACTCGTAAGTATTCGAACAAACCCGACTTAGTTTTATATATTATTTAGATACACAATTAAATAAATAAATATTATAAAAGTATATATTTTTAATCTTCACTAGTTACACCCATTAACATTACAACGTATCATTTTGTATGACCGTGCTATGAACGTATCAGGCACAAAATATTCGTCGATTAAATTACTACGGAACTTCGATCGACAGAACGGTCTAATGCGTAGGTGGTGTCACTTGTGGTTAACCTAATTGGTTTGTCATTTGTGATCTAACTCGATAGAAACAGCTTTTGAATATCTCGAGGACTTTCCATTCAAAAATAGCGTTACAGTACAGTTTCAATTAATTGCAACACAAAGCAAAAAGGGTTGATTGTTACCTAGCCTACTAATTATAAACATTAAGTTTTACCACATTAGAATTTTCTAAGGTAATTATACCTTTTTTATTTATTTCATTTCTATACTGGATAGTTGCGGAACCTCATCTAAAATTATATTTCCGGACAACTCAAATGACATTTTTCAAAATAAAAAGATTTGGAAAGCGTCTTACGCAACCTGGACATTATACCAGGATTCACAGTTTATAGAGAACACGTATGTAAATAGTACTCTGTGGAGAACAAATTGTATTACTTGAAGTATACTAATATTGGCATATTCATATTCTTTGTCTTGTCTTCTTGGTCAGGGATGCTCCTATCTAGTGGTCATGGCCTGTCCTAGTATAGGTGCTACGAGTACGCGACCTCGGCCCCCGAGCTACTGCAGTCACCTTAACTTCCCGTCCGTGACTGCAGTATCCACTCCCTCAGGCCATACTCTCCTTTCCTATAACATCCTCTACCCACAAATCCTATTTCCTTTCCCCGGTTAATGGCGGGCAGCAGCGTCATTAACGTCAGTCCCCTACTGCGCTCGCCAACCCGCCTGCCAAGCGTGGCGAGTAACGGCAAATACCCCCACAATGGCGACACAAATAGAGACCAGGCCCCCAGTCCCCGGCAGCCCCACTATTCCTGGCTATGGTAGCGGTCATGGTTACGGTGGGGCAGGGGGTGCTAAGAATCCCCGGGTTGGCCCCGGCTACCACCCCCCCCGACGACGACTGGCCCTGGTAACACACAACGTACGCACATTGAGGACAGACGAGAAGATTGTCGAACTGGAAGAAGAATTGAGCAGGTTACACTGGGACATTCTGGGGTTATAGGAAGTCCGAAGAATCGGGGAGGATACGATAACCCTGAAGTCTGGTAACCTGCTCTTCTACCGGGGGGACGACCAACAGTCCCGAGGAGGTGTCGGATTTCTCGTCCACAAGTCTCTCATCAACAACATCGTATCCATCGAAAGTGTGTCGAGCAGGGTAGTATACCTTATACTCAGAATATCTAAAAGATATTCGTTGAAGGTCATACAGGTATACGCGCCGACCTCGACACACCCAGATGAAGAAGTAGAGGAAATGTATGAGGACATAAGTCGGGCCATACATACTTCCAAAACCTACTTCAATGTTGTTATGGGAGACTTCAACGCAAAGTTGGGCAAGGGAAGCGATGCAGAGTTGAAAGTGGGGCAATTTGGACATGGGCAACGGAACCCCAGGGGTCAGAGGCTGGCCGACTTTCTGGAGAAAGAGGGACTCTTTGCGATGAACTCTTTCTTCCAGAAGCCGCCTCACAGGAAATGGACCTGGTTGAGTCCTGACGGTTCTACGAGAAACGAGATAGATTTCATCTTGACGACGAATAGACGGATATTCAGAGATGTCTCTGTGATCAACAGGGTGAAAACCGGCAGTGATCACCGAATGGTTAGGGGCACCCTGAATATCAATGTCCAATCGGAAAGGCGTCGCTTGATGAAATCTACGCTCCGACCTACTCGCGCCCATATCCAAAACCCCGAGAGCTTTCAACTCGAGCTGACAAATCGCTTTGATTGTCTAGGAGAAAACCTTGCAGTGGACGAGCTAAACAGCGGTTTCGTAGAAGCTGTCCATACGGTGGGATCTAAGTATTTTAGACCTCGCCGTAGAGATAGACCACAAAAACTCTCGATCCACACTCTTGACCTCATGGCCGAACGTCGATCTTTGACGCTGCAGTCTTCCGTTGACGCCGAAGCATATCGGCGGCTCAATAGACAGATCTGGAAGTCCTTGCGACACGATGTCCGTGCTCACAATACTGTGAGCATTAAGGAGACAATCGAGCGGAACGGAGGCTCCAAAGTGTTTGCAAGAGACTTGTCTATTGGGCAAAGCCAGTTGTCTAGGCTGAAGACGGAGGACGGCCGCGTAGTATCGACGAGGGCAGAGGTATTAAGGGAGATCGAGAGGTTCTACGGACAGCTTTACACCTCGGTTGCCAAACCTGCTGTTAGCTCGGCCGAAGACCCGAGAGCCGAGTTGATCCGACACTTTAGCGATGATATCCCGGACATCAGCCTGTGTGAGATTGAGATGGCCCTGAAGCAACTTAAAAACAACAAGGCGCCGGGCGAGGACGGAATAACTTCAGAGCTTCTGAAAGCGGGCGGAACGCCGATACTGAAAGTCCTTCAGAGGCTCTTCAATTCCGTTCTCCTCGAGGGCTCAACGCCAGAGGCATGGGGCAGGAGCGTGGTGGTACTGTTCTTCAAAAAAGGTGATAACACTTTGCTGAAGAATTACAGGCCCATCTCGCTCCTGAGCCATGTCTATAAGTTGTTTTCGAGGGTCATCACAAATCGTCTCGAACGCAGGTTTGATGACTTCCAGCCTCCCGAACAAGCCGGTTTCCGAAAAGGCTTTAGTACCATAGACCACATCCATACGCTTCGGCAAGTTATACAAAAAACCGAGGAATATAACTTGCCGCTTTGTTTAGCGTTTGTGGACTATGAGAAAGCCTTTGATTCGATCGAGACTTGGGCTGTGCTACAGTCTCTCCAGCGGTGCCATATCGACTATCGGTACATCGAAGTGTTGAAGTGTATATACAACAACGCCACCATGTCGATCCGAGTACAGGAGCAGAGTACGAAGGCTATTCCACTACAGAGAGGCGTGAGACAGGGAGATGTCATATCTCCGAAACTGTTCACTGCCGCGCTGGAAAACGCCTTCAAGCTCTTGCAATGGAAAGGATTCGGCATCAACATCAACGGCGAGTATATCACTCACCTTCGGTTTGCCGACGATATTGCAGTCTTGGCAGAATCGCTGGAAGACCTTAGCACTATGCTCGAAGACCTCAATCGAGTCTCCCAACAGGTGGGTCTTAAAATGAACATGGACAAAACGAAGATCATGTCGAATGTCCATGTTGTGCCCACTCCCATCGGTGTTGGGGGCTCGACTCTCGAAGTTGTTGACGAATATGTCTATTTAGGACAAGTGATCCGGTTAGGCAGGTCCAACTTCGAGAGAGAGGTCAATCGTCGAATCCAACTCGGTTGGGCAGCGTTCGGGAAACTACGCGACGTCTTCTCGTCCAAAATACCTCAGTGCCTTAAATCGAAAGTCTTCGATAGTTGTGTGTTGCCAGTGATGACTTACGGCACCGAGACGTGGCCTCTCACTATGGGCCTTATTAGGAAGCTCAAAGTCACTCAACGAGCTATGGAGAGGGCTATGCTCGGGGTTTCCCTACGAGATCGAATCAGAAATGAGGAGATCCGTAGGAGAACTAAAGTAACCGACATAGCCCACCGGATTAGCAAGTTGAAGTGGCAATGGGCAGGGCACATAGCACGGAGATCTGATGACCGATGGGGTCGGAAAGTGCTCGAATGGAGGCCGCGTAGCGGAAAGCGCAGCGTAGGACGTCCACCCACAAGATGGTCCGACGACCTGGTAAAGGTCGCGGGACGTCGCTGGACACAGGCTGCCTCCAACAGGTCTCTGTGGAAATCATTGGGGGAGGCCTATGTTCGGCAGTGGACTTCCTTTGGCTGATGGATGGATGGATGGATATTCTTTGCTTCTGTCGGTTCGAACTATACACAACGCTAAGCTGGGTTGAATAAGAATGTATACGGATATTGATTGCGGAAACAGTATGAAGATGTGATGTATAGCAAACGAGTCGATAAATATTAATAATTCTCACAGGCACAATTAACCGCCCACCTTGTATTTCATTCAGTATACCGCAGTTGTCAAATTTTGATCACATTTGATGGAAGTTATGTTAAAAGCATCCATTAAGGATACATAAAATCACAAGAGTCTTAGAAAAACTCGTTTATTAAAAAAGAATATCCCAAAAGCGATTATGCTAAAAATTCATTTTGAAAAAATCTTCCGCATTATTTTTTATTTAAATTTTAATAATGGGTGTTATCACATCTGGCCCTAATTCCTTTTTGTAGCCGGTTTGGAAATCCATCAATGATGTCTTGAATATCCGACTGAGGGATATTGTGCCACTCCTTTATCGCAGCTGTCTTTAGCTCTTCTAAGGTTGTAGGGGCTGGTACTATTGCTCGGACACGTCTTTTTAGGTTGTCCCAAATGTGCTCAATAGGGTTAAGATCGGGACTGCGCGCCAGCCATGGCAAAACTTGAATCCCGACCTCATCGAGGTATTGAGTGACGGATCTTGCGATATGGCATCGAGCATTGTCGTGCATTAATCTGAAGTTATCACCAATAAATGGTGCGAAAGTAATGACGTGGTCTTGTAAGACTTTTTTTGAGCGGTCACACTGCCTCTATCAAACATCACAAGATCGGTACGAGCATCGTAAGAGATACCTCCCCAAACCATCATGGACCATCCCTGATAACCAACGGTTTCCATTATTGCACATGGAGCAAACCGTTCATTTTGGCGCTTGTAAACACACTGACGTCCATCTGGACCTCTTAAGGCTATTTTGCTCTCATCTGAAAACAGTACGTTCTTCAATTCCTCCATAGTCCAGTAAGCATATTGTCGCGCAAAGGCAAGTTTAGCTCTACGATGCTGTGGAAGCAGTTGTGGAGCCGAAAAGCCCCCAGGTTCCTTTCAGCGAGTCTTCTTCTAATGGTACGCTCACTTATATGAACATTTCTCACCTCAAACAGACGTGTGCGCGCTTCAACAGCGGTGCAAAAGCGATTTCTTAGCACGTTACTGACAACAAAGCGGTCATCGCGAGCCGAAGTGCACCGATGTCGACCTTAACCTAGCCTCCTCGTGTATGAACTAGTCTCCCTAAAGCGTCTGATGACATCCCGTACCGTAGTTCGAGGTACACCTAGTGTAAAACTGATACGACGTTGGCTATAACCCGCTTCAGTTAAAGCCACTGCCCTAGCAGCACCAATCGCATCGAGTGGCATTATTTTCAGTCACAAAGGACAATGATATACTAAAACTCAAATTAAACAATATTCGCACACGATGACCGAAAAGAACTAGAAATCTAAACAAGGTAACGTAACTGCAAAAATGTCCAACAGAGACTAAATTCCAAAAACGCTTCGGTAATACAAGTTTATGGATTGAAAGGACGGTATAAGTATTTAGAGTATTGCTAAAGTACCCACTTAACAAAAAAGAATACTTTAGATAAGCCACAGTTAACATAAAGAAACAGGGTGATGAAAAATATAGGTGGGCGGTTAATTGTGCCTTTGAGTGGAGTTATAAAAGTGTGCACATATTATGTTATGTACTTAAAAAGATGTTCAGAAAATTACCTAAGATATCGGTATGAATATTTTTGAAGTAATTTTGTTTATATAATATGCCTCACACAATTCCAAAATCAACATACACAGGGTTGCAATAAGGCGTGAAAGGTATCAAGGCAATATAATTATTTTAGTAGGATATAGTTACATACTGACTTAACAAACATCCCTTATGGAGTCAGAAGTACCGTAGGCTAGTAATATATAAGTATACGAAAATGCGTAATACAATTAAAATGTAACGCGGGCATTAATATGATAATGGTAAAAAAACGCACGCGGGCCAGCCCTATCCAGCGCGCTAGTTATAAATGAATGAGTACCGAAATTACAATTTTATTACGTGCTCCATAAATCACATTAAGTCACTACGCGACGTTTTTACGAATCTATCCAACATATTTAAAGAAACATAAAAGTAATGATTCACGCAGATATTTTAACGATCCCAAGCTATACCACTAAACACCGTCTAAACCTACACTAGCAATCGTGCCGTGACGTACCCGGCCCGCTTTATATCCCACTTCAAGGATATCCCTGAAAATAGCACGTACGGGAACAGTACGACCGGACGGCATTAATGACTTAGCAATTCACTCCTCGAATCAAATCGCCAGCCCCACGTTATTTCAGTGCGAGGCGATTAAATCTATCAATGAATTTCCGGCAGCGCCGCTTGACACTTTTAATATCGCCAATCAACCCGCGCGCGTTTTGAATGAACAATACTGGCTTTGGTCGTAAATTAAATATTCCTAAGTTCGTGCCAGCACTCGACTCTGGCGAAGTGACGTCGGCACTGGCGGCCAAGTTGAAAGAATCATTGCACACTTATAATGACCTCGTTATACTAGTATTATGTAAGTCAGGAATACGACACTTAGATATTAGGGAATAACAAATGACCGTGAAACTGTAAACAAAACCCGTTCAAGCGGCGGATTAATATTTAAAATTTTGTTATTAACGTATTTAGTCTGTACTTAACACCGCTTAATACTGTCAATATCAATTGTTTGATATACAACAGCCTCCCCAGCGCGCAGTTGGTCAAAACTCAGACGCCGCGCCGGTTGTGAAACGAGAGGCTGCGGTTCGATCCTCGCACCGAGACAAATGTTTGTGTGACCCTCAGGTATTTGTATCGGGCGTAGTGTTTGTGACACCGAGGCATCTCTTATAGTTTTTTATACCCACGACACATGACTTGATTTTAATATAGGGTCGGAACTCTATATGTGACTGATGGGTGTATTTATTTATAAAACTATTAATCAGTGGCGTAACAATAGGGTGGCAAAGTGCGCAAAATGCCACGGGCCCCCGACCTTAGGGGCCCCCGGTGGTCCAGCTCCTCAGGTCAGACCAACCAACATTACCAACTAAATTGCTAATCAAAAATTATTTTTCTAAGAAAATAAAGTTTGATTTTTGTGATGTGTGCGACTTTTATGCTCCGATCATTCAGAAAGCTGGCGATGTACTTTCAAAGTTCCTCTGGTTGAAATACCAGGCAGGTAGCTTCACCAGAACGACTCCATGCCACACTCGATGAAAGTTTCAAGGCCTACGGAAATCGCCTCATACCCACTATCCATTGCCCCCGCCTGATGGTGTGTGGGATGAGAAAATCACCATCTGAACGACACTGATGGAAGCCATACTGACGGTCACTAATCAATTGGTGCTCCTCAAGATACCTCAGGAGCTGCTTATTTATAACTCGCTCCAAGACCTTGGAGAGTAAGCGTGTGAAAGCAATCGGCCTGTGATTCGAAGGATCTGATCGGTCACCCTTTTTGGGGATTGGATGAACATGGGCTATAATCTATGAAGCCGGGCCTGGGTTGTTTTAATAGAAAATACGACATAAACGCGTGAGTACGGGAGTTATCTAAGGAGCAAACTTAAGTCTTAAGAACTACTGCGGGGACACATTCCGACCCACTCGACTAGTAGATGTCGAGAAGCTTGACTTGAGGTGATGAGCGAACTTCGAGTGTTGGCCCTGATTTTATCCATTGCCAAGAGGCCCTGGCTTTGCGAGAACATAATGTCACAGTTAACGATCGCGACTATGAGCGGAACCATTCCACTCGCCACCGCCTCCAAAGAAAAAACGTTAGGTCTCGATCTGCTTAAAGGACTCCTCTATCTTAAAGTTAGAGGGCCTCAGAATTCCAGCACGGTCTCCCAAGCAAGACTTAAGAGGCTACCTATAAGTAATTGCTGTGGGGCGCACTCTTACTATCTGTGATTCCGAGATGGACAACAGAGCACGTGGCCTGGCTGGTTTGTTGTGGATGCCCACAAAATCTTAAAGGGGCGTCCAGGTCTAGACATAAGTGGAGATCAACTTCCATCCACACTGAGAGAGACCTGCGTCCAGGTTTTGCGCTGGGCAATCACTGGGAAGGAACCAGGGCGCTTCTCGTCCTGAGTTTATATCCAGTACCGCCCAAAATGCGGAAGATAGAGTTTTATTCGGTATGTTACCGCAGATTTTTGTTAGGGACCCGCCTCGGCCGCAGTTTGCTGGCAGGCCAGTGACTCTAATATATTCCTTTCAGTCTCCTCTGGGGTATCGGAAAATAAGCTTATCAGTTTTCCTCTCCATACAAAAAAGGGGGGCCCCATCTGATGATTTTGCCACGGGCCCCAAATGGTGTAGTTACGCCACTGCTATTAATCTTACTAAAGTCGAATTAAATTCACACACTATTACAAATCAATTTTCAAAACAACTAGTACGAATTACTGTTTACATAAATATGTTTTTCAAATACGCAAATAAAAAGGGGAAAGAATCGACTGCTAATGGTAGAAATTCTCGTATTTCCAATAGGACTACTACAGCCTAAGGCGCCATTTGCGTTCCCCTAAATGAGCCCGACGGTACTCCTGCAACGGGTAACTAAGGAAGATTCTCTTAACCTGCTAACTCGATATAAGATACTACCTGCTTTGTCTTACAGGATTCTATAATTAATTGTCTAGCGAGTGTAAGGGGTGATTGTTTTGACGGCACGCTGTTACGACAGTTCATTTGTTTGTTTAAGTTTATTTTTACGAAAACTTGCTGCAGGCAAATTGGCTTTCAACTTGAAAACTGTTAAGTTTTGATTCACCATGTGAATGTCGGAGAGTAACGGAAACTTTATACTTAAACTGCAACGATAAATATCTTGGCAATGCTCGTGATATTAAATTGTGATAACCGATTAATGGGCATAACGAATTGCATATATTTATTAAAACAATTTCTTATCGCTAATAATACCAATTCTTATAACAACAATAATAATAATGAACACCCACATGCATAATTCTGACCCCACATTAAGATCAATTAAGTCTTGTGGGTATCAGAAACTACGAGAGACTTTTCGGTCACACAATCACTCAGACCCGAGACAAATACTTGTGCGCCACAAATATTTAGGCTCGGTGCGGGAATCGATCCCATTGCCACTCGTTTCACAATCAGGGTCTAACTAACTGCATCACGGAGGCTATCAAATTGTATTAATTACAGTACCTTCGCAAGTTTATTTTAAAAGCTACTCCATTAAACAGCCGGGTAGTGTCCCTGCATATAGCATTACCACGTAGTTAAGAGCAAATTTAATAACGCCAGCTTTTTTCGATATCACTATCGCTTAGCCAGCGTTCGAATGTGCATATCGCAGTTTTTAAATCAATTGTGGAGAATGGCATAGTCTGCTTTTTAACATGGAAATATGCGCCGCCTCGGAATAGATGTCAATCCAAATTTAAAATCGAATGAAACCGCTAGATTTTGGCACTGTCGATATTCGTCGAACAATTAAGAATAATTATGAACAAAGTATATTTTCCATAACAAAAAACATTGGATGGGTGTAAAATGTTTCTATAATTGTATTAGAACATGATAAAGCTATTTATTATCGTATTTAGAGCGCAATATAAAAGAAAGTAATATGGTTGATGGGGTTCGCAAGTACAGCTCGCAATTCGGTCTATTATTGTGTAAAAATAAATACCAATTGTTAAGTATGTATTTATAGTTCATTGGTGAATGCCTTTACCCAAATATATTTTTATTTGTGCATGTATAACAATAATTATAACAACTCACGTTTCATACATATTAGCTACACTGGTCTGGATGCTATTGACAAACCTAACAACAATCATAGGAAAATTACAAATACACCGATAAAAAATATTGAATTGGCCAAACAACATAAATATAAGTTGAAATACATATCACACAAAATCAATGACACAGTTATTTATATGATAAATCGCTTATTTCGACTGTTATTGATTTGAAGGAAGCAAGCGGTAGAAATAAAACTCACGAAATCGCTGCAATCGTCAAATAATGAAAACGAAATAATCCATCATCAAATCACTACAATGAATAGAGACAAGAGAATGTGTATCAAAATGGTATCAATAAAATGGATTATAGATCGAAATATAATATACTCGAACCCGCCCTTTCAAGTAAATCAAGGCAAGGCGGCTACAAAAAGAGTATGTCACGCGTCCCGAATCTCCCGTAAATGTCCCGATTGCTACGATATTGTAAAGCGTCCCGAATCATCTGTCCCGATTATTTATACTACGCGATCGTCACTGAATCTGTTCTGATGGTAAATAAAAAATGAATGTTTTTTTGAATGTAATATAAATGAAATAAAATTAATAAATACACCCAACAGCCACATATGTACGTATATAGTCCTGATCCCACGGTATCAGGTACTACGATAGACATTTCGGTTTCACAAACATCCAGATCCAAAACAAATGCTTGTGGTTCACATAAACATTTGTCTCGGCCTCTCGTTTCACAGCCGGCGTCTAACCAACTGCGCCACGGCTGTGAAATAAAATACGAAAGGGCCATCAATCATAGGTGGCCTAAATTAGGTTCCACTACTCGAAACTGAACAAGCTGAACTACACTAAGCCATTATTCTGAGCCTATATGCCAATAAGGATTTTTTTGTTTCATTAATTATCAGTAAATGTAAGTGAGGTTGAGGCATGGTTTCGATTATTGTTTCCTAAAAATAGAAACCCGGCTACGGCAATGAAAAACGAGCATATTTTATCTTTATCTTAGGAGTTTGAAGTTCAAAGAATTTACCAAAAACAAATTTAATCGCTAAGGGTTCCGCGCCTGCAAGAAGAGAAAGAGAGGCAAGCAATGGTAAACGGTACTTCCCATTGCCGTAGAATCACAAATTAGCTATAATTAAGATATCACTGCTAAATATAGGAAAATTCGGGAAATCATTCTAAAAGTTGGACTATAATATTAAATATATATTATTAAATATGTTTACATAATATTATATAGATGTCAGTTGTCCCACACAGTTTTGGTACAGACCATCTCGATTAATATTCGAAACATATTGACAAATGAACGTAAACATCATTTTCCTTCGCTCATTATCCGGTACATGCGGCTCAAATCAAATGGCCAGTGCATGTACTGTCACAAAGCGCATAGACATTCCAATTAGTATTATATTACTAGTCTTCATTACAGTAACGAACCTGTGCAGGGCGTTGTAGATTCTCGAAACCTATCTGCTTGACATATTAGTAACACATTGTAAACACTACGAGCGTGGGCATTGGTTAATACTTGGGGACTATGGAAGGTGATAGGCTGAGGGTACAAAGTTTGCTTTGAGCCATAAGGATATTACATTTACCCCTATATGGAAATCAATTTACCGCAATGTGGAGAATGTCCAGTATACAATGTCTGCCGTGTAGCAAGATTAAAAATTAATATTACTATGGATTCAATGTTGATAAAATATCATTTGTGGTCTTTTATAACGGTGTTTTGTTCATGTAAAAAAAAATACGAGTATTGTTCACTCGACTTTTCAAGATGATATTTTAACCATATTTTAATAGGTTTTCAATCGTCACAATGTAAGAGCCGTACATATTTTTTTGTATGGCAAATAACGTTGGTTTTATAAGCGCTGCCTTGCCATCCAAAGCGCTACACGGTGAGCGTTCTTGGGGCGAGAATCGTATGCCAATATCGTATGAGTACGCCATAGATTATCTTGTTCTACTAGTAATAACGTTTACACGATGCAACTTATTTATTTTCTTACGATATTCGTATATTCAAGGCGAGAAATTATCCTCCTGTGTAAATGGGCTTACGAGATAAACAAGATGCCTTATGAGAGCGTAAACCTTTTAGTTTTTTTTTTTTTTTTAAATATACTATTTATCATTAACCGCTCGACTCGGCTTTAAATCCATTCAAGTGGTTATTGCGTGAAAAATTAACATACTTTCTGCTAATAATAACATCTTCAATAAATTTTTGACAGCCTCCGTGGCGCAGATAGGTAGACGCAAGTTGAGAAACAAGAGGCCGAGTGCTCACCCCGCACTGAGACAATTGCTTGCATTCTTCCCAAGAAAAAGTCTCTCATAGTTTCTATTGAGTAAAGTGCATTGTAGCCTGTTGGTAAATGGACCAAACGTGGCTGCCAAATTGTTCATGATGATTGCAAGTTCAAATCCCAGGGCTCACCTCTGACTTTTCCGAGACATGTACGTATTTAAAATCAGTCACCACACGCTATACGGTGCAGGCGACGGAACTCTTCCACAATCAAAAGTACGATTGAGAGGGGTTAGGTCACATAACTTAGAGGGTTACTCTCCAACACGACGACGAATGTTCGAACATTACAAAATGTTGAAATTGGTACGTTATAACTATAGACTAAGTTCGGAGTGAATGATAAGTTTCACAGAAATTAGTATTGATTATTAGAAGTTGAAAACTTTTAACTCATATTGAATGTCCGAACAATCGAAGTTCGTATCGATGTATAGCGTAAACCCCTGGATCGCTTGCCGAGTGCGGGTTGGCGGGCCTTAAATATCCTACACCTGCATACCTACGTATATCTCATGATGTTTCCCTTTACCGTTATAGTGCGTGGTGATTGACTATCCATAGACATGACGCCGAAAAGTGTGCCCTGGGATTTGAAGTCGCGACCACCGTGAACATGTTGGTAGCCGCGTCTGGTCACCGACAGGCTTCGAGCTTCCCACTTTTTCACCCTAAGGCTATGGTATGGTATGGTATGGTATGGTGACTTACTTGCGTGCATGGCAGCCGAGCACAGATTGGTTGGGGCTGCCAAGGAGTACGCAGGTTCATCCTTGGGTTTCAACAGCTCGTGTGTGGACACCGCGTGGATGGATAGTTCCTGCAAAAAACCTTTAATGATTTCGGCCTCTTTATCATCCACTATAATAAATTACAAAAATATGAATTTTTTCTGTCTATTTGGAAAAAGGGGAACCTGGATGTTAGATAATATCGACTTCTATTTATATCCAAATTAATAATTAATTTTATTATATTAGGCAAACAAGTAGCTTGAAAAGAGAACAAAAAATATTTATTTATTAGGCTTGTTATGATAAAGTTTAATCAGGTACTAAATAAAAAACCGACAATTAAATGCCGCGAGATGAGGAACATTTTTCCCAAAATAATGTTACTAAATAAATATAATGCCGCGAGAGGGGGAATTCTTCTAAATATGATATCATTGTTAGGCTGTAACTCAGCCTTTGAGATTGAAAAGCTTCATAGAAAAAAGGGTGAATTGGGCTTAATAATCGGGAAGATAGAATATAGAATTTGTATAATAGTTATGACCACAATATATTTCAGACCAAAAAAACAACACCAAAGAAATAAGGTACAAAATAATATCATGTCGATGTTTTATACATGTTTCAATCTTCATTCATTAGTTTCTATTAAGTTACAGTATTTTACTGCATTTAAAAAACATTGTAAGAAGTTTAAATATCAAAGCAACAGCAATTTAGTAAAACAACAAGGACCACAGCCTTCACGCTAAATGGAGCACGATCTTTATTTAAACAACGTTAGTTGCTCATTCGGGGAATACTCCATTTGGATTACTTGCACTTGACTCCAAACCAAAGCATTTATAATAATTATTATTATTTTATTTATTTCAGACCCAAGTTTAGAAGTTCTTAAGACTGCAATAGCGTAAGGGTTTTGTCTGAATTACCTTGTTAATACTAGAAATACTAGAAAAAAGATACAATAAACATTTGAAAAACAAAACCATTTATACGGCTAGGCATTCCGCTAAAACACCAGGGGCCAAGACGAATGTCAATTTTCTGTTGATGTGAACGCCTGCGGAAAAATGTATGGAAATGACATTTGGCAGTCACGTGACTTCTGGTTACAAATCGTCTAGACCCCCTGGTGTTTTAACTTTTAGCGGAATGCCAAGCTGTATAAATGGTTATCAGAATCGATTATATTATATATCACTAGCGGTCGGGCCCGGCTTCACCCGGGTGCAGATAGCTTTTGAGTCCAGTCCACATCAACAACATATTATTTCGCGTACTAACTATATTTCTCGCGCGCCATCGACTATATTTCCCATCCCGCTATATCCGGTTTATGTCCCGTCTCATTCAGTCCCATGATGAAAAGCATGCAATCCTGTCGTCTCCTAACCCGTGCCACACATTCGAATTTGAAAGAGTACCAACTATTTATATTTGAATTCCCGAACCATCCTACGCGATCACTACATTTTTTCGGGATAATGAGTTGCCTCTATGTTAATCCAGCTGTCCCTATACTAAATTTCATCAATATCAATCGGGTTGTGTTGCAAATATACATATATACCTAGTCAGGTCATAAATTCTGTCACATGTTTAATATAAAATAATTGAAACAAATTTATTCATTATGTAACCATTTATATACCAAAATGAACTTAACAAAACATAGATTCTTATGACATTAAAGTTTATTCAATATGACCTCCGTGATTTTGAATACAGGCTTTCAATCTGCGCGGCCAGTTGTCTATCGCAGCACGAACGAGATCCATGTCAATATCGGCGGCTGTCTTAATCAAGGATGTCTTGAGTGACTCCAAATTGGGATGAGGCTTTGAACACGCCTTTTCCTCCAAGCGTTGCCATATCTTGTAATCTAACGGATTCAAATCTGGACTGTAGGAGGGCCAGTCTTCGTGCCGGATGAAGTCGATTTCACGCGCCGCCAGCAAGTCTTGTGTGCTCTTCGCTCTATGAGCTGGTGCCGAATCTTTTGGGATTCCCAGTGCCTGTTATTGAACATGGTATGAGAAACAGGTTCTACAAGGTTCGTCAGGACTGTATTTTGATACACAACTGCATTCGTTTTTACACCTTTCTCACAAAAATGTACCTTTGTTAAGCCCCAATAAGAAACTCCCAACCATACCATGAGCGAGGATGGAAAATGACCTCGTTGGACACGCGGAATACGGTTGCTCGTTTCTTCACTACTGTGTGCGTACACCTTATCATTTTGTTTGTTGTAGCTCTCTTATACGGTAAAAAATTTTTCATCTGAAAAAAGAATTTCCCGATATTTTTTCCCGCGTACCGCTTCAACAAAGCGTCCATTAGACGAGCATTCAAACGATGTCCTGTTTTTTCTTCGATATGCTCGAAGCCCTAAGTCTTCATTTAACACCCTTTTCACCGTGATTCTGCTTAACCCCATCTGAAGAGCCAACAGTTTCTGCTTACGTTTGGGATTTCTTTGAATTCGCGCCTTCACAGCTTTTATCACTGCTGGAATCCTAACAGACCGAGGGCGACCACTTCTTGACCAGTCATCTACACTAGAGTCTTCATTGTATCGTTTGATGGTACGATAAACGAATCTTTTGGTTATATTCAAATTTTTCAGTATGTCAAAAATCTGAATTGGCGCGTAACCGCAACGATGCAACGCAATAACTGCAACACGGTGTTCTTTAAGCGTCCACTCCATATTTAAAAATGAGTAAAATTCTAAAAAGTGTACATTTTTATTTTCCTGAAGAATTCGAAATTCGAATTCAATAAACTTTTTTGTGGCCAGCATTCTAAAAGAAAAGTTTTTACTGTGTGACAATACTTATGACCTGACTGTGTATTATGGAGTCTTGACTCACCCCACGGGAACACTACATTTTTCGAGTAGCCTACGTGTTAATCCAGGGTGTAGCTGACAAGCTATCCCTATACCAACGTCAAAATCGGTCGGACCGTGTAGCAAATATAATATATATTTGAATTCCTGACTCATCCCACGGCAACAGTACATTATTTCGAGATAAAATTTAGCCTATGTGTTAATCTAGGGTGTCAGCTATCTCTATACCAAATTCAATCCAAATCGATCTATATATATTTAGTATCCTGACCCATCCCACGGGCACACTACATTTTTCGGGATAAAATGTAGCCTATGTGTAAATTCAGTGTATCAGCTATCTCTATACCAAATTTCATCCAAATCGGTCGGGCCGTTTTTGCGTGAAAAAGGAACAAACATCCATCCATCCAAACAAACTTTCACCTTTATAATATTAGTAAGGATAGCTGTCTATATGAAACATCATAAATATGTAATATTTAAACTCTTACAATACTCTTTTCTTCAGGAATTCCAAGCGATCAGCTCACCTTTGATACTGTTTCGTAAATAAATCCAAACGCTAAACAATGTAGTTGACAATGTACGGATATTCTAGTAAAGCTTGCAAGAGGTCGCTAGTTGCGCGCCATTTTCATCAGGACATTTAAGCTGAAAACACATTATAGGTTTTCGTCTTATGCATAGAGTAAAGAGCGGTAAGTTCGGGGGCAACTGACCAATCAGGACAATGGAACGTACAAGGTTCTTTCTATGTAGTCTGTGGTCACGTCTTAACATGCGTCTTAAGCGTATGACCTATAATGTGCACACAACAAAATAATCCATTTTTCAGATCGCTCTAAGACGCGTTGCTCTAGTATTTATGGCCGCTTCTTTACTCTATGCGTAAGACGCAAACCTATAATGTGTTTTCAGCTTAAAAAACGAAAGGGAGGCAAAGGAATATTCGGACTAAAGATAATAAATAACTAAAAAAGAATTAAGTTTCCTGTAAATGTTGCCTACTCGTAGAATGTTTAAACCCACTTTGTATTAAATCATGCTAGGTGGAATTTAAACATATACTACGAGTACAAAACTATGAGCAAGTTTTACTGCCGAAATTTTTAACGTTTAAAATTTGAATTCTGATTTTCATATTGTGCTATTTACTTTGGGTAACGTTAAATTTAAGCTCGAACTCGGTAACAAAGAGGTTTATGTAATGTAACGTGATAAATATTGCCTACTTATGATCTGAAAATCTACGTATAGCAGGGGAGAAAAGGGGTAAAATTATTGAGCCTGCGACAGGCCCTGACCCGAACGCTAGCTGTTTCCTTCAAGTAATTTTCTCTAGGACTATAAACTATTAATGGTAGATACTAGATACCTACTTGGCGAGTCGGGCCATACATACAATAAAGAACAATTCGTATAATTTGAGGCAATGTATTTAATATTTGACATTTTGGGAACTCGACGCATATTAATAGGTCGTTTGGATATTTTTTTGTAAAACTTGGCTTGTAATTTCATTAATATGTAAATTCAGTGATCTAAAGGTACAAATAATTTTAAGTACACACTACGCACAACAGTGATACACATAATTCTCACACTACATTCAAATCAATTAAGTCTTGTGTCGTGGGTATTAAAAACTACCAGAGTCTTTTCAGTCTCACAAACTCTCTCGGAGTGTCAAATGCGGAAATCTAACCCGCGAATTTGCCAAGGAGGGGGCTAAAATATAAGCTTCTTTTTATCCCGAACAATGTAGTATTCCCGCGGGATAAACAAGAATTAAAATATTATTTCATTCAACCGGGCGAAGCCGGGCTGGACTGCTAGTTTAATAATTTATTGTAAATTGTTAGTAACCCATTCTTTCCCATGGTTGATATACTTAGACAGATATACAAACTCATATTCTTATAAAATTATTTTTCTGCATGTTATTTTTGTGATTGTGTACAATAAAGACTATAATAAAAGAATAACTATTTTCTGGACCCAACGGTTTGATGAACAACATTTTTCAATAAATGAACTACACTTTATTGGTCATTTCAGTACAGAATACAGATAATATAGCAATTAACTGATATTATACTAAAGGGGCATTTACAATATATTGCGAAAATATACTTGTGGTTATGAGATTTTAATATACCATTATTCTAATTACTTATTTATAGGAATTATAGGAAGAAAAACGCAACGCGAAACGCACTGAAAATCTTCATCCGAAAATGCAATGACATTAATTTCGCGCAACGCTAACACGTTATAAAACACGTGCCTACAATATTTTTCTAATGTTAATATTAAATCGAATCCCAAAGAGAAGGCCAATAAATATTCTACAATATCTATTTTTAAATACTTAGGATGCTTTCTCCGATCTTGAATGAACGGCGAGGCGACCCTCCTCGTAATGTCTTTGGTTGTCGCGACGCGGCACAATTTTCAAGCGGGAGCGATACTAATCGCACGAATTGGAAATTATTTTATTATTATTTACACCAAAATATTTTTGTACTTTCATATACAGGAACATAAATACAACATACCTATACTTTCAGTTTCATGCGTCAGATATAAAAAATACGATCGAATAGGAAAAACACAATAAAAAATTACAAGCAACAACACAAATTGTCGAACAAAGTGAGTAAAATACGCATATTGATTAACTATGATAAAAAGGGCAATATTTGACGAACGCCCGCCGCTTGCATCATATGGCGAAGTGTTAGCTTTTTGACAGTGTCAGCTACATCCGAGCTGATTTGTTCGCAACAGCTGCGTGCGCACCTATTAACCGCTGATACATGTTTGTCAGCCGGCTATTAGGGTGAAAGAGATAAAATTTCGGAATCATCCATACCAGAGCGAGATCGATTCATTTCTCCAATTCACGACCAATATTTATTTGCTGCATCGTGACACTCGAGAAAAATTCTTGTACCAAAAAATTAGAATTGGAATATAAATGCGTGATTTCCACTGGCAGGCCATTTTTCTTGTTGCTATATAAAGATAATATTGGTCAAGGAATTTGGGCTCGCACTGCGATCCTTTTAGTGAATATCAGAATCACTGGCGCGTGTCGAATATTCAGAATCAATATGGACGAATTGTTTAATTTAAGTGGTTAATTTTGTGAGAATAGTGAAAATTTCCTGTATGATTTAGTTTGTCAATATATCGTGCTATATTACGAAGACATTTATTACGTGTTCACGGTTTTCACAAAAAATATATTCTTGGCTTAGGATCAACTAAAAATATTTTGTCAAAGCAATATTAGTTTATCAACATTCAAAACGAAGCGACCCCACATTTTGGACGTTGCGGGAAATACCCATAATATATAACCACGATAAAATATCATTTATAATAAAATTTACGACTAGAATTACTTAATTAAAAATTTTGATAACCGTTTCTTAAATTGCGCTACATCTTAAAAAGTCGGGAAGCGATGAAATTAAACTGTCTCGAGTAATATTTTGAATTTATTACGGTTGTGAAAAGTTGCATTAAATCCCCGGCTTAGTTTTAAAATGTTTTAAGCGCCGCGCAGTTGAAATAGAAAACCCAAATACACATTCTAAAATCAACATGACGTTGAGTAAATCGACAATAAGCTTTTATAAAAAACGATTTATCGAATAAACTGAAGTATGGAACTTTTAGAGAATGGAAAAAAAATATTTTGATAAAAAAAATGTCCGCTTCGACATAATGTCGGGCGTCAGCGGATCGCAGGGTGGGATTAAACGAAAATAGCACAGTAATTAATGAGCGTTTTCAAGCCCACAATCTGAAAACGAAACGCATTACCAGAATTCCGATTTATACAACATAATAAAATTCCCCGATAACGTAGAGACTTTGTAAATAATAACAAATAAAATGCCACAAATCAATGTATGAAGAGTGTTTATAGTGGAGTTGAAAGATCAAATGCGCCAGTCGTGAACGCAATGCGAGTAATCTAATACATATATTTTACATATTTTAGTTTGTTGGTTTTTTAAGGATGAAATATCAATCTTTCAGGACCAGTGTAATATGTCTTATTAGTTGTAATTCAACGTTAAATAGACTATACATACATCTTTTTTACTAGAGTAAGGGAAAATAATGACGTAATAATAATAAAAGTTACTGTATGATCCGATGTGTTAGGTAAATTATTTGTTCAATTGTGGTAATTGAGATATCATTTAATTAGTAATTAGATAAGGAGACCTTATTACTCAGAGGAGTAACATACTATTATTTTACCCGACTACGTCGAGGCAAAAAAGGGTTTCATGTCAACTGTCCATGGACTTTTTATATAATAATTCCAATATGTTACGAGTGTTATTCTAAAATAGTTTTCACAAATGGAAACTGGTGTACCTAAAAAAAGAATTTAATATAATTAAGTAATTAAACAAGAACATCTGAATTTTAAAAATGTTATTATCCGTTAAAACGATAGTAATCAGCATCTTACTCTTTAGTTTATTTTGTTTGTCTCCAACCGGGCTTTAGGGCTTATTTTTCCTTTAATTATAAATGTTTTTTCTTGGAAGAGTGTTGAAAGTTTTTTAATTAATTAAGGTAATTGTGATGAAAATAAATATAACAAAACAGCTATTTAGCGATGTTTCTTTACAAAAGTATATAATTATCATTTTTAAGTACAAATAAAAAATACTGCGCTTCTAAATTTCATTGCGACAGTACGAGTATAGGCAGGCTGCGAGTATTGTGTTAGATTACTGAAAGAAAGAAAGAAAGAAAGAAAAATAGTTTTATTTGCCACAAGCATTAAAAACGACGTACAAAAACAGATACACAAAGGTCTATTTAAAAAATAAAAATAAAGAAGAAGTTCGCACGTCGTGGCTGTGACAAGTAGGTGATCACTCAGCAATTATGTTGCGCTGCGGTGCAGGCCGCAGCACAACGCTGATTTTCAGTGATACTGCACGATTCCAAATTTTCTAACAATAGTTTATTGGTTGCACAGAGTTTTAGTGTGTGCGTGGTGGCCTGTTAAGTGCGTGGTGGCCTGTTAAGTACGTGGTGGCCTGTAAAGTGCGTGGTGGCCTGTTGGTAAACGGACTAGACGCGACTGCCAATATGTTCACGGTGGTCGCGGGTTTGTATCCCAGGGCACACCTCTGACTTTTCGGAGTCATGTGTGTATTGATAGTCAATCACCACGCACTAAAACGGTGAGGAAACCTGCATACCATAGCGATTTATAAAAATTTCTATGGTATGTAAGTCCGCCAACCCGCACTAACTAGGCCAGCGTGGTGGACTATATGGCCTAACCACTCTCAATCGTACTGTCGATTGTAGATAAGGCCAGTGCCTTGCAGTGGGACGTATATGGGCTGATACAGATACAGACAGAGATTTATATTTATTCTCTTCCTAAACCTCTCAAGCTCTTCTTACGCGTTTATTTTATTCTCTTCGCTTCGCAGGATACGAAATATCCGTCCATCTTCTTAATTTTTTCTAAGTCTTAGTTTGGCTACGAGGTGCGAAACTAACTAAACATTCATCATATGATTTTTATTATATTGTTAGGGTAAATACAAAATTATGCCATAAAAAAAATGCATCACTATACATATATTAATTTGCCACTATCTGTATCAGCTCATATACGTCCCAATGCAAGACACCGGCCCCATCTATAATCGGGAGTACGGTTAAGAGGGGTTAGGCCGTATAGTTCATCACGCTGGGCTAATGCGGGCTGGCCGAGTCTTACAAGTAGGAAATTCTTCCGAATAGCTATGGTATGTAGGTTCCTCACAATGATTCCTTCACTGCCATAATGCGTCATGATAGACTACCAATACCTACACACATGACTTTGCAAGGGTGTGCCCTGGGATTATTCAAAATTTAAGTGCGGTTTTTCAAACCAAATCAAATAGGAATGTTTCCAATATTGAATGTTGAATAGTATTTAATTAGATATCACTGCAAAATACCCTTTATAACAAACATTAATTTAAAACAGCATCATAATTGATCGTAAAATGGCTGGGGTTTTCATATTTTTACTATTCCAGTTGGGACATTTGCTTTCGTTTTCACATTCACGCGACTTATGCAAGATGACGAAACAGCACAATTGCATTCTTTTCTATCCCTCCTACTACCAAATTTGAAATCAGTTTAAATTGTTATTACATTTAAACTGATTTCAATGAGTTTATGTATGTCGTTTATAAAATACATACATGAACTCACGCCTTTTTCTCAAGAGGGGTAGGCAGAGGTGCTGCCAGCACACCGACGTTTCGTCTTGTGTGTTCCGTCCTATGATGTGTGGAGGTTAACCTATCGCCATATCGCGCACTAATTCCTGACTCCAGGCTGATAATGAATAGAAAAATCCAATATCACTTTGCCCGACCAGAGACTCAAACCCGAGACCTTAGCGTTGTAATAGAAGCGTATTAAAAATCGAGTCAACATACCTGTTGATATTAGTAGTTATTTCATGAACTATTTCGTTAATAGATTGTGATTTTTGGTTATCGAATACATTCCGTCATAATTAAATGAAAAATGAGGTAGGGACAGTAGTTTTTAATTTAATATCGCGGTATTATAATATAAACATTTTGTTTAATTACGGTAAATGCGCATGTACTTAATTTAGTTATTTAAACTCGAATATTCGGTCGAGTCCTTGTTAGCCAATTTAACATAAACAAAATAAATTAATAAATAAATGTTTTGATTTTTACATTATCAGAAGCCGCGACAGACTTTTCAGCCTTACACCTAAACCCAAAACATTTTTTTACGATCAAACATTGGTGCCAATCACTTATTTCGCAGACATCATCTTTTTTTTTTATTGTAGTGAAAGTAAGCGATAGGACTGCTCATGGACTGTAGCAAAACCAAACAACACCTTAAATCACAAAGGATGCCACTGCGCTCGCCATTCTGAGACATATTCGTAAGATATATGCCCAAATACTGGAAAGCCAATTAACTTTTAACTCCGATTAACTAGCTCTAATGACCTGTTAAATTGATTCCAGTTAAATATAACTTCGATTAAACCACTTAAGAATTAAATATTTAATGGGGCATTATTCATCCGATTCGTATTCTCGAAAGCAACTTAAGAGTTTGACAGCTGTCAAACAGTCAAATTTTTAAGAATTTCTAGTTTTAAGCAGCCGTCGTCTTAAGGCCGCCTGCGACCACTCTTAAATTTTTAAATTCTACATAAAATTTACTAAAATGACTCTCGCGTCGGTTTCATCGCTGTCTGATGACGATATAGCTTCATCAAGGCGAGTCAATCAAGAAAAAAATCAATGCTTTTGACAAATACAAAGAAGAAAACATTCAAACAAAGTGAGGTTCCGCCTGAAGAAAGAAACTGTTCTGCATCTGTGTTCCTCGCTGGAGACAAAATAGAACCCACTACAAATAGAAGTCGATTGATAAAAACTTGCGACCAACTGTTACTTGCTTTATGATATTCTACGACAGGCAGTTACCAGAAGATTATTGGAGATGTATTTCATGTGGAACAGCCGACTGTACAACACAAAGTTGCAGCAGAGTTAGTTAAACTACAAAATCGGGGCATGAAAATTCCCAACTAACAACAACAATGCCATATTGCGAATAATTTCTATGCGATCGCAGGAGTGATTGAAGTTATAAATTTCATACATATAAGGATCAAATCTCCAGGTAATTTCTACTTATAATAATGTATACATAACTATTAAGCTTTTACATGTACACAAATATATGTTTTCTTATCCTATTTTAACTAAATGTGCTTCTAAAATGCCTAGCGTATTTTATATTGTGTAGTAATCATTTAGAGTATCCCTTTTTACTGTACATAATATTATATTATTAATCATAGAATAGAATAATATATTATGCACAGTATAAAGGCACACTCTAAATGATTTCTACACAATAATTTATATATATATGCTTGTTGGAATCAAAACATTTAGCAGGTAATTGGCTCTTCCCCAGCCCACTGTACCCCATATAACCAAGCTCTCTAAATAGTTGTAGGGCTAAATATATAATATAATATAATTAATCATACAATGATTTGTACTGATTGTTGCTATTCAGTATATACTGGAACAATGTTCAACTACAATAGTAGTTTCCTATAAAGAATTCAATTTTATGAATATATTTTTTCAATGTACATAAAATTATTTGTAGTTTGAAATAAGAATATTTGCTAGAGCTCTAATTTTTATTATCTTGTTTTTAGGAGGACCACAAGCAGAAACATTTAGAAACAGAAAAGGCCATTTTTCTATAAATGTGCAAGCAGTCTGCGACCCTAACTTGAGGATAAGAAACATTATAGGCCGATGGCCAGGCCCGGTGCATGATAGTAAAAATTTCAATGATTCTCCTTTATGTGCGTTTCTGGAAAGGGGAGACTGAAGAAGCTTACAATCAAGACCATACTAAAACAAGAAACCCAGTGGAGAGGGTCTTTGGTTTTACAACAAAGATCTTCTTGTCTGCAAGTTGGGCTATAAGTTTTTGAAAATTAGCTTACTATTATAGAGGCATGTGCTGTGTTACATAATATAGCATGTTCCCAGAATGATCATATATTGGAGATTGATCTTTCTGAATCATTTCCACCAGCTCCACATAGTATAACCAATGAAAATGTTGCAATAAGGAATAATATAATAAAATACATATTTTAAACCGTACAGTGCATTTTATTGAATTACCATGGAATGAATACAAATAAAAATGAGTTATGTTTTATTGTAGTATATTTATTTTAATAACATCATTAGTACATATTATATTTTTTTAATTATCTACATTTCTTTAGATCTGTCTTACATTTATATCTATATTCCTTTATAAACACAAAATAATAACAATTATTTTAACATTAATTTAAAACTAAATTAATAAATGTACTATTAAAAATGTACAATAGAAATATAATATGACATTTTTTAACAATGAAAATAGGTGAAATAAACAATTTATTTTATGTATTACATATTAATTAAAATTCATAACATTCTTCAACTTTGATTTAAAACACTGTTTTCTGATGCAAATATTTCTTCCTTGACACAATTTGTCTCATTCTTTTTTGTATATTTTTATATTACATACTCATTTCAAAAGGGTGTGTATTGTCCAAATGATTTGTTGTATGCATGATTTCTATAGCGTTACCTGCAAAAGTGTTTAAGTTAAAGTATGTCATAATTTTATATATCTCTTTTTATTTTTTATATATATTTGTTGAGCTTACTTATTTAGTCTATAGCTGATATACATGGCACTATATATATGAGCCATATTTCTTGGACGGTCTTATTATATAGGTACACATTGAATATTTATGTACTCCACTCCAGCTCCTGAAACAAAGGATTATTTATAGTTATACACATTGTACCATACTTTATTTTCCATATTTATTACATAATACTACTATATGAGGAGGAGATAATATATAGGATGCATAATATGAGAGAAGCCTATAGGTACCCAGCAGTGGGATCCTACAGGCTGTAGATGATGATGATGATTTAAAATGTGTGAATAATCGATTCATATTATATATTAAATAGTTAATTATCATATAAATTCGTTAAAACTTAGAGGAATACGTGTATACTTACCTGTTTATAATATCCAGCACAGCTTCTTTCTCATATCGTATTTATTTACATAGTCTTCTCCATTTGGTACTTAGGTGGTTCTGCAGCCGTTGTTTGGTATTTTATATACCTATTTATTGAAAAGATATTCCAAAAACTAACTTTAAAACCAAATGCAATTGTAAACAATAAATAAAATAAACAAACATCATAATATTTTTAATAAACTCGCTACGGATATAGGGACATAAGTTTTTTCACCCACATGATTTTATTAACAGATTTTTAAAATAATAACATGGCAATATATAATATAGCTTTAAACATAATCGTAACAAAAGTAAAAACGTTACAATGATTCCTCATATTAAATATAAAGGGTTAAATTTCCAATTTAGGGAAATCATGTATGAAGAATATTGCGTCAAATGGAACGTTTATATTTATACAATAAAAATTGTAACTGAAAACAAACTTTTCGTTAATCTGTGGAAATTTAGCTGGATGTTTGCTGAGTAGACCGATTTATGACCTAAATGGCTATCCAGTATTTCATTTCGAAATTTAACAGAACCTCAAAATAACGTCATATCAAATGAGTCCGATGGCTGAGTAGCTATCCAGTATTTGGGGGATAAAGTCTCAATATGTCAGTAATATATATATATATATTCTGGCTACAATGTCTTTCAATCAGAAACACAACAGTGAATTTACACTATTGTTTGGCGGGAGAAATAGACTTTGCGGTGGTATCTACCCAGGCGGCCTCTCACATATGAGAGACCTACCATCAATGTGTTTATTGAAAATAAAGTTTTTATTTATTTTAATATCTAATTTATATGGGTCTAAAAAAAGTATATTTCAATAAAATTTCGAATTTATTCGCATAAACGAGAAAGTTTCAGTGTATGTGTGAATGTTATCGAAGGGAGGGTAATGCATATGGGTAATAAATTACTTTTGTCAAACGAAGCGTAGGTGGCCCATGCCATAACAAAATAATTACTACGGTGTTGTTATTGTCACGAAAAATTGAAACAAATAAAATAACAACAAAAATTGCTCGTACTGTAGAAGAATTGGATAAGTGACCCATGCGGGGATCGAACCCGCGACCTTCGTGCCCGTGACACGACGCTCTACCAAGCTGAGCTAATGGGCCTGATGGGGAGGCTGGCGAACATCTTGTACAGATGCCGCTTTCAGGCATTATAAAGGACGGGGACGCGCATGACAAAAGTCTGCCGCCTGGTGATGCAAATTTGAACTTTAGTCTGTGAAGAGCTGAGGTGAAATTTGAATGTATGTGTGACACATCATATTTCACAATCAAATCGTGATAAATCAGTGAAAATCGTGTGAAAAGTTATAGCATATTTCTTGATATTGCTGAAAATATAATGTTGCATAGAATTAATATACACGTCTTAAAATATATTGTTATATAAAATAAACTCATACAATTTTACTGGCTGACCAGGCCACGCTTCGCCGTGGCTTAGTTATTATAATATGATTAATTCAATTATTTAGCATAATTCTATTCATTATCCATCCCGTCTTATACCGTGGCATTTACATTTAGTCCTACCAAATCTGTCGTCAGCTATCCAACTCCTCTCCCGTACCTCCCACTCTATTTTATCCCGTTTCTCCATATCCAAGTAGCATGCCTTATTAATTTTTGCCATTAAAAATTATTCGACTTTGATATTATCAATGCAATATCTCATCCCATATTTCATCCCCACTATGCTGTTTTTCCCAAAAATGTTACGCTATTACTTTTTTTTAGTAATAAAGAGGTGAAATATTAATTTTCATAGAAACAACTTCAGTGGTTTCATTTTCTTCGACATAACATCTATACTAATATTATAAAGCTGCAGAGTTTGTTTGTTTGTTTGTTTTTTTTGAACGCGCTGATCTCTGGAACTACTAGTCCGATTTGAATGATTCTTTCAGTGTTGGGTAGTCCATTTATCGAGGAAGGCTACAGGCTATATATCATCATGACCTATAGGAGGAAAGCAGTAGTGATATTTCTAGCAAATATGAGGAAATTTTGTTCGTTTTTCGTGGTGCGATTGGTCGATATTCTAAACTGATAGTCAGAATTAAACATTTTGACCGCTATTTTAAAACGTGTATGCACCCGGGCGGAGCCGGGCCCGACCGCTAGTTTCAAAATATAACCTATATGCGTGGCACCACATTTTAATATATTATAAAGATATATGATAATTCGACAAAGTCAGGCTCAATGTATTATTTATTGCTTATTTATGATTTCTTACACCTAATGTTTCTTCTATGTTTGTAAGTTTTTAACGATATTTATTTATTTACTTTTCGGAAAGCTTACAGACTAATAACAAAAATATAATATCTTACTATCTAATCCTATTGACTGCCTCGGTGGCGTAGTTGTACTAAGGTACGGTTACAAAGCTGAGGTCTCGGGTTCGAATCCCGGGTTGGGCAAAGTGATATTGGATTTTTCTATTCATTATCAGCCCAGAGTCAGGAATTTGTGCCTGATATGGCGATAGGCTCGCCACCTATCACATTGTGGGACGGAACATACAAGGCATGGGCGTAGCCACGATGGGGCAGGGTGGGGCACTTGCCCCACCCTGGCTCTGGCCTCTAAGGTACTTAACCAAATATAAAAAATTAAATTATCTATAAGTAAAGTACTATCTATGGATAGATTAAAATTGACTGATTAACAAAATGGATACTCCCAGAGCCCAAACGGCTGAAGTTAGAGACACATTATTAGATGTAAGATTTTGTGGTATAGGAAGAAGAGAGAAGACCACCTTGTGTGTGGACAGCCTATGCTGCGCTTTCCGCTACGTGGCCTCCATTTGAGAACTTTTATGCCCCACCTGCCATCAGTTCTCCGCGCTATGTGCACGGCTCATTGCCACTTCATCTTACTAATCCGCTGGGCTATGTCGGTTACTTTAGTTCTCCTTCGGATCTCCTCATGTTTGATTCGATCTCGAAGGGAAGCCCCCTAGCCCTCTCCATAGCTCGTTGTGTGACTTTGAGCTTCCTAATAAGGCCCATAGTGGGAGGCCTCGTATCGGTGACGTATGTCATGAGCAACATTTAACTATCGAAGACTTTCGATTTAAGGCACTGAGGTATTTTGGAACAGAAAACGTCGCGTAGTTTTCTGAACGCTGCCCTATCGAGTTGGATTCAACGATTGACTGCTCTCTCGTAGTTGGACCTGCCTAACCAGACCACTTGTCCTAAATAGACATATTCGTCTATAGCTTCAAGAGTCGAGCCTTCAACTCCGATGGGGGTGGGCACAACATGGATATTCGACATGATCTTCTTTTGGCCAAGTTCATTTTAAGACCCACCTGTTGGGAGACTCGATTGAGATCTTCGAGCATAATGCTAAGGTATTCCAGCGATTCTGCCAAGACTACAATATCGTCGGCAAATCGAAGGTGAGTGATATACTCGCCATGGATGTTGATGCCGAATCCTTTCCACTGCAAGAGCTTGAAGGCGTTTTCCAGCGCGGCAGTTTCAGAGATATGAAATCTCCCTGTTTCACGCCTCTCTGATCATAGTGGAATACCCTTCGTGCTCTGATCTTGTACTCGGACCGACATTCTGGCTTTGTTGTACATACACTTCAACACTTTGATGTACCGATAGTCGACGTGGTACCGCTGGAGAGACTGTAGCACAGGTCAGGTCTCGATCGAATCAAAGGCTCTCTCATAATCCACAAACGCTAAACGAAGCGGCAAGTTATATTCCTCGGTTTTTTGTATAATTTGCCGAAGCGTATGGATGTGGTCTATGGTACAAAGCCTTTTCGGAAACCGGCTAGTTCGGAAGGCTGAAAGTCATCAAACCTGCGTTCAAGACGATTTGTGATGACCTTCGAAAACAACTTACATGACAGACATGGCTCAGGAGCGATATGGGCCTGTAGTTCTTCAGCAAAGTGTTTTTTTTAAGAACAAGACCACCACGCTCCTGCTCCATGCCTCTGGCGTTGAGCCCTCGAGGAGAACAGAATTGAAGAGCCCCTAAAGGACTTTCAGTATCGGCGTTCCGCCCGCTTTCAGAAGCTCTGAAGTTGTTTTAAGTTGCCTGAGGGCCATCTCAATCTCACATAGGCTGATGTCCGGGACATCATCCCTATAGTATCGGATCAACTCGGCTTTCGGGTCTTCGGCCGAGCTAACAGTAGACTCGGCAACCGTCCGTAGAACTTCTCGATCACTCTTAATACCTCTGCCCTCGTTGATAACACGCGGCCATCGTCCGTTTTCAGCTTAAACAACTGGCTTTGCTCAATAGACAAGTTTCTTACAAACACTTTGGAGCCTGCGTTCCGCTCAATTATCTCCTTAATGCGCACAGTATTGTGAGCACGGACATAGTCGCAAGCACTTGCAGATCCGTCTATAAAGCCGCCGATATGCTTCGGCGTCATCGGAAGACTGCAGCGTCAAAGATGGACGTTTGGCCATGAGATCAAGAGTGTGGATCGAGAGTTTTTGTGGTCTATTTCTACGGCGAGGTCTAAAATACTTAGATCCCACCGTATGGACAGCTTCTACCAAACCGCTGTTTAACTCGTCCACTGCAAGGTTTTCTTATAGACAACTTATACTGGTGGTAGGTCTCTCATATGTGAGAGGCTGCCTGGGTGGGTACCACCGCAATGTCTATTTCTCCCGTCAAACAGTAGTTTAAATGCACTGTTGTGTTTCGGATTGAAGGGCATTGTAGCCAGAGTAACTACTACGACATATTGAGACTTAACATCTTATGTCCCAGGATGGCGAGCGCAGTGGAATGCCAAGCATTGCTTTGTAAATCAAGGTGTTGTTTGGTTTTGCTTCTGTTCATGAGCGGTCGCAACGCTTACCATCAGGCGAACGGCATGCTCGTCTCGCCATTCGCTGCAATAAAAAAATAAATAAAAAGACAAAGGGATTTGTCAACTCGAGTTGAAAACTCTCGCGGTTTTGGGTACAGGCGCGAGTAGGTCGGAGCGTAGACTAAATCAAGCGACGCCTTTCTAATTGGACGTTGATTTTCAATGTGCTCCTAACCATTCGGTGATCACTGCCGGTTTTCACCCTGTTGATCACAGCGACATCACAGAACATCCGTCTATTCGTCGTCAAGATGAAATCTATCTCATTTCTCGCAGAACCGTCGGGACTCAGCCAGGTCCATTTTCTGTGAGGCGGCTTCTGGAAAAAAGAGAGGATCGCAAAGAGTTCCTTTCCCTCTGTCTACAGAAAGTCTGCCAGCCCCAGTAAACCCCTCCCAAATCTTCTTCCAGTTCGACAATCTTCTCGTTTGTCCTAAACGTGCATATGTTGTGTGTTACCAGGGCTAGTCGTCGTTGGGGGTGGTAGCTGGGGCCAATCCGGGGATTCACCTACCCCCTGTCATAGCCAAAAATAGTGGGGCTGCCGGGGACTGGTCTATGTTTGTCTCGCCATTGGGGGTATTTGCCGTTACTCGCCACGCTTGGTAGGCGGGTTGGCGAGCGCAGTAGGGGACTCGCGTTAATGACGCAACCGTATCATTTATTGTTTGTTCCATGGGGAGTGCTCCGAAGAGTTGTTTGAGATGGTACCACCGTCGCCTATGTACCATCGCACCACACGTTTCCGCAGTAGAGTTCATTCCCACCACCTGGAGGCGTACCGCTCCCGAACGGTACGTTTCCAGCGTTTTTTTCTACCACGTACGTGAAAGCTCTGGAATGAACTCCCTGCATCGGTGTTTCCTCAGCGCTATGACCTGTCCTTCTTCAAACGAGGTTTAAGGAGAGTACTCTCCTCGAGGTAGGCAGCGACTTTGTTGTGCTGGTCCCCTGGCACTATGGAGGTCCATGAGCAGCGGTAGCCGCTTACCATCAGGCGGGCCGCTAGCTCGTCTGCCTACAAGGCAATAAAAAAAAAAACAAAAAAAAAACCTGCTATTAACCGGGGAAAGGAAATAGAATTTGTGGGTAGAGGATGTTATAGGAAAGGAGAGTATGGCCTGCAGGAGAGGATACTGCAGTTACGGAAGGGAAGGTTGGGTGACTGCAGTAGTTCGGGGGCCGAGGTTGCGTACTCGTAGCACCTAGATAAGGCCATGACCACTAAATAGGAGTATCCGTGACAATATAATAAACACAATGCAACTAAATTTTTTGCAAAAAATGCGACGATTTGTTTTTTATCTACTTTTTTGTAAAAAAATAACCGGTGTGAAACAACGGGTATAGTTTGCTACTTAAATATTATTTTAGACTTCTGCCCCACCCTGAGCTCATGCCTGGCTACGCCCATGATACAAGGCGAAATGTGGGTGTCCTGGCACCTCTGCCTACCCCTTCTGGGAAAAAGGCGTGAGTTTATGTATGTATGTATGTATGTACTAATCCTATTAGTAATTACAAGCCTTCCCCTATGGATAAATATTAATATGAAGTTATTGTATCATTTGTACTGGAATTTAAAATTAAATATGTGATGATAACCTGAAGAAGTTATCCCCACGGATATTATACAAAAAATAAGATTTTTATAAATCCGGCATGTATGCGGTTGTAAATATACTGGTGGTAGGTCTATCATATCATATGTGAAAGACTGTCTGAGTACCCACCACGATGCCTATATCTCCCGCCAAACAGCTGTGTAAATACACTGTTGTATTTCGAATTGAAGGACATTGTAGCTAGAGTAACTGATGGACACATTGAGACTTAACATCTTATGTCTTAGGATGGCGAGCGCAGTGAAATGCCTAGCATTGCTTTGTATTTCAAGGTGTTGTATGGTTTTGCTACTGTTCATGAGTGGTCGTATCGCTTTCCATCAGGCGAACGGCATATTATATAACAATAAAAAATGGATCTATATTTTACTTTACATTAGGAAATAATAACTGAAATGTCAGAATAAATCGAGAAAACATCTCGTGATTTTACAGATGCTATTTTGTTCTCGGAAGCCCTAGCATAACAAACATGAAAAGAATTCTACAAAATGAATTATTGTTAATAGAGATGTATTTTTTAATCTTATAATTTCAAAAGTCAGTTCAGTTTATCCACGGTGTTTGATAAAAACTTCAAGAACTTCTACGATGGTAAATCTTAATTACCAAAAAATTTTGAATGCCATTTTATGGAGTTGATAACATTATTATATATTAACTAAAGCTTACAATATATTCAAGTGGCTAGAGGGCTGGCTGCGACTGAATATATTAGTTCTTTAATTTCGTGTTTTCCGATTGATCTGACTGCTTATTTCAACAATTCCACATGCAATAATGATACAAAAAATAAGACAACAATTAGCGGTCTTATCGCTTACCGCGATTTCTTACAGACAACCATAAGATGGACTGGATTGAAAAGAAGCTAGAAAGAAAGAAATGGTCACAACAAAGTCAAAAAAGAATAATAGCAACTAGAAAAGAAGTAATATGTACAAAATATGAATATACATAATATATTCTAACTATATATTGTACACATAATATGTCCAAGATGATCGCATAAACTGAAATTAATTGATGCAACGCACATCAAGCACGTCGTAATCTGGCTATATTATTGAGAAACTCCATATAGCATTGAGCTGACATGGATATCAAAATGGCGCTCACCGTATCTACTACAATCATCGTATGTCTTAAAGTGCAAGTCATCTTTAGTTACTACCAAATACTAAGGACAGATCTGTAAGCCTAATCCAAAGATTTGCAGTATAAAAATGATTTTAATTCTGTGAATACGAATACTCATTTTTAGAAGAAACGCCGGAAAGACGAGTATACGAGATATAACATTAAAAAACATATTTTTATAATTAAATTCAATATTATCGGAACAGACGTTTTTTTTCGAACTCTTTGTCGATTCATACATTTACTCTCGCCTTTTTCCCAAAAGAGATAAGCAGACACCTACATTTCACCTTGTATATTCTGTCTTACAATTAGACAGGGTCGAGCCTATCGCCATATCATGCACAAATTCCTGACTCCTGGCTGATAATGAAAAGAAAAATTCAATATTACTTTGCCCCACCCGGGATTAGAACCCGAGACCTCGGCTTTGTAACCGTACTCTAGTACTAGTTGTACTACAGCCACCCAGACAATCTATATAAAACATTGTAGTAAAAAAATATCTACAAGGGAATGCATCTAATAAAAGCTACTTCACTTTTATAAAAGTATTTTTAACAGGATCGGCAACAGATATTGTACTAAAACTAATATACTTTTCCGCCCACGAAACTCATAATATGACGAAAACGTTGGATAAAAATAAATACTTCATTAAATAAAGAAAGAACAGATTAGTTATGTGTTCCATTGTTTTGATACTACATTGGTCTATCCAATTTATATAAGGTGTTGATATAATATTCCGCAGCCAAATTCATGTGATCCGGGAACATGAACTAAGCCTCATAAAGGATCAAAAATACAGAAGTGTATTTATTATAAGAAGCAAACTACTTTGTCATTTTTGAAGCTGGAACTCTCATCGGTCTTAATGCAATTCTTGTAAACTTTCTCCCATTTACTAGTGGGTTCAGTTTGAAAAACATGAATATTCCGAGAATTAAAATCTTAAGCTCTAGGGCGTAACAAAGAAATATACATACATACACTTGAAAAACACAACCCTTCTTTCGCAGTCGGGTAATAAAAATAGAGTTCCTGTGAATATGTCTCGCCGCCTACGATATATTCAGGTACGGCTAATATTTTCCTACATTATTTATTTTTCTAATTACTTGATGTAAAAATAAATCTCCTAACTGCCTTATAAAATGAAATGTTGACGTCTATTTAAATATTCTTAAATATGTAAGTGTGTTAATAATTTAAAAAAAAATATTGTTGAAAGTGGATCTCGCACTTTAGACCAAATTCGGTCCAACAATTTGCCTTTATGTGTTATTATGTTTTAAATAAGAATGCCTATTCATATTATCGGTAAAAAATACGTATATTCCTATACCGATACTACCTACTTAAAATTTATTATATCATTTTTATGGTCACAGAGCGGAAGGCAAACGAAATATTTTTATTGAACTACTAGTTAATTTTTCCAAGAACTCCGGGCCTGTGTCACAAATATGTTTACATTTATTGAAAACATATTCCGTATCAGCCCATATACGTCAGGGCACGGGCCTCCTCTACAATCGACAGTACGATTGAGAGTGGTTAGACCATATAGTCCACCACGCTGGCCTAGTGCGGGTTGGCGAACTTACATACCATAGAAATTTTTATAAATCGCTATGGTATGCAGGTTTCCTCACGATGTTTTCCTTCACCGTTTTAGTGCGTGGTGATTGACTATCAATACACACATGACTCCGAAAAGTCAGAGGTGTGTCCTGGGATTCGAACCCGCGACCACCGTGAACATGTTGGCAGTCACGTCTAGTCCGTTTACCAACAGGCCACCACGCACTTACACTTTGAAAACATATTAATGTACACAAAAAGAAATTCTCCTACAGAAAAAAAGTAAGTTACATTGAGGGACACAAATCTTCGCACTGATACCATGTTTCATACTAAAATGGGCATTCTCCTTTGCTTATTCCTATGACTTCTCGTAAAATTAGCTATTTAACAAGTTCAACGCCAAGAAAAAATGTAAGATTTTCCGTTCGGGTCGTGACGCCCACTGGTGACCGTCTACTTACCTTTCCTGGCGGGCCACGCCGCCCACAGTGACCCGCGCGTCAGAGGTGTTTTGAATCTTGTCTAGAAAGCCGGCGGATATAAATATCATGTAAACTGATATGAAAAGGGACCCGCCTGGCCCTCTAGACTAGTATGAGTAATACTATTTGGTTTCGATTTTGCATAAAAGTCTTAGAGAAATCCTATTTATCTAATTATCAAGAAGAAAGTTTTGATTATTTGTATAATTGCACAACTATCGATGATAATGGGAACCTTCTATATAATGGGAATTTATAACTTGGCATAACACATAAGCTACTTCATAACTGCCTTCAAAAAAGGAGTTTTTTTTAATTGTTTGTTGCCTCATAACTTTCGGCTGCGCGAACCAAAGTAATAAACCAAGAATCCTTCGAATTTAGAACCTCCTCCGTTTTTAAAGTCAGTTGAGAATTGAAATAAAACTATTATTTACAGATTTTATCGCGGATTTGGTTTAATTTTTACATTTTTTGACTTCCCGACGGAAGAGGGAAGCGTGCGAGCGGTGGGCGACGCGGTGACCGCGCGGCCCCCTGCAACGAGTTTTCGATTTTCTGTCCGCGTAGGCCGCGACGGTCACTGGTGGCCGACGCACAATATTTCGATATAAACCAATAAAACAGTGCCGGTTTTAACAAAACGTATGTTTTTTAATCATATCTATTCATTAATAAAAAATAAAAAAACAAAACATGCAATTTGGCAAAATTTATGATTTTTCAAAGTATCAATTAAGGTGATCTAGTGTCGGTCACCAATGACCGCCCTGGCGTTGAACGTTTTAAGGAGATACAATTCCAATTTTGAAGTTCATATTTTAAAAATCCGATATTCCAACACAAATTTTCGTTTTCCCCCGCTTTCCCTGGCCCATTCCGTAAATGTGAAATTCTAAATCTCATGCACAACATTCAAAGTAAGTAATAATTAAAACATTGCTTTCCCTACGCAGTTCGTGACTTGAATTGTACCATCAAGCTCAATTTTTAATGGTCCAATGGGTCTAACGCCGACTTTGTACCTTGCACCACAAACCAATGTTTGTGTAATCCACAGGTTTTCATAGTTTTAATACGTATGAGGTACTGTTACATAGATATCGTCACGCCAACATCCCATAGAGATGGGCAAACACTATAAACTATGTGAGGGTTGGATGTATTTAACAGTAAGTCCACACGTATCCAATACTCAGCAAAGGACAAGAATATCCCAAAATCTTTCTAACACGCCAAATAAAGCCAAGACATCGAGTAGTTGCGTTGTAGATTTTGTAAAATCAAACCTGGTATTTGTAAACAAAATAGTAAAGACGGACTGATCTATTGACAAACGACGTGTTTATCGAGATATTAATAGTGATATCCATCGTCCCGCTAACTGCGCCTTTTGTATTTAGATTTATTGAACATTTCTGGAATTTCGACGCGATTGTGAATTATTTTTTAATAGTTTATCCTTGAGGTTAGATAACAGTGGTTTTAAAATGATAATCGAAAGTTTATTTCAACGGAAAAGTGATAATCTAGATCAATTGCTCAAATGCTTCAATGGCTTTATAAAATTTGCTTTAAGATGAATACACTCAACAGTCACATACATAGTCCTGACCCCCCACTAAGATAGAATCTTGTGTCGTGGGAATCAGAAACTACGAAAGATTTATCGGTCTTACAAACACCCAGACCCTAAGCAGTTACTTGTGGATCTCACAAAGATTTGTATAGGTGCGGGGATCGAACCCGCGGCCTTTGGTTTTACAGCCACTCTCTAACCAACTGCACCACAGAGGCTGTCATTGAAAAGTAAAAGATGGAACACCAGTAGCAGGTGCGGCAGCAATACCTACAATTAAGCCATCTTGGTAATCAGAAAGCTCCCTCTGTTAAAACCAGTAACCTGAATCCTGTACCAGCCTGTATATGTCCCACTACAGGGCACGGGTCTTCTCTACAATCGCGAATACAATTGAGAGTGGTTAGCCCATATGTGGTCCACAACGCTGTCCCATTGCGGATTGGCGGAATTTACATACCACAGATAATTTTATTAATCACCATGGTATGCAGGTTTCCTCACAATGTTTTCCTTCACGGTGACAAGTGCGTGGTGGTTGACTATCAATACACACATGAAAAGTCAGAGGTATGTCCTGAGATTCGAATTCGCAGTCACCGTTAACATGATAGCAGCCGCATCTGGTCCGTTTACCAACAGGCCACCAGGCAATTCAAACTGCTTCCTTCATTATTAAAATGGGACAAGATTTGAACGATTCCTTACAACAATTACAATAAGTGATACAAATTAAGAAACTTTTTTTTTGTATCAGCCCATATACGTCCCACTGCAGGGCACGGGCCTCCTCTACAATCGAGAGTACGATTGAGAGTGGTTAGGCCATATAGTCCACCACGCTGGCCTAGTACGGGTTGGCGGACTTACATACCACAGAAATTTTATAAATCGCTATGGTATGCAGGTTTCCTCACGATGTTTTCCTTCACCGTTTTAGTGCGTGGTGATTGACTATCAATACACACATGACTCCGAAAAGTCAGAGGTGTGCCATGGGATTCGAACCCGCGACCACCGTGAACATGTTGGCAGTCGCGTCTAGTCCGTTTACCAACAGGCCACCACGCACTGTTAAGCGATAAAATGCAGATATGTCGTATAAAATACCAATGCGACGCGCATGCCTTAATATGCCTTGATGCGTGCCTACTAGGAGAATATATTTATACAAATACTCTAAATATAATACCAAAAGTTATTGGCAATATAATTACCTTAGCAGAGTGTTCCAAAATACAAAAATATCAATGATTTACTGGTGGTAGGTCTCTCATATGTGAAAGACCGCCTGGGTAGGTTACCACAAAACCTATTTCTCCCGCCAAACAGCAGTTTAAATGCACTGTTGTGATTCGCATTTAAGGACATTGTAGCCAGATTAACTACTGGAAATATTGAGACTTAACGTCTTATGTCTCAGGATGACCAACGCAGTGGAATGAAAAGCATTGCTTTGTAATTTCAATACGTTTGGTTTTGCTACTGTTCAGAAGCGGTCGTATCGCTTACCATTAGGCGAGTCGCATGCTTGTCTCGCCATTCATTGCTCACCAAATAATAATAATATTATTACGGATGCTACGAAAATTTTTCCATGTTCGTACAATGGATTTGTACCTGTTGCTCATCAGGGAAAAATTAAAGTCACCCGGAGCACCAGGACAGTGTGAGCCACCTGTTGCCTGCCCAGCACATGCGCGCCACTCTTATACTGAATCAGCTAGGCTGAGCCACATTTAACTTCATCAAGATTGAATTTGCTATATACTCGGCTACCCTGTTATACAGGCCTAATAGAGTAATTCGTAAATTGATTTTAATTTCTTAAACTTTAATATTAAAATTATTTAAATATATTAAACATTTTGATTGACATTTATTTGTCGAATAAAAGATATAGAATTTTGAATTATAGTACTCGTAGTATTAATAAAATATTTAATTGAGGTGATTTACGAGTATTGTAGTTGCATAATGATTATGTTTTATCGGATGATGAAAAACCTGGGCATTAGTTGTACGCCTCGGTCGTAAGCACGCGTGCTACATGAAAATACAAATGTAATTCATTTGCTGGGTTTAACTGCGCGTTTATAGAGAAATAAACATAAAACTTGTTATACTAACAAAATACTGCGTAAAAATAATTTTGTGTGGCCTATTGACTTACCAGTTTTATTACCGGTATTTATGCCGTACAATGTCATTATAAAATTCGACTATATTTTCTTCTTCATATTTTCACATTTTTCATTTTTCTCCTCAGCCATGAAACATACGAGTGAGTAAAAATAGTAAATATTCGTAAATTTCCCATTTATGAAATTTCACCATCCTTAAAACAGACAACAGAAAGGTAGGTTCCATAACTAGTTTACAAAATCCAGTAAATTATATTTCAACATTCGATCTATACAAATGAATCGGATTGAGCAAAAAAAAAATGCTACCAAGTCAATTGGCTCGTGAAATAGGTCCATTGTGTGTTGTACTCGACCGAATTAGCCGTACAGCTTAGCAATATTTCCGATAAGCTACTTTTTAGCTCGACCAGCTCATTTAGTTCTTTAAAACCTTCTTTTAAGATCGACTCTCGTTTGGAGTAAGTGGAATGAAAGTTGACGCTTGTGTTGAACATACATATGTAAAAAAGTACTTGCGGCCCACCCACGACTCGCAAATGCACGGACAAGCATTCCGCTGCACGTACGTGGGGAATATCCTCGCTCGGTAGTTTTTACTAATCCATTTAAGCTACCTTTTGTACTGGACACCCGGTATGTTTTGCTACTGTTATTGTTACGGGACAGTTTTCCACAGAAAAGAGGTTTGCTTTGATTTGGGATGCGAATTTGACGTCACAGACGAGTATTATAAGTTCAAGACGTCCCACGTCTATTAGGAAAATTCACTGGGTCTAAATATTTTATTCAATAATCATCCAATATCGACTGCCACGGTGGCTTAGTTACACTACTGTAGGATTACAACCCTGATATTGGATTTTTCTACACTTTACCAACCCGGAGTCAGGAATTTGTGGCCAATATCCGATCAGTAAGTAGTAGTCAGGAATATGTGGCGGATTCTATCACATTTTGGGATGGAAAATACAAAACGAAACGTGTGTGTCTTGGTTGCACCTCGCCCTACCCCTTCTGAGAAAAAGTCGTGAGTTTACGTATATTTTAAATATCAAAGCATTAATTGCCTAATGTTGTGTTTCGATCTTTACTCTATTTTATTTCTTTCCCAAACGCGCAATGGAATCATTTTATTTTATATGGGTACTGCCATCCGTGTATTTTTTACTATATTTTTATATAATACTAGCGGCCCGGCCCAGCTTCGCCCGGGTGCATATAGATTTCTCTACAATAATATGCAAGTATTATTCATATAAACCTTCCTCTTGAATCACTCTATCTATTAAAAAAACCGCATCAAAATCCGTTGCGTAGTTTTAAAGATTATGCTTAAAGCATACAAAAGGACATAGGGACAGAGAAAGCGACTTTGTTTTATACTATGTAGTGATGAAAGAATAGCATTTATCATCCATATAATATGAAGAACCACCAAGTCACAATTATTGTTTTTTTTTTATTGAAACGAATGACGAGACTTTCATGCCATTCGCCTGATGGTAACTGATACAACCGCTCATGGACAGCAGCAAAACCAAACAACACCACGAAATAAAGCAATGCTTGTCATTCTACTGCGCTCGCGATTCTGAGACATAAGATGTTAAGTCCCAATATGTCCAGTAGTTACTCTGGCTATAATTTCTTTTAACTCGGAACACAACAGTGCATTTATACTGCTGTGTGCCGGAACAAATAGACATTGCGGAGGTACACGGACATGCTTGGTAATTTATTTCCATGAGCGCATTGACTTATAGTGTAACATTGATATCGATGCATGAGAGTCATAAAATTAAAATTTAAGAAGAGCTTAGGAAATCATACAATGGTTTCTATATTGTTGACATTAAACTAAAATACCAAATATAGTATTCATCATAGTATCAATACATTTTTTTAAATGTCATTTTTTATGTTGTTTATTGTAATGACTTTTTAAATTGTTTTATTTATTTTTAAATAGGTTCAAGCTGACAGTATTTTAGACTTTTTTCAGACTGTAAAAGAACATCAATTGGTAGTCATCGGCACATAAATTCGATATCGCACAAGAGTCAAGCCGCTGAATATAAGAGACTATGAATCATGAAATAAATAATATGATAATATGATATGATAAATATGATGTAATATGATAAATCATGAAATAAATAATTTCATTGACTTTATACAATAACTAGCGGCCCGGCCCAGCTTCGTCTGGGTGCATATATTTTTTGATTCCACTCCACACCAAATACATGTTATTTTTCGTATAAACTCTTGTATACCTAAACTTGACGTAGCTGTCCTACTGTCCGGCTCAATCCCGTCTCATCCGTCTGTTCAGTCTCTTCCCAATCCATCCCGTCCTTTCTTTTTATTATCCATCCCGTCTTATTACGTGCATTTATATTTCGTCCTATCAAGTCTGTCAGCTATCCCAGCCTTCTCCCGTACCTTCCACTCTATTATATCCCGTCTCTCCATATACATGTACATATAAAGATTGCCTTATGAAATTTTTGTGCAGCAGAAATCGTAATATTTTAATTTCACCACAACTTCAAAACCAAACGTCAAATTTTAATCATTCAAAGACCAAATATTATCAACATAAACTGTACTTATTGATGAAATAATTTATTTTGATAAGGATTAATAGCATGAGTAAAATAAACGCGTTTAAATATAGTCCAAAAAAAATTCAAGATTTTTAAATAAAAATGTGGTTGTTGTGCCTCACTCGACATAGATAGGTATAGTGTGTCGCGGACATTTTTGTAGATATTTATAAGATCTACAATTAATTATAACATTTTATGGTTATATCTTTTGTAGTTTAGGCAGCGTACGCAAAATAAGTAACTTCTTTGGTTGATTTTTTTCAGTTTGTGTCCGAAAAATCCAAATATCTTACGGAACCCTATTTTTTTCCAAAATAAAATATAGTCTATGTTTCTCGTGGATAATGTAGCTTTCGAGTGGTGAGAATTTTTAAAATCGGTCCAGTAGTTTTTGAGCCTATTCATTACAACCAACCAAACAAACAAAGTTTTCCTCTTTATAATATTAGTGTAGATGTACATTTAGTATAGTTTTATTTTATGTTATATACATATATTACTCAGCGTCTATTCATAAATAAATGCGTAGAAAAAATCTATCTGTGTATTATTTTTTTCCAATTTCCATGTGTGATTGCTTTAATAATTTAGATGTTCTGATACATTATTGATTATTGACGATTTAAATAGCCAAGACATCAATGAAACTTAATTCTATATCTACTCGTAGAAATGTATTATTATTTACGATGACAACCAAATAGCAAATTCACAAAATCTCAAATATCTGGAGAATATTTTCGGTCCGCAAAAGTAATAGAGTAGCGGTTTAGAGAAGTGTCAAGTGTGAAAAGAATTTGCGGTTTGATAAGAAATAAAATTTACATAAATTCTGTATTAGCCATCGAGTGATAGCAGTGTAAATACAAAATCCCAGACAAAAATTATAAAGTATCAAACTTAAAATACGTAGGGAACTCCGTGGAAATTTCATTATAAAATTAGGTATATGTGTCATTTCTTAACGAGGAACTCACATATTACGTAGTTAGCGAAAATACAATATTGCTGGCTAATCAATAATATACATTTTAATTTCAGTGCAAGTATAACATTGGCATTTTATAAAATTGATACGATTGAGGTCGAGCGTTGCGAAATTAAATTTAGACGCGCATCATTTTGGTTAAATGGTCTTCCATCTTTATTAAATTCGTTTAAATGAAGGATATGTACGACATTTTAATTTCACACATCTTAATGTGGCGTCTGGACAATGTATGTGACTGATGGGTGTATTTATTTACTATTCATTTATTTCATTTATAGTCATCTGGCATATAACTATAGTGGTAAATCGGAGATCCGTATTTTATATAACTTAAAATACAGTTCGTACGGACAGGGAAGCAAGGGCTGCGCTGTCGTGCTTGGTGCGGTGAGATTACCGGAGGCCTAATACCTCTTTCAACCCCCGTTTTTTTTCGTCCGTTTTCAATTTTATTCTGCGAGCTTAAAAATATACTTGCAGGCTTTTGATATATTACAGATACCTATAATAAAAAATAAACCTAACGAAGTGTTTTAAATTGTAATAAAAAATCACTGCTATATTTTAAAATGCTGGACACGGACCTTTTCCAAACCACAATATTTGGAAGTTTATTTTATCAAATCACTACCCATGTAATACAAATACATAAAGATAAACATAAAGGTATACTTCCCAAAAGATATTATTCTGAATGAAAAATGTATGAGTGTAATCTGTATAGATACAAATTAAATTTGCGTGCATTCACATTTTTTGTATTCTTTCAAGGATAATTCGCCCAAAATAACCTTATAACATAAAATTACGCCTTTTTCCTGAAGGAGTAGGTGGAGGTGCAACCTTGACACTCACAATTCGCCATGTATTTTCCGTCGCATGATGTGATAAGGAGCGACCTTATCGTCATATCAGGAACAAATTCCTGACTCCGAGCTGATAACGAATAGAAAAATCCAATATCACTTTGCTCGACCTGGGATTCGAACCCGAGACCACAGCTTTGCAATCATACCACTGGCACTAGCACTAGCAACAGCGCCACTGAGGCAGTAAAATAAACGTTATAAACATATCCTTAAATAGGTATCAACAAAGTTTATACGTGAAACTGAGTTTTGTGTTGCAGTCGTACGCAATATACAAAGGACAGTTATCTCGTGTTTCTATTAGTAAAAAGCAGTATAGAGCGAATATACGCAACACTATATTTGTAGCCCCCGTGGCTACGGATACACCGTACATACATAAAGTATTTTCTGACCGAAACTACTGTAAAATATCGAAAAATCGGGCAGTGTGCCGAGTGCAACTCGAAAATCGAAACTCGAAAGTCATTTTTTTTCGCTAGATTTTAATATTGGCTTTATAATTCCACACAAGTCCCTTTATTTTGTAAAAACTACGTGGAATTTTAATATATTTAATATAATGTTAAGTACAAACTAAATCTAAATGATATCATATTGTAAAAGCGTTCAGTAATATTTTGTAATAAATATTTTGTTTTTTATTTCATATTAAAACACTCAGAATTAGTTCATCTATATATTTCTCCTTTTATCAACGAATATTAATCTATTTATAAAGGACTATTCTTTTATGATCGTTTACATGATGACACAATCTCCAAAAATCAAGACAACACTCATCCGTTTTTACATCAATCAAAATTAAAATAAAAAAGAATACATTCATTGCATTTGAAAAGTTAGACTGCCAGATATAAATATATGCTAGTTATATAATTTAAGGATGTAACAATATAAGTCAGCATGCATCAACGTGTCCTGATCATCAAACCATAACGCACCCCCGGTGCAACAACGTCACTTATGCAAAAATTGCAAGGTTGGAAGGTATAAAGAAATAATCGTTTATTTTTTAGTATATTACGTGGTCATATTTTTTTAATGGTAAATTAAAAGTTGATGTTGTGATAGATGCTGTTCAACTTGTTTATGTCTTGAAATATCATATTTATATAAGATGTCAAAATTTCAAATGTTTTTCCTGAAAAGTTGCAATTTTGCAAAAGTGACATTGTTGCACCGGGGGTGCGATAAGTTAAAAGCGGTATATTCTAAAGAGGAGACTAAATACCACCGTAGTAATTTCTGTGTAGTTTTTAAGAACATATATATATTTGTAATTGTTAAACCTGAATTCGTGAGACCCATTCTAAACAATTATATTAAATAGAAACTTGACGTATCCGGGACCATGCAAAACTATACAAATGTATTGGGGCTTGCAGGCTTGCATCACTATTACAGACATTTTATAGAGAGAATCAGTGTACAGCATTTCTAAATTAAGATAGCAGACGTTGTGGAGAAAGCCATTAGGCTGAAATTGGCTGGACTCATCTGCCACATACCCAATGAAATTCTTAAGATATTGTAGGAGGCTCAGGAACAAAAGGCGTAACGAGTTAAACTCATATTGGAGAGATTGGTAGGATAGGTCTCTAAAGAACTCTCTCAGACGAACTGCCGGACGCCTGTTAGTAAGCAAACCACCGCTGTTCATGGACTTTGGCAATTCTACCGTGCAAAAAATAGATCGTAGAGAGGCTCTTGCACTGCAGTGGAACAGCAATGGGTGATATATACATGTATGTATGTAGACAAAATCCAAGGTAGGTCAAATTGTGAGGTGAATTCACTTCAGGGCAACAATGGGTGGTAGCATAACACGCGGACGCACTTAAAAACGCAATACTTTTCACATTTGTCACAGGGCCGGTCGAATTACATCGGGAGTCATTCGAGACGCCGCGTGCCGTAGCAGCTGAGCGTACGTCATCGCGCATGATTCTTGTGCGTTCTTGAAATAATGTCACGATTATATTATAATAATAATTAAGACCTAAGCAGATTTTTTGTTAAGCATTTTAATCCTAGTAGTGGGTAATGCATCCTCTACTTCTCCAGAACTTTTTCTGCAGCCAGGAAGAAGAAAAAGTATATTTTAAATTGCTTTCAAATCCTTAATGTTTATAAAGTAAATGCAATGTAAACAACATGGTTCTAACAAACATGTAAAGGCACATTACATATGTTATTGAGATTTGTTCCTAGCGTTATCAATAATAAATACTATTGATACAACTTCGCTTAGCACATCAACCATGGAAAAGTAAGTTTATTGTTTTTAAGACCTTATTAAAAAAAACAATTGTAAAATATTAGTGAAAAACGTTACTGTCCAACCATCCACTACTATTAATATAATAAATAATTATAATTAATATTATTTTGTTAATATTACTAACTATTCGTTACTTTTAAATTAAATTTAAAGTGTTTCATCACACAATTTCCCTTGCCTATTAAAGCCGGTACACCCTAGGTTCCATTCGTACAATTTTCATTTCGTCGTAACTCCAATTCAATTCAATAAAGAATCTTCCGCCCAGACATCCACACTCTCAGACTAAATACTCTATACTCTATAGACGTAGCCATGACTGAAACGTCAAAGATAAGAGTGAGACAACAAGTTAAAAATTTGTGTGTGAAAAAGAGCCAGAGAGCTTTTTTCTATATCCTTGTCACCGTGGCCGATTTTTTGTTTGCCAAACAGCGCAGTTTGACAAACAAATATACGTTATTCAATTTTTTCGTAGTGTTATATTCTCTTTGGTTTTTTCGACATTTTAATAGTTTTGGATATGTAAAGCAGCAACTTATTCAAATATTAGTGACTATAATGTATGTGCATTGCACATTGGGTTGTAGTATTTTAGGCTGCAAAAGCCGCACCGAACGAAAAAATTATGGAATAACATTTCGCTCGTAAGTTACTCATTTATGTAACATTATTATTTAGTTGTTTATCTTATAACTTTAAACGAGAAATTCTTGTATATAAATATATAATCTGACTTTCGGAAACGGCTCCAAAGATTTTCATGAATTTTTTTACACATCGGGTTTCGGGGGCGATAAATCGATCTAGCTAGGATTCATTTTAGAAAATGTTGTAAAAATATAAACTGAAAATATGACACTTCCGGACATCTATTGGCGAATAATAATACTATTTTTTTAAATTATAAGCAACTACGAGTATAGCCTTCAAACTCGCTAGAGAGCCGGGGCATGAAGTGCGGGGAGGTGTGCAGTGACACCAACACAAAAACACAGTAGCTACAGGGGTAAATTAGACCTTGGGAACGGACATAGGCTACTTTATATTATGATGCGATTTTTTGGCTGCTATTTTGAACTATTTATTTATTGGTCCGATTGGTTTTAAAATCAATATCTGAGGGACCCATTACAATCCGTAATCGAAAATCGATTTAAAAAACCTCTTTCACCATTAAAATCTTACATCATCCCAGATGAACATAGGCAATAGAGTATTAAAAAAAGTATATCTGCACCCAGGCGGAACCAGGCCGGGCCGCTAGTGTATGTATAAGTAAGTTTAGTCAATATTCTACGCATATAGTGTCAAATAGTCTGTATCGACTATGCGATCCCTTCAAATACAGTCGATACAGACCATGTGATCCCTTTAAATACAGGAGAACACTGTATGCGTAGAATATTGACTAAACTTACTTATATTTAAAGTACGTTAAGTAACGTATTTAAGGGGTTCACATAGCGTCATAGATCAATGTCAATCAATGTAAATAATAATATGCATATAATAATGTTGTATATTGTGTATTATTTATAAAAGATTCATAATAAAATATTTAAAAAAACATTGCCTCTTAATTTAAATATTTTCTACTTCTTCCAAAACATTTACTTCTCCTTTTGGTTTGAGGTATACACATTAACATATTAAAAACACACCATATTGGATTTGAAAATGGATGTAATTTTTGTAATATCATATGATGTTATTTAAAAAATTATGTCCGCTATCTTGTGGCATAGCGTGACAAAATAACTCGTCTTTCCTTCACGCGCGGGAGTTTAAGAAATCACAGATCTTTGGTTATTTCGAGATGACGAATTGCAATCACGCACAGAACACTTCATATCATCATCATAACAGCTACAAACTTCCACTGCCAATGCCGCTTGGCAGGCTAATTGGTGAGCGCAGAGCGTAGGTAATCGCGCTGATAATGCTGCTGCCCATCATCAGCCTGTAGCTTTTACCTGCACTATTGGGGCATAAGGGAGCCCAACCAACACCTCATAGGCTCCAAGCCAACCTCACCTACCCGTCGTAGTGATCGTACATCGTACGGTGTACCAGCTGCAAAAACATCGTATAAATACGATTTAAATCGTACGGTTGGCAACGCTGATGTTGGACTGTGTAGTACCCACCAAAAGTAGGATTTTTCCCAACATGGTCACACTGAAGAATTATATATCTGTCTCGTGTGCGGCCACGGCATGGCTATGTCTAATAGAGTATTTAGTCTGAGTCCATACTGCAGCTTCTGTCAAACAAAATTACTTCTGACACACACTGACACGCCGCATTGAAGCTTCCCGATTCTCTTGAGGAAACAAGCATGTCTTTAGCCCGTAATTATATTCATCACAGAGAAAGGAATTGGTAACAAATGTTATGTTTAGAAATAATAAAGAAAGAAAGTCATTAGTTACAGCAATACAACTCACACACTTCAAGACAAAAAATATATATGAAAACAAATAATAGGACGGAGTTTGCGTGTCGCATCACTGTGACACTTAGGTGACCACTCAGGTTAATATGGTAGCGAGCCGCAGCATGTGGCGTGAGTCACAGCGCAAAGCTGGTTGGAAAGCTGAGAAGCTTCAGGCAAACCGCGACAGATAAAATTTTACATGGTTTCTATCACCAAATACCTACATCACAAATCGTTTAATTTTTTGATTACAAAAATCTTTCGGATCCGTTGTTTACGCTAACTATATGTCAAATTTATCGGAATTATAAAACGCACGAACAACTTATTTTAGCTCAAGTAAAAGAATATCGTTAGAATATGTTCTTTTTTATTATTGCATAGGTATGGCAAGAGGGAAAACAGGTCATTAGATGGTAAGTGATCACTACCGTCCATGAGCATGCACAACGCTTGAAGCACAGAACAGATGAATATGGTTAGAAGGGAAATACAATCGTTTGACGCGTCACCGATTTTATTAATTTTCACCTTTATTTCCAAAAAATGCGGTTTGTAATTACGACATTTTGAAGAATTCGATAATATGATAAACGACATATCAAAAATATACATACATTGCTGATTACGCGTGTACAATGTACGCGAATGAAGTTCCTACGCAATGCATACGACTCATTTTTGTTATGTCAACTTTGAAATTTGTCACATGTCACCCAGTGTTGTAGTCATGTACATAGTAACTATATCGATGTAGTTATAGATTTCGTATCCGAGGATAAATCAGTTCTCATAGGCATTAAATAAAGAAAATTAAGTCAAATCCCGTCAAACAGCAGTTTAAATGCACTGTTGTGTTTCGGATTGAAGGACATTGTAGCCAGAGTAACTACTGGACATATTGAGACTTAACATCTTATGTCTCAGGATGGCGAGCGCAGTGGAATGCCAAGCATTGCTTTGTAAATCAAGGTGTTGTTTGGTTTTGCTTCTGTTCATGAGCGGTCGCATCGATTACCATCAGGCGAACGGCATGCTCGTCTCGCCATTCACTGCAATAAAAAAAAAAAAAAAAAAAAATCCTTTAGTAATTTTTAATTCTAGTACTCGTAACGTTTGATAACGTTGACGACCTATCCTTATGTTCTAATGTTATATCTCCGCCAACTTGAGAACCACATATATTTGTGTCTGAATATATTTTATGATATTAATTCATTCGTTTTTAGGTTTCCGAGAGTGAGCGATAAAGGCAACAATTAGAGACAACTGGATTCCTATAAAATCCAGTACGATTTGTTCTAAGTATTCATTTTCGTGAAACAGAAGTCGATAAAAATATCTGTATCATAAGTAATATACAAACCAAAAATAATTACGGGCCCCGCTTATGGAAAAACTGTATCATGGGGGTGAAATAATGAATTATTGTATGAAAAATCAAAACCACTGAAGCTATTGACGTAAAGAAATCATAATTTTATTGTAATAATTTCATATATGTGATTTTCCATTAACAAAAATGTATACATATATGTGCACACATAGCTAAATCCTTTACATATACTCGTAGATTTGTAAAATAGTATACAAATTAAAATTAACTTTCAATATTAGATATTGTAGTCTCATTTATTTTCCGTCTATCAACATAATACTAATTACATAGCTGTATCAAAAAAACCATCAAGTATATCGATAAAATAAATTCCGGTTTTATAACAAAAACATATTTTCATAATTTTATCAATACTTTAAATCGACTATTGCAAGCTTTCTATATTGGATTTGTAGAGATTTTGTGTTTCGAAAACGACGACGCTGGTTTTCATACAATTTGACGGTTATTGCCTTTCTAACCATATTCAACTGTTCTGTGGCTTGAAGCATGCATGTGCTTCCGGGTCATCAGATCGAGAGGAGAGCGGAAAAGAAAAAGGATTGGAAGACGAAAGCGTTTTTGGACATCCGGCGAGATTGCTCACCGAACAAAACGCGACAGCAAAGCTGTTTCTTCACGTCAACTTCCTGTGAGAGTTGAGACAGTGGTTCAGTTCCGGACGAGCCTGTCCATTCATGCTGAGTCAATGAAAATAGCGAGGCTCTAACAATCAAAAAAATATTTGAATGAATAAAAGATATTTCTTCCACTTTCGGTATGTTTTCAAAATAAAGATATTATGCATTTAACCTGTCCCAAGAGGGCATTCAATGTTATAAAAGTATATCAACCGCTCCGAAAAACAAAAAAATATGAAGAAATAAAATGAAATTCAGTTTAATATTCATTTAATTTTATTAGACATGCGACGACTAAATCAAACATTTTTTGTTCTTAAATATTTTACTTTCTGAAACAACGAAGTAAATGTGAGAATAAATTTATTTCAACAATTCATAGAAAAGTCTGAATTCTGCGTAGCGCTCCTGGGCTCGAAAGATAATCCTCTTTAGTTTCACTTTTAGAAGTCTGCACAGCCAGCATTTTATACAGATAATAGTATTTTGCTAAATAAAGCCATCATGATACTTGGAATCAATAGCAAAATAATATTTGATATCGTCGTAAGACATGCGCGTCGAACCAATACTTATGTATATGGTATTACTATAATATGTAAATCGTTAAGATATACAAAGGTGACTTATGAATGCTCTCGCAACAATAATGTGCACACTGCATAGTGATAAAATATTCAGATCATTTTAGAATAAAACTGCAGCCACGACTTCACGTCCGCGCATTAAACAACCTGATTTATGTAAACCGATTTTATTTCTCACACAAAAAGCAATAATTTATTCCCTCAAATGTGTTTTGCTGAGGCTTTTGAATAGGCGTCTGTTTCTCAACTCAGACGGATATTACATACACAGTGAAATGGTGTGACACTTGCACATTACAATATTTTGTTAGTGGTTCGTAACCTTGGTACATTTATCGAAACCCCATACATTAAATTATCGCTGATATTAGCATTGCATTTGTAGTGGTTTCATCATACATATATTTTTTGATCTGTAATCATATTAAGTAAATAATACTAAACTTATTGACAATCTGTTGGTCGGTTCGCGATGAACTTATGTCAGGGACGCGTGATAATAATATGATGTACTCACAGTAATTGTGTTCATACTAGTTAATATAATTACCATAAAATTGTGCCAAGACAATGTTATTTTTGGAATAAAAACGCAAAATAAACACGCAATAATTTATATTAACTTTATTAGATAAGATTGAAATACCAAAAACGCGTAAACGCAAAAATTATGACAATAATCCAGGAAATGCAACACAACTTGCCGAACGGGTGAATTTATAATTTAATCAATAATTTAGCTTTCAAATTGAAGTTCAATAAAAACGTTTAGTTGTTTTTATACTTGTCCAATAATTTCTTAAGATAATTTAATAAGAATAAAAGTCAAATAAACAAGGTCGGTGATGTAACGGGCAGTGACGAACGCATCTCGATAACACCAGTTCAGTGCTACGATAGCGCCATGTCCAACTTAACGTCATGATCAACACCACTTATTATGAAAGTAATTATAACATTAAATAAATTAATTACATGGGAAAACACGTTCTATTTACAAATAAACTGCGTCTCGGTGTTTATTTATCAAAGTGTTACGAGCGCTTCGCAACTTCACTCCGTTCGGACGCCTCTCAATGACGGATCGAATGGAACCAACTTGGCTATCGTTTAGCCGTTACAATAATCACTCTTCTACAAAAATCGCCAAATGAACTTGTTGGATTATATTATGTCGTCACGGGCAAAATTGTATTTATTGTTTTTAAATGGTTATAAATCATTTAATACACTTATGTCTTTATGCGTGAGTCGAGCGGGACGGGCATTGCGCCTCGCTCAAATGGCCAGTTACAGGGCAGAAACCCTACGCCGCGCCGGCCGGCGCTGTACCTTCCAATCATTCTTATTTTCACGCCTTGTGCCGCATTTCATCTTTTCAACGTTATATTTCTGCTTTTATTGTCGACGTTTTTATGGTTTAAAACGGATTTGTTTTGCCACGGTTTATATGATTCGTATTCGCATTAACACTTCGATTTTCATAATTCTTTATTCAACATCGGTCGTCATGAGCCATGGCGCGTAGATAATGTTTCGCGAACGAAAACAGATTGGCGTGCTGCGATTGTGCGACCTCTTTGATCTCTTCAGTTCAAGTCTTTCAAAGACGTCATGAAAGTCATTATTAAATTATAGTTAGTTAATAACGGACGTACCTATTGGCAGGTACAGTATGTTTTGTATAACCCAGAGTGGGTGTCTTCGGTTGGTTTATGTCAACTAATGTAATTGAAGGTGGTTGAAACAAAGAGTGCTGACTCACCGCTGGGTGGGCGTGATGGTGGGAATAAAGTTGCATTCTGCGGGCGTCCAAGGTGAAGGTAGTGGAAGGGAGATCGTTCATGTCGAAGGTGGGCTCCGGGTGCAGAGCTGGCGTCAACCGCGATGCATCGTCGCTCTCCCCATCGAGTCCTGCTCCATCAGCGCTGCGTGACACTGCTGACAACACAAACACATTGCATTCTCTTTACACATTACGCGATAAAAAATATAACTGCATAAAAATAAACCGAGTAAAAATCGTTTAAAAATTAAATAAAAAGGTTAACGAAAAAACTTTGTATGTAAAAAAGCAATCCAAAGAGAACAAAAGGCAACATATGCAGCTTTTGAGTGTGTAAATAAATTTCAACTTTACAGGAAATAGAAAAATAATTAATAGATAGTAGGATTATCCAAAATGCAATTTTATAACGATTTTTATTTCGGATAACTCTATTTAATACCTTTCTGGATTTTTTTGAGCGTCATGGAAATTGCGATGTTATTCGTTATGTTCGTACGAAAGCTGATGCATGTATTCCCGAATGGTTAGCCATGGATCCCGCTAATTCCTCTACACTTCACCAAGCTCGTTTCCGTTCCCAAATTTAATAGAAAGTGAGCCTAACATTCGTAAATTAATTGTTTCAAACGTAAAACTCTTCTCATATCTTGCCAGTCCCGGAAGTCGAATCCAGGACCTCGCTGCTTGCGAACGCTAATTAACACTTAATCTTTAGACCAATTAGGCGAAAAATGATTTGCGTAGGTATATAACATATTTAAACATGTTGTTTTCATCAGTGAATTCTACAGAATCATCATACCGCTCATTTATGATTATATTGCAATGTGTCTCAATTATTCTTTGTTCATAGACAAATATTTTGCTAGCACACTGCCTATCGGATATTATTAAACAATTAGTTACACTATTAAGATTTTAGTATAAGATATCAATTCATATGAAATAATCATTTGTAAATAAACCTTTTACTGGAAATATTAAATGTTATATATTTCTTATTATCTTTTTCTAATCATGTAAATGTATCACTATTGCTTTAGTCAAACTAAATCTTATAAAGATTTGATATTCAAATCAAATCATAACAAAGAAACATTAAGAGCGGCCTGCGATCAATAATCAATGCTAGATGTCCTAGACGGATGTTATTAAAAGCGTTGATTTATAAGGGTTGAGTCGCATATACAGGGTGAGTTTTTAAAGTGGGCGTGGATGGCCAAATCCGAGACTATGAGGAATAGAGAAAAATGCTCAAACGACTTACGAGCCCGACTTTGATGAAAACTTAAACTGCATACTTAGATTTTTGATAAATCAATATGCCTAGCTAGGAATCGATCCCAATGATTTTGAAAAAAGAAACACTTGCTGTATTATTACACCATTTTCATCCAAATCGGGCTCGTAAGTCTTTTGAGCATTTTTCTCTATTCCTCATAGTTTCGGATTTGGCCATCCACGCCCACTTGAAAAACTCACCTGTATAATATACGAGTATTAATTTTATTGCGATATTATTCGCCTGTGTCTTAAAGGTACTTCAAAAGTCATCCTAATATTAAGGTTATTTAGAATTCTCTTAAATGAAAATATAGAGTTATCAGGCATTTCATGACATGATTGTTTTTTTTTTCGCGAATTCTATTCAGAAATGAATGAAAGATATGAAATCTTTCAATGTAGTCTTGTTTATCCTTACAGTTGTATAGCGGACGAATAATTAAAAGATAAAACTTACATTGAATACACTACAAAGTATATTATTTTCTTAGTATAGGTAGGTACCTACTTGTCCGTTTTTGAAAGAAAATAATTTAACATTGGCTCACATTTTCTAAAATGACTCATATTCAAGTATGGCAAATAACAATATGCTAAGAAATATTGAGTTGACTGATTATAATTTAGTAATAACTTGCTAAATTAGTTCTGTTCTGTGAAAAATCCGCCACCCAAACAAGCTAGCATGGTGGGACGGCATTAGTCCGTGAAATCTCAATTACGGAGTATTCCCGGGCTCTGCGCCGGTTATATACCGATAATATAGTAACATAATAACTTAAGCCCCATAATTAGGAACAATACCATAGATACAATAATAAGATAGTATGTTAAACCTCTCTAGTCCTTAAATAATATCTTCTAGTTGTCTTTCAAATTACGTATTGCTTAAAGGGCTAACTGAGTCTTTGTTTGAATTTTTTATACGGATGATTTAAATGACGTAGAAGAAACTCAAAATGTATATATACTCGTAGTATTTATTAAAATACTCATCGACATTTAGATATTCACAATTACTTTTAAAAATCACACAACATTAATATGGATTGTATCCAATAAAATCAAAACATAAAGAAAAATAATTTGATCAGAACTGCGCTACACACACTTGCATTAATTATTACTCACCCACTTTTTCAAATTCCGTTCCCAGTAAATTGCTCAACAACCTCAGTGCTGTTCAAAAGTGTCCGAACAAACAGACATTAGTTAACATCCTTGATAAAATATCACAAAAAGTTCACTAAGTTCTTGGCGCACTTTTAAATATCAGTAAATCGTAATAGTTTCCAAATAAACACTGTTTAAAATCAATACGCTGATTACTTTGTAGATGGTAAGAGTAAATATTATTGAGTGTTTGAATTTTATTTTTAAAATAAAGCCGAGGGCGCGCGCTGGGCGGGCGGACGCGTGATCGTTCTCGCGGCGTCGGCTGTAGCGCGAGTGTGGGAGCGGGCTGCGGGACGCGCGCGCTCGTGCCGGCCGACGGACTGACTCGCTGGCCGCTCGCGCTGCCGCCACTGCCGCCGCCGCCGCCGCCGCCACCGCCGCGCACGTATTATAGCCGGTGGGCTCGCCGAGCCGCGCGCCGCCACCGCCGCCACCGCTGAGCTCCACGACGCGCCGTAGGCGTCTTCTCCAACATCATTCACCTGAAAACTGCATTCCAATCGTAAACAGTACCACTTTTCAGCTAAACATAAACAACTTACACGTCGGTATCGAGACGTCCTGGGGTCGAACCAGTCACGGGGTCGCTTCTCAAACATTCATTGCCACACGTGGTGTAAGTGTTAAAAAAAAAGTACGCTTTTCTCAATCAAGGAAAACGTAATCTTTGTAATGTAGAACGCGGCGAGTGGGGAAGGCCGCGGCCTCATTGGCGGGCCTGAGCCGCCCAACGCCAATGGCACGCGAAGGAGGAGTCGGATTGCAATCGCTTCGAAGTTCGGCGAGACAAGTCGGCTGCCTCCCTAATTTCTTCTCTTTAAGATAGCGTTTACGAAAATAGGTTCCGTCCTTAAAATGTAAGATTTTCAACCGCTTCGCTTCTTACGCCGCGCCATCCGTTGTAAAAGGGTTGTTTATTATTGTTTTACTCGAATTATCGTGAAGCATTATTCAATATAATTTTTTGTATAAGATTGTACGGCATGAAATAATGGCTAAAAATTAAATATTATCATAAAGATAAAATTACTGTTTTTACGTACTCTGTCTTAACCAATTTCTTAAAGATATTATAAAAATAGACAACGTTATCAAAAAGCCTTTTTGCTATTTTTTATTTTTTGTCCATTCCGTAATATACACTCGTATGTACATTTATATTTATTACTAATTACATATTATTATCTTTTCAGATTCATGTGTTTCTTCGATTTTTGTTCATGTAATATTTTCCAACTCCTTTGTATTTTCATCACTTTTCCACTTAGTCATTGTTTTGAATATGTTTCTTTTCCATATTTCCGGCGACCATCAAAGACCATGAAATCAGAAAGGGGGCAGAGGGAAAAAGGAAGAGCTTTCCCTTCCAAAGGGTATTGGGCATCCTGCAATCTATCCAGACAACATCCATGGCGCAGTTGGTTAGACGCCGGCTATGAAACGATAGGCCGCGAGTTCGATCCCCGCACTGAGAAAAATGTTTGTCAGGCCTTCAAGTATTTAGCTCAGGTCTAGGTGATTGTGAAACCGAAAAGTCTCTCGTAGTTTCTGATACTTACGACAAAAGACTTAATTGATGTTAATGTAGCGCCAAGACTATGTATATGACTTTTGGGTGTATTTATTTAATGTCACTCACCAAACAAAACGCGACAGTAGCTTACGTATTCATGCTAAATCATGACTGACAACAGCGTGGCTCTACGAAGTAGCATTTCAATTTAAGATTTTATCTCTACTTCTTATTCATTAATGCTCTAGAGTCTAGAATATGCGTTATCTTATTTTCTATTTTGAACCATAGGTTATCCGCTGCTATATAAACTCTCTCCCCTAGTCTTTCGAAAAATTTAATATTTTTCTTCTTCACATTGCGTCATGTCTATGGCTCAAATGATAAAGATACACTGTTAATTAAGCTTTTTTAGTATCCTGGCACAGGAGGTTGCTGCGTCAATGGCAGCGTCTGTTGCTTCGATGATGTCCCTTCTTGTGCAGGTGGTAGGGTACAGTGGGCACATCAGCATGTGCAACACACTTTGTTCTGGGGCACCACAGTCACAGTCGGATTTACTAGATTTGTCTTGCAGCGGTCAAAATCTGTGCGAAGTCGAATTTTTTATCAGCCTATACACGTCCCACTACAGGGCCCGGGCCTATTCTACAGTCGAGAAATCAATTGAGTCGAGCGTTGAGAGTGGAAGGCGGTTAAATACATTCAAATTCTTAAATTCTGTGACCGTTTTCGGTTTGTTGTTCATCCATTTTCTGTGTATATCTTAAGCTTGCTGGTACATGATCACCATTTAAGAATATTGCTATAACTTACGTTTTTAATTTCGTTTTCAAACTGTTATTCAACATTATCATCATTTCAGCTACAGAATTCCACTGCTGACCATAAGCCTCCCCAAGGATCGCCACATTGACTTCCTGCAACCTTAAACTATTATTACGATTAATTAATTGGTTATAGTACGATTAAATTAGGGTGTGTTATATGATGAGGTCCAAAACAATGGAAGAAAAATACAACAACCTAGAAGAAAAGCTGGAAAACCAGGACAAAAGATTATACTTCCTAGAAAAGCAATCCAGACAGAGAAACATCGTTATATTCGGCTTAGCGCAGCCGGAAACATCTTATGAAAACTAAGAAGAAAACATCATAAATTTCATAAAACGCTACCTTTCTACAGAGCTAGAGAGCAGAGGCATACAAGAAATTAGGAGAACAGGGAAGAAAGGAGAAAAGCCTCGATCGATTATTGTAACATTCACTACATTGGGCATGACAATAAGAATTTATAAACTGAGAAAGATATTAAAAAATACTGAGCATTATATAAATGAAGACCTTCCACAACATATCTTAGAAAAAAAGAAGGAATTACTTGAACAAATGAAAATAGAAAGAGAGAAAGGAAACTATGCCACCATCAGGTATGATAAATTAATAATACGGCGCAATAACGCAGATACATCAGGCAACAAGAAAAGAAACCTACCAACATCACCGGGTGACAACGATCCTGTAGGAACAATTCAAGAAACACAAGTAAACAAAAAAAAACAAAACTCAGACAAAAAAAGGACTACAGAGATCGTCAAGTATATCAGAAGGAGTTCTTAAACCAGGAATACTTAGTTTTTTAACCAACAAAAACCCTGGAAACCCACTTAGCGAGCAACTATATAAAAACTTTAAACAATAGCAACTACCGCCCCCCTTTCACATGGATAACACGATAAGTACACAAATAAAGAACAAAAAACACCTTTCAAGCCGGCCGGTCACCGTGGCAGATCATGACCAAAACCCTCCAGAGAAAATAAAAACAAACAAAACAAAAAACAAACATCAGAATACCCTATACATAATAACATATAATGTTAAAACTTTGTCGACATACTCACGATTATTGGAATTAACAGAGTGTTTGAAAAATATAAACTTTGATATTATTGGTCTCTCAGAAATTAGAATACTTGGAAATAAGATTGATGAGTTTATTTTCTACTACATTGGAGAAACGCCTGGATTGTTCGGAGTGGGATTTATTGTCAAAAAATATCTAAAACGATACATCATAAGCTTCACAGGACTATCAGAAAGAGTAGCGCTGTTAAGGATGAATATCAATAGCTTAGAATTAAGCATTATTCACGTTTACGCTCCAACAGAGGCGTCGAGCGACGAGGAGTTGGAAATTTTCTACAGTACTGTTGACAGAGCTATACAACTCTCAGATAACAATATCATAGTCATGGGGGACTTCAACGCCAAAATAAGACAAACTAATTCTAATGAAGCCGCTACTGGTAACCACGGCTATGAAGATAGAAACTGTTGAGGAGATAGACTCATTGATTTTGCGCACGAGAATAATCTCGCTATCATGAACACCTTATTCAAAAAAAATAGCAAGCAAAGATGGACTTGGAGATCTCCTAATGGCAAAATAAAGGACGAAATAGACTACATCTTGACAAATTTACATAGAAACATAGGCAATATACAGATTTTAAACATCACTTACCCCTCGGATCACACACCTGTGAGAGCGACATTAAACATTCTTCCCAAAGCAAAAAGTCGGTGTATGTTCGGCCAATGCTCCAGATCCCAATGAAAAAACGAAGAATAAATACAAGCCTATAAACAAACGCTGAATAGTTGCATAACAAACCTACTTACGAAGTGGAGAGACGAGGACACCGTTCAAAATCACTACGATAATATTATAAACGCAATAGACACCAGCCTAAAAAAAGCTTGCGAGGTTTCATCCAGTACAAATCCAGGGAATAACCAAGCACTATCAGCACGCACAAAGGCGTTAATCAACAGAAGACAAGTATTACAAAAGACAAAACCAAAATCAAGAGCCATGAAAAATGAATTAAAAACACTTTACAAACTCATTAGTAAATGTATCTACTTAGACTACAAGGCTCACCGCACAAGAATCTTCGAAAAACACCTTAATACTACTAATAGTGTCAAGAAAGCCTACAAAGAACTGAGAACACATAAACTATGGATTGAAGAGTTGAAAGACAAAATAAAAAATACCCAAAATAGAACAGAAATACTGAAAATAGCAACAAAATTCTATAATAAACTATACAGCGCACCGAATCAATATGCATTAAATTAAAACACTAAAAACGGAGAAAAGCCCAGGCCCCGATGGAATCGCCAATGAAGCCATAAAAACTGGATGTGAGTATCTAGCTAAACCACTAACTCTATTGTTTAATCAGATACTGAACAGCTCATATACACCTCGTCAATGGTCAGAGTCAAATATTATATTGCTTTACAAAAAAGGAGACCCTATCTTCATAGCGGTGCTACAGGCCATCATTGGCAAACTAAATTGGGGAAAAGTTGGCATAAATATAAATGGACGTTACTTGAGTCATTTGAGATTTGCTGACGACATAGTCCTGCTCTCAGAAAATACAAATCAACTGCAAGAAATGTTAAACGCTCTATACGAAGAAAGTCGTAAAGTGGGCTTGGAAATCAACTTAACAAAAACTAATGTCATGACGAACCATACTGAAAGACCAATATATTTGGAAAATTCACCCCTAACATATGTAAACGTTTATAGTTACCTGGGAAAGCAAATTTCATTTAACCATGAAAATAATGAACTCGAAGTAGAGAGAAGAGTCAACATTACATGGAAAAAGTTTTGGAGCTTCAAAGAAATACTCAAAAGTAAAATGACCATACGAATGAAAACGAAAGTCATGAACACCTGCCTACTCCCCTCATTAACATACGCCTGCCAAACTTGGAAATTTACTAGAAAAGTAATAAATAAAATAAATTGTATCCAGCCAAAGGAATATGGAGAGGAGCATTCTGAAAATAAGGAAAATCCATAAGATCCGCCACACTCATATAAGACAGAAAATTCAAGTCATTGACGCTCTCAATCACTCACAAAAGCTCAAATGGCGATGGGCTGGACACGTAGCGAGGTTAAGCGATTATCTGTGGACAAGAGAGATAACACAATGGACGGGCCCACTAGGACAGAGAAGGAGAGGAAGACCAAATGCATGCTGGGCAGACGATATAATAAAAGTAGCAGGTACTCAATGGTTACGAGCGGCAGAGAGTAGAGAATACTGATCTTCTCTGGAGGAGGCCTTTACCTTTCATAAAGAGGGTTCTTGCTAAAAATTATTGAATATTATTATTATGTCAATTACAACATTATTTCTAATATATCTATAATAAATTATTCTTGTTAATATTTTTATAATTAAATTTCAAGAAAATGTAATGTATTATAATATAATATATATTACCATTACAATCTAATTATTGCTAATCATATCACATTAATTTTAAATCTCATTTTAATTTATTTTGCATGCACACTGTTATTTAAATTGTACTATGGAAAGCAAGAAATAAAAGGCTTTTTATTTTATTTTATTTTTTATTTATTTTATTTATATGATGAGGTAAAATACAAAGCTCCAATAACTTTTATTTATGTATTTTTTCAATTAACATTACTTTGAAAGAAATTTAAAATAAACTTGCTTTATAAATACTATATAATTTATATATCTATACATATAAATAAAATTGAAGTGTCTGTTTGTAAATTGAAAATAAAAAAAAGTCCAACTACATATCGTTATACACACGATAACTATAACGAAAATGATTTTAAAAAAGATTTGTCTATCTGTCTGTCTGTCTGTTTGTTCGATGTTTCAGAGATTAGCCGGAACAAACAGACAGACAGACAGACAAAAAAAATTAAATATCATTTTCGGCACAAGTATCGTGTATATAACGATGTATAGTTGGACATTTTTTTTTATTTTCACTTTTAAAACAGACACTTCAATTTTATTTATATGTATAGATAATACTCGAAAGGAAATATTTATGGGAGTATTGAAGAAGAAATTGGCAAGAGGTAAAGAAACACGAGCAAACTACCAATCACAGATCACTCCCATTATCTGTGCTACGAATAAAGACAATCGAACATAGCCGCGTTGAAATACGTGGATAGATGGATCAAATGATATAACAACGATTTTAATATTGTACAGCACATAGATGTATTTAATTTCAAAATTTATTCGAACGGTATCATACCTTTTGTCAATATAAAATAGCAAAAATGCATGTTAACTTGTTTTTCTGCCACATTTACATCGATTTAAATTAATTTCTTGTTTAATATTGTTGCAAGTTTATGTTTTGTAAGGATAATCAGAAAGATGTGTATAAATTTGATTTGAATTTAGTACATCAACATTAGGATATAGAATATGATCTATTTTTTTTTTTATTAATATATCACTATGAGTACAGTATTGTAAAATGGAGACGACGACGTAGAACCCGGCTTACTCAATAAGATAATTATATCGTAGATACAAGTAGATACATTTGAATTTTCAAACCACACCCCGACACGATTCATGATTTGTCGACCAAACAATTTACACTACAATAACTTGTATCTTATTACTCATTAGTAGTAATTATTGAGCCTAATTGGTCTATTGAAATCGGATATATTATGCTGCTTGTTCCCGAAACGCGACACACTTGAGAGCCCACTATTGCTGGCTTTACACAGTGTTAAGAGCTATCCAGGTAATTACAAATAGCCTATATTAGCTCTTAGATGATTAAGAGTTCAATTGAGAGTGGTTAGGCCATATACTGATGGTAGGTCTCTCATATGTGAGAGGCTGCCTGGGTGGGTACCACCGCAATGTCTATTTCTCCTGTCAAACAGCAGTTTAAATGCACTGTTGTGTTTCGGATTGAAGAACATTGTAGCCAGAGTGACTACTTTGCATATTGAGATTTAACATCTTATGTCTCAGGCGAGCGCAGTGGAATGCCAAGCATTGCTTTGTAATTCAAGTTGTTTGGTTTTGCTACTGTTCCGTTCATGAACGGTCGCATCGCTTACCATCACGCGAGCGGCATGCTCGTCTCGCCATTCACAGCAATAAATATATACAGGGTATCTTAACACTGCTACCGAAAACGAAGCCGGGTGGTAGTTTATGCGACTTCAGACGCAATGCAGCAGAAAAAGTTGCAAAAAAAAGAGAAATATTTTATTTATTGTTCGATACTATTGTTAATATAAAACAGTAATTTTGCAAAGTTAAAAATGTTTTGAAAAGGTGTAAACAAGGTAATAACAGATTTACAACGAGTTACTAATTTTTTTTACCCCCTCTTATTAACAAATTTTATTGTTTTTTAATAATAAACAATGTTCCGTATGTTGCAAAACGCTGCAAATTTGATACATGTTACAAAATGGTAAGAACAACATAGTTTCAAATTTGCAGCGTGTTAGTAATTTTTTTGGATATGTTATTAACAAATTTTATTGTTTTATGATAATAAACAATGTTCCGTATGTTGCAGAACGCTGCAAATTTAATACATGTTACAAAATGGTGAGACCAACATACATACAAATTTGCAGCGTGTTGGTAATTTTTTTGGCAATGTCATTAACAAAAAACACTTTTCGCCCCTTTTCAACCCTTTCCGTACACCCCAGAACGCTGCAAAATCACACGGTAAGTTATTTTACCTTCCTTAACAAACCCTCAAAATTTGAACGAGTTACGAATTACTTAGGGGTTTGAGGCTTTATTGACTGGCCTAGTAAGACAGCGGTACCTTGGTCGAATCGGCCCGTTAATACCGCGGTTGTAGTGGCAGCGTTGCTCTACCATTTTTATTTCTAAATTCAATTATTTTTAAATCATTGTACACCTGTTTATATTGTAATTAAGATAATAATACTGAATTGCGCATGGTGGAAACTGGAAAATATTAAAATACCTAATAAGCCATTACTTTGCTTTTTTTAAATATCCTAGTCAAACTTCTTAATGCCCTATTAATATCTACCATGAGCAATGGGCACAATATGCTCGTGCATAGTAAATAAGTATTTTGTTATGTGAGGTTAAATTTATGAAATATTATGAAACAAAAAAATATTATTATACTAATTATTCACTATATTCATAATGTTGAACCTCTTGTCAAAAGAATACTCTAATGAAGACAACCCCTAAGTGTATAACGCATTTTCTATGCAAGTGAAAGTTTAAATAAAATGTCGCATGAATGTAGCGGCTGAGTAACGTAAAGCGCCAGCGAATCCCACGTATGTTGCTTGGCATAGCGACAATTACACCTTCTGTTACCTCTTGGGACGAAAATAAGGTTAGCGGAATGTAAATGGTCCTAGAGACACGTCTATCTAATCCTTAGTACTTAAACATGTAAAGTTATACATATAAAAAATGATGATGTTTTGCATGAACCAAAGTGCTGGAATGCCAAAGATTGAAATGTTTGACGCTTACTTCGGGAGGTCTAGCTACTAAAGTAATCATGATAAGCTGCGTATTTAAAAAAAATATCTCAGGCAACCCCAAGTAAGCAAATCATGTTTTTTTATTGCATAGGATCCACATAGGACTCACATACGATCAAACGTATCACTTAATGAGTGATGGTATGTGATCACTACCCGTCGGGTACATCCACAACGTTTGGATAATAGATATGTTGTTGGCCCATCAAATCAAATCAGGACAGTAGCGGGAAGGAAAAGGTATGGGAAGAGAGGTGGGGTATTGACCGAAAGAGACACGACAGAAAACTGTCAAGATCGATGTCCTATACGACAGTGGTACAGCCTACCCATTCACGCTGAGTTATAACTGACAACAGCTTTTATGTTAGGTTTTTTACTAATTTTCGTAAAAGTAGGTTTTCATCATCATCATCATCAGTCCATCCGTGTCCACTGCTGGACATAGGCCTCGCCTAAGGCACACCACTAGAATCGATCTTCAGCCCATCGTCTCCAACCGCTACCAACCGTCTTTCAAATATCATCACTCCACCTGATGGCAGGGCGTCTTACACTATACTTGCCGAGGCGTGGTCCCCACTAGAGAACACGTCTACCTCAACGGTTGTCGGTTCTCCGACAAATGTGACCAGGCTACTGCTGCACACACACTTTATGAAACCAATTTAGACAATATTACCTACATATAGGATTTCTCGTCTTGGTTCTATAAAGATACCACTGTCTTAGGGTGAGTTGCAGGAAATATCTTACTAAAGGTGAGAGGTAAAGATAACTTTAGCAGTGTCTTTGACAATAACCCACTGAATTTGACAATCTTTCCGTTGCACCACTCTAGGAATTGATAAAGGTAAACGGGTGACCAGGGAAAAGACGTTTCAACACCCCAAAACCCTACAGGGGTAATTTTTTATCAGTGGCAACACTTCAATACAAATTTCAATTTTCTTTGAAATTGTGAATCTGTGTCACTGTTTAAATCAAAATTTGTGCTTTACAGTTCACAAAACTATTTCAAATAAAGGAATTTGCGATCGACAATATTTAGATAATGGGAGGTGGTAATGCAAATATGATGCCGGTTTTCGCGAATTTTGTACAAAATAATATCAAATGAGTGTAAAAAATCAGATTAAATTTAATTGGAACCATTTAAATGGTTCTATAAAGTAAAATACGCGCTCAAATTTATTCTTCAAAGCCAACTCTGGTTCACTTCTTAATCCGTGAACTCGGATGGGCAGCGTTCGGGATACGGGATCACGTCTTCTCGTCAAATATTTCTCTCTGCCTAAAGACGAAAGTCTTACATGTTGTCGTGTTAGTAAGTGATGACTTATAGCACTGAAACGTGGGCTATCACTATGGGCGTTATAAGTCGGCTTAAGGTCACGCAACGCGCTAGGGAGGGAGCTATAATCAGCATTTCGCGTCAAAAATGAGGAAATCCGTAGGAGAACAAAGCTACCAACATAGCCCATAGGATTAGCAAGTCGAAATAGCAGTGGGCCGGCCTACTGCTACTTTTCATGCTATGTGGCAGGCCACATAGCTGTCAATATCAAGTAATGGCAGGTTATCAATGTTTTGATAGTAGACATTTTACAGACATGCCTGTACCTTTAGCCCTTAACCGCCCGAAACTGATGAGCTAAAGGTAATGTTATTTGTCAAGAGTTAGATTTCTGCAACCCGAAAATGGCTGAACTGTAACTTCGATGGTTGAATTGATGTTTGCTACAGGCAAAGTTACTTTATGCAACTCAGCATTAGTGACGCGAAGTTACTTGTAACACTAACAGAAACGTAGATACAACTTTTACACTCATTTGATATTATTTTGTACAAAATTGGCGACAACCGGCATCATAATATTTGCATTATCACCTCCCATTATCTAAATATGTCGATCGCAAATTTCATTATTTGAAACAGTATTGTGAACTGTATAGCACAAATTTTGATTTAAAAAGTGATACAGATTCACAATTTCAAAGAAAATTGAAAGGAGAAGGGGCAAACATGTATGGACTCCACCCTATCGACCAATAACGACAAGCGATATGTCAATGGAAAGGTCTTTTCAGATGCTACAACTTTTTCTATGGCAACAAAACCGAAATCGCTGTATTTTAGAAAATATAGCTACTTAAAGACTGCAGGAAAATCACGCGAAAGGGCCTCACCATAGTGAGCAATAACAACAAGCGATGCGTCATTAGAAAGGTCTTCTGAAATACTATAACTTCTTTTCTGGCGGCCAGTATCAAATCTCTGCGTGGAAAAAAATATTTCTGCGTAAAGGTAACGCAAGGATGAAAATATGTATATGGACTCATAGCCTGTTGACCAATAACGACGAGCGATATATCATTCGAAAGCTCTCTTTATTTTCAATAACTTCTTCTTTGCCAAGAAATCCCGATTCTCTGTATGAAAAGAAGTATATCGACATAAAGATATCGCGAGGCTCATATGTATGGACTCAAGCCTATCGACCAATATTGGTCGATAGGCTGGGATGCCCCTTCTCCTTTGTATTGAAGTGTTGTCACTGATTAAAAATTACCCCTGTAGCGTTTTGGGGTGTTGAAACGTCTTTTTACTGGTCACCCGTTTAACTTTACCTTTATCAATTCCTACAGTGGTGCAACAGACGGATTGTCAAATTCAGTGGGTTATGATCAAAGACACTGCCAAAGTTAACTTTACCTCTACCTTTGGCAGGACATTTCCTGCAACTCACCCTAAATGTTAAAAAAATAACTAATAAAATGATCAAAGAAGCGTGTAAATCGGCCGGCGATGCATTACTAACTGTTTATAACAGATGTATTGCTGAAGGGGTATTTCCGCGGGTATGGCGTACCGGTTTCATTCGTATAATACCCAAGGGTGGCGATAAATCTCCACATGATCCTAAGTCGTATAGACCTATTACACTCTTACCGTCTCTAGGTAAACTTTTAGAACGTCTTATCGTCCCTCAATTGCTACCGGGTGGACCAAAGTTTCACGAAAAGCAGTTCGGATTTACAACGGGTAAGTCGACTATCGATGCGGCAATATCGGTTAGAAGAGCTGTAAGTACATCGGCGCGCAAATATGTACTCGGAATTTTCCTGGACATATCCGGTGCTTTCGACAACGCTTGGTGGCCGATGCTGCTTCTTAAGTTGAAATTACGAGGGTTCTTTAAAAATATATATTCACTTATTTACTCGTATTTCTCACACGGAACAACAAAACTTAAACTTGGACACTATGCTGTGTCGAAACCACTTACGATGGGCTGTCCACAAGGTTCGGTTTTAGGTCCTTATTTGTGGAATTTAGGGTTCGACGATTTTCTTGCAATTCCCTTGCCGTCAGGGTGTTCTTTGACCGGATATGCGGACGACGGCCTCTTGCTTATAGAGGCAAATAGTAGGTCGGGATTAGAAATTATTTCGGACGCGTGTTTAAAACTAATAATATGTGATTGGGGCCATCGAAATCGCTTAACCTTTGCACCACAAAAAACGTTCCAATTACTTCTGAAAGGAACTTTAAAATCACAGCCGCGAATTAAATTTAATAATATTAATGTTAAAAAAAAGGAATCGGTTTGTTATCTTGGTTTAATTTTAGAAAGGAATTTTTCCTTTCTTGAACATATTAAGAACGTCGGGGAAAAGTCGAAAAGGAACTTTTTTGCTTTGACAAGAATATCAAAATCAACGTGGGGGCTATCTTTCAATACACTAAAAATCATCTATGGAGCAACTTACTTAGGATGTATCTGTTATGGATCTCCCGTATGGGCTGATAGGGCTACTATCGGTGCTGTGCGAAGAAAACTACTCCAGAGCCAACGTTTGGCGTTGATATTCTTGTGCAAGGCATATAGAACTGTTAGTACCGAAGCTTTGCCTGTCCTAGCGGGTGTACTTCCAGTCGACCTGGAGGTGCAATGTCGCGCCGCGATGTATTACTCTAATAGAGAGAATATGGATAAAAGTTTTTTCACCGCACGTAAACTTTTAAAATTTGACAGATTATTTAAACCGGTTTCAGTGGTATATAGCGAACTATTAGATGAATGGCAAAATAGATGGGAGGTATCTTTGAAGGGCCGGCATCTATACCAATTTTTTCCTTGCGTACGTGATCGTTTAACAAAGACATGGCTAGATGTCGATTATTGCGTATCACAATTTCTCACGGGCCATGGTAACTTTAAGTCTAAACTATACTCTTTTAAGCTTGTTGCGTCGCCTGCGTGTCCATGTTCAACACCTAATTGCGAGTATGAGCAGTCCGCGCATCATATACTTTGGGAGTGTAGTCTTTGGCATAATGAGCGTAAAACCATGCTAGATAGTATGCAAATATCATCTGGAGTTGTATACTACATGGACCTTGTAGAGACTAGAAAGAACTTCCGTGCTTTCCGGCGTTTTTGCCATACCTATTACTGGAATCAAGCATAACAGTTCACATAATAGGTCCCATTTAAATGTAATAATAATTTGATCCATGGTGCTTCACAGCTGGCTTCTCCGGCTGTGAAAGTCTTTTTGCGAGGTTATTTACCTCTTCAGTTCAATGTTTTGTCACCCGCTTTGCACGGAGGGAAGTGGACAATAATTTATTTCCAACTCCTCCTATTAATTTAACTTTCTGATTAATTTCGTTGCGGGTTAAAGACAAGTTAGACATTCCCGGAGACTCGCCGAGCTTCAATGCTCGGTGTCATTACTTTGCGTGCCACTGTTGATCCTGGCTCACAGGAGTTACAGTGGTGGGTGTGAGGGCGGGACAGTCTCACCCTAAATGTTGTGTTTCGGATAGAAGGACATTGTAACCAGACTAACTACTGGACATATTGAGACTTTACATCTTGTGTCTCAGGATAGCGAGCGCAATGGAATGCCAAGCGTTGCTTTGTAATTCAATGTATTGTTTGGTTTTGCTACTGTTCATGAGGGGTCTTATCGCGAACGATTAGGTGAACTGCATGCCCTTCTTGCCATGCATAGCAATAAAAAAAAAACAAAGTGTGCAAGCAATTGTATTGTAGAGAAATATATCACTCCCGAGGTTTTTATCTTTCTCAAATAACCAAGCATTTGGGAAGATTTATTCCCAGTTTACTGAATATTTGAAGAAAATCTTATCAGTTCAATTTATACATTATTATTTATTTGTTTTATTTCCTGTAAGTTCATTTAATTTTCTTTTCTACCACGCGCGTGTAATAAGCTTATTAACTCCCTGCCTCGATGTTTTCTGAGCGTTATGATGACCTATCCTTCTTCAAACATGGCCTAAAGAGAGTACTCGCCTTAAGGTAGGTAGCGACTTTGTAGTGCTGGTCCCCTGGCACAGTAGAGTTCCATGAACAGCGCTAGCCGCTTACCATCAGGCGGGGCGCTAGGTCGTCTATCTATAAAGGCAAAAAAAGTTATTGATTCCCATCGCTAGGCAAAGGCTCTCTCCCTTTTATTCCAGATTTTGACATCATTCTATCGGTGTTCAAAACATCAACATGTGCTAATTGTAAATAATTTATCGCTCAAAGTTACCACCGGCGTAAACTGTACCAGTGACTTTTGGATCGCAGGAATTTTCTAGGGCAGTTAATACAGACTAAATATTCAATACGAGTAAAATATAGTTTCTCCAATTTTTGCGTTCTACATCTAAATTACCTTACATATTTTTGATCATGAAATTTTAAGTTACGCTATAATGTTAATTCAATACTATGGTTTTTTTATTCACTTGATGAGTCAAACGAGCAATCAGCTCACATGATGGTATGATCACTGCCGCCCATGAAAATCACAACGCTAGGATAATAATTATGTTGGCGGCCATCAAATCGAAAAAGGAGCGGGGAGGAAAAAGAATGGGTTAAGGGTATTGGGCATCTGGCAATCTAACTCACTGAACTAACAGCGGTACAGCCCTGGACGAGCCTGCCCATTCACTATGAGTCATGTCTGTGAACAGCGTGGCTCCACCATTTACATAACTATAACATGTATGTAGATATGTTATAATTTTTGAATGTACCTACCTGTTTAATTATTAATTTTCTAAAAATAAGCGTATATTTTTTGATAATTAACAAATCAATAATTCAACTAACAAACAATAAATAGCATAGTCCTGAGTCCTGACCCCAAAATAAACAAGTCAAGACAAGTCTTCGTTTTAAATTTTATAATAACACTAGCGGCCCGGCCCAGCTTCGCCCAGGTACTAATAGATTTCTGTATGATAATATGTACGGATTATACATATAAACCTTCCTCTTGAATCACTCTATCTATTAAAAAAAGTTTGTTCTTATTCATGAACGTAATCAATATTTTATTGCAATTTTTTTCGAAACGAGCCGCTACAGCAGCTCCTCAAGCGGATATTATTAGAACAATTTCTCTCCTTACTAAGTCAGCTCACATACGTCCATGGCTCACATACATCCGTGACACTTATTAAACACATATATAAAACACTGGACCGATAGATGGCGTTACTTAAAACTCAGAAATATCTTGACACTTTATCAGTTAATAAAATAAATACCATCTAATTTACCAAAAAATAATTATTTCAAAATAAGTATACTCAGAAAATATAATTAATTATGGCAACGTTCAGACAATTCTGTCACTCCGCGATTTGTGAGAAAACTTCACAATAGATGGCAATACTGATACAACAGCTTCCGATAGCTTCACACTTTGTTTATTGGGTTGTGTTTTACATGAATGCAATCTCTATACACAATACAATGAAATATCTCTACACTAATCCGGCTTATTCAATTTATATAAGTATAATAGCCCTTTTATGCATTATTTTACTAAAATTTCTTTTTGATTTTAAAATAGTCTATGTCAGCCGTAATTCCCCAGCTCCGTCAATGTTCCCCAGTGTATACAGACCTGTGCCTGTGATACAGACATATTGACACAAATGTAATCAAAGTACAAATCATAATAAAAATTCTCGATAGTAAGGTATACTTAATGCTTACAGGAATGTTTGAATTTAATAAGTGAACACAAGGATGGCACAAGGAAATATATTTTTTAGGTCTTTTGAGGGCCCGCGAGATTTAGAAAGGGCTCTACTATGAAAAGATTTTATTTTATTTACTCCGCTCTAAAGAATATTTTAATTAGACATTTAGATAGAAAAAGAAGGTGCATCGTCTCTAATAATTTAGTTATTCATAAATTGATTTAAAATTATGTAACTTAAGTAAATAAACATATTGCCAGAATAGGCGCGGTACTCTACAAGGACTATATATATGGAAATAATAATATATTCACCATGCCACACAGTTCTAACGATATCAAAGTTTCACCTAACAGAATCACTTCAAACTTAAGGAGTACATAGCTGCAGAACCTATTTAGCATATTCCATTTACATTTCCCTGGACTATTCTGATTACATTAATTGGCGTAGAGCGCTGAACGCGGCGCAACCACACTAAATACCATCATTTACTTTCACAAGAATACACATTAAAGACACATGACACTTGTGCCAATTTGCGACTAAAGACGATTATACGTGAAACGGTGAATGGAAGCCATTCCACACAACATTTTTCCCTGGACAAAAGACAAATTAAGTTGAATAATGCCCGAATACTGGAACGCCATTCAAATAATAAGTGGCTCTTAACAGCGCACGGCCCACTTAGCCAGTAGATTGAAGCGGGATTTACGTAGTTAAGTGCAACCTAATGTTTAAGTTGCATTCCAATATTCGGGCGTATCTGTGTTGAATCCGTAAGTCGACTATTTGTACACATTTTCTGCTGAGGGGATGACCGTCGACACGGTGACCCACAGTGACACGTTTGTGATTTATTCCGGATAAATCGATTTGTCCTCATGCAGTCGCTTTATCTGATAAGCTCAATGCAATCACATCAGTGCAATATGAAAATAATGTTCCACTTGAATAAATAAAAACATAATTTAGTAGGATATTCTTCAGTTTGCACCGCTCTTTTGTTAAATGTGGATGGACAATTTTTTTATTTTTTTTCCATTGATGATTATTAACTGAAGGTGTTTAAAAATCTTCTATGTCCCAACCCTAACAAATAGCTGTGGAAGGCAAAAAGGTAATAATTATTATTGGTAAGTGGAGGAGACTTAATTGTAACTATTAATTATTAAAGTGCGATGCTGAGAGTTCTTTTCTAAAAAGTGGTGGAGCCACGCAATTGTCAGTCATGACTCAGCTTGAATGGGCAGGATTGTCCAGATTGGTAGCGATGTCTCACGGGAGATTCACGTGAAGCAACAGTTGCAATGTTTCGTTTCGTTCGGTGAATCAGATTGAGGGGTGCCCAAAAGCCCTTTCCTCTTGCCACCCTATTTCCTTAACGCTCCCTTCTTGATCTGATGGGCCGGCAACACATCCAAGCATTGTGGATATTCATGGGCGGCAGTCATAACATACCATCAGGTGACCTGCTTGCTCGTTTGCCGAAGATATGCTGTATAAAAAAAAAAAACAATATAAACCGGCTAGTATATAGTCAATCACCACGCACTAAAATGGTGAAGAAAAACATCGTGAGGAAACCTGCATACCATAGCGATTTATAAGAATTTCTATGGTACGTAAGTCCGCCAACCCGCACTAGGCCAGCATCGTGGACTATATGACCTAACCACTCTCAATCGTACTCTCGATTGTAGAGTAGGCCCGTGCCCTGCAGTGGGACGTATATGGGCTGATACAGACAGATAAACCGGCTACGAATCGGTAGAATTGGTCCATACACACGTTCAAGTTCTAACAATATCGGTCTACCATTTTTAATGTTTTATGAACTTAATAACGTTTGAATTATTTTTAACTTAGAAGTTAGTAATAATTAATTGATTATTAACGATCGCGACGACATATGGAAGAGTCAAAATCCACGTGGTCGGTTCTATCAGGCCCTCCATGGGCCTGATGTCGAACAGCTTACTTCTATGTTTCGGCGACGATTTAATATCCTCTTTAGGGAAATTGAGCGTTTTGTCTTTATGAGCGAAGCTATTAACACGAACAATTACTATTATAAAAGACGGTACGGTCAACATCTGTCGGGCATGCCACCGGTCCGGTGAGTCAATCAGGTATGTTATCTCCGGTAATGCGTATCTTGCTAACGGCGAATAGACACAACCTATACAATTAATAGCCACGATCATATATTGTGAGTTCTGAAGTGCTATAATAACAGACAAACCGAAGACAGGGTGAAATGGCGCAATATAGAGGAGGCCTATGTCCAGCAGTGGACAACAATATAGACTGATAATGATGATAATGTTGGTGATATTACTAGTATGTTCCCGAACCAATTCTTGAAAATAGTCATGCAACGCTGTACTGTAAGCAGTCTATTATCAAAGACATCAGGATTATATCATGATAATATATTTGCGGGCTGAGTAATACAATTGATGTTAAAACATTTCGCATGACGATAGCTTCATCAAACTTGAAATAAAGAAATTGGTAGGTATTAGTATCTATATAATCATATTTGAAGTCCAATTGTAAAAGATTTATCAATTAAAAGCTATGTATTTATTACACACAATTAGTTTTTTTAGCTTCTATCGAGAATCGTGTAACAAATACCATGAAAACCATAAAAATATTTTTTCAAACGCATTATATAAGCTACTTTTCATGTAAATCCTATTTAAATGTACCTATCACAATACCGGGTATCTCAAGACTGCTACCGAAAATGAAGCCGGGTGGTAGTTTTAGTGACTACAAATACAATGCAACTAAATTTTCGCAAAGGAACGCGACAATTATTTTTTATGATTTAAATATCGTCATTTTTAGGTGGTAAATCCATAGTTTTTGCTAAAATAATCATTTAAACACTTTTATACCTTAGATTATTTATAAATAAAAGGGTATACACTATTATTTTAGGAAAAAATATATTTACCACCCAAATATGGTCATAGGAATAAAATAACAAAAAAAAAATTACGCTTTTTTTTGCAACTTTTTCTGTTGCATTGTGTCTGAAGTCGCTTAAACTACCACCCGGCTTCGTTTTCGGTAGCAGTCTTGACATACTCTGTATAATTCATTTATTTACTATTGGCGTGTTGCAAATTATGGAACTACAAATAACATAATATTCAAAATATCGATGTATGAAACTACAAATAACATGTTTAAAATGTAATATATATTTGACGCATTTTTTGAGATATGGGTGAATATACAAAAATTGGGTAACTCGCTGTCATCAGCCAATATATACAAAGTCTTATTATATTTTATTGAAATAACAACTTATTTTAAAACAATGAAAAGTCTTTTATATGGTCACCCAATTTCACTTATTCATTTTAAATACAAGTTAATAAAAAAACAAAATTAATACTTAAAATGTCAGTCCTTTGGCATGTCACAATCCCGAAAAACCAACAATCAAGTGACTATCTATTAAACATTATCATTGATTTAAGAAAACTTACTAATTTACTACAATCTGTGATGAACATAGTATTATATACTACAACTTTCATAATGCAATGTTCTCCAATTTATTTAAAAAAAAAATAAGAAACTTTGTGTTTGTTTTCATCCGTCAGTCCGTTGTGTGTTCTTTAAATTTGAAATTCTCGCCATATATCACCGAGTCAAGGTCAAATCCCTGTTTATGTATTAATGTTGGTAATGAAGTTAGTTGCGGACAGCACAATTTGACGGCCACCATAACTGTACGAGTTTTTGGGTTGTGTTTGTCTTCTATACACATGCAAAGCCAGTCAACATTTCAGTCCCGTGGTGGGTCGTTATTTTCTTGTTAATCTGAGGTTTATTATCATTTATACATAATTAACTATGATTTGTTAAAATGTAGTTTGTTGATATTCGAAATTATCAAAAAAACATTAGTTCTGATTATAACCTCAAATTATGTCTTTTTCGTCAATCCGCTGGCGTCAGTCCTTTGTCAGGTATCGCGCTAGAGGATTGAATTGTCTCCATAGTACTGCTTTTTGTTGTTGTTTTAGAGCACTTTTATCTTAATTGCTACCGTGTATAAGCATTTCTATTTTATATTTCAGTTTAGAATATCATACGGCACACTAAAAGCAATTTGACCAGGGAAGAAGATTAGAAAAAAAAGAGAAGCCGAAAAGGCTCGCTTGGCCAGAATTAAAAGTGCCCCATTAAATTAGCGGAATACAAAGAAAAACAAAAACTTCAGTACTTAAGGAAATAACTAAAATTTTTAATAAAAACCTACTTCAAAACAAAAAACCACTAAAAACCAAAAAAATAATAAAATATTAAGTTACGCATATATTTTGATTTGTTGGCTAGTCAAGTCATTAAGCAAATTAATCAACATGCACAAGTACAATGAAATAAATATTATTTTTTGCTTTGCAGTGGTACTTATTATTTTAATATTTTTTGTGGTTTTTGTTTTGAAGTCGGTTTTTATTTTTTCATAAAATATTTTAATTATTTGTATATTTTTAGTGTTGATAGGCATTTCAATGAAGAAGAGTTGGTCCCACAAGGAATATGTTCTTTCCGATGACAATGAAATCGCTAAAATCAGTTAAAGCTGCCGAAGATATTGGTATTTACGTTTATTTTAATTTTATAATTATTTTTAATTGTTACTAAGTGATTTGAATACTTAAAAGACATGTGCCATTATTAAAACTAAGAGATTTGTACTAATTCTTATTAAATTTCATTATAATTCTTAGAAAATTGTGTACTTTAACAGTACTATGTTAGCCTCGTCAGTCCCCTGGCAGTCAAATTCAGAAAATTTTAAATATCTCATAATTTACTTAAAAAAGTGACTGGCCCGATTTGGAACAATATAATCATTAGATTTGTCATCATATGCACCCGAATTTGTTATAATTTGATTTAATTATTATAGTAAACAAAATATCCTCAAAAGTTACCCAACTTTAGTATAATCACCCATATGCTAGCTTTATATAAACAATAAGCATTTATTTGTCCATTATAATAAAATGTGAAGAAAGAAAAATTATTCCTAATAATATAAAAACAGAATGGCAACAATGCATTCGGACGCCAAAAAATCGTAGATATATAATGTGAAAATTACATATAATTAAATAAATCATAATATGAAATGCGTTAATATCATCACATGCATTAGTTATAAATGCATTAGCTTGAAACATTCGTGTACCAAAACTGCTATGACTATTAGTTACTTGGGAAAAATAAATATCCTTTTAATATTCAGTTTAAATACATTTACTTTCAAATCTATTTCAAAAAGGTATCGTGAAGATAAAATATCAAGTTCATAAAGGCAACGGAAATCGCGGTAAATTCAATATTTCCGCGCCTATTGAATAAATAACATCTTCCAAATGACACTCGTGGAATGTGTAAATATTGCATATTTTCCGTGTTCCACTAGTTCTATTTGAACTTAGTTTATATTTAATATCATTGGGAATATGCGTCACTGGATGCAGGCCGCTTCCAACAGATTGATGTAGGGATCTTTGAAGGAGGCCTACGTTCAGCAGTGGACTTCCTGTGGCTAAAGAGAGAAAGAGAGGCATAGCATATTAATCCAGTTCATAAATTCTTTATCTTTTATAAGGAACTACTGGACAGTGGTACTCATAACTGGAAATATACTATTCAATAAATCAATTCTCAGTTCAGGTTTATCATTGCTTTGTAATTCAAGGTGTTGTTTGGTTTTGCTACTGTTCATGAGCGGTCGAATCGCTTACCATCAGGCGAACGGCATGCTCGGCTCGCCATGCAAGGCAATAAAAAAAATTGTCTGGATCTAATACTTTTCTTTTTATTATTAACCAAAATCTAACAAGTAAACAACGTGTTATTACGCGCTCACTCCAGCCTTTTTTAGCAAGATGTAAGCTTCGTTAAGTTATGTTGTGTAACGCTCATTCTTACATTATTAAGTCTTGCGAAGTTATAGACTACACTCGTGAAGACATATAATATTTTTTTAAAGTGAAAGGAATTATTAACTTGTAAGTCTCGGTAGCCCAGGTACTTTATGTAATATATTCATTAGGATCTTTAAGTGTTGAATTACTACAACTAAAATAAGTTTGCACTTGCACTACACTTTGTTGCACTATTTATTAATACACATTGAATGCTGCAGAAAATGATTTTAGTCATCATAGTTAGTTATTATTGAATACTTATGTAGGAATTCAATATATTACACTAATACCCAATACACAACTAATTATATTGTATTAATATTTCCTTATATTTGGATTTCGATAAGCTACGTAAGTTAGAGCATTTTGGACATGACACCTATACTATGTCATGCAAACGAAACAGATATAATCTAGAGGAGTGCACTGCGGGATCGGGTACGTTTTTGATTGAGCACGTTTATTGATCGAAAGCCCTCGGCGCATGTAATTTATGCGTTTTTAGGGCCACTTAGGTCGGTCCGTCCCGGAAGATGAAGCGCATTGCTCCATAAAATCTCGGTCAAATTCACACCAATCTTAGCTGCATGGTATCAAGACACACCAACGTCTAGATAGGAGAAAACCGTAAGAATTCTTACGTATTATAAATGTTGCATTGCGATATTCATGAATATTTCTCTGTATGCGAATATTTCCTCTATGTAGCTGCTTGCTTCTACTATTGATGAGCTTTTGCACTGGTCTTTGTTCCTAATGTTTTATATACCTATATTTTCTCCTTATTAATCAGAAATGAGATGTGAGGCTGTGCGTGTACTTCCGTAAAAAGTGATGAAAAAATTATCATAATTTCCTGCTAGTTGTTCTCTGATCTTTTTCTTTTGTTTATGTGTTCTTTGTCGATATACCTACCAAAAAATAAATTATCCTCGTTACAGTAGATTGCAGTTATTATAACTTGATTGTTGTTTAGATAATTTTATATATATAGTTAATATTCAATGATATGTTTAGATGTTTCCGTACTGTGTGATCAATAAATGTGTTTTCTTTCTTCTTTATATCTATTTAACAAGTTACGAAAAAAAAAGAGTTTTAAAATGTGAAAACTCGGATAAAACTTATCGAGATTGTATTTGCGTTGATAATGTGCTTGGCCAAAATGTAACTAGTTAAAACTTAATTTATTTTCCGTCATTTTTGCGATGTACTGTAGATTTCACCTATTACCTAAATTTGAATTCCTACATGATGTGCCTTAGTAACTTGTATATTCGTACTATTGAGGTGTTTGTGTATAAAGTATAGAAAATATTGGAACATTGAAGAACTATTAATGGTATAAGTTGCTATAAGTGTTGAGTGTGTTTGACCACCCTAAGCCAGGCCTATAATATGGCTTAAGTCTTAACCTCTCTCAATCGTACTCACGATTGTAGAGGAGGCCGGTGCCCTGCAGTGGGATGTATGTGGGCTGATATAGTACAGTGTTTATTTACAGAAATTGTAACTCAAAATCGTTTACATATTTCTTTTTAATAATTTGTCCTAGTGAATGTACAAGTTCAAATGAAGTGTAGTGAACATAATAAAATATATCATGTATGGTTTCATTGTTCGAAGCGCCATATGCAAAATGTCCGCCACATATTATATTATTATCAAACTGCCATGCGCCGTTCGATTTTAATAATTTGCGCATGACAAGTTCAGACTGAATATGGAGTATTGAAGTCTAGATTGGAAACCATTGTTAACGAGTTTTGATATTAGAGTTTTAGTGCTGCATAGTTTTTGAAGGTAATATTTATTTGAGGATGAGTGTTTAATTACATAAAGATGATTCAAAAAATCTATCACCAGACCCGGATTTAGAGTTAGGCGCGGATGAGCGATCACCCATTATTGCTAAAACCGTTGCTTGCTGTCTTTAGCCTTTCCTGGTTGTATTTTTACTGGCGAGAAGTTAAAATACTGTTATTTAATTTAAAGTGCTATTTATTTTTATATGATGTCGTTTTTCCTGAAGGGGTTGACAGAGGTGCCACCAAGACAACCACATTTCGCCTTGTATGTTCCGTCCCACGATGTGATAGGGGGCGAGCCTATCGCCATATCGGGCAAAAAATTCTGACTGCGGGCTAATAATGAATTAAAAAATGCACGATTATTTCGCCCGACTCGGAATTCAAACATGAGACCATAGCTTTGTAATCACACCTTGGTAGGTACGACTACTCTACCGATGCAGTCACTTACACTAGTATGTAACGTAAATACTGGTGGTAGTCTCTCATATGTGAGAGACCGCCTGGATAGGTACCACTGCAATGTCTATTTCTCCCGCCAAACAGCAGTGTAAATACACTGTTGTTTTCCGGTTTGAAGCTCATTGCATTAACTACTGGACATATTGAGACTTACCATCTTACGTCTCAGGATGACGAGCGCAGTGAATTGCCAAGCATTACTATGTAATTCATCGTGCTGTTTGGTTTTGCTACGCAAACAACAAGGTCGTGTCGACATTCATTGCAATAAAAAAATTCGCCATGAGAATATTTAAACATTAAAGTGCGTGGTGGCCTGTTGGTAAACGGACTAGACGCGGCTGCCAACATGTTCACGGTGGTCGCGTGTTCGAATCTCAGGGCATACCTCTGACTTTTCGGAGTCATGTGTGTATTGATAGTCAATCACCGCGCACTAAAATGGTGAAGGAAAACATCGTGAGGAAACCTGCATACTATAGCGATTTATAAAAAAATCTATGGTATGTAAGTCCGCCAACCCGCACTAGGTCAGCGTGGTGGACTATATGGCCTAACCACAATCGTACTCTCGATTGTAGAGTAGGCCCGTGCCCTGCAATGGGACGTATATGGGCTTATACAGTTATGTACCAATTTCTTTTTTTTTATTTTTATTTACCAGCTGCCCAACTTGGCTCCATTTGTGTGCATATACTTTTTGACTTCCGTCCATATTAGAAACATATTATTATTTCGCTTACTGCTTTATAATTAAACTCAACTTAACTGCCGTCATCTATATTATTTCCATCTCGTCCCATTACACCCAATGCCGTTATATCCCGTCTTTTTCTTTAAATTATGTTACGTAAGCATTTTACAAAATAAATACTTGTAAAGAATCACTTATTTATTAGGACTAGGCGTCTCCTGGCTGTCAAAATTCGACTGTAAATCGACTGCACGGTCGGCTCTATAATCAAGAATACGATTAAAATGAGTTAGGCTAGATAGTCCAACACACAAGCCTAGTCCTGATTACAGGACTTTACTTATCATAGAAATACCTTTCTTTTCGAATGCGGATGTTGTGGTCGAGCTGGGTAAAATACCCTAAAGCTGAACCCTATAAATATCTACGCCTGCATACTGATTAAAATCCCCTCTATGACCGTCACACTCATTGCAGGCGGCATTGGATATTCTAGGGCAAACCGCCCCGCACAAAGCCATTACTGGGCCATCCATTATAGAGGGCCCGGACGATCCCCACTTGCTTAATGTAATGGACGTCCATGATAGAGATGAGGATCTATCGCACGTCTCGGAGTCGGTATAGGTGAGAACGCACCGCCCCCGCAGTGTGCCCCGTAACTCCGATAGCTCCTTTAGATCGCCTCTTACAAAGGGCGGGGGATACCGTTGCGGAATTCGTGCACCCCCGGACCACAGGACAAGCAATAGAAATACTTACAAATCGCTGTAGGATGCAAGGTTTCCTTACGATATTTTCCTTCACCGTTCTAGTGCTTGGTATTTGACTTGACACTTGACACATGGCAAAAAAAGCCAGAAGTGTATCCTGGGATTTGAACCCGCGACAACCGTCAACATATTGGTAGTCGCGTCTCTGCACCACGACTCTCAATAACTAAACTAAAACTCAACTTGATTTGCTTTGTAAGCAGTTGGGTATATCATGCTCGCATAAAAATCTATGTTTGCGGTGGCGTCATGTGCCGGGACATGCGTCATACTCGTTAAAGGGTGACGCTAGAGTGGATTAGTTTGTCCCTTGGTTCGTCCGATTCGCTCGCACTGTGACTGACTGATTGATTACTTAGAGCTCTCACAATTATTCCCTGCGTTGGCGAAACAAATTATACAGATTTTTCGTTCTGGGCGACTTTGCTTCACTCAGCCCTATTAAATACCGTAATTTTATACTTGTAGAAAAGGATACATGAATTATAACAACAACAAACTAGCAGCCCGACCCGACTTCGCCCGGATGCAAACACTCTTTGAGTCCAGTTCACGTCATACACATATTATTTCGCGTATTAACTGTTTTGTATTTAAAACTCAACGTTACTGCTTTCCTTTATATTGCTTTTCTCGTCCCGTCCCGTTACATCCCGTCCTATCACGTCTCAATCTTCGTTCTATATTCTATCCTAAGCCTTCCCTATGAGTTTGAAAGAATAGCAAATATGTATACATACATATTCAATTTCCAAGAAATCATCCCATGGGAATATTACATTTTCATGGTATAAAAAGTAATCTATGTTTTAATCAACTTCATAAGAAATTTCATCGACATTGGTCCAGGCCTTTGAGCGCGAAGAAATAATAATAACAGTAATTATCACCTTTATAATATTAGTAGGATTATTAATGAACTGTTCTGTTTAAACCAATTTTAAAGTTTTATTTTAATCACTGTATTGTAAACAGATTTAGAAAAGAGCAACACTAATTATTTTCTTGCGCGCTATTGGACACAATAGAAAAAAATGGATGGATATATGAGCAGTAGCGGCGTAAGAGGTAGGCCCTTACAAAAAATGGAACACCAAATAGACTTTTTACGTTGTATATTGCACCTATCTTTGGCCAGGGGCACCCCAAAACCAGCTTTCGACCGATTTCATCGTCGGGCAGCTGATAAAGCAGTAGGAGCTGATGGAGACCTCCACGCCATCGACAGTTATGTGCGCCCCTGCAGGTGGCCATCTCCGGGGCCAGTGAAAACGGGTTGACACAGATTAACAAAAGTCCACTGCGAGGCCCAGACGCTCCATACTACGCCAGTGTCCAACCCAGAAAGGGTGCAACGTATAAGATCAGACCAAGTGCAACATGAGTTGATTCTTTTAGGGAATTATGAGGGAATTTGCCATTAAATTTAAGAAAGTAGATATTTATATTTGCGATAAACTTCAAAATATTGTAAGTAATATTAGTGTGCTATTACCAAGATACAAAGGTAGGTATAATTTATTGATATGGCTTTAAAGAGGTAGATTTTGTAGTAAATGTTGATTTGAGAGATTTTGTAGTAGTATAGTACACCACTTCTCCCACCAACGAATCAATATCACAAAGGATGCCTTCAGGTGTGGAGTGTAGTGAAAGAATATCTCCACCCAGGCGAAGCTGGGCCGGGCCGATAGTAACTTAATAAGCAAAGAAATCAAGTAATAATACTACTCTGTCAAGAAAGTACCGGGAAAATATCAATAATACACAAAATATTAGTTATTCATCCAAATTTTTTTATCACCTTCAAAATATGTTCCCTTAGAATCGATATACTTACGCCAACGAATAATCCAATGATTAAAACATTTCTTAAAAACCTCTTTTGGAATGGAGTTCAGTTCTCGCTGCGAATTTTCCATTATGTCATCTATCGAATGAAAACCTGTGCCACGAAGTGGTAATTTGGGTTTAGGAAAGAGAAAGAAGTCAGCTGGAGCCATATCTGGTGAATAAAGTGGTTGCTCGATGGTATTTGTTGAGTTTTTGGTCAAAAATTCGTTCACAATGGCCTTTTGTGAAGGCGCATTATCGTGATGCAAAATCAAAGAGCTTTCTTTCCACAAATCTGACTTTTTTAGTCGAATTTCTCAATCTTAAACGCCATATAAGGTTCAAATAGTTTTCTCTATCTCTCTCAAACTTGGATGAGGATTTTCAGTCACTATTTCACTTCACTTTTGCGATGTTAACTTCAGTTGCAGATGTTGATGGCCTACCAAAGCGAGACAAATCTTCTTCTTTAATAAACTTCTCGCCAAAATGGAAAACAGTTGTGCTAAACTAACAACAACGAAAAAAATGAATAAATGAATTTGGAACTATAAACAAAATACCTATTCCCGATACTTTCTTGACAGAATGTAAAGCTAATTACAAGTCTTTACATAGAGCTAAACCAAAATAATTATGTATAGCGAAAAATAAATACAAAATATTAATTTAAACAAACAACTGAACTAATTGTCTTTGAAAAACTTCACTTAATTAACATCTAATCACAGAAGTGCTCATGCAGAATAAATCTATACCCAACATATATGTATGGTAGTTCATTAAACTAAGTAATAGAACGAGGCAAGAAAACATTACGTCTATAATTATTTGCTGTCATAAATTTACATTTTAGTAATGGTCGCAATCTCAACCCTAGCTGATTCGTACTTAACCCTATTTTAATCAATAAGTTAGAGCAATCTATGTATATGTCCCCTAGCAATATTAGACAAATCACATATTACAACGTCTATATCTCTCTGTAAGTGCAATTGCAGTATATGATGCCTTTTACAATGATGGATATACAGCCGTTCTCTATAATCTATCTATCTTTAAGAAGAGATTTAATAAATTTGATTTCATTACATATTTCGATGCAAATTATGTGTTAGTTAACAAAGATAGAGAGGTATAGTTTTGGTGCATATATTTATAGATAGTTTGAGTAAGAATATATGTCAATTTTTATTTAATGAAGCACTGAATTGTACTGATATAAACATGGTAGTTATTTTAATCCCTTGTTAAAGATAGGTAGGATATAGAGAACGGTTGATAGTCAATTGATTTTAACCGTGCCTTAAAATCTAGAGAGGGCAAAAAAATATGTTCTATGTTTTCAATACGAGATATATAAACATCATATTGCGGGTTCAACACCTATGAAGTATATTCTAAATATTGCTCCGCACAAATGAGCAATGTAATAATTTAATGCATGTTAACGATTAATAGCTACTGCTGAGTATATAGTACCTACTTCGTTTGTGATTATGAGATACGAGGGTTTATTCCCAGTAGTTCCACTCATAGTTCCACTATAAACAATGAAACCTTGAAATTAAATCAAATGAATTTTGGTTACTTGTCATCTACACAATTAAATATCTGTTTTTACAATTAAAGAAATCTCTTTTTTAATATAATATTATTTATATTTAATTGTTTTGCGGCAGTCTGATAAAAAATATATTTATTCAGTCCCAAACATGTGGTAGGCGACGAGTCTATCGCCATACCGGGAGCAAATTACAGTCGCAGATAATACGTATCAGACGTTACAAATAAAACAACTCACAAACAATAATTTTGCAATCTAACAAGCTTTCTCCTCATAGGTTATACACGCTGCTATTACAATAATGATGTGTCGTAACATTTCACTCTCCCTCCTCTTGCTTCAGCCACAGGAAGCCCACTGCAGTACGCACCCCCAAGGATTTCCACCTGTTGGAAAAATCCTGCATCCAGCAAGTTTCTGCAACATTGACACGGCTGTCTTTATTTATTTACCTATTCGTTTGAGCGTGAAGAAGTAGCAAACATACACACACTCCCACACGAACTTAAGACTTTATATTATTAGTGTATCATAAAAATTGTACAAGCCCAGTGGCAGCGTAGAGGTGTGAGGGGGGCGTGAGGGTCTATCCGTCCCGGGTACCAAGCACCATGGAGGTAACAACGACAATTCACTCATACAGCCAAAGAAAGCATACAAATCCACCTCTATCATGTTTTGAAGTTTAGTAAAAATATAATGTTATTCCCTAAAATAATGAATTCATTTTGCACTTAGTCTGGTCTTATACGTTGCTCCCTTGCTGCTTTGGGCACTGTAGTAAGGAAAATCTGAGCCTCGCAGTGGACCTTCATAATTCTGAGTCTATATCCGTTATCACGGGCCTTAGAGAAGGCTACCTGCAGGAGCGCACATATCGGTCGATGGAACGGAGGTCTCCACGAAGTGTCTTGGAGTTATTCTGGATCACCAGTGGAACTTCTGTGTCCATTTTAAAAGCTTAAGAACGAAATTAGTCATAGCATTTTCTAGCCTGCTTCTCAACCTCGAAGGTCCCGGCACCCCACGCCGGAGATTGTACGCGGGTATCGTACAATCAATGACCTTGAACGATATATTTTTATATTAAAGTGGCAAATAAGCAAACGGTTCACTTGACAGTAATGGTAAGCGATCACCGCCGCCCATGAACATCTGTACCACCATAAAGATGCGTTATCGACCATTAAGTTGAGAATACACTCTTTTATTGAAGTCCATCAATCAGGTCGTATTACTTCGGAAATACGGTTGTTTGCAATTTTCAAAGTTTCTGAAATAAAATCGTGGAAGAAAATGTCGCGAAAAGAACTCAGTCGTTGATGACTCGAGCTACCTACTGGCTACTGGTTTGTCTGGTTTTGAAAAGAGCAACACTAGTATCTATTTCATTTGGTAGATAAAAAAAATTACTAAATGTAAATGATGTTGAACATTCCAATGGATTCAATAAATTATTTTCATTTCAATTTCATTTTCATTTCATTACTTCGAGATGAAATAGGTTGAAAGAGAGAAGCTAAGGTACCAAAAATAGGTGCAATATTCTACGTAGGGTCGAACTTGCGTCTTGGAAAATAGCAGACCCGAGATGACCCGACGTGAAATATCGCTTCGATCTGTCAAGAACACCAAGTTTCTTTGAAGTCAATTCCAAAAAATATATCGTTTCGGTTGAATCTCTGAGCAGACACTTTGCTACTCTCTCGTATGGTGGCCTAGTGGATTATCAGGATTCAGGGGATATCGTACAATCGTCCAAGAGCCGGCTTCCGTATTGGCTGATTTCCTTTCCTGGGACATTGACGACTAAGTCAATTTGTAGGTTTATTACTGGCGGTAGGAAGTGCCTCGTCAAGGCTAAACCAGCTCTTAGAGAGAGAGAGGGAGCGGCCGCTCTAGGATGGACAATCCCAGTGCTGGTGAGTGGACTGTTGTGGCTGTGCGTCCTGTTCTTTACCGAACTTGACCGAACAGGCGCTACGGACGGCGTGTTGCCAGTCCATCTAACAAAGGTCCTATCGGTGCACGGGTGCTTCGTAACATACCTGTGCTGGTTGGCGAGAAAGGACGAGATCACCGTGTGGCACCTTTGTTAAACACTTTCGGAGCACACAAACTGGGTTGACGAGCCCAGTATACTCGTATACTGGGCCAGTATACAATGCGTAGTATACTGGGCCGTTATTCTCTTTATCATCGAGGATCTGAGATCATGGCAGGCAATGCTGTCGTTGAGTGAGATCGTGATCTCGCTGAAGCAGAGTGCGGGCCAGGATCCTAGGGCATAGGCGCGCGTAGATCACGTACTTTTAGCCTTGGGATATGTAGTACCCATAATGCATGGGATGGTCATCGAGGGGATTACCTATTCGTTTTGATGTTCGTGACCATGGATTTCAAACTGGGCACTTCAGTACATTTGGTGTTTCAAAAAGATGACCGTGAAAATCGCGCTAAAATAAATAATAAATTTGTAAAAAAAATGATTTCACCCAAACGGTGATAAAAATTTTTATCTTCTTTTTTATTAAACTTTATGTCATAATACAAGCAAACATTATATATCTAGTAACACTTCACTGGCGATGTACTGGAGCGCGCGCAACACTAACTTCGGAAAACTTTACGCTCTTTTCGCCGTTATTCAACTAGCGCAAAATTCTTCCTAGTTACCAGCAACAACTGCAATAAAGAAAAGTAATAAGCATTATTTTTTATGAAATTCAAGACCTATTAACGACGCGACGCTAGATGGCGAAGATAAATAATATGATACCAAACGATCAATAACAATAGTTTAGTAATAAAACGTCAAATTACCCGTATTTAGTTCTAAAAACTTCCAAGTTTTATTATACCCAATTCATTTTAGTCACTTAAACATCACTAGGTTTGTATATAGAATTTAATATCATTTGCGTAAACTATAGTATTATAAAAAGTGCGTGGTGGCCTGTTGTTAAACGGACTAGACGCGACTGCCAACAGGTTCACGGTGGTCGCGGGTTCGAATCCCAGGGTACACCTCTGACTTTTCGGAGTCATGTGTGTATTGATAGTCAATCACCACGCACTAAAACGGTGAAGGAAAACATCGTGAGGAAACCTGCATACCATAGCGATTCATAGGAATTTCTATGGTATGTAAGTCTGCCAACCCGCACTAGGCCAGCGTGGTGGACTATATGGCCTAACCACTCTCAATCGTATTCTCGAGAGTAGGCCCGTGCCCTGTAGTGGGACGTATATGGGCTGATACAGAATAGTATTATAAGCGGGCATGTTCCTTTCGTGATGTAATAATTATTGTGAGGTAGTGTTTTAAAGTGCTTTTATATACGAACCATTATTAATAATTTATTTACAACTTTAGTTTCAAACCTATAATTGTCGAGGTAATCTAAAATAAAGTGGCTTAAAAGACGCATAGCCACGACTAGTATTGAGTTTTAAAAAAAGTGATCGGCATGGCACCGCAAATTAAAGATGCGATTAAATGCGATAATCTTATAACACGCTAAATGCTAAATGTTAAATATATTTAACAGACTATGAAAGTAGCTATAATTACAATTGTTGCGTCATTATAATTTTTATCAACATCGCAAAATCGCCAACATAATAATGCCAATTATTAGCTTGAAATTGAAACGTTACTTTTTTAAAGCAACTTTAACATTGAATGTCAGTGACGTTTAGTAGTACTACTCAACAATTTATATCATCAATCGATTTTTTTTATGTGTAAAGTTTTAAAAATATTACAATGTATTGTTTTTACTGGGGATCACACATATATAGGGTATATCAAGACTGCTACCGAAAACGAAGCTGGATGGTAGTTTTGGTGAAATCAGGAAATACAAGAGACATTTCGGACTCACAAATACCCAGACCCGAAACAAATACCTGTGGTTCACAAAAACATTTGTTTCGGTGCGGGGATTGAACCTGAGGTCCCACATTTCACAGCCGGCGTCAACCAACTGCGCCACGAAGGCTGTCGGCTAATATCGCAAATACTATATTAACCAACGGTCAGCTAAAGCCTAAAGCTACTCAAAGTAGATAACTTAACATTATAGATTATTTGACTCCGTGGTGTAGTTGGATAGACGCCGGCTGTGAAAACAGAGGCAGCGGGTTCGATCCCCGGATCAAAACCGAAAAATATTTAGAAATAATCTACTTAATTTTCCATAAAAACATTTTTAGTTTTTTAATTATCGAACTTTTAATTTGATGTTACACGTAATTGAAATTTAAAAAATCCGAAAATGTTCCGTATTATTTTTTTAATCAAAATAATTTAAAATATTGGCTTTGTATATAGTTCAATTATAAATAGAAAAGGACGAGTTTTAACTTTTTATTTATTAATTAATTAATTGAATTATGATAGCCAAAAACAATGTGACGTGAATATGTAAACTCCCATTTATTTATTTAAACTCAGAAAAGTCATTATAATCCGGCCGCTCAGAGAATGCGTTCCTGAAAGGTTGTAATCGAACGGACGACGTAACTTTGAAGTGTCGTTGCAAATGCAACGACAGCAAATGTAAATATATTATCGAACAATTTTATTTATTTACCCTACTTACGAAATAAAACATCATAAAAAATTAAATAATATGTAAATTTAGGTTAAATTTTATCACTTTGGACTAAATTTGACGGTTAATAAAAATAAAAATATTATATTTATAAGTTCATACCACGCCGTTACAAGGTTATGTCAACTGTTCATTTCTGGAGTGATGTGGTCAAAAAATAGCAGATTATTATAACGTTATTTTCCGTTATAATATAAAATAATACATTTGTGTTTTTAATAATGTATAACGTAATAATTAAACGGATCTAACTCTTTATTTCACCTGGCAGCAACATAATATCTTTCACATTTGTGAATTTTATTTAAATTTGGCATTGAAGTTTAAGTTTTTATTAAAATATTTCAAATAAGAACATTTAATATTAACTTATATTATTTACTTATAATTGATTTAATAATAATAAGAATCAAAATTAAAATCCGATCTATAATGTGATACTATTTAAGCGGCTCAGTGGCGCCTCCTTTTCTTATTATTTTTTAAGAGAAGATTGGGCCAAGGTAGTGGACAAAACGAAAAAACTAATTTTCGAAGACTGACCGAGACATACGGGTCGATAATTTAATTGACGAAACATTTATTATAAACCTAGGAGATAATGACGAAGACAGCACCTCCTCAAACGAATCGGAATCTGATTAATGGGATAGAAAATTAATTGTTTGTAAATATGTTGCCATATTTTATAATAAATATAATTATCACCTTGTTGTTTTGTTTATTATTTTAACGACATGAAAATGTAGAATGCAGACAATTGGATATTTGACGGTTGTGGCAATAAAATATAAAATGTGTTGCATTATTATGATAAGTTAGTAAAAGACAATAATATTTGGTATTTTTATTTGCATTTATATAAATTGTAAATATTATAATGATCTGAAAGAAGTTTGTGAGTTTTTATTTATTGATTAAATGTAACAAAACAGGATCGGCTGTCCTTGTGCAGCGTGTGACGTCACAATGTACAATTTTATTAATTTCTGCCACTAAGATCATTCACCAATTGTAAAGTGTGACGTAAATTTTAAAAAGTCACGTGACCAACCGTTTTGGTGACAATATTTTTAGTAATAAAGAAAAACATGTTTATTCGTTATAAAGATCTCATTAAAAATATATTAACGGTTGGAAGATTTAAAGAATGATTATACCTAGATTTTAAAACACTTTATAGAAAATAGTCAAGTATCCAATTATTCTAACTTGCTACTTTTACTGAGAATAATTCAAAAGTTTAGCAAAATGATAATTATTTCCCATCACTACTCATGATCAACTGACATGTGTCAGGAACGCATTCTCTGAGCGGCCGGATTATAATCGGTGACATTATTGCCGAACTCATAGAGGCCGAACTGCTACCAACATTACGAACAAGAAAAATATAAAATGTACTCTGCGAAGAAAATATCTAAGTTTTTGAAGACGCAAATGTATGACAGTGCTTCCTTTATATTTTATATTGTTAAAGAATACAAATTAAAGTTTTTAAATATCTAAATTAATTTATTTAAAATGATCTATATAAATAATCACTTTAATTAATCATCTACAATATTTTGTTTAAGAGGCATGCATACAGAAACTCTCAGATTTATTAAATCAAAAGTATTTCCTACAATCATAACACATGGCAGTTTTATTATTAACATCACTTGAACGTTCAGAATAGTTCCAAATAATATTATCAGAATTTCTAGACATATTTAATCACATTTGTTTTTATAGTTTATATAGACGCAAACGTTAACCTCGCAATTTAATAATAATCAAATGACGCGACGACGCGACGCACGCACTCGTAGACAGTAGTAGACAGTATGGAGTATGGAGTGCAACTAAATCAAATTATAGCAATCAGTACAAATTTAACAACGCTATGGATAAACTAGATTACTCAAAGTCACTCAACGAGCCATGGAGCGGGCTATGCTCGGTGTTTCCCTACAAGATCGAATCAGAAATGAGGAGATCCGTAGGAGAACCAAGGTTACCGACATAGCCCATAGGATTGGCAAGTTGAAGTGGCAGTGGGCCGGGCACATAGCTCGTAGAACCGATGGCCGTTGGGGCCGAAAGGTTCTCGAGTGGAGGCCACGTACAGGCAAGCGAAGTGTCGGACGCCCGCCTACAAGGTGGACGGACGATCTGACTAAGGTCGCAGGAAGTCGCTGGATGCAGGCCGCTTCCAACAGGTCATTGTGGAGATCATTGGGGGAGGCCTATGTTCAGCAGTGGACTTCCTGTGGCTGATATGATGATGATGATGATGGATATTAAATTATAATTACCAATAGCATAATTCATATTTCACGATTGTTCTCATAATTAGCGAATCTTGTTCCAAGCTATAAAACTATAATAATTTTAACCAATCATTTGCATTAAACTAAATTAGCAAATAGCAACTAAAACGGAACAATCATAACTCATAATCACGAATAATCTACAATTGATTTCCTGAACAGCGACATCTATTTGCATCTTTATTGAACTATTTACTATTTCGTTAATGTTGACGAGTTGACGAATATGTTTAACAATAGATGGTGCTGTAGCTTTAATAACCCCATAAAATATTTATTACTTAATTTCAAGTAATGTAAATTATAATTGTAGTCGCTTTATTTTCTTAATATTATAATGACTACTACTAATTTAAAAAATAACGTGAAATTAATTGCTATTTATTATATTAATCATCTCTACCGCAAATGTCTGCCGCGGGCCGCGAGTGCGACAATCCGTGACATCGCGGCTCGCACAGGTTTCTCGCGTCCGTAGCGGGGAACGTGTTTTGAGGTACCAATATAACAATTCATTCTGTGAATAATTTATTAACGAATTTCGGTTTGTTGTCTTAAATAAAACAGTCGTGTTTTAATCGAAAGTTGTAATTTAAAAGTTTTGTATGAATGTGCACTAGCGGTAATTAAAAAAACATTAATTTTATGGACGGCCTCGCGGTTTTACGAAATATTTTATCGGCGATAACCAATTTATCAATGACTTTAATCCATAGTAGTTGAATTTTTTGCGGTGCTTCCAATTTTCATTCATCCTCAAGTCTTTCAAATAGACTTTACATTTTGACTGGTATGTATAAGTTTGTTTTCATCACTGAACATGTGATTATGTCAAAATAAACTATTTTCTTACTAGCTGATTGTTATAAATTGCAACATAAACACTTACTATTCTAATTATATTGTAATAATTTGCTTTGTCTATTACTTTATGCCTATTTTTATTACATTTCTAATATATTTGTTAGAATCTTTCAATAATCCTTGAGAGTTTATTTGCCTTTTTATCATTATGGCATCATCAGTTTTTACTTTATTTGTTGTTTTTAATGTCAAGACTGCAGCTGACTTAACTTTTTTGTGTCCTCTTGAATATACTTGTTTTACACTGTACAAAGTCTGATACTTTAAGTTATAAACTGATTAATAATTTTACTGTTGCATTTATATTTTTAATACACATAGGTTTCTAACTAAATGTTGTCCTTCACAATGGGTTTCAAAACAATAGTGTAATTATTTTTTCAATCAGTTTTGACTTCCATAGATTGTTTGTTATTTTAGCTTAATGTCATGTTGTGGGAATATGAGGTTGTTTCTTTCAATTTTTCCCTTGAACAAATCAAGCTTTCAAAGTAATAAGTATAATAACAAAAGGATAGGCTTACCTTATTTAGCTTGTGCTTCTATTATTATATTTTTGCAGATTGCACCAAAAATAATGTGTTCCAAAGTTACAAGACTTATACCCTAAGCCTTAGTAGTAGTGATCCACATAGGGATAGAATGAGAATAGTGTGACACTTGTAACAGAAATATGTGATTAACAAGAGTATTTTCTAAAGTTAATATTTTATAAATTTAATTTAAACATATCCAACTTGGCTACCTAGCCTTTTGCTATGGAAATACAAAAAGTTTATGCCATAGAACTATAGTCATTTTTCTTTTCAGGACATGACTCAATTATTTGACTTCAGCAATATGGAGGTCAACAAGAAACTAATCCCTATGAAGAGCCACTACTTCTTCTTCAATGCAGGTAAGTCCTAGAAGAAAAATTGATATATTTTGTGTAATTTGTCTCTACTGTCTTTTTTGGAATTATCTTCCTTTTAAGTCCCATAATGACTGCATCTGCTATCTCCAGGTAATGATTGTAGGTGGTAGACTACTTTTTTATTCTGGGAAAGTGCCTTTGCTCCCATTTCCTTGCTTGCGTAGGGGCCATGGGGAACAGGGTCTCCAGCCTTTCAGTCTGGCACATGGGGACTCTTCCAAGCTCCTGTCCATGACCACCTACCATCATAAACTAGTATGTGTAGGCTCCAGTCACTAAATCAGCAGAACATTTTGATGGGTCCGATAACTAACTGTAAGTAATAATATGGTTATAAAGATAATAGGATTAGTTTATATTGAACAGTTTTACAATGTCACTATATTACTTGCTGAGGTAAAACTCTGAAATAAAAGTATTTATGAAGAAATTGATGATAGTGGACAAAGTGCAATGAACATGGAATTCTACTATTTGCAAATAACATTTAATTCTCTTTGATTTCAGTCATACTTACTGTTACAGTTATCTAATACATGTATTATTTTAAACAATTTGTACAGAATATCTTACAAGGGATTAGGTTTAAAGTCAATCCCGTCCTAACACCGGCCACTACTGCTCCTGTAGGCCAAGGCAGATAGCGGTATACATTTTATTTAAACCAAGCACTAACACCTAGCAAGTCTGGTTATCTCGAAGCTGACGTCAGCCTGCAATAATAAGTCAATAGGATAATTGACAAGAATTAATTCTATTTAGTAATTTTAGTTACTTTAGCTATAGTTAATAGTAACTTAAGCAATGGACTAACAGATGCCAACACCTTGACTAGCGCATTTAGAAATATTTACATGCCAGGGGGTTGAATAGTTGATATTTATTTGTGTTATTCATTTATGCAATTGCTACTATAAACTATTAGTAGTTTTAGGTCTCTCATATGTGAGAGCGCGCATTGTAAATGAATTGTTGTGTTAATTACGGTTTGAAGGACATTGTAGTCAGAGTATGTTCCGGAAATATCCCGACTTAACATCATATGTCTCAGGATGGCGAGCGAAGTGGAATGTCATGCATTGCTTTATAATTTATGATTCTTTTGGTTTTGCTACTGTCCATGAGTGGTCGTGTCGCTTACCGCCAGGCGAATGAAATGCTTGTCTTGCTATTCGTTTCAATCGTATCGTATCAGCCCATATACGTCCCACTGCAGGGCACGGGCCTACTCTACAATCGACAGTACGATTGAGAGTGGCCTAGTGCGGGTTGGCAATTCAAATTCGTTTCAATACAAAAAATATATTTAAAAGGTATTTATGATTGAGGAGTTAGCATTAGAACAAGCAATTGGGCAGTAAGCTAGTTATTCCATCAAAAACATTCTGTAAAAAAATACCAAGTCTCGCAGCTCAGTTTTTCTCCCGCAAAAAGTTGTGAGATCCATGTAATACCAAGTTGATTAATTTATTTAGTCCTTGCTTAAGGGACCTTCTGTATAAAGTTATTACGTAAGTTATTATCATATCAATATTAAAAATCCTTTACGTTTTAAATAAATAGATCGACTTGGCCATCGTATGAAAACATAATGTATCGTAGAATTTATACATAATGCTGCTGGTATTATTATTCCATTATATACGTGAACAATGATTATATTGTGACTTTGTAATCCTATACATTTGTATGGGATTACAAAGTTATTCACGCAGTTGTTGTATCTAGAAAACTAGACAGAAATTATGAAATGTTTAAGTTTTTCTTTGATTTAGACACTTAACACTAATTATATTCCAAACTAGCTGTGCCCGCGACTTCGTCCTCGTGGAATTTAACAAAAACTTTATTTTTCTAAAATAAAAGAACTTTTCTAATATAAATGTAGCCTAAGTTACTCCTTATTATATCAGCTACCTGACAATAGAAGTCCCGTCAAATTCGGTCCAGCCATTTCAGAGATTAGCCGGAACAAACAGACAGACAGACAAAAAAAAAACTAAGGTCTAATTATTTATTTATTTATATGTATAGATTTGAAGGTTCTATGTCTGCTAGAAGTGCCTTAGACTTTTGATGATCGGTCAGTCAGTCTGTCAGTGAGTGACAAAATTAAAAAAGTTTGACAAGTTACAATTCTTAAACTACTGGTTCAAATTGAATGAAATTTTAAATATACCGTGTGTACACAATGCATGCTTAGTAACTGAAAATATAGGCTTCTTGCTTTAATCACAACGAAGTTAAAGGGGGTAGAAAATGGGCTGAATTGCTTCGAGAAAACCATGGTACGACAGTGCCGCTTTTTAGCTCGACTTGGAGGGGGCACTGCCGTGCCCCCAGATGTAAATGGTCATGCTATGTGAAATAAATGGTTGTGTACAATTATGTATCTGGCAAGATATAGGTGCTCGCAGATACCTTAGATTTCAACAGGTTGAAATCTTAAAGGATTAGATATTTTTTTCGTATTATTTATTTTGGTTTAATTACTTTTTTATATAATAGACCTTAATGATAGTGTACAATTACGTATCTGACAAAAATAAAGGTACTCGCAGAGGCCTTTGATTTCTACAGGTTTATTTTTTTTTCGTATTAAGTACCTATTTTGGATTAATTATTTTTTTAATAAGACAAAAATGGAGCAATACCATCTCGGTGACATTATTTATTATCAGTAATGATATCAGCTATAACGTTTTGCTTTGACCGTTAAGATAACTCAAACGCAATAACGTTTTAGTTTAGCGTCTTATCTTGCGACTATAAAAGATATTTATTGTATTATAAATGATTTCGCAGAAAACTAAGACTGACAGTATTTTGATTAAAGATGATAACTGTCTGATTTGTAAAGATTCTCTTCATTACCATAAATGTACAGATTTTTGTAACCGCTACTCTTGAGCTTTAACTGGCGAGACTTAACACTTGTTTAAAGGACATGGCCGGTTTCTGCCTAGTTGTTTATATCATGTACAAACATAAGCTTCTGATTAAATGAACACAAAATGAACTATTACTTAATTTAAAGATGTTAAATAAATTCTGTTTGTTTAGTGCGGAAATATTATACTGATTGTCAATCGCTTAGAGATCATCTGTCGATAGTAAATTTGTAGACACACGAACGGAACTGGGGGGTTAATCTATTCTCTGACACGAAGTTCGAATGTTCGTACACATATACGATAACAGTTTTACACTTCTAAAAATCAATACTATTCTATGTGAAACTTATCAATCACTCTGAATAAAGTGTATGGTTATGACGAACGATAGAACATTCGCACATTTTGTAAAATATTTAGGCATATTCGTTTACATTTACGTACGATGTTCGACCATTCGTCGTCGTGTCGGAGTATAGGGGAACCTTCCACAGCTTTTCAAGCCCGTATAAAAAAAAAATACTAAGAAAGATCTATGTCCACACATAGGTGTAGACTATGAAATATCGTATCAAAAAACTTCATAAAACACTAGTATTGAAGTTAAAGAAAATTGCGTTTTATTTTAATATTCATAACTTGACCAAAAAGAGTACGATACGACGAGAATTGGCATTAAATAAATACAATTATGACAACATTATTAAAAATGTGGTTGTGTTCTTTGATAAATTTTATAGGTAGATATGTTGTTTGTTATATAAAATAAAAAAGAGACTATTAACAAAAATAAAATAACAAGTATGTAAACATTTTTCGTCGTAGTATATCGGGTTGCTATATTTTTATTGAATTCTACCTAAGCCCCTCATTAAAAACAAACTCTTTTTTGCCAAGTTATACTTAAGTTTTTATAAGGTCATCGATGTCACTAGACAATCTCATTATTATGTTTTCTTTTATGATAAAACTAAGAAGATGATCACCGATACCTAATTAATTAAAATAAACTATACAGTGTATATCAAAAATATTACCGGTTAGTAGTCGGGTGGTAGTTTAACAGCCGCTGCCAATAAACAATCCCAATCCAAAATTTGCCGTTTGAGATTGACAGCTCAATCTTTTTTCTGATACTATATTGCCAATAATCAATCTCAGTAGTGAAAAAACTATGGCAACATGGTAAACGACAAATCGAAAAGTAGAAAACAATCCAGATTGACTTCAATCTAATTTTTTCGATTGATTATTGGCATCGGCCGTTAGTGACTACAAACATAATGCAGCTAAAAATTTTGCAATGAAGCATGTCAATTTTGTTGGTGGTTTTTTAAATATCCTCGTTTTTGGGTGGTAAATTAAACCCATGCGTGCCATAGCGTCTTTAAAAATGAAAGGGCACATTATTATTTTAGATAACAACTATGTATTCACCACCCAAATACAACGATAGGAAAAAAATAACAAAAAAATCGTCGCTCTCTTTTTTCAAATTTTTAGTCTCATTATGACTGAAGTCACCCACCTTAACCACCTAGCTTCGTTTTCGGTAGCACTTTTGATATATCCTGTATAATAGAGGCGGTTCTGACACTACTGTAAGATCTAAGTTTTGTGTCAAGACGTATTTTAAGCATACACAAAACGCGGTATATAGCGAACAAAAAGTGGTTTATAGCGAACTATTAGATGAATGGCAAAATAGATGGGAGGTATCTTTGAAGGGCCGGCATCTATACCAATTTTTTTCCTTGCGTACGTGATCGTTTAACAAAGACATAGCTAGATGTCGATTATTGCGTATCACAATTTCTCTCGGGCCATGGTAACTTTAAGTCTAAACTATACTCTTTTAAGCTTGTTGCGTCGCCTGCGTGTCCATGTTCAACACCTAATTGCGAGTATGAGCAGTCCGCGCATCATATACTTTGGGAGTGTAGTCTTTGGCATAATGAGCGTAAAACCATGCTAGATAGTATGCAAATATCATCTGGAGTTGTATATTACATGGACCTTGTAGAGACTAGAAAGAACTTCCGTGCTTTACGGCGTTTTTGCCATAGCTATTACTGGAATCAAGCATAACAGTTCACATAATAGGTCCCATTTAAATGTAATAATGATTTGATCCGTGGTGATTTACAGCTGGCTTCTCCGGCTGTAAAAGTCTTTTTGCGAGGTTATTTACCTCTTCAGTTCAATGTTTTGTCACCCGCTTTGCACGGAGGGAAATGGACAATAATTTATTTCCAACTCCTCCTATTAATTTAACTTTCTGATTAATTTCGTTGCGGGTTAAAGACAAGATAGTCAATCCCGGAGACTCACCGAGCTTCAATGTTCGGTGTCATTACTTTGCGTGCCATTGTTGATCCTGGCTCACAGGAGTTACAGTGGTGGGTGTGAGGGCGGGACAGTCTCCTTATACACAAATCGCCTCGGAAATCGAACCCGCGCACTGTGATTCGCCTAGTACTAGCTAGCTGGACAAAAGTCACTTCCAAGAATCAACTAATTAGTGGTCACATATTGTAAACAACACTCCCAATGTCATAAAAACAAGTAGAAATGGTGAATAACATTTCACAGTGACGAGTCATTGACTAGCGAAGGTAAGTAATGTAATATTTGCATTAAGTTGATTTGAGTAGTTGCATTTTTGCAGTGCTTTAGATAACATCTCATTCAATTTATGTGATATATAACCGTGATTTTTGTGATGGATACTATTGTCGAGGGTCAATGCTTTTATATTTTACCACCCATAATATTCTAATATGAGAAACTTTGGTCCATTACAACTTGGAATATATTATTGAAAAATATTATTTTTTTGTCAAGTTCCGAAGTTTTAATCGTATTTATCTTTTTGTATCCACATGTATCCAGTCCAATTTTTTTACAGTATATAGTAGTGATACTCACCTTTAAAACGAGATATTATTTTTCACCACATTCCCGCACTAAAGGATTTTATTTCATTTTTCAGAATGTGTCTTTTCCATTTCGAAAAGTGATTTTTTTGAAGAATGACGAAAACATTCCAATGAAGAGCGGAATGTTCGTTTATTGGAACATATAAGTCTTAAATTTGGTGTTAGTAATATAACCAGTGATTCGTTAAGGGCTATTAAACAGAAAGTATGTCGTCAAAACTAACTGAAAAATGGGCGGCATCATATAATGCATTGGAACGGTTTTTAATTAATAATGAAGATTGCTTAGAAGGAGACAACATAAGTTTTACCATTTCTGTGTGTAGACCTTGCTCATCCAGGTCATCAGAGGAGAGTAGGCTTCAAGGTCATGTTGATTTAATTAAAAAATCTATATATTGTTACGACTTTATCTTGTACATTGTGATAAGCGATTTCCATACTGGGTATCCTGCTTATTTTTCTTGATAAAAACCCCGGAATTACAATTTAAGTAATTTATTTATTACCGGATTATCGGGAAATTTAAAATGAATCAATCAACAATTGCAATACCCCATACATTATGTACTGTTTTAGAGATATTTAGGTAACCGTTGTTTCTGTGTTTTAAGATAGGTACCTATCATGGAGATAAAAATGGTCTAAAAAATCGATTTGAGGAAATTACTCGAGTCAAATGTACAAACTTTGCAGAATCACTAGAAAAGGCAGGATAAGCAGTTTAATTTCGATAAAACTCCATGGAATTGTTCAACTGCATACTTTTGAGGAATTTATGCACTGGAACTGAGTGAACAAAGAAAGCTATTTTTTGCTTGAGACAGAAATGTCGTAATATATATTAAAACGCGATCAAATGAAATATTATATTGCTCTCGCTGTATTCTGTGGACATAACTCATTATGACCACAGTGGTTTTTATAGACGCAGCAGAATTCGACAGGTCTCCGTCTCTCTATTATGACAAAAATGGCAATTTGGGCCCTAGCAGGGATCGCTATAAAAGACGAGATATATTACCGGCTTAATTTCGAAAATTAACTGAAGAAATCTAGCCATAAGCGATGGTATTTTATTATGTGTCTCTGTTCCATCTTTGTGAGACAAAGTCATGTGCCATGCATCTCATCGCAATGCGATAATTTCGATTTTAGGATATAGCACCGTATAGTGCTGGTCGGTGAGAGAATAATGTGAGATATGTGAGAGGTTCCATATTCAAATAAATAAATAAAAATGTGTTCGACACGTTCACAGAACAGTTATGGTATGACAGTGTAGTGGAAACTCGGAAGACCTTTATGGCGCTTACCAAAAGTTAAGAGAAAAATCACGTTGAAATTCTATCAAAGTATCTTCAAGGGGCTTACGTATAAAGGTAGCCTTTCTATGGAAGTTCAATAGGAAGGCTCAGACTCTCTTATTGGAATTAAAATGTAAGCAGTAGCTATTTTAAGAATTCCATCAATTTGTTGCGAGGAGCTTTAGTGTTTCTGAGAATCCATTATCATTTTATTTTTCAGTTGCTATGGATATTAAATCTTTTCAGCAAATGTGAAGTGTAGCTATTGATTGGTTGATTCTCCCCATTTACTAGTTATTTTCAATCGACCTTGTTGTTAACCTTTGATGGTATTTTCTGTTTAATTTGAAATGTGCCGGACGCTTATAGCTTTTTGGATTATCTACAAATATCTAAAATATATTATTCCTAAAAGAAAATGACTACGTAGCATGATTCTTGGAACTTCGCACATAAAGTATAGAAACGCAATATGATCTAAGTCGCTATATGGATAACGTAAAGGAGATGGTCCGGAAATGTATGGACCTAGGGCCATAGTGCAGTACATTACACCAAATATAGTTAGTAAAATTGGCATTCGATTTCCGCATGAAATACTATTATGCGTTTCATATTAGCTTTATACAAAAATGGATACCAAGAAAGAACAGCAACACTACAAGCATGAAGGGGACAATATGGCGTCCTGAAATGGCATGTTTGACAACCGATGTCAAAACTTGACATTCATTGACATTAATGAAATATAAAGTCGTAACTCGTTTTCCTATATTAATTACTATACTCTGTAACTCGTAAATGATTTTACGTCAACGGAACTAGTATCATATTTTATTGATCATCTAATATAATATAACATAATGTCTATACAATAAATGGCAAAAAGTCTGCCAGTCTCGTACAGCATTATATACGTACGGTTTATAGTTATTTATTCATTAAAGGTTAGAAAGTGTACCTATATCTGGCCATAAGTGCGGTGCATAATAATTTAAACAACCTATTAAAATAATCCCTGATAAAATCTGATGGGCATGGGATAGAGCACGGCAAAGACTTTAATCACTTGTCGCGACTGCTATGAATAAGCAGAGCATATGAATAAATAATTATATTATTATGCATATGCACTTAATAAGCTCTTAGTTATTATAGTCCGTACAAATAAATACGCAAAAAAATGGAATCGAATCTGATAGCAGCCATGTATTTTCTATAACTTAATATATAGTTTAAGAACTTACTAGCAATTATTTCTGTACAAGCTAAGATTTTAAACATTATATTTGGTCTACCCACACATTACTTAAAAATAATAATATCCTAAGATCTAAGATTTTATTTTTCAAATAATGTATTTTTCATTAATTCCATCCATCATCATTCATCCATCAGCCAAAGGAAGTCCACTGCTGAACATAGGCCTCCCCCAATTATTTCCACAGAGACCTGTTGGAGGCAGCCTGCATCCAGCATGCATTCATTACATTCATTGCATTCCTGCATTCATTAATTCAAACTGGTTATACTGAGCACACATAACGAAAAAGTATGATTAATTGATGAAAGAAAACTAAAATCAAACTAAATTTGAGGACAATAAAATAAAACCAGATCTTGCTTTATATTATTTTATTCATATTCGCCTAAAAATAATCTCCAGTCAAAATATCTAGGAACAATGCTGGTGCTCCTATATTGTACTACTGCCTAGCCCAACCTAAAGGCTAAATACCACAGTATGGTGATGATATGAGTACTGTCCATTGTCCAGCTGCGTTCCTTTCAACATTAAGCACTTGTGGATGTTATACATGTCCAAAAGAATCGAGACTGATACAATCTTCTTGCTGCGGAATTGAAATAAAATCTTGCTCATTGTCTACAGCTTGATTTGTTTGCAGCCAGTAGTGTGTACAGATACTTGCTTGTTATGATAACTAAAACAAAATAAAAAAGATTAAATATTGAAGAATTATGATAAATAAATAACTGTTTGCCGTCACGTGTGTTCCCTCCTTCCTATGATCCCGGGTCCTTCCGCCATAGACGGCCATAGGCGGTACATAATACGGTATTTGACTATGATGAAAATATGAAACATATTGTTACTAGACTAACTGTAAATATTTTTTTAAACCAAATTAACTAATAAAGTATTTAAAACAATAAATAAATAAATTTCATTTAGAGTGACGTCACTTTCTTGTTATTAGTCGATTTTTAGAACATTTCATGAGCGTTTTCCTTTGTTTTCGCAGTAATTTCTGAAATATTGATCCCATTGCGCCGCTAAGGGCATACTGCGAACTTTATATGTAATAATTGTACGATAAAATATAAAAGCTGACAATGGAAACATCGCAAAAATAGACGCAATAGTGGTCGGACTATTTTTTTAAAACAATCCTGACTTTTACGATGCTCAATTAAATTATTAATGTCATACCTTATATACATACCTATGTAAATATCACTATTAGTCATATTATAAACAAAAGTCTCTCATATGTGAGAGGCCGCCTGGGTAGGTACCACCGCAATGTCTCTTTCTCCGGCCAAATACCATTTTAAATGCACTGTTATGTTTCGGATTGAAGGATATTGTAGCCAGAATAACTACTGGACATATTGAGACTTAACATCTATGTCTCAGGATGGCGAGCGCAGTGGAATGGCAAGCATTGATTTGTATGTCAAGGTGTTGTTTGGTTTTGCTACTGTTCATTAGCGGTCGTATCGCTTACCATCAGGCGAACGGCATGTTCGTCTCGCCATTCAATGCAATAATAAAAAAACTAAGCTAACAATATATGAAAAATACAATATTTTTTTGTATTCCACTATTATATCATTCCATTATAAACTAGCGAGTTGTAACGACTTTATACGAATCTTGGTGTTCTTTGGAATGCTCACGAACATTTTATCCGGTGTTTTAGCAGATGTTTTCGTGCATTTTGAGACTACACACCTGTAATAAAGGATGGGGATAATTTTTGCAACTTTTGAGGGAGCGGCTCTGAAGTATTTACAAATGAAACAGCAACGACCTTAGCAACGACAAACGTTCAAAGTGTAATGAATTTTCAAAAATGACACTTATAACGAACCGCCTGCAGGAATTATCATAGTATAGGTATGCTTATTTATTTAATTGATATTAATAATATTCTGTATTAGCCCATATACGTCCCACTGCAGGGCACGGGCCTACTCTACAATCGTAAGTACGATTGAGAGTGGTTAGTAGTTGTTCGATTAATTATACAAGAGTATAATTATTATAAAGAATTAACTTAAACTATAAAATTCATGGAAGAGATGCCGCAACTACACCATTTATAAGGTATTTTAGCTGTAACCTGATCAAAGTTATTCTTGATAACGAATCAAAATGTTAGTTTTGCAAGAAAGTGACGTAATAATATCACGTAACCCACATACATATATGTCGTGTATAGCGTTTTGGCGGTATTATTTATCATTCAAACTTCAATCATGATTTTTATTGAAAATATAGCAGTTCACAAGGAAATAATCAAATTGCAAGTGTATTATGGTACAATGAATAATTTGAGATACTTTCCAAAAAACTGTCATATACCCTATTGTATCGAATGTTTTGGGACAGTCGTCTGTTGCCATTAGATACTCTGCCTGGACGGCATTTGCACTTACCATCAGACGTAGTGTTGTTATTATGGAAACAATAATAATATATTATACATAACCAAGATCCTCTGGTTATCCAGAGCGAAAAAGATAAAAATATAATTCATTTAACAATTTAAACAACAATATACAAAATATCACTTCTTACATATTTACACACTAGTAGACGTCCTGTGAACACAATGCAATTCGGCTCTAACATGAATACTTTTGTAATACTCCTTACTTTGTATTAACCTTGATTAATTGGCATAAAACATACATTTCCCAAGTTTATGAAGAAAACAGAAAATAGAATACTTACTACTTGTTCTGCCATTTCAGCAATATAACGTCTTGAAACACTCTCTACAAGAGAGTGAATTGGCATCCCATGTAGTTACTAAGATTCTGTTCAATGACATTTCATATAAACAATTGCAGAAGTGCAATTCAAGCAAAGCGCCATTTTTGATGTACTGAAAAGCAGAATTGTGGGTTAAAAGAAAAATATGAACATTGAAAAACATAAAAGTTTTACTTACATGTGGCATTTTAAATAATATTCATATTTACTCACCAAAATACGAACTAGTAATTGCGTTTTAACGTCAGGATATATCATCTGCGAGAATCAGAAACCATAAAACAAAGCCAGGTCAACAGAGAAGCAAATACACATTTGCGAAATGTTTCCGATAAATAAAAAAAATCGGAATAACGGCCACAGTGTTTTGCAATTGCTGTCATGTTAAGCATTTTCGTTCTTAAACTGAAATCATGTAATGTAAATAAAATAATAAAAGTGACTCCTTTAACGACGTATATCGTCTTTTGAAAAGCTTATGAACTATAGTATCAACAGTTAAATATTCGTATATAGACAACAATTATAATTAGTAGCTCGGGTTTTTAAAAATAAGACATATTCAAGTTAAAGATTGGGTTTGTGCATTTTTGAACGAAATGACAATTAGGCATCATGGATGACAGAGTATCGAAGAAAATATTGCTCCTGTACTAAAACAATCACATTTTTGTATAAAGCCCCCCGTTGACCAAGAAATCTAAATGTATTTTATTTCAATTCCACTATTTTTTCTAGTATTTGTACTGCATGTACACAATACGGCCCAAAATCAAACATCTCCTTTCGCTTGATTTGGCAACCAACAACGGCTCAACGTTTATTTTTTGCCACGTGGTTTTTGTTACCAAGGGGAACTCGGGCTTATGCCCGTGTTTTGGTAAAACGACTTAAGAGGAGGGGTAACGCCAATGACCTTGCTCGAACGGGCGGCACCAAATCTCATGCACCGGCGCACGCCGGCTCACGACGTGCGAGCGAGCGCGCTGCTTTATACCTATTCATTCATTATTTCGCTGCGGACAAAACGATATATTCGTAGTGTTATTTCACTCAATGTTCCCATCGAGTACAGTTAGGACCGTAGTGTATGATTAATTCACTTACAAACGTCAGAGCTATCGTGGCAGAATTGCACGAACGCTGACTGTTAAACGAGAAGACGCGGGTTCGGTCCCCGCACTTGTAGTTCAATTTTTGTGTTTACTTATTTCATCTATCTATACCAATATTACATTTTAGATTTTAAATATTTTTATTTTTGTTTTTCTTTTGTAATATTACAAAGAGGATAGATACATTTATATTTTTGGATTTTTATTTACAATGAAACTCAAAAATTACTGGACCAATTTAAAAAAATATTTCGATTTTCTAATGGTCTAATCCGGGATTAACAGAACTATATATTTACCTGAAGAGGTAAATATATAGTTTATAAGGGTTTAAATGGAAAATAAAAATGTTCAAAAAAAATTATCTCGAATGGTTTTTATTTTTCATTTCAACCCTTATTTCAACTCCTTTAGCCAAACATACAGCCAATGTTACTCCAGGATAATGTTGGATTCGAATGGTGAAAGAATTTTAAGATTAAGTCGGTCGGTTAAGTAATTTTTGTGTTTATTCATAATAAACAAATATCGAAATATTCAAAAATCTAAAATACAAAAATGTAAAAATACACATGTTACAAAAATGCAAAAAATGAAATGTTTCTTTTATAAAATATTATAGGTTAGACATATAGATGAATTTATAAACAAAAACAATCGTATGGATGCGGGGATCGAACCTGCGGCCACAACAATCATCTAGCGATCGGTCAAACCTTCGGGCCAACAATACTTACTTCTCGGTGACTAAATTACCGGTAACTATCTATTATATTAGTGCCTATTTTGGTGTTTAAATGTTACCTACTATTTCAAATATGATCGGAACATAACAATTCATTTATTTATATGTTGGGTAGGTCTCTCATAAGTTGCATGAAATTCAATTGAAATATTAAAACATCGCACGATACTTATATTTTGCTATGTAGGTACAATATTATGATCGTTAACTTTAACAAAATAAATATACTATTATAGTACAGTTACTTTCTACTAAGAACATAAATAATAATTTTATAAAATATGGTAGAATATTTTTTTCAAAAAAATATCTTCAATGATTTTTATTTTCCATTTTAACTCATGTCAACCCCTTTAGGCAAATATACAGCCTATGTTACTCCAGGATAATGTTGGAATCGGATGGTGAAAGAATTTTAAGATCGGTTGAGTAATTTCTGGTTTATTCATAATAAACAAAAATCGTAATATTCAAAAATCAAAAATACAAAAATGTTAAATAAAAATGTTACAAAAATGCAAGAAATAAAATGTTTCCTATATAAAATATTGGGTTAGATAGTAGATAAATGAATTTATAAATAAAAACATTTGTTTCGATGCGGGATCGAACCCGCGGCCACACGTTTTTATTTGGCATCCAAGCAACAGCGCCACAGTTGCAGTGACGTAGTATAGTAATTTACTACGGTTAGACCGGCCGTAACCGTTCTCAATGAATGTGTCGAGCGAAATAGCAATATTAAATTTACGTAGATATTGCGAAGACAAGCGACATAGGTCCGTTTAGCACGGCGGTTCGTCCCGCAATGATTTGTTGGGCGACAGCGGGGACGTGCTCGCGATTTAGAGTATCGATAATGTGAAAAATTCGTTAAAAATAAATGAGACAGAAATTAGAAAAAATAAAAAGAAGGTCCCATCCGCCTTGCATTTCTTAACATCCTGATGATAATAAAATAATCCTAGTGCTCGTAGTTTAAGAGAAAAAACGTTGTAAATGCGAAAATAGAGGTCACTTTGCAATTTTATTTCAAGTACTTTTAATACACTTTTAAAAATTCTGAAAAGAAGGGCCCAAGCTCCATATAGTGTAGATCAACATATATTTTTTTTGAACACCTAATAATAAAGATCACCAAGAAAAAACGTTGTGAAAAAGGCCATTTCACATAGACCCCACTCTTAAGTTAAAATCAGATTGATCTTCTCAATTTCATTTTCTCAATATTTTAGTTTTATTTGTAAAATTAACTTAGTGTAAATAAAAAGGGTCCTTTATTACATTTCAAGAAAAAGCGGTCCAATAATCCCGAGGGCCTTAGATTGCTTATACAATACAAAAATGTATTTGAACAGGTTCAATAATTGGTTTTTGTTTAGTTTTTATTGCATTGCACGCTTTACTAAAATATGTATTTATTTCTAAGTTAGGCCACAGAATACTATATTCTGTGGTAAGGCGCGATCGTTTGTATGGACTATCATTTGTTATAATTATTTTTGCCTTTCATTTCTATAGATTAGTCGAAACTTATACCCTCAATTCACTTGAATAACTTCATTGTTTCTATTTTGAGCGTATCTTATGGAATGAAAATAAAACAACACAAATAAATATTTCTGCAGAAATGCAACTCGAAACACGTTATAACGAAACTGAGACGAGATTCTGAGAATATTAATATTTGAAATTGAAAAGAGTTCGTGTGTACGTTGATGAACGTTTCAGAAGTATTACAGAGTGTGGTCTAGTTTTTATATGGAAGTAAGTTCTGATGATGATAGTTATGTTATTGCGTTGGAACTTTACAAAACAATTTGATACGATTTAAAAATTATATTAATTATCTGCCTTATTCATAGTCAGTTTATAAACCAATTTTAGCTATCGAATATTTTTTTTAAACTAAATTCGATGCGTTCGAAAGGGATAAAACATTCTATAACTAAAATGGGTTTGTGAATTATTGTCTATGAAAAATGCCAAATGTAGTTACTATAGTCCAAATCTGATTTTATTAATAGTAAAAATATACATACTTCAGCTGAGAAGAAAATTCTCGAGAAATGCGGCAGACTATAGAGACCTCGACATGATTTTCCATTCGCATTTCTTTCATTTTCAGAATTTACATTAAACATGATTTTCTTCATATCTAGTTTTCATGGATCTGCGTAAATTAAAAGTGCATTTTATTGTTCGACATGTTCTGTTTTTTGATGATGCACATGCCAAATCTGTAATTTCAATAATGCCCGCCTTTTACTTTTAGCCCTCTCGATTACCACGGCAGTTTTGCCGTCAGACCATTTGATTAATAGTAGTTACAACAGTTAAACTCTCGATCTGTATATACCTAGTCCTGGGTGTAGGCCTTTTGTGTATTATGTCATTATTCCGCTCTTGTGCGAGCCTGGTGATATGTCCTACTGATTATTACTCTACTCACAAAAAATAAGGATATATTTGATCCAATTTTATTGACGTGTTTGATAGTCTGTATATTGAAGGAAATTGATAGTTAAAATATGAAAAATATGTAATTGTCTATTTGTATGTCTACTTTTCAGGTCTGCCTTTTATTTCTTCTCTCTTTAAGAACTGTTTTTTTTAATAGGGCCAGGATATTTTTGTTTCTTTAACTATAACAGAGTTTGGTGAATTTTAGTGGTATAAACATATGTAAATATGTACATAAGTATAAACAATGAAAAATATATCACTTTAGCTGTAAACTCATTTCTTTATTCAGTTTATTATAGTCAATATTGGCTTGTTTTTACAAGCTGTAATTGGTTGGCCTATGAAGCGAGCACTTAATTACATATTAAACTTGGGCTATAGGTTGTTATAAGGTGTAGGAAACATCAGTTGAAAGTTTTGTCTAGTGTGCAGTTCAATCTATGAAGCCGTGGCCGGCGGTGGCTGTAATTAGTTCTGCGTGGGTTTCCAAGAAAACTTTTACAGACTCTACACACTTTATTTATATCTTAAGCGTACCTAAGTAAGATAAATGAAAGGTCGACGATTGATGCGCTCCGCAACGCATTAAATTGAGAACTGGAGAAATATTATACTTTGCTTCTAAAGAAAAACATTTCGCAGTATTAATATAATACTTTTGTTTACAGGGACAGCTCCGCTCGTACCATACTTGTCTACGTTCGCAAGGCAGCTGGGATTTACATCGGGAACTGTTGGTTTAATTTACACCGTATTACCAATATTCGGACTGATCGCTAAACCACTATTTGGAATTCTCGCCGACAAGTAAGTATTATGACGTAATGTGCATATTTCATAACGTCCAATTTACCGTACGTCCTGTCGTGATTATTCAACAGATTGGAGTACTGTTTAACTCATTTATTAATGAGTTTCATAAATTTGTAAAAGATTAGGTACAATTCATTTATTTTATAGAGGTACTTAAAAAAGCGAGTGTTTGGCTGAGGAGTTATAAAAAGTATTGGGCATAGACTTTAAGAGCGTTTATACCCTTTGCGCGCTTTTTGGCTAAAAACAGGACTTTTCAAACGAGTTAATAGCCACCAATAAACAATTTAAAGGAAAAATAATTAGTACCAATTTTAGAAAAGGTTGTCATCTAGGGATTTTGGTGGAAAACATTATAGATTGATGGATAATTTGTGAGTACTATAAGGATTACTGAACACAAGTTTCGTTATTTAGGCTTTAAGTGGCAATTTAGAAGCTTAAGATATCCGAAATCACTGAATACAAGATGAAAATAAAAATATTATCCGACTAATAAGACCCTTATGGAGGGATTATGCTGAGAAAAATAATCTTTTTATGTTTAGTTACTGAAAAATAAAAATTTAAACAATGCGAAATTATTCAGAAACTCTCGTCAAGAACATATTTTTTTTTTCACCAACTTATCGTACATATTTTTTTAAAGCAATTGCATATTATAATAAAAGAACATCTTATCAATAAATTGCCATTTTTATATTTCAACAAAATTAGTTTTCATGTTTTCTACAAATATTTTGAAAACCACTATAAAACACGCTGTCCGACCAGGCTCAAATCAGACCGCCGCAAGGCCTTCTAGAGGGAGGACGTATCGCTCGTCGCTCCGGCCTGGCTGCAGTCGATTTTTGCCGTGCGTCGTAAAAATAGCCACGCGCGGACTGCGATTGCCACATCTTAGTACTTTGGTAGTAAATCATATTTTTTCTTTTTATTACCCACAATGATTTTGTAGTGAGTATAAATTATGTTTCAGATAATATAATGGAATGTAATTCCGAGTCTAAATTATGTTATATATTTTAATATAAAATTAAATATATTTCGTAATTGTAATGGGTTGTAAGGCCCCTAACTCTTTTCATGTGTTCAAACACGAAATTATTAATAAACGTCCGTAGTGTCTACTCATTGAACACTGATTTGAATGCAACTTAACAATGTAATAATAACGAAAATATGATTAGTATCTAAATTGGTATTGTTCATTGCTTGCACAGTAATATTTGTCTACTTATAATGCAAATAAAATATTTTTATGATATAATATTACCCCTATATATATCATTAGTTACATTTCAATTAAATATTAGAATTTTGAAGCGCACGGATCAAAGTTGGTTGCGCTGACTTTATAGCGAGCCGACGCGGCAGTTCTTTGGTCGCTTATGTATGCGTGAAATTGACGAAGAAAGACCTATAGTTGACTTTGCGCACAAGGTGTAAACCCTCTTAATGGGGAATGTAAATTAATTGAAATTAATATTAGCATTTACACGAAGTACGAATCATTTAACGTTTTATCTTTTAATGTTTTGTAATGATATGAAACAAACGTAGATTTCTCTGTCAATGGTACATCAATTTAATTCGACTTAACCACTATAATCTTCTTTACGACTAGTATTATCTCAAGATTTGCTTTATCTAAATCTCATGGTAGTATAATGTTACGTTCCAATGAAATAAGTTTGCTTTCTTCACCTGGTTATCCGATCGACAAACTGTAACTATCTGTAGATCAATTTTATGTCTTAGCCGAGTATGCATGATATTTCATTTCCTATTATCTCAGTTTGTACTATTCAAATATTTGCTAATTTAAACAAAATACTTGCATTCACTGACCTTTCAAAATTAAACTCTATTTAAAACAATAAGGTAAAATTTATTGTTCCAATGAAAGTCGATTCTGTCCTAAATATGACTTAACAACCGTAAAATAAGCGTTGACATAAACAAGAAAGTAATTGATAGTTCATTGGCCGTCTAAACTATCGAAGTGGATGCTTCTTAATTTAAGCCTGCTTCGCTTGGTATTAGTTCAATTCCGTTCAATTTCAGGCAATTAACAATCTTGCTTTACTAATATCGTAGGTCTCTGCAACAGTGATTTCTGATTACGTTATTTAAAACTCCGCCTCGACTTACACTATAACTTCCATTTAGTGCTGGCATTACGCTTACGTAGATTATTTGGGATATTTTCCTTAGAGTGTTTACCCTTGAATACGAAGTACGAAATAACAAGGATAAGTTAGAATGAGCATAGTGTATAGAGTATAAGCATTTGACTAATTTTAAATGTTAGTTTTTAACATCCTTATTATCTCTTGCGTTAATTACTTCGCCTACACTTACGGCCAACACAATTTATACGATCCCTGTGTTAATATTATGTTACGGGTTATTTTATTATTTTTATTTCTTACACTTTATTGTACTACACAAAACAAAAAAATACACAACAAAAATCTTAACCTATATTTACAGTACAATGGGCGGTCTTATCGCAGTCGGCGATATCTTCCAGACAACCTTTGGATGGACTGGAGTGAATGGAAGTAGGAAAACGGGGGTAGACAAGTCTTAAGAGTAAAAGAGGATAATAATAATAATAGTACAGATGTATCTGTCATGTAAATACAAACAATAATAATTAACATAATAAACTACTTAAATACGTCTATAGATACTTTAAATACATACACATAAATATATAAAACCCACATACATATATACCTATATAATATACTACATACAAAATATTATAATGTGCAATGTAAGAGAAGAGAACAGGAAAAGGCAGAGAGAGAGAAAATAAAAGTTATAGGCAGTATTAGCAAGTGGAGTAATGTTCCTTGACGAGTCTTTTAAAAATACGTAGGGATTTGGCTTGACGAATCGACAATGGCAATTGGTTCCACAAGCGGGCAGCATTTACTGTGAAAGAATTTGCAAGAAATGCGGTGTTGTGCTTGGGAATTTCCAATGTCAGATTTTCTGACGACCTAAGAGATCTTGTGTGTGTGTTGCTTAGAAAATTAAAGCGATTTTTTAGGTAAGGAGGTGTGTTGGGATGAAACAAAATAGAATAGAGAAGTGAGAGAATACGAGTATTTCGGCGAAGGCGTATTGAGAGCCACTTGAGTTTTGTCCGAAATTCCGAGACGTGGTCATATTTGCGAAGTCCAAATATGAACCGGATACAATAATTCTGAAGCCGCTCAAGTTTTTCGAATTGGGCTTCGGTGAGATCAAGATAGCTAATGTCACCATAATCAAGGAGAGGAAAGAGAAGGGATTGAACGAGCGCAATTTTAGTAGGGATGGGTAAAAAATTCCGTAATCTTCGCAAGGACCCCGCTGCAGCGAACAATTTTCGGCTGAGTTCTTGTAATTGAGGACCCCAGGATAGGTTCCTGTCAATAACTATACCCAGGTTTTTTACTTTATCACTGTATGGAATGACACAGCCATCAAAAAGAACCTGAGGCATTTGACTAAAATCTAGCCTGGAAACTATCCTGGAGCTGCCAACAACAATTACTTGAGTTTTTGAAGGATTAACTTTAAGACCATGCCTCATACCCCATTCATTAATACGAGCAAGATCTTTATTGATCGATACGATTGCTTCCGTCATCCTATCTAAGGGTTATTATAAGGGTTATTTCCCCGATTGAGGAAAATATTGCGCTCTCTATCGTCATCTTCGAAACTAAGCGTTATATATTGTATATTAGTGTCTTAAAGTGCTGGCATGGAATATAAATGAAATTTTCTTATCCTCGTTGTAGGCATAAGTCAGCAAACCAACAGCAAAAATCAGTGCAGGCTTTAAAATTTTGACACAATCTATTTTTAATATTAATTTAAACAGCAGCAAGGAATATGATCAAATACGGTTCTTTTTGACATGCTAATAAAATAACATAAGGTTAAAATAGTAAACTTGTTCTAGGTATAAACAGCAGAAACTGATATTGATAATCGCACAAATCGTGACCATCGTGAGTTTTTTCTCAATATACTTTCTGCCGACCCACATTGCGGACATTAAAGTTGAACTGGACTGCAACCCCGTGACTGTACTGAGAAGCTGCTACGCAAACAAAACATTGATGAATACTTGCAACATCGGCTTGCTGGGCGAACAGGAGGGAAACTCTACTTGCAAGGTTAGTTAAAGAGTCATATATTTTATGGATAGGTATTAGGTATATAGGATATTTTATTCCAAATTTTATGGATAGGTTCTAAAAGGGAAGAGAGCCTGGTGATCTGCACCACAGGTGGAAACCTACAGCAGACATCAGCTTCTCATAAAATATGTATTTACTTAAAATTAACTTTAAGGCAACTTATGTACCTATGGTTTTGTGAGGAGAAAATAAATAAAGTTTATTATTATTATTTAGGCAGGCCGTATTACGAGGTAGGTAACCTCTTTTCATCCATTGATACTTGTTTCTGGTATCATTACCATCAGGATTTAGGAACCGTATAACGTATTCCTTTGCCGTATCAAGATAAAAAATAAATTCGAAATTTGAATAATTCAAAAAGTAGGTGAGTGCGCAAGATAGATGTTATGATTACAACAAAATTCACCGTTTATTTTGTATATATATATTTTATTTCTTCCTTTAACCCAGTTTTAATAGTAACATTAACACGTATGAATTTTCTATTTTAGTATAGACTAAAGTCTGACTGAAGAGTATAGACTCTTCAGTTAAATTTCATGAGGTATGAGAACTACTAATTAACTTAGAACTGAAATCTGAGAGAACTTCGCTAAAGGTTAAACGCTTATGTATATGAGGTTGCATGAGTCTGCAAAGACATCAAGGTACGGGTAGATGGTCACAAGCGCTTTGAGCGTACAAGTATTTGCGGGAACAGCGACCAAACACGCGGCAGCTAGACGAAACTCATTCTGAAAATTAGTTGGCGACATTCTCATTTAATGAATCAGTGTGGCGATGATCAGTGAATTGCTAATGCTACGTTTATACGCTTCGCAAACCTCGATAAATGTCGATACACAAGTCGCAAGTACGTAAAGAGCGTACAAGCGTTTGTTAAAACTTGTAGCCTGTAGGCGTTTGTAAAACTTCAGCAACCTTAGTATAAAAACATTGTTCTAGTTCTCAGAATTTTTACTACATTGATTTAAGTTACTTCAACTCCAAATTATGACAACATAGCACAGTTATGTAAAATCATTTACGTAAAATGTCAATATTTGCTGCAAATGTTAGACCCTGTATAGGATTATTTTATTTTTCGCTGTTTTTACAATAGACCATTTTTTATATCCAGAAACTATTATTAGATTTTTATCTCTATTAATTGGAGGCTAATCCTTCAAATTAAGAGATTATTAATTTGAAAATTAAACTGATAAATAATTTATCTAATTAGGAATCAACCTGGCAGCTAATAATCGCGAAAAATTCTAAATCCTTGTGATGGATTTACAAAAATTGGAAGAAATCAATTCATATCCAAAAATAGAAGAACTCAATTTATATTTGCTTGGAAATATACATACGAATATGTTACTTATTCAGTACATCGACATTGCGTCTAGAGACAGTGATAAATTGTTCGGAGGTTGATACCCTTTAGATACCTCCTTAGAAAGATTTGAAAGTTGAATATATTTTTATCACATTTCAACTTCGATCAAACAATAATAATTGTGATCTTATTTGCTTTTAATATGGTCCAAAACATAATAAATCTTAATTTAAAGAAATAAGGTTTATTGTTACCTGAAGTTGACTGTAATTTAAGACTTTTTGCTACATCTCGTAGTTCGAAATTCGAATCTTTAAGTTTAAGCAACCTCGGCCACTTTTGGCGTGTGATATTGTTCCGGACCCTGTATACTATTATATGATATCCGATCGAAGCATTTCAACGAACTTTTTTGTCGACGCTTAATTGTTGCATATTTTGAGTGCAAAGTGTTGATGGCAGATGAATTGCGACATGAGCTCGCCGAAGATGTGGCAGACTGTGTGTGAGCACTGGCACCTCCCGCAGTACTGCTACGCCAGCACCGACAGCATCCAGTACACTTCCCACCTCACCAGCGCCTCCGTGAAGGACGACAAGTGCGCCTACATCAAATCTAGCAACGTCACATTGGATGGTAAGTATAGTATAGCACACAAATGTCTCATATCGATGTGTTATTGGACACGTATCAATAAATGCCGTCTGGAGTGGCTTGTCTCGTGTCTGTCATTTTTTATTAGCATAATTTGTTCACGAATTTACAGTAATAACAAATTCAGACGTATTTTAGTTTTAGAACTTGATTTCCTAACAGACTGATGGGTTTTCAAAGGAAAATATTCAAAATATTGTGTAAAGGATAGGTTTATTGGAACATAAGACAAAATTTTCGTGATGATTTATTGGATTTTTTCTTAATGACACCAACAGCCCACTACAGGACGTAGGCATCTCCAAGGCGCGCCGCTGAGTCCGTCTTTGGGCTCGTCTCGTCCTCGACTGCCTTTGTCATCGCTGCACTTCCCGCACAAGGTTGCGGAGACGCGGTGTCCACTCGAGAGTGGTTCAAACAAACTCGTTTCGTCCGGTGGTCATAGGTTCTTTGGCAGTAGACTCGGCCCTGCCAACTCAGCTTGCTAACATAATTGGCTGCATTAGCTAATCTATAGCGAATTAAAAAGCCGCTATGCGACTGCGTGTTTAATGAGGTTGGCGCAACACCTTTAGTGATTACTGATTACGTTTAGCAAAATATGAGACTAGTATCAATTATTGCGGTATATCGATAATCTCTTATCCTTAAATGATGCATAATAAACATGTACATATAAATTTAAGCCTGTTGCTGAGCGTGTTTATGGCTTGTTTTGTTTAAGCATTTTATGTAGGTATTAAATTATTCCCGTTGTTTTAATCAATTATCCCGGCTTTAGACAGCTTTTGGTCGATGCCGTGGACATATGCCTAGTATGCTTCAGTAGGCTCGAGGTAGTTCGAAATTAAAAGTAATGGTAGTGTACATAAGCTTTCGCTTATTTCTTATAACTAGTGGTCGCCTAGCGGTCGAAATTCGACCAAATCAAGAAGAGAAAAAGTTTTTACCTGTATGATGATGTTGTTATTCTGATAATTCGTGCACATTTAAATGTACGTATCTTTCAAAATTAGTTATATATCCTGAAGTATATGCAATTACTAAAATCGTAAACTACATTAATTGCTTTAAACCAGAAATAGCAAAATATATATTTTTCTTTACCTGAATGTTGTTATTGCAGATTGCTGCTACAGAACTTTCTTTATACATATAATTAATGATAGCGCTCAGTATTTCACGTAGTATTCTTCTCTGTTTGATATTCAACAAACCCACAGTAAACATTTTTTTCTGATTGACATTCAACTACATATGTCTTTAAAGCAAAGAAACAATTTGACCAAAGAGTATGTATACGTGTACAAATACTTGTGTATGTGTGTGTCAAATGCATGCTAGTTTATTTATTGATTTAATGTACTTTTTATGCATTATTATTAAAATCTTGTTTCATATTACATTTAATATTAGGCTTAATATTAATATTATTACCTCATTAGGCAAATAAAACCTTTTTTTTATATGTCTATGTCAGAAGAACAAAATGAAAAAGAAAAGAAACAATTTGACACCAGAGTATGTATACTTGTGTATGGATGTGTGTGTGAAATGCATGGCAGTGTGTGTAATGTTTTATTTTTTGATTTAATGTACTTTATAAGCATTATTATTGAAAAATATTAGCATTCTCCACTTCTCCTACACATAAACTTTAAGTGTGCCAAATTTTATGCTCCTGCGTCCGCGCAATTTTCGTAAAAAGGGATCCAAAGTTTTTGCATCACGTATTAATATATAGATAACTCGCCTTTGATTTTGCTGTGCGATCCAGTCGTTAACTTCTAATAATAAATTACGATGAATGTATAATTTAGGTTGCTGACTGTAGTATAACCATTTTGTACTTTTTTTTTCGATTTCTTCTTGATTGAGTAGGGAATTTCGACGCAAAATTTGTGTTACTTAACTACACATTTTGGTATTACCGGTAACAGTTACCGTCCTATTTCTTCACCCATCAATCTCAGGATTTTGCTGTTTTAACAAATAAACAAAGAGGATTAATGCCGACGGATATACCTAAAATAAATTTATTAAAATTTCGTTATTGCTTTATTAATAAGGTGTATTTTTTTTTCTTGATTTTCAAATTGGAGATGTATAACAATATTTTGATTATTTTGCCTTTGAACATTGTGTTTCACTAGACCATTCAAAACAAATTATTGCTTTGCACCAGTACCATTTAGTTGGTATTTTAGCTCGACAATTGACATGTGTCGTTTTACTAATAGTGTAAATACGTTTTATCTACCTTTGTTTGACATTCAGGCAAAACGAAACGCATAATTCAAATCGTCGCCAAGCAAACAATACCTCGCAAGTTATTGCAGTTGTTTATGAACTCATTAACTGTATTGTGAAAAATATATGAACCTTTCATTCAAAACCTTGGTGGTATACCAATACTGCTACTGAAAACGAAGCTAGGTGGGAATATTAGTGACTACAAACACCATGTATTTTTTATTGCCTTTTTTTCCTGATGGGGTAAATACAGTTTTCCCTAAAAAAAAACCCTTTTATGCAAATAAATAATTTTATTGTGTTCGTACTGTCACTAAAGTTACCACCAGGCTTCGTTTTCAGTAGCAGTCTTGGTATACCCTGTATAACTCTTTCGCAAAAACCAATATACTCTAATGAATATTTTGATGGAGCTCCAAACAGAATTGACTTGTGATTTGACCCAATCATAATCTCATATATAATAAGACTTTATTATTATGAAATATTAATTAATTTGCCAGATATTATTAGTTTATCCACGCTATACCATACGCTCATTATTATAAAAGTTTATACAAATATTTTCTATTTCAGGCTACAACTACATTCCGAAATGTCGCGTTGGTGATGGCTATGTGGACATCAACGAACCTTGCTCTCTCAACTGCACTAATTCTAAACTGGCGACCGCGCTGGGTGGCAACAAGGCCAATATGACTTGTGTGGATCGCAAGTTAAACTACCGCCTGTGCTCTGAAAACAAGGAAGCATTGAATGGTCTTACTACTGGACCCCTGAATAGCGAGTGTGAGGTGAGTGCGTTGAGAAGCAACTGGTACAGTTTCGTTATTTAATTGCCTCTTTTTGTTAGAACTTTGTATTTTCCATGGATATTTGTGTTACCGATATTTGTTTATTTTCAGTCTAGTTATATGTCGTATCTTCGTTAATGTAGAATGCTTTCATACAACTGTATTACAATGTATTCCGTACGTTACCGAAACTTTATGTTAATTAGTTTCAAATTGTCACAAAATAAGAGAGACCTATAACAAATTACTTAACATTGAATAACTAGTTTGACCTAACATAGTCCAATGACCTAAATTTGAGAGAGCTCTAAATAATCATACCCAGCATAAAATCCTGAATTATGATGACCAAAAAAGTATGGAACATTCCAAAATTCCCATTTCGTTAGATTTAATGTTGTTGGATGAATACCAGGTGTCATGCGAACTGAATAAGACCACTCCTTGGCGTCTGATGGAGATCTGCGAGGGTTGGGAGGCCGACGTGGCCAATATATGCCATCCTAGGACCACGGATGGATCGCCGTTCCCTACCAACTTGTCGTTCGTCGGTACTATTGCGTTGTCCACCACCATCGCTGAACATGAGTGCGTTTACATCCAACTGAAGACTGTTGAGATGCCTGACGGTATGTTCGATATCATTATAGATTTACGATCTTACTGTTTTAAAACCTATTTTAGTTATCTTTGTTTTGTCTTCTTCACTCAAACTGAATTCATAAGTCGTTCGAAAGGGACAAATCATTCGGTAACTAAAATAGATTTTAGATTTTTGGACATTGCTTTACTTATTTCGGGCCTGGGGCTCTGTGAGACAGAAATATATCTCGTAGTTTCTAAAATTTACGACGGAAGATTTTTGTCTGGATTCAGGACTATGTATGTACGTATATATGCGTTTTAAGTGTATTTGTTTTCATTTTTAAGGATCCATACATCATCCTTATTGCGTGTCTCGAGCGCAATATCAGATGGAATCAGATTTGTTCCAAACTTCATGCTCGATAAGCTGCGATAACACATTGGTAAGAATAATTAATATAATTAGTATTACATACTTAATATTATTCGGAAATGGAATATTCATGATTTATTCTCGTTACTTATAACTATAATCGCAATGCTCTTATAATTTGTTGGATTTGAATACGGATAAGGATTACCATAGCTCATTTGATTAAAAGGTCTCTTTGTTCCCGTAGATGAGCATATTATTCCAATCAGCGATTATTTAGCCAACTAGAACCGCTTAATTTACAGTCTACTTTCAAATGAAACCGCTAAGTGAAGTAGTGGGTTTATCCCCAGTATAAATTTTTTTTTTTCGTTTTGTCACTACTTAAAACAACTACCGCATTGATAACTAGTTTATATCAACATACTAAAGAAAGACTTATTGGTATGTCAAAAATAATGGTGGTCTTGACCTCATTAATTGAAAACAACCTTGAGTACCTATCGCATCAACGATTCGTACACCAAAAATCATTTACTAATGTTTAACAGGTCGTCATTGGATGTTTTATACCAGCTGATGTTTTATACGTTATTTACCCGTGTCGTTGTTTAAAAATATTGATTTGTTTATTTTTCATAAATTATTTTAATATCGTTATGTCTCTCCCTGTCTGCACAGTAGTTAAAAGCAAAAGCAAATACTGAGTTTTATAAGTATGTTGAGATATTATTCGTAGGATCAGCAAATTATTCTAGATCATGAGTATTACTAGAGCGGACATCGGGAACAAAATCTCTGCGCATTCTGCTGGTACAAGTCAATAAAGCAAGAACGAAGATGATGTTACTGTGTAGAAGTAAAAATTTTGTTTGCCGTGTCCACTCTAATATAATGTCTCAATGTTCTGATTAAGTATGATTATAATTTTTTGACTTAATTTTATTAATCACGACAGGTAAACGAGATGTTTCTTGAAGCTCAAGAGAGCAATACCGAAACTAGATCACAGTACACGGAACTTTTCTGGCTATTTTTCCTGTTGATGATTCTCAGCTGGGTCGGCCAAGCCATTATAGTCACTTTTGCCGACGCCATATGTTTTAATTTGCTAGGTAAGTTTATAAGAGTGTAATAGTTAGTATTTATTTCCTGTTTTATATTATTTTATCTTTTGTGGATCTGCAATTAAATATATTTTTATTTACTCAAAGTAAATATTTGTATTTGTATGATACAAACTGAATTTATTCTTAGCATAAGTACCTAAATGTTTTATTAATAAATTGGGCAAAGTAAACATTGAAGTTAATTATATACTAAAACTAAAAGAAAAATATTAAAAAATAATCTCAAAATACGAACACAGTTTTTGGTTGACACCCTCTAGCGAATACCGCAGTCAGCAGCCGGCGAATGTTATACAAAGTAAAGTGGTTTACATGACTCAGTGAAAGTTCCAGAAATACATATCTTCTTATGTTGTAACAACCTGTAGGAAAAGTGTTATTTTTAATTCTAATACAAAAAACATTTCGCAGGTATGGAAGTGTCGCAATACGGTAAACAGAGGTTGTGGGGCTCACTAGGCTGGGGTATATTCTCTCTGGTCACTGGCATACTGATCGACTATATGAGCGATGGCGCCTACAAGAACTACCTGATCGCTTTCATCTTTATGGCTATATTTTTATTCGCCGATGTGATTGCGTCTTGCTTCTTAACTGTAAGTATTCATAGCTATTTTACGATTAGAAGATATAACTTGGCAAAAAAGAGTACGATGCAGTGACAATTAAACAATTATGGCAACACTATTAAAAATTGCATTGTGTTCAACAAGTGTCATTTTACGTCGTAGTATATTGGGTTGCCATATTAATTTAAATTCGATCATTTCTGCCAAGCTATAAATATATTTAAAAAAATAATTTGTGACTTAAAAAATGACATTTTGTTCCATTTGCTGTCTGTAGCCTAGGAATGGAAACCAAAAGCATATCGTTAGATAAAAATACAGCTGCCAGAACTATATTATAAAATAATTCACAAGTATAATTATACAGGGTATATCAAGACTGCTACCGAAAACGAAGCCGGTTGGTAGTTTAAGTGACTTCAGACACAACGCAACAGAAAAAGTTGCAAAAAAAAGCGACAATTTCTTTTTTGTTATTTTTTTCCTATGGCCATATTTGGGTGGTAAATATATTTTTTCCTAAAATAATCGTGTAAACCCTTTTATTTATACATACTCTAAGGTATAAAAGAGTTTAAATTATTATTTTAGCAAAAACTATGGAGTTACCACCCAAAAATGACGATTTTTAAAAAGTCATAAAAAATAATTGTCGCGTTTCTTTGCGAAATTTTTAGTTGCATTGTGTTTGTAGTCACTAAAACTACCACCCGGCTTCGTTTTCGGTAGCAGTCTTGAGATACCCGGTATAACACTTTAGGATTTATTCATAGTCAGTTTTGAAACATATTTTAATTATACATAGATGTTTTGCCATTTCCAACAACTTTTGAATTCAGTTTGAGCGAAGGAGATAAAACATTCGATAACTATAATAGGTTTCAAAAATGTCTTTGAATAATGCATCAAATATGTATCAAATATAAAATATGCCACACTCTGTAAATAAAACTTCTATCATTAATAATATTATGAGCTCCAATTTGAATAAAACAGATATACGCTAAATATTTCACAAATTTTAAGTTGAATCATGTGTTATGTTAACTAATTGCTAAGTAAGATAGGATTATGAATAACATCAACGCAGAAAATATTGATAAAATATATTATGTTTCCAGGTGGAATCTACAAGGGTATCGTTAAACATCCTGGCAGACGTTGGTACACTGGTGTCCTCACTACCAACCTTCATTTTCATGCTTTGGACCATCTCAGTAGGCTTGTGTACCGGCTTGCAATGGCAATTTTTGTTCTGGCTTCTGGAAGATGTCTCTGCTGCCACATGCAATGGATATGAGTACATCAAGACATTGCAAGGGCTTGTGAGCGCCATACAGACTTTCTTCGGCGAGATACCGTTCCTATTTGTCTCTGGTTGGTATACCCGTAGTTTTATCCAAGCTAGTTTTCTTTTGTTTTCCTAACCTCTCATTATTCATTGATGGAGTCTATAAGATGAGCTGTGAAAAAAGTACAAAAACTCTATAGTGCAAACCAAATTAGGTTATTGTATCAACAATGAGCGGCCATATTACTTATAGCGATTTCTACGAGGCATACGTCTTCTATATTTAGATCGGGCACTTTATGTGAGTTTTTTGATTAGATAAATAAGTTAACTAGTCATTACAAGGATTTGTACCCGGTATGGGGATAGCTTCACTCCCTCACAAACTAAATCAAGCCTATTGGAATGAATATATTGCTAGCATTACCTCTGCACCTTAAGGCACAGTTGCATAAACTAACTTTGACAATATCATCGGCATACATTTGAGACGTATTTGAAATTGCTAAAGTAGGTACGGGATTGACATTTTCAAAGTCAAATTAAGATTGTGCAATTGGGCCTGAGAGTACTAATCGATATTCCCAGCGTTATACACGTGACGTATGAACGTGAGCGTTTGCATGTACGTAACAATAATTTTCCAGGTGTTATTCTGAAGAAAATTGGCCACACCCACATGATGAACATTGTGTTATGTGCTTTCGGCGTTCGTTTCCTCCTGTACTCATATTTGACTAACGCGTGGTGGGTGCTGCCTATTGAGATGTTCCAAGGAATCACTTTCGGCATGTTCTACCCGACTATGACTTCGTATGCAAGCATTGTGTCACCCCCAGGAACGGAAACGACTGTTCAGGTGTGTGTCAAGGTCTAAGATTTAATATTTTTTCATTTTAATCAATAATCAGAAGAGGTAAGTGGTATCCGAAATAGAGTAGAACGTTTGGAGGGATTAATGCAGAAATATCAACCCTATGATAGTACAGGGGGCTTAGTATATGATCCGAAATGAATTTTGAATGTTGGACGTTCGGCATCCGAAGCAAGTTATAAGTTGACGCTAATTCTATGACAGTTATAATTCACGCCGAACTTAGTCTATGGTTACGAAGTACGATAGAGGGTTTAACCATTTGTTGGAGTATCTAGAAACATTCGTACAGTTTGATGTACGAAGTTCTAATATTCGACCTTCGTTTCAGATCATACAGGAACCCGCTAGCAGAAATCTGACAATCACCTGATAAAAATAATTATCATGTATCCTATCATTACATATGTCTGAAAAAAAAAAAACTTGGCACACTGAGTGTTTATTCTGAAATTTAATTTTAATAAATAAATAACACTCAACAGTCACATACATAGTCCTGACCCCACATTAAGATCGAGTCTTGTGTCGTGGGTATCAGGAACTACGAGAGACTTTTCGGTCTCACAAACACCCAGACCCGAGAGAAATATTTGTGGGCCGCACAAACATTTCTCTCGGTGCGGGGATCGAACCCGCGGCCTCTCGTTTCACAGGCGGCGTCTTACTGCCTGCGCCACGGAGGCTGTCAAATATAATACTTTTATGATTATTTATTACTAATACTTTTATGATTATATGAATTGTTCTTATAATTATTTATTGGGATATCAACAGTTTACCTCGCTGCCAGTAATCATTATTATTTAAGAGATATGTAAATAGTGTAAGGAATATATAATAAGAAGATTTTTAATTTCAGGGTGTCGTCGGCGCTGTGTTTGAAGGCGTGGGCACATCTCTCGGCAGTCTCATTGGCGGCCGACTGTACCAGGCTTACGGCGGATGGGTCACGTTCCGTGCATTCGGATTCGGCTCTCTGATCTGTTGCGCCATGCACATCCTCGCCGGATACGTATTCAAGGTCAAGGTCGACCAAGATGGCGCCGTCACCGAAGGTAAAAACAACGCTGACAATCCAACTGACAATCAAAATGAGAACAAACAGTGATCTCAAGTATGCACTAAGGACGGTTTTGATATCTGCTGTATTGACTTTGTACTGATTTACATTGGACGTAATCGTATATTGTACTTCGTAGGATTAATGTTTAATGTAACTGTTATGTTTAAGGATATTTGAAAGGAAACTTAAAATGTGTGGTCTTAGTCAGAGTGATTTTTTCTCTATTGTATGGGAATTCAAATAGTTTAGAATGAATTTTAAAGAAAATGTAATTTTCTTGCTGTACTTACTTTTAAGATAAAAAGAAGCATTTTTTTAGCATTTAATTGACATGATTTCCATAATGTCGAACAAACTATACAATAGAATAGTGGATTAAAATTATTGGGATATTCTTGGCGTTCCTTGTATGGTAGTGGAATTATGTGTACATTCAACATCCTTTATTGTATTTTGTTTTGTTTTTATTATCATTTTTAGTATTATTTATGGGCCATTGTACATTATACCAGTTTACTTACATTTGTGCTGTGTTTACGTTGTTTTGTTTTGTTGCCTTCTAAAGGCATTCGACACTGTGATTTGTAGGTATCGAACAATTACGAATTTATTATATTTATTATACTTCTATCACTCAGGTTGTGATAACGCCTGATGTCTCTATTTTTTTACATCACCTTTGGATTTGGCATATTTTTATCTGTGTCGTCGGTGTTGGGGTGTATCGTAGGTTATTAATACAATAATGTCATCTGTCTATACATATCTAATCCGTGTCTATTTGGTCTAAAGGAGTGTCGTCTATTTAACCAGCATTTAATATGTCCAATGTTAAAGCGATTGTCCCTTCAATGTATTAGATCAGTCATATACATTCCAGTATTAATATGCAATAGCAACTTATTATAATGTGCCACAATATAGGCAACTTGATGTGATTTTTATTGTAATCAGTAGTTGTGCATTATGTTCCTTTACAATCAGTATTATATGGGATTGTATACTCGATTTTTGTTATTAAATATTGAAGATTCAAATGTATGGTTGTTTTTATTCGACGCCCTTAACATAAATGCCGTATTTTAAATGTGTTATATGTTATAGTTGTCGCCGTTGATTTAAGGATGACAGGAGTTTTGGGTATTTCGTTCGAGTAGCCGTTGTCTTATTGGTTGAGTTCCCGAGGTGTAGTGTTGAAGATTCTTTCAAGATTGGTTGTGTTTTGGAGCCGCGGTGTCGCAACATCTCTGCCACGATTAAAGTAGCAAGTACAGTCTATGTTTGTAATATTTCGGTCCATGCATGCCTTGGAGCCTTTTGCATGCTTGTCGTCTTGATGTAGCGTACGTAGTATTGTTAGACGAATTGTCTATTCAGATGTTATTTTATTGTTGTGAAAAGCTGTTATAATTATACAAGTTTTAAGTACTTAGATCTTATAAAAGTGTTTTTATGTTTCCGAATTTTAATATTAGTCGTGTGTCACTAAAAATTGCGTTTTACTATGTAGTTTTTTTTAACGTACAATAGTTTGTTGTGAAGAATATATTTTCAATTAAGCTATGAAAACCGCATGTCGCCGTTTAGTGCATGAGTATATGAATAACATGTATGGCTTGTGTATTGATGTAATATATTGTGTAAATGTAATTAATGGCGTTTTATAAAATTTTCAGGTTACACATCTGTCATAAGATATGAACAGCCCAACGATATGGTGTACATGCTTGAAGACATGGGCGACTCGAGATCATGATGACCAAATATATGTAGGATAATTTATTGTTAGAATAAGTAAATCGAGTTATGAGGCCCTACTATTCCTCCGAAACGAAGTTCGAAATTCGGATGATCGAAGTTTATATACGATACGAATGTACCTATTATACATATACTTATTGGTCATTATTGACATAGTCGTAACCATAGACTTATGGTTACGATGTACGTTACACAAATTCGAACTATTACAGAGTAGATACATTCGTATCGTATATAAACTTTGTTCGTCCGAAGTTTCGGACTTCGTTTCGGATTAATATAGTAGAGCCCCAAGTGTTTTTATAGGTGTTTGAACAATTTACAAATCTATACTTAATTTATGAATTGTGTACTTATACTTAGTACTTGGAATGTGCGATGCGTTGTAACAATGCATTAGACTATATTGTAAAAATAGATAGTATTTAAATTGTTTTTGTTTTTCAATGTAACAATTTAGAGAATAGTGAAGTAGGCAATTATTATTTATTTATAATTTGTGATTGAATTTTGAAATGTTTTACATGACAAATTATAAAAGGCTTTTCAGAGTATGGTCATACTTATAAAGGCAATGCAAGCCACATAAGATCTTCCATTTTGTTTAAAAATATTAATTGAGGTGTGCTGGGATAACACTATGATGCAAGAATAAATAAATCAATTAATAATAATTAATAACACCCAATAGTCACATACATAGTCCTGACCCCACACTAATATCGATTTTTGTATCGTGTGTATCAGGAACTACGAGAGACTTTTCGGTCTCACAAACACTCAGACACGAAAAAAATATTTGTGGGCCGCACAAACATTTCTCTCGATCGGGTTCGAACCCGCGGCTTCTCATTTCACAGGTGGCGCCTGCTACGGAGGCTGTAAAGGAGCTAGAAGGAACGCACCTTATGTCTTTAATAGCAAAATATTTTGTTTTTAATGTTTTAGAGCGTGTAACTTTATAAGAATTCGTATGTATGGTGATTGAGTTAATATTATTTTTAGACAAATCTAATATTAAGATCAAAATAGAACTCATACAAGTGATAATACTGTACTTTTTTCTGTGTTGTATTTTACGTGACGTGGGATTCACGCAGCACAAATATAATGTGATTAAGGTTGGTGCTTAGTTTATCAAGCTGTCTCGATATACAAATGTATTTATTTTTATTTTGTTAGACTTTTAAGTTGATTAAGCGTGTGTTAGAGAAATGCTTCTGAAAACGAAGACGAACTGTATTGCTAATTTGAAATACATTTAATAATGGAAATAATTATCTAATTTCTAACATTACTTACACCTCAACATTTTTAATTTTGTGTTTACGGCTGTTTTTTTTTTTATGTGCAGAGTAATGTATTTTTTAAAATTATAGTTTCATTTAGCTGTGCTAATGTAGCGTAATTAATACTATTAGGATGTATAAAAACGATTTTTATTTCACCATGTACTATTTTTTTCCTGACCTATCATCAAAGATATCGTATAATACCTTTCTTAATTTTCCGAAGCGTATCCTAACACCGTGGTTAAACATAGGTTTTCTGTGGCAGCTCATGTTTTCCACCATGACCAAATATAAAGTTTATAAAAACTGTGTTGATTTTAAGATAATTTAATTTATTGTTGTACCATTTCAATAAGTTACAACTGTATGGCTGCGCTAATGAACGTATTTATATATACATCGAATTCGTGATTTATACGCAAACGTCATTTGTTTCTGTTATATTGTCCGCGTTTTTACGAAGACTGGTGCTTGTCCTAATTTTGGTACGTGAATAGAGATACCTAGACATTACGTAATACAATTGTGATGTACTGTCGAAACAGCATATGTACATCCTAATGGTTGTATTATAAACCTTAACGTAACGCAATAAAAACTGTATTCCATTGACGTTTACAGTCGTTTTTTCTGCGCGTGTGTACAAGGTTGCGGATGTAATTTCTTTAAATGTTACACCTGTAATAATTTATTGATTAATATATATTTCAAGTCACATTTTAATTAAACATTATATTTAATATGTAGATATTTATGTAATATTCTTGTTCAGCATTCTGTTATTATTTTATTTTTATTTAGTAACGTTCTTATTATTCAACATAAAATACCACATTTCCAAGAAACGAATATGATTGATAAATTCCAAAATGTACTTAAATATATTTTTGTAAAGCCGCTCTTGGACTCTAGCAGGCATTTGGCGCGAAACTTGGCACAATTCTGCTGAACATCATTTCAGTTGTGACAGCCGTGTAGAATGCTGATGGACAATGAAGACATTACGACAGACATATTAATTTTATTGAGAGAAAGAAGCAGACGATTTTGTGTACGTTCAAGTTTCGTACAACTAACAACGGCACTTTCCGAAGACCATGCTGACGGCTCAAACACCCGGCAATGCCGCAGAGCTAGTTTGCGGCATACCGGCTGGCCGAGCTATCGGCATAGTGTGTAGGAGCCATAAGAATTGAAGAGCTATAATTTAGCAAATTAGTATTAGAAATATGTTAAAAAAATATTCTCATAAGTGGCTGGCAACATTTAAGAGGACTTAAAAATGAATACTTACTAATTGGTAATATTGGTGGTTGAATCTAGTATAGGAATCTTAAGATTAAGCTTGTGGCTATGCAAACATTATAGGTTAAGATTAGTTCATAACACCTTTATATTTGTGCTTGCAACTCAAACTAAGTATGAGTACCTACCCGAGCCGTGCTGGGTATGTACTCATAGTTTTTGTCTGCAATTCACATCAGAATCATAATTTAATTACGCGTACCTACGAACAGTTATATATTTAAACTCAACGTCACTACTGACCTCTATACTGCTTTTCCCATCTTGTCCCGTCCCGACATGTCCCGTTGAATTAGTTTTGCAAAATAAAAATACCCGCCTGCCTACCTACCCATGCGATAGGTACCTGATCATTATTTTGCTGCCGAGATATTTTTAATATAATTTACTATTTTAAAACTGTCATAACTCCTAAAATATTCATTGAAAACAAATTATACAATGCCCTTACAAATATTGTATTAATATTTTTTGTGATGACTAACGTATTTATTTGGATAAGATACCTCATGCATAGAATCTATTGCAAATACCTAATGAATTATTTAAAAACTTGAACACTTGCCATTAAAAAGGTAAGTCAACCTACGAGAATGGATAATATGCAATCACCGACCTTTTTAAACCTTTCTTAAAGGAACAATCCCATTTTATAAGATTGTAGCGTAACTTCAGTCATTTATACAGTGCACGCATTGGATGCTTTCAAAAGGATTAAAATTTCACCGTTTTGGTAACCTATAGCCATTCCCGATAAATGGGCTACCCATAAAAAAAAACATTTCGATCCAGTAGTTTCTGAGATTAGCACATTCAAACAAACCCTTCGGCTTGGTACATTGTTATTTATAAAAGACTAGCGGTCCATTCCGGCTTCGCCCGGGTGCAGATACATGTTTCAAAATGGCGGTCAAAATGCTCAATTCCTACTTTCAATTTAGAGTATCGACCTATCGGACCATCAAAAGCGAATAAAATTTCCTCGTATTTGCCAGAAATGGCACTACTGCATCCCTCCTATAGGCCATAGCGTGATGATAAATAGCCTATAGCCTTCCTCGATAAATGGACTACCCAACACTGAAAGAATCATTCAAATCGGACCAGTAGTTCCAGAGATTAGCGCGTTCAAACAAACAAACTCTGCAGCTTTATAATATTATAGTATAGACAAGCGCGCAAGTCTGGATAGCTAACATCACAAATAACGAATGAATGGTTTGAAAACGAGTTATTGAATCCTTAGTCCAATTATAATTTTTGACAAAATTGTATCTCATTGTCTTCGAACACAAAGAGCAAAGTGAGTTGTTACTTGGTACCTATAAAATAAATCTCCTTGAAGCAATCTGGGTCTCGCACAATCTTCGCCCCATTCCTTTGCTTTTCTTCTCCTAAAGGTTATTGTTAGGCGAAATAAAAATCGCTATAAACTGGCTCAATTATGTACTTTTTTAATCCTATAGAAAAGGGCTTTGTCGTTAATGCGACTATGGTGCCCAATGATGTACCTACCTACCTACTTACTGAGACTTATTGTGTAAATATAGTTATAAATGTTGTTAGTTCTACTATTTAATATAAGTTGTAATTGTATGATTTTATTAGTGGCATCTAAGAATAAATTATAACCGTTTTCTTAAATGGTCTTCCCTTAAAATTAACAGCATAAATAGAAAATACAGTGGTTATTTCTACATTAATTACGGCTATGGAAACTATTGGCAATTGAAGAAATTGGAGAATAGTCAGAAGTTAACTACGGCAGCTGAATACGTGATTTCTGTTGGTATATTGTGCACAATTTTTATTATTATATCGTACACAAATTTTAGACATGTGTCCAATATTTTGGATGAATTTACTTCATTATATAAATTGAATTTTACAAAACTATTTTGGGTTTTTTTTTTTAATTTTAGAATGAATGAAATGTATTTATATAAGCATTCATTTTCGCCTGCACTAAGATTTATTTGAACATTGTTACTGTTATGTTAGATTTAAATCGGAAACATGTCTACTGCTGAAACCAAGTCAAATCAAATCGTAGTATTTTACACTACGAACACACAATGCTACGTTGCAGAATTTGATCGTATTCCTTGAAAAATTGACTTGTATTGATTGAATTTGGTATGTAGGTACTATTTCAGCTTACCTGTTTAACATTGTGAACTTCAATTATTGAAATAATGAATTAGGTTTGGAAATCACTGGCCACAATGTTCCTGTAGGCGACACTCTGTGATTATTTCATAAGATATTTGTATAGCGCCCTCTATATTAGTATTTTGGATATGTGAATTCAAAAGTGTAAATACTCTTTAGATGGCGCGTCAGTGTGTATGAAAAAATATAATTTAGTAGACTTTATGACACTCGTCAACAAATGGTTCTTCGACCGGATCTGTGAATCGGGATTTTTTTATCGTGATGTACCGCACACCGCCATCAAACATCGTAACACGCAGCATGCGAAAAAGGATGGCGAACATGGAGGGTGAAGCAAGTAAGTCCAACAATTTGGTTTCTCATGGCAACGATTGTCATATTATGCCATGGGACAAAGGACGATCTGTGGCAGCGCCAAGGGCACCGAAATTATCGCCGCACGCTATGGCACCCAAATCAAGTGGTACATCAAAAAGGACTGAATGTTCAAAAAAGTCTACAGCATCTTCAATAGCACGAAGGAAACAGTTAGAACTTAAGGCAGCGGAAGCGAAGGCCAAAATTCAGCTTGACTTAATAGAGAAGAAGCTGGAAGCTGACCTTGCCATTGTCGAAGCCGAAGAAAACGCGACCTGCAGTGGTGAGTCGCACAATGAAGACGCACGTTCTGTGTCCATTGCGTCTGCTGCGCAAAGACAACATCAAAGCGTCAATAAATGGCTGGATCAACAATGTACGACGCAGGATCATCCAGTTAACATAAACGACGACAATATTGAACAATTAGCCCACAAATTAAACAGCTTAATGAAAAAACCGGGTACCCAACGCAGTGATCGCCTTCTTAGCCGTCTTGCCACTCCGCGCGAACTGCCTGTATTTAGCGGAGACACTATCGAATGGCTGCATTTCAAGAACGCATATCAGGAGTCATCTTATATTTGCGGTTTTAGTGACGCGGAAAATATATGGAGACTGCGGCGAGCGTTGCAAGGTGTGGCGAAAGACGCTGTAATGGACCTCCTGATTGGTAACACGCCTCCGTCAGAAATCATGAACACCCTAGAGTTGAGGTTTGGTCGACCAGAGTTAATCATTTATAACATAACGTCTCAGTTAAAAAGACTACCCGTGTTACCAAGCTATTACCAACAAGACTTGATTAATTTTGCTATAAAAATAAGTAACTGTGTCGCAACAATAAAGGCACTCAAACAGCATGACTATCTTCGAAGTCCGGAGCTCGTTGCCGCTATAATGTCAAAATTGCCGAGCACCTTGATGGGTAAGTGGACTGACTTTGCATATAGTCATCAATTCGAAGATAAGCCTAAGCTGGAATTACTAGCAACTTTTATGAAACGGGAAGCAGAAATGATAGCCGCCTTTGGATGTGTCCAGCCTCGAGAACACAATATTAAAAGGACGTATGCCATCCAAGACAAGCAACCACATCGCTCAGTTTATACTGCGGTGACCAGTACGCACGATAAGTGTCTATTTTGTCAAAAAGGCAAACACACGTTGCCCAATTGCCGCTTATTTAAACGTGCACTGCGTAAAGACAAATGGCTTTGCGTAAAGAAACACCGATTATGTTATTGTTGTTTGACTGCAAGACATAATAGTAAGACATGTACCGAACCGGTATGTGACATCGAAGGTTGTGGCATGGCACATCACCGTCTGCTGCACTGGACAAAATTAACCACTACGTCACGTTCCGATGATAACCCAAACTCGGAATCGAGCGCACACGTCGCCCGAGATGACAGCGCCGCCGTCAATGCTACGAGCTCGTCGGGCCCAAAGGATTTCGCGTTGCTCAAAGTGATGGGAGTACAAATACGCGGACCATATGGTGTGTCTAATACTTATGCACTCTTGGATGATGGTGCTGCAGTGTCCATGATAGACTCGGACTTAGCAGACAGTTTAGGGTTACAGTGCGAGAATCCATGTGATATTAAGTTTACTGACGCTTTTGGCATAGAAGTATTTCAGTCAGATGTGCCTAGTGTAAGAGTGCAAATATCAGGGCACAATGATTTAAATAACTATTATGATGTTAAATTACGAAAATGTTGTAAACTTAAGTTAAGTAGTCAAAATATGTCTCTTGTACATAATGTTGATTATCCGTATTTAGCGCACATTAAGCCCTTGATATGTAAACGTAATGTAACGCCTCGAATTTTGTTAGGGCAGGATAATTATTTTCTAATAGCTCCTCTTGAAGTTGTACACGGAAACAGGGGTAAGTTATACGCAACTCGCTGTCGACTGGGATGGACCGTGCATGGCTGGCACAGTGCTGGTGCTCACTCCTCCATGGTAAGTGAACACAATAATATATTCCATCTCGCACACTCTCCAACTTGTGAATCGAGTGAAATTAGTGCCCTCAATGATTTAATTAAAAATTCATTTAAGTTAGAGTCAGTGGGAATTTCTTCCTTATATCGTAGTAACAAAGATCACGATCGTGCCATTGATATACTGGATAAAACCAGTCGCCAGGTAGGGCAACAATGGGAAGTTGGTTTACCTTTTAAAAAAGATAGTTTTATAATGCCCGACTCATATTTCAAAGCCTTGTCCCGTCAAAATACATTGTTACGTAAGTTCCATAAAGATAGTTCATATAAAACTAGGTATGCACAGGAAATAAATAAATTGTTCACTAATGATTACGCTCGAATAATCAGTGACACTAGCAGAGAAGAGTCACCTGAACACGTGTGGTACATCCCACACTTTGGTGTTCTAAATCCTAATAAACCTAATAAGTTGCGGGTGGTATTCGATGCCGCCGCCAAAGTAAATGGTGTTTGCCTGAATGATTTTTTGTTAACGGGACCCGATTTATATAACTCGCTTTTAGGCATAATGTTTCGTTTCCGTGAGAATCCGATTGTCATAATAGGCGATATTCGTGATATGTTTTTGCGCATAAGAATAAGACCAGAAGATCAGCATGTACTTAGGTTCTTATGGCAAGAATCTACAGGAAGCCCAATTAAAGTTTGTGTAATGCAAAGTTTAATTTTCGGTGCGACATGCTCGCCTTTCATTGCACAGTATATAAAAAATAAAAATGCATTAAAATATGAGGACATCAACCCGGAAGCTCGTGACGTCATCTTAGGTAATCATTATATGGATGATTGTTTGTACTCAACGAATGATGTAAATAAAGCGATTAAATTAGTGCGCGATATTACTGAAATACATAAGAAAGGTGGTTTTGAGATAAGGGGTTGGTCGAGTAATAATAAAGAGGTTTTAAACTCGATACCTACAGATGCTTTAGCTGATAGTGCCGTGCAGTTTAAAGACGGTAACAATAATATAGCTGAACGTACATTAGGTTTGAAGTGGCATCCGGATGATGACACATTTTCTTTTCAAATTAATTTAAATCGTATACCCGAGGATGTTTTGAACGGAACGGTTGCGCCTGATAAGGCAAAAATGTTAAGCGTGATTATGTCTGTATATGATATTCACGGCTTTTTATCACCTTTTATTATTAAGAGTAAAATCATTTTCCAAGACGTGCATCGATCTGCGGTTGACTGGAATAGCCAGATTCGACCAGCCGAGCACCAAAAATGGATTAAATGGCTCGATGAATTAAAACAATTACATTTGTTACGGATACCTCGTTGGTATTTTAAGGCTTGTACTCACACTCAATGTAATTCTTCGTCGGCAGTTACTGTGCAAGAAAACACAGTTATAGATGCACAATTACATGTTTTTAGCGACGCTTCAATCAAAGCGTATGCCGCTGTTGCTTATTGGCGTTTTACATTATCGAATGGGGACATTGTTGTAAGTTTTACTGCTGCGAAGAGTAGAGTGACTCCACTTCGTCCCATTTCAATCCCTAGGTTGGAGTTACAAGGAGCGTTAATAGCTTCGCGTCTCGCTGATACAGTCCAGCGGGAACATAAGGATGTGAAGCCTAATACGCGCTATTTTTGGACAGATTCGCACACGGTCCTTCATTGGATCCGTAGTGACCCGAGAAGTTATAAGCCCTTTGTTGCATTTAGACTTGGTGAAATAGACGAACTGACAAAAATATCCGAATGGAGATACGTTCCGTCGCGGCTAAATGTAGCGGACGTAGCCACTAAGGAAGATTCGTTGCCATTGCAATATGAGGATGTTTGGTTTCAAGGTCCTACTTTTCTGCGACAGCCAGAAGGTGACTGGCCCAAGGACCTAAGGACGACCAAATTGTCTGAGGATGTTGTTTCTGAACAACGTAGCATTAATACAATGGCGACAACTTCGACCACTAAAAATACGTTGCTGGATGAAAATAATTTTTCATCTTGGATTAGGCTTGTAAGAGTAATTGTCACAAGTTTTATTATTTATAAAACGATATCGGCGAATTAACACACAGCTCGATGTGGAGCTGATGTCCAAAGCCGAACGATTGCTGATAATTAAGTCTCAGCACGATTCATTTGCTCAGGATATTGAACATATTCAGCAAAATAAGCCTTTACCGCGCTCTAGTCGATTGTTAGTACTCACGCCTTACGTCGACAGTGAAGGAGTCTTGCGAGTTGGTGGTCGCATCGATAAAGCAGTCGGAGTTGATCCTTTGGTACTGAGACCTGCCATACTTGATGGTCACCATAAAATATCTAGATTGTTGGTAGAATATTACCACCGAAAGGCCCTACACGGTGCCAACGAACTGGTCGTAAATGAGTTACGGCAACGTTATTGGATTTTAAAGCTGCGGCCAACTGTGCGCACTATTGCGTCTCAGTGTCTATTTTGCCGGTACCGCCGTGCAGCGCCAGAGCCGCAGCGCATGGCAGACTTGCCCTCAGCACGTCTGCAACATAATCGTAGACCCTTCAGTTTTACGGGCATTGACTTTTTTGGCCCCATGGAGGTAACTGTAGGTAGAACAAGACAAAAAAGATACGGAGTCATATTTACTTGCTTGACTATACGTGCTATTCACTTAGAGGTAACTGAGAGTCTCAGTACTGATGCGACTATAATGGCTCTAAGACGTATGATAGCGCGACGTGGGACCCCCACTGTAATTTACTCTGACAATGGGACAAATCTACGGGGGGCGGATAAAGAGTTGAAATCCAGCTTACAACAACTCAACCAGAGTAGATTGAAAGAAGACGGCACAGTGAGGGGCATAGAATGGAAGTTCATACCCCCCGGCGCACCCGAAATGGGTGGTGCTTGGGAGCGAATGATACGCACTGTAAAAACATCACTCAAAGTGGTCCTTAAGGAACGCGCGCCTCGCCCAGAAACCTTGATAACGTTGTTTGCGGAAGTTGAAGCACTCGTTAATAGTCGGCCTATCACATATGTTTCGAATGATCCTAACTTTCCTGAGGCACTAACACCAAATCATTTTTTGATAGGTACGTCATCCAATGGTCCTGAGTTTGGTAAATATGATGACGAAGATTTGTGTTTGCGTAAACAGTGGCGCGTCGCCCAAAGATTAACTGACATGTTTTGGGGGCGGTGGATACGCGAATATTTGCCTACTTTGCTACCTAGGTACAAGTGGAATAAAGAGCAGAGAGCGTTGCGAGATGGAGATTTCGTCTTATTAGTTGAACCAAACCTGGATCGTGGTTTGTGGCGCCATGGCGTAGTGAGTGCCACACACGCCGGTGACGACGGTCGCGTGAGAGTAGTAGATGTGCGCACACGCACTGGTATATTGCGTCGCCCTGTTACTCGTGTCGCTCTACTAACACCTGCGGATTAATAGTGCTGACCTAGATGTAGTTGATTTATTATTTGTTAAAATTGTTACTAGATATACATATTTTATTTAGCTTGTTTAGTAAGTAAGGTAGGGTTTGATTTTACTGTTATCAGCACTATGGGGGCGGATTGTAGGCGACACTCTGTGATTATTTCATAAGATATTTGTATAGCGCCCTCTATATTAGTATTTTGGATATGTGAATTCAAAAGTGTAAATACTCTTTAGATGGCGCGTCAGTGTGTATGAAAAAATATAATTTAGTAGACTTTATGACACTCGTCAACAGTTCCAAAGTAATTAAAGGTGACTTACTGCGATGGTTTCTGTCTTATGTAAGTAACAGGAACCAAACTGTTGTATGTAATGGATACCACTCAGACTCGTTTGTAGCTACATCAGGAGTACCCCAAGGATCTATTTTGAGCCCTCTTTTGTTTATAATTTACATAAACGATATTAATAAGTGTTTCCCTAACTGTAAATTCCTGTTATACGCCGACGATCTTAAGATATTTAAAGCTATTAAATCGGTAGAGGACTGCCATCTCCTCCAAAGTAACCTCAACAACTTATCTGAGTATTGTGATAAGAATAACTTGAAACTAAGCATTCCCAAATGTAAATATCTTAATTTTACAAAAAATAAAAATCTAATTAATTTTAATTACTCCTTGTGCAACAATCTTATCACTAAAGACACTCATATTTGTGATGGTGTCCTTTTGGATAGTAAACTGCACTTGAACCTACATATAGACAAAATCATTGTTAAAGCATACCAAATGTACAATTTAGTAATGAGGGCTTCATCGGATTTTAAACAACAAGGAACATGCCTTTATCTTTATAATTCCTTGATACGCCCACAATTAGAATTTGCATGTATGATATGGGACCCATATTACGACAAGTATATTCTGGCGATAGAAAAAATACAACGCAAATTCTTAAGATCTATCGAATATAAAATTCCATCAACAGCACGAATATCATACACAGATTCGCTTAAAAAATATAGTTTATTGACATTACAATCAAGACGCCTGTTTCTCCACACTTTTGTACCACTGTTTTGTATTGTAATCTGTGAAAACGTAGTGGAATGTACAATGATAAATATAATTATTTTTCTTAGTTTGTAAGTCAGATTGTAAATTTGTTTGTTTTCCAAATAAATAAAATAAAAAAAAGACAAGTAGAATTATTGTCTTACTCTGCAGGTCCGAAGATTATCATTAGATCTTCATGTTGTATTCGTGGGATATCGTGGAATAAAAAGCTGCCGAAGATATTGAGTATTTACATGTATACGGTATACCTATTAATTATATGACAAAATTACATGTTCAATATTATCATATCTTAAAACTTTACTAGAACTTTAAAACTGGCAGCCTCGGGCTCTTTTATTTTGTTAGAACGTAGGTATCAAAGATTTTGAAAGCGAAGGCACATCGGCTGGCTGGCTGTACCTACGTTTCGTCCTAGTTAGCAGCGGTCTGGGGGTACGTGCGATGGCGTAACTACGCCATCTGGGGCCCGTGGAAAAATCATCGGATGGGGCCCCCCTTTTTTGTATGGAGAGAAAAACTGTTAAGCTTATTTTTCGGTACCCCGAAGGAGACCGAAATGAATATATCAGTGTCACTGGCTTGCCAGCAAATTGCGGCCGAGGCGGGTCCCTAACAAAACCTGCGCTAGCACACCGAATAAAACCCTGTCTTCCGCATTTCGGGCGGTACTGCACATCTACTAATCGAGTGGGTGGGAATGTGTCCCTGCAGTGGATCTTAAGACGTCCGCCCCTGAGATAACCCCCGTACTCACGCGTCTTTTCAACCCAGGCCCGGCTTCATGGAATATCGCCCATGTTCATCCAGTCCCCAAAAAGGGTGACCGGTCGGATCCTTCGAATCACAGGCCGATTGCTGTCACATGCTTACTCTTCAAGGTCTTGGAGTGATTTATAAATACGCAGCTCCTGACGTATCTTGAGAATCACCAAGTGATTAGTGACCGTCAGTTCGGTTTCCATCAGGGTCGATCGGATGGTGATCTCGTTTATCTCACCCACCACCAAGCGGAGGCATTGGATATTGGGGGCAAGGCCATTACGGTAGGCCTTGATATTTTCATCGAGTGTGGCGTGGCGTCATTCTGGGGAAGCTACCGGCCTGGTATTTCAACCTGAGGACTCTGAAAATACATCGTCAGCCTTCTTGGATGATCGGAGCATAAAAGTCGTATTGGACGGCTTTTGCATCGAGGCCAAGACCATTCATTCTGGTGTTCCATAAGACTCGGTGCTTTCGCCGACCCTGTTTATACTGCATATCAATGACATGTTCTCAATCACCAACTAGCATTGCTATGCAGATGCTGGTGCGAGTTAGGCAAGATACATCGGAGTACAGAATCTCTATTGGCGATCCGTTGAGGAAAGGTGGTTTCAACTTTTGTCGGAAGTCGAGACCTCTCTGGGGCGGGCCTCTCAATAGGGTAGGGTTTTCTACCACGCACTGTGCCCTGCTTCGGTATTCCCTGAGCGCTATAACCTATCCTTCTAAGAGAGTGCTCTCCTTACGCTAGGAAGCGACTTCATTTTGCTGGATCCCTGGATCTGCGAAAGTCTATGAGCTGCGGTGACCGCTGACCGTGAGGCGGGCTGTATGCTCTTTTGCCTGCAAGGCCATAATAAAAACTCCACATCGAGACCAATAAGTCGTCGTAATATCTTTACGACGCGGGTGGAGCCCAAACGCAGCAATGGTGATGGGGCCCTCTCGGAAGCCTAATATTGAAAATTCATTCTTTTATAAACCAAATTCGCACTACAATCGGTACATAATAGATTAAAAATATAATATTTGCGCAAATCTAAAGAACCACTATTATGATTTTTATGTATCACAAATAAACCTTGTTATCTTTAATGAAAATAAAGAAAATAGTTTTTGATTATTAATTTTGTTGGTAATAAATTGGCTAGGTTCTTTCTTTGCTTACGGCCTCTCGGGCCTGAGGGGCTGGGCCGCCGGGGGCCCCTAAGGTCGGGGGCCCGTGGCATTTTGCGCATTATGCCACCCTATTGTTACGCCACTGGGTACGTGATGTGTCGTGTACATGTTATGGGCCAAGTGATTAATCAGGCATTATTCATAGTGCCCGGGCAATATGAATAATGCCCAATAAGAGCGGGCAATGTTTTTTTTTTTTTTTTTTTATAATGGCCTGGCATAGTGGCGGCATTGCACCTGATGGAAAGTGCCAATGCCGCCCAGGCAGAGTATCTATAGAGAGATAAGATAGATAGAGAGTATATATAGAGTATTGGCATCGGACGGCAGTCCCATGCCAATGGAAACAATTATGCCGGCCTGCTTATAATGATGTGCTGTGATTATAATCAATCAATTTATCACATTGCCCGGGCATTATGAATAATGCCAAGTGCCTATTGGGCAGAGTGATGTAAAGCGAATCAAAATCAAAACAATGAGCCGAAGTGGTAGAATTTAGAATAGGGCAGCACGAGGGGGTGGGTTGGGAGGAGTGTAGTGGGAGGGGGAGTGTCACACCTCCCCCGGTACCACTCCCACGCACTATTCCTGAGAAATATCTATTATAGCAACCTAACCCTTAAAACACTTGTTGTCAATTCAAATTAGCTTCTGCATCGTCTCCGGCGCTACGGGAAGTTCAGCCCCTTCGCCCTTGCGTAACAAAAGATAGGCACCCAGCGGGCGGGGGCTGCTCTCCCTCCGCGCCTCCGGCTTTTTATATACACTCTAGGGTCGGTAGCCAAAAGACTACGTGAAGTCGGGGTGTTCCGAGTCGGTTTTGGGGCACAGTCGACCTAACTGATCCATAAATTGGGTACACTAATTTTCTTCTGAAGATAATGTTTCGGACGTTAAAAAACTACTAAACATAAGCAGATCAATTCAACCTTTCTAATTTATGGGTCTATCGCAGATGCGACAATGCGGCAGCGCGACACCTAAAAAATCACCTATTAATCATATTGCCCGATCATCATGTAGCCATATTCATAATGCCCGGGCAATGTGATAAATAGGTGAGTTTAGATTGTAATTAATCACTTGGCCAGATATGGCTCGGCAATATTCATACTGCCCGGGCATTATGAATACTGCTTGCATTAATCACTTGGCCCATAACATACACACTGTTTGCGTAAGTATAGAGTGATAGGATAGATATGTACTATAGGTACATAGAATAGAGTGAGTGGGACGGAATAGAACTTTTATAAAAACAATATCTAACATCCTTCAGTCACATGAAACAGTCCTGACCAAGGTCCTGACTATACTAAGATCTAGTCTTGTGTGTGTGTGTGTGTGTGCGTGCGAGCGTGCTTGCGTGCGTGCGTGAGTGTGTGTGTGGTGGTCGCGGGTATTAGGAACTACGAGAGACATTTCGGTCTCACAAACAACCAGACTAGAAAGAAATATTTGTGGGCCGCGCAAATATTTTTATCGGTGTGGGGAATGAACTCGTAGCCTTTCGTTTCGCAGGCGGCGTCTAAGCAACAAAAAAATACATCTATCATAATCTGTTGTGAAGCAGAAATATACAATCTGCACCAAGCCAAAGCTGGGACAAGCCATTAATATGGAACAAAAACATATTTAGTTAATTTTATTATTATATTTTTGTTAAATATTGATATTGTTTTTGAGTTACAAAAGTAATAATAAAAACGAGCAGGTACCCAACGGTAGAACTAAAATTGAAATTAAATTATTTACGAGAATAGTGCACTAAACCTATTATACATTAATAAAGGTATTTGCGTGAATTGGAACGCTTAAAGACGAGATCTGAGGACGAGATTGACTCAGTCAAAACCTTTTGTTTTTATACAATTTAAAGAGCGTATTTTCAGCAACAAAAAGAGACAGAAGATGTCATCTGCCACGTGTCAGACCGAGAAAGCTGCATTGATAGTGAATACTTTGTGGTTGTTGCTCAAGTGGACAGTGGAGCAAACGGGGATAACATCGTATCATCAGTCTTTCGTAATAGTTTGGAAATACTAGGGATGGGCAAATGGAAAAAATATATCGATATTTATCGTATCGATATTTTTCAAATATATCGATATATATCGCCCAAAAAATATCGATATTTCGATATATCGATATTTTTTGCCCAATTTTCAATTATTTATAAAAATTGCCAAAATTATCGGAATTTTAAAGCAAATACACATCTGGCCTGTTTCAACATAAGTTTTATTATTTAAAAAAAATTCGAAATGCACGACATAAAAAAAGAAACAAAATAAAAAAAAACATTATCCAAACCAGCATTTGTCTGATATTGACATCAGGAGCACTCTTTGTTTGATGTGTTCGCCTGTTAATCTGCTCCTATCATTTGGCACAGCCAAATTTACCACTGAAGCTACTCTTTCAGATTACACTGAAGATGCTTGACAAATCAAATATTTTTGAGCGATATCCGAGGGAACCGGCGTGTAATGTTGACAATTTACCCAGCTATATTGGATCAGATTTTCTTTATAAAAGTGATACTGCTTCAGTTCATTGGGGACACAGCTACTGCTTGGAACCTATGCTCAGATTTAATAATTTCTCATGTCTGGACCAGATGGAGGACCCACACATATTTTCTTTAAGAAATCGGATTGGTCAAAAACATGATGTGACGCATGAGCAGACAGCAGAGCTTAAAAAATATATCGATTTTGATATCTGAAAATAAATATCGAAAATTGATATATCGCGGGAAAAAATATCGCTAATTTATATCGATATTTTTCTGAAAAAATATCGATATTTTGATATATCGATATTTTTTGCCCAAGCCTAGGAAATACACATAAAAAAATATTTTAAAATGTTCGTTGCGATTAGAAAGTAGTCTTCTATGGCTTGTGATGTTTCATGATAAGTGAATTCTCTAACAAGTTGCTAACTATTGGATGCCGTGTAAGATGTAATCAAAATTTCATAGTCCACGTCGAGACATGGGTTCCAGAATAAGGTAATTGTGAGCACTCTATTTCTCGATACGTCCCCTTCACAGTTGCGATGCGGATCAATTGTTATTATACATCAATTCTATTAATACAAGGTCTAACCTCACCAAATTGTAATAGGAAAGAGTGTTTAACACTCCATTTTGCTTCGTTGTTTTATTTACCTTTCAATTTGATTGGAACCATCCGTTCCCAGTAGATAACGACTCTCAGCCGTCCGTTGATATGATTTCCTGTATCAATGCTATGCTGAATTGTTTTTAATATGAACCTACAGTCTTTGTTCCATTCACATGTTGTGATAATTAAATCTATAATTAGACTTTAAGGAAAGAATATGAAATTATGGACAAAGTGGCCAATAATGGAATGCTGTCTTAGCAATGAATTATACATACATCATCAGTCTATTTTAAAAGATTAATGCTACATGTTATGATCTTCATAGCTATCACTTTATGCACACTTTCACTCCTCTGTAGTACTCAGTAAAAGCCATTCTATTAAGTCTAGCCCAATTATTATTAAGTTGTATGAATACTACAGAATTTATCTGCCCACTAAATGGTTGCCCAGCTTATAATGGGTTTTAAGAATTCACTATATTTGTGCTGCTTCCATCAGGTCTCTGTAGAAATCTTTGGAGCAGGCCAATGTTTACGTAGGGGATTATAATAAAAGATGATCATATTTTATTCATTAATTTACTTACTTAATAAACTTATTTAATATCCGTAGGAGAAATTTACAAATCAGATATTATTGCCCAAGATTTTATTTAGTGACTAGCATAATTCATGCAGATATTGTTACTTGATATTGACACTTGAGGCCTTGAACTCTATGCATTCATGTGTATCTGTCAAAGCAAATTTGCAGCAAATATTTATCATAATAAGTTTTTAGTGCTAACTACACATGTTATGCAAAACATAACTAAGAATTTAATAATCTAAATGATTAAATAAATTTGCTTTTGAGAAGTTGACGTGTGAAATTACTGTTTCACATTACTGTGACTCCATTAATTTGATCTAGGCCCATGGTTTTATCTATACATACTTGGTAGTTTCCTTAAATTAAAATATGTACATAAGAACTACTAAATGGCCATTTATTACATATTACAGAAACATGATCTGTACATAATATGAAATTTTAATGTATGCAATAGTTTATGTTCAAGGTGTAACTTAAAACTGAACCAGGAAAAATGCTGATGTAGATCAATATGTAATTTATGAATTCCAATAAAGTTATTAATATGTGCCTTAAATAATGCAATAACACAATCATACTGTTCGTAATTATTCATAAAAATTGTATGTTACTTTGCTGTACATTAAAGCATATTTATTATTATTATTGCAATTCACCAAAAATATTTAAATACTAGTTGTTAGATTGTTAAAACTGCATGATAAGGGTATTATAGAGGTTCATTGGTCATAGTAAAAAGAAATACTATGTCGATTACAAGTGACAGTGTAGAAAGATAAAAAATTCTGTTTCAATAATAATATTTCCAAATCCCATTTTTTTTATTATTAAGTAGTATTTTTAGGTCAAAAATAGTTATTCAGTATTAAGTTATTTAGTATTAATTATTACATTCCACAGTTTTATTCAATTATGAAGTGTAATAATTTAAAAGAAAAAGCCTATGTAATCAACCAATTTTTTGTAACTAAATTATACATACATTTGTAATTAAAATTAAATAAATAGTTATAATATTTGATGACTACTATTAAAAATAAATTTGAATATATAGATTGTTTAAAATTATAATATTTGTATAGGTATGGACTTTTGTTTAAAAAAAAGTAAATAGTTCATGCTAATTAGATTATAATAACTGGCTGGTCATCTCACCACTTTTTTGAAAATATTTTAAGGATAATGTAGCATTCTAATGGGGCCTTTTTAATTCGATCAGTCCAGTAGTTCAGAGCCTAATCAATGCAAATAAAATAGTCAAATATTTCCTCTTTATAATGTTAGTTCTTCATAATAATATTTCATAATATACAAGCAAATTGGAAAGTCACTGGACACTTGCCAGTTTTAATATATTCGTATGGAGGCCCATGGGGTCTATGTTTTTTTTTTATTTTTTATTCCAATGAATGACGAGACGAGCATGCCATTCGCCTGATGGTAAGCGATACGACAGCTCATAAACAGTAGCAAAACCAAACAACACCTCGAATCACAAAGTAATGCTTGACATTCCACTGCGCTCGCCGTCCTGAGACAGGATGTTAAGTCTCAATATGTCCAATCCGAAACACAATTCTATGTCCTAAAAAGAGAGTTAAAATGAATACACTGTAATTGATTTTACTACTAATTGCTTTGTTACATTAATTAATTCCTGCCCTATATTAATTTGAAATGTTATTTTATTTTACAGAGACACCGTACGATACTTGTTCGAAGTTTTTTGTGAAGTATCACCGGGCGAATTCGGAAAGGACCCATATGTTATTAGAAAATATCCAGAGTCATACAAAAATGAAGAAGAGTTGAAAAATGTACCTAAATTCACATTTCCATGTGCCTTAGAAAAGTAAGTTGTACTATTAATGTATTAAATTCTGGGAAAATAATACCTTTTTTTACTTCAAATTATTTTATTTGGAAGTGTCTGCAATATGCCATTAATTACTATTAAAAATGTGGGTAAAGGCCAGTAGTATAATTATCTAATACATCCAATTAAATTGATGGCACTTTATCATGCTAAAGTATTAAGAAATCTGTTATCACAAAGGACGCATTTTAGTATAGATTTGCAGTGTTTAATGAACTCATGACTAAGCTATTTTTTTGTACCTAACTAAGTTCTGATACAGATATTTCTTATATACCTAGTTAATTTTTGATATACTGTTTAGGTCATATTTTCAGTCTGTAGAATTTTGCAGCAGTTCAATCATTCCAATTGAATTCTGTTAATTATACTTATTGACTTTGTATCTGTATTACTCTATATATGTCCCATTGCATGACACAGACCTTCTCTACAATCGAGAGTATGATTGAGAGTGTTTAAGCCATATAGATTTTTAATTAATGAATTGTAACTTATTTGTTTCAGTTTATTTGTTCAAAACTATTCATTTGTGTTGACCTCAGTGGACTCCAAGTACACATTTTGTTTTTGTCGATATGATCCTAAATCAAACACAGCATTGGTGTTGCTGTCACATTTGCCATGGCATGACACATTTTATAAGTAAGTATAGATTTTTTTATGCAATATGTGTATAAACTGCATTGTAACATAAGTGTCTAACAGGTAAGGTTTCATATTTTGGTTAGTTTTCATCAAATGATTCTAAATCATCAAATATTTTATAAGTAAATGAATCATCAATTACCTGAAGCTACAAACATGTTTGACTCTTGAATTTCTACTGGGTTAATAACAGATGTAATACTAATATACAGGGTATATCAAGACTGCTACCGAAAACGAAGCCGGGTGGTAGTTTAAACGACTTCAGACACAATGCAACAGAAAAAGTTGGAAAAAAAAGCGACAATTTTTTTTTGTTAATTTTTTCCTATGACCATATTTGGGTGGTAAATACATTTTTTCCTAAAATAATAGTGTATACCCTTTTATTTATAAATAATCTAAGGTATAAAAGTGTTTAAATTATTATTTTAGCAAAAACTATGGATTTACCACCCAAAAATGACGATATTTAAAAAATCATAAAAAATAATTGTCGCGTTTCTTTGCGAAATTTTTAGTTGCAATGTGTTTGTAGTCACTAAAACTACCACCCGGCTTCGTTTTCGGTAGCTGTCTTGAGATACCCGGTATATGTACTGCAATCTTGACCAGTCTGGCTATTTTAGTGTCATAGAAATGTGGCCTTAATAAAATAAATGCCAGATAAAGTACGTAACCGATTACAAAAGTATCTGAGTAGCCTATGACTCATATAACCTGTGATTCAACGGTGCCGAATGGAACACCAATGCAGTTTGAGACTAATAACACAAATGATAAAAAAGCGTGTCTGATAACCATTCTATTTATTCTAAATTGTCTATTTTGTTGCCTAGTGAAATATAACGGCGAATTAGACTAGTTGCTATCTGTGTTTAATTGACGAACCTTGAATGCTGATTGATACTATATTGATATAATATGAACTCATGTTGTAAGATCAAATGACAAATTGTTTCTGTCATGACAGCGATGCTTACAATTACCAACGGGTGACTAAATGGCGAAAATAAATTATGGCGTGCGTGTAAATTTCAATATTGATTTATGTCCGATTATAAAATGGAGAATCACGAATTGATAGTTGATGATGCATGATTAAGATGTTTATTAGTTAAGAGCGTTTATACCCTGCACGCGCTTTTTGGCGTAAAAACAGGACTTTTCAAATGAGTTAATAGCCACCAGTAAACAATTTAAAGGAAAAATCATTATTACTAATTTTAGAAAAGGTTGTCATCTAGGGATTTTGATGGAAAACATTATAGATTGATGGATAATTTGTGAGTACTATACGGATTACTGAACACAAGTTACGTTATTTAGGCTTTAAATGGCAATTTAGAAGCTTAAGATATTCGAAACCACTAAATATAAGATGAAAATAAAAATATTATCAGACTAATAAGACCCTTATGGAGGGATTTTGCTGAGAAAAATAATCTTTTTGTGTTTAGTTACTGAAAAATAAAAATTTTAACAATGCAAAATTATTCAGAAACTCTCGTCAAGAACATATTTTTTTTCACCAACTTATCGTACATAATTTTTTATAGCAATTGCATATTACAATAGAAGAACATCTTATCTATAAATTACCATTTTTATATTTCAACAAAATTAGTTTTCATGTTTTCTACAAATATTTTAAAAACCGCTATAAAACACGCTGTCCGACGTGGATCAAATCAGACCGCCGCAAGGCCTTCTAGAGGGAGGACGTATCGCTCGTCGCTCCGGCCTGGCTGCAGTCGATTATGCCGCGCGTAGTAAAAATAGCCACGCGCGGAATGCGATTACCACATCTTAGTACTTTGGTAGTAAAATATTTAATTATTTTTATTACCCACAATGATTTTGTAGTGAGTATAAATTATGTTTCAGGTAATATAATGGGATGTAATTCCGAGGCTAAATTATGTTATGTATTGTAATATAAAATTAAATATATTTCGTAATTGTAAGGGGTTGTAAGGCCCCTAACACTATTTATGTGTTCGAACACGAAATGATTAATAAAACGTCCGTAGTGTCTACTGATTGAACACTGATTTGAATGCAACTTAACAATGTAATAATAACGAAAATATGATTAGTATCCAAAATTTGTATTATTCTTTGCTTGCACAGTAATATTTGTCTACTTATAATTCAAATAAAATATTTTTATGATATTATATTACAGTTACATTTCAATTGAATATTTGAAGCGCACGGATCAAAGTTGTTTGAGCCGATTGTATAGCGAGCCGACGCGGCAGCTCTACGCACACAGCTTTGGTCGCTTATGTGTGCGTGAAATTAACGAAGAAATACCTATAGTTGACTTTGCGCGCAAGGTGTATACGCTCTTAAGTAAACAAGCTTTGTAATCTACTTTGTAGGTACATGTATCCATTCTTTAAAAAAATCTGTTGGTAATTTCTTTACTTTTAAATAGTTCGAGTGGACATAATTCTATAGCCATATTATGTATTTATAAGGGGTGGTCTGTTTTACACTATTATCAAGATATACCTTGCAGAGATATTTGAATGACCTTATATTCATATACTTGAACACAATTTCAATGTAGCTTTTTATTCTAAAGGGAATATAACTTTGTTTGTTTGGTTTAATCCTAATCAACTAATATACCACCAATTGGTCTCAATAAAATTATACAGTTAAATGAAGTACCTATAATGATTAATGAACACTCTAATTGCGATCAACATAACTTATGAAACATAAGATCTTTACTAAAATTATTGTGTAATTTATGTCACATTTCTTTGCTGAAATCAGGATCATATTTTATATGCCTGGATTTCAATTAATTAGGAATATTTTAATTCACAAAATATACAAATATGAATTATTAGTTTACTTTTCATTGCTTATTATTTATTTCTGAAGCGATCTTTTTGCATACATACTAAAATGCTATGCGATTTGTCTAGTAATTGTACAAAAATGTTTGTCGGACGATATTTGATTTCTATTCGCTGAACGAATTGGATAATAACATATTTGAAATGCGATATGGCTGTGCAGTATTTCTATATGGTAGGGAGTGTGGTATTTTTATACAAGTAAGCATTTTTTAAGCATTCGCTATGCGGGTTTCAAAAGTATTTTTGTGTAAAATCCTTTAATAAAATAATTTGTGAAACATAACATGTGCATAAAGCTATAATTTCACCAAATATAACTTAAATATTTTCATGGGATTTTAATTATAAGATTCTATTTCCTATAGGTGATTAAATGTTTATAGAAACCAAATACATCTTATTATATCTTAGAACTCATACCGCTTGTTTCATTATTATGATCACTGATCGTCTTAAACAGCTCTGCACATTCAGCTAGAATACTTCCACTTTATATTCATAAGAGTACGAGCTTTGTCTTGGATTTTAGTTGTTTAGCTTACGACTTCGTTCCGATATCTTTCTACCAGGGCAACTCCAAGCACTGCGAACTTCTAAGCACGCAGAATGAATTTAAACATTTTGATCAGACGGGTTGTGAGTGCCCACATTTAGATTTTGTAGGTCTCTTCGAGTGGGACTGGATAAGAACTCTAGTCATAAGTCGTGGACAGATTGACGACTTGAAAAGATTTCGCAAGTTCCCGAACGCTTTTTAGTCCAACTCTATGTTCTCTGTCTTTTGTTTTCTCCAATTTATCCTCACACAACTGGATAACTAATAACCATAAATTTGTATCGTTTGACCGAAATATATTTATTCATTGATGTTTCAAAATTTGCAAAGTGGCTTCGCCTACCCCTACGACCAGATTAATATTCAACATACCTTTGCGAAAGGCACTTTGCCTTTCCTCCTGTAAGTCCTGTTTGTTTCGATTATTTCGATCGAGGTCTGTTGTATTCCATCCTAAATTTAGTAGAATGAAAATAACAATGGTTATTTTCGCTGTTAATGTACTCGTATCTCCTACGTGTAAGTAGGTATTAGAACTAAAGATTAATAATTTTGACCTCTACAAAAAAATAGTGCTGTGCGCAAATATGTCTTTCTAAAACCGGCAATATTTCAAATAAATCAATTAATAAAGAGGCTCATGTGTTTTTAAGGTGCTCAGCTATCGTTTTTTATGTATGTCAAATTGTAGAGCTACGCGACCCAATGCTACAGATTTAAGCGAACTACAATATAACATAGCTATGCGATTAAATAATAGCATTTAATTCCAACAAAAATGATTTCGCTAGTATATCGTTCCCCGCGCTTTTTGCCATATTCCACACAGAGTACATTTTATTTTTGCACCTCATACATTATTAACTTTCCATTGCAGGTTATTAAATTGTATAGCGAGTATAATAAATAGCCCTGAGAAGAGTCAGCTGACGTCATTCCTGGAGGCATGTCGGATACGACCGCCGATGACGGGTCACAAGCTGACCGTATACTATGACGGAGGACACAGCGCGTTCACTTGCCAGAGTCCAAGCCCCAGTCTGCCCAGTATTCCAGAAAATGTGAGTGGATATTGAAATAAATACTTTTGATATTTATTGAACTTTAAATAATTATTTATCAATAAAACTTTCAGAGATAGAAATGGTCAATTAAGTAATATTCTGCGACAAAAAGTAATTATCGAAGTACTGTTTATTTACTTAGGTTTGCAAACACTTTTCGAATAAATTACAATAAATAGAATAAGTTACAGTAATAGTAACACTTTTTATACTTCCAAGTGATTGCGGTCCAACTGGTACTAAGAAATTTTTTATCCAGATGCAAGTTATATTTAAAAAGGCTACAGTGACTTTCTGAAAACTAGGAAGTCACTGGGTGTAGATCATTGTAGTAATCTCGTGACCTTATATCAGCTTCCGGTGACTAATGATGTTAATAGATAAATTACAATAACGCCAAAATTTACTGACACATAGTCCTGACGCCACCAAGTCAAGATAAAACAAATTACGAGATAATTTTTGATCGTAGAATACCTAGACCTGAAAGAATTGTCTATTTGTGGACCCCACAAACATTTTTCTCCTTACTCCGAAGTTTTTATATCAGTTAGATCCCAACCGACCGCGCCACGAAGGCTGTCATTGTTAATGAATTGCATTTCAAACTTGTATCACAATGGGATCAAGGCTATGTTAATGACTAATAGGTGTATTAATTTATTTAAGAATATCCAGTGGTATCCATGCCATTCGACAGATGGCAAGTATTACGACTTCTCATGGACACTAACAAACCAAACAAGATCATGAATTACAAATTAATGCTAGGCATTCCACTGCGCTCGCCATCCTGACACATAAGATGTTAAGTCTTAATGTCTCGAGTAGTTATTCTGGCTACTATACCCTACAAACCGGACAACAAAAATACATTTACCCTACTGTTTGGCGGTAGAAATAGATAGGCCTCTCACATATGAGAGTCCTACCACCAGAACTTTAACACACATTAAATAAACCCAAATTATTTACTTCCAGTGCAATATAACGGAATACTTCAGCGCGGTGGATACAAAATGCATGGCTGGGTTATGGGCGGCATTACTCCACGAGCGACGCGTCGCGATCGTCGCGTCAAAGCCGTCGCGATTGTCCGCGTGTGTGCAGGCTGCCAACGCCACGCTCTTCCCAATGTCCTGGCAGCATATATTCATACCTATACTGCCTAAGCATCTCGTGGACTACCTACTGGCGCCTATGCCCTTTCTCATTGGAGTTCCTAGGAGTGTGATGGAGGTGAGTTTAGTTTTACTCAGTGGATTAGTCCAAGATGAATGGGCTGCTGTTTAATTGTGGGTATTGAGCTTAATTAGGATATGGTCCATGGCATTAGAAATGTAGTGCTGCCACTAGCATAAAGGAGAACCCTAACTCCCATACAAACTATAAGCTACGGGTGAAATTTTGTCACAGATTATAACAGTCCGAATGGTATGAAAATCTCTATTTGCAAGAGAATCAGCTATGGCCAAATTAGTTAAATCGTACAAGGAAATGTTTGAAGTTACGTGTGATGGTGGTCTGATGCTGTGGCCACATACAATTAAAGTGTTTTTTGTAAACCTATTTCATTCGTGTAAACCAACATTTGTTGAGGTCAAAAATCGGTTCTCCTTTAGACTTTTGCATGGGTTTGGATAACGGATAAAGCTGCCGAGAAAATCTTCGCCCAGGGCACGGTATCCTCCCAGATGTCGTACCGACCTGATCTAGACCGCTGGTAGATTGATACTTCTGTTATGAGATGAGAATAAATCAATTGATAATAAGTGAGGAGAAAACGGCGTGGATATCGGAATTGTCACAATTAATAATTCGTCTCTGTTCTTGAGGCTGTAGTAAACCAGGCTACCGCTCACAAATAGCCCATATTCCCCAATATTAGATATCCTGGCGACAGGTAATAATTATGTTTAACATTTATTTGATGTATTGATAGTCAATCATCACACACTATAACGGTGAAGGAAAACGTCGTAATGAAACGTGAATACCATAGCGATTTGCAAGAATTTATATGGCATATAAAGTTCGCCAACTCGCTTTAGGCCAGGGTGGTGGACTATAGGGCCTAACCACTCTGAATCGTACTCTCGGTTGTAGAGGAAATCCTACAATGTTAATAGATTACTTGTATACTCGAACACAGATATAAATAGTTATAAGATCTAAAGATAGATTTGTCTAATACATCAATGAATATAAATAGTGATTGCACCACAATCATCTTTCCACTCAATTCTCTTACATTGTATTTATCTGCATGCACTGACAACGATAATTATTTCTTAGAACGTTTCATCTTAAATGTCTCGAGTGGAAAATTTCATCTTAATGACCACACCTTGTAGGCAAGATTTTTGCGTTGTCCGTTTAATTTAAATTTTAAAAATAAATTATTACTTAGAGATTTCTGATTTCTGTGATCAAGGGATATTGGTCATTTAGTATTTTAAAATGTATATTTGAGACCCTACATTTGACTCCCCATTGAAAATCAGCGCTGCAGTACAGCCTAGCTGTATGGAGCATAGAGCTGAGCGGGCGTTTTATAGTGGCCATGTCTCACTTTTTTGTGTATGTTTAGTAGTTCTCTTGTTCGTAGTAGTCTAGTTCATAAGTAGCATTAACTACACTTTTTATAGTATAATGTATTGTGTTCTTATTCGTCTTAATATGGGTCACTAAGAAATTTATTAAAAATAGGAATATAGGAGCTAGCGCGATCGACGATGGCCTAAGCTATCTATCTCAGTAGAGCAGGATACTTGTGCTGGCGGAATAATATAGGCTCCATTGGTATTATTAAAAATAAGTTGTGACCTTTAAGTGGACACCTTTTAAATATCGTGTTAAAAGGCGCCTTCTTTATTTGAGATCCGAATGAAATTATTAATATTAATTATATTTTTTGTTTCAGAACGTTAGGATGTCAGAAATTGGTGATGTGGTTATTTTAGATGTAGACGCAAATGAGCTTAGAACTCCCTTCCACGATTTGGAAAGTCTTCCGTCTGATTTGGTAAGTATCTATCATTTTATTATAGTGTAGAAAAAGATATTGCAGATAATGCACCACAAATACCACCTGATATTTCATATAGGATTCTGTTTCTGAGACCTGTTACAATATTAAAATGTAAAAGTAAATATATAATATTTAAAATGCTTTGTTTTGATGTTTTTTTCATTTGTTTTGTAAATAAAAATAAATTAGTTACTACTATAATAATAATGTGGATTTCACATTCTTTTTTGTTAATCGAAAATAAATATTACAGCAGATAGAATTTTGAAGCAATGAGTTTTGTAAAAAATATATTTTATTCACGTGCATATTCCCAATTCTGGCCTGTATTTATACAAATGTATGATTATATGTTATCATTTCAGGTAGCGAGTTTAAAAAAGTCTTTAAGTGATAAGAATGCATTGGGTGATGCGGTGTCGCGAGCGTTTTTGCGAGCGCTAGTCTGTTTGATAGGTGGATATCGTGATGCAATTAAGTAAGATTTGTATTGCCAGATTATTCGCTTTAATAACAAATAATACAATATTTGGATGCTTCGAATACCATGCTAGACATTGAATAGAAACACCATCTAAAACATTATGGCATCTTAATTGGGATCATATTTTTTTACTGCTATTAATGGCGAGATGACTATGCCGTTCACCTGATGGTAAGCGATACGACTGCTCATGAGCAGTGGCAAAACTTGGATTACATAGCAATGCTTGGCATTCCACTGCGCTCGCCATCCTGAGACATAATATGTTAGGCCTCAATATGTCCAGTAGTTACTATACACAATAATACATTTACATTACTGTTTGGCGGGAGAAATAGATATTGCGATGGTACCTACCCAAGTGGCCTCTCACATATGAGAGACCTGTGACCAGTTAATTAATATAAATTATAAGACATATCAATATACACATGACTCATGAAAAGTCAGACGTATGCCCTGGGATTCGAACCCGCGACCACCATGAGCATGATGGCGACAGCATCAGCTCCATTTACCAACAGGCCACCACGCACTTTGACTTTTCGAAGTCATGTGTGTATTGATAGTAAATAACCACGCTCTATAACGGTGAAGGAAAACATAGTGAGGAAACCTGCATACCATAACAATTTATAGGATTTTTTTTTATTATATATTTACACCCGTATTCACAAACAATACTATGAGGACGAATAGTGCAGCCAAACGCACAGGGTCGTCAATTTTAATTCTTAAACAATACTTGAGTGATGAGTTCACTAAAGGAGGCCCTCAGGTAAAGAAACTCAACAGCTATTTTACGCAACGCATGGTGTCGACTGAAGACGTAAAAGTGACAGTTATGAACGTATATACTATTTCATTTTATGTGTTTTACACTAAGGTTTTCCATTAGGTTTTTTCCATTTTCAATACAATGGATTACAGCAGCGAGGAGGAGTTCGACAATTATATTGATGATGTCCTTACCGAACGCAGGACGATAAGTGCAAGAAATATTATTCGAGATTTCCAAAATCCTTTTGATTTTTACAATAACAAAGATATTAGAAGACGCTATCGATTTACTAAGGATATTGTTCTTCATGTACTATTGCCACTTGTCGATGTAGATCTGACAAAATTAACTGAAAGAGGCCTTTCAATACCGCCTGTTTACCAATTACTTGTGGCCTTGAGATTTTATTCGTCTGGGAGTTTTCTGTTGGTAAACGGACTAGACGCGACTGCCAACATTTTCACGGTGGTCGCGGGCTCGAATCTCAGGGCACACCTCTGACTTTTCGGAGTCATGTGTGTATTTATAGTCAATCACCACGCACTAAAACGGTGAAGGAAAACATCGTGAGGAAACCTGCATACCATAGCGATTTATAAAATTCTATGGTATGTAAGTCCACCAACCCGCACTAGGCCAGCGTGGTGGACTATATGGCCTAACCACTCTCAATCGGTAGTCGATTGTAGAGGAGGCCCGTGCCCTGCAGTGGGACGTATATGGGCTGATACAGATATTTAATAATAATGAAGAAAACTGATAAAAAAGCTTCGTCGCTATAGTTTATGTAAGCAGTTCTCTGCGTTGTGACGTCATACGTCAAACAACCAGCGCCATCATTAAAAACAGCGTTTTTGGCGCACTTTTGGAATTTTAAATTTTATCATCGTTTTTCTTCATAATGCAGTAAAATATTCCGGAAATATCAATGTAGTGAGCGTAATATGCGATACAGGATAGTTTAAAACCATTATTGAAAATTAGTCAAATACCCTATTGTCAAACACCAGAGATAAATTAGCAACAGTAATTGACCAATCACTGATCCGCATTGGACACTGTGCGTTCTCATCGTAAAAGGGTGACTTAAGTATTGTTTATGAATAAAAAGGCTGAGCGGAACAATTACTATGAGAAATATCTTACTTAGCATAGCGTTGCTTCAACACTGAGTAAAGTATTGTTTGTGAATACGGGCCTAAGTCCGCCAACTCGTATTAGGCCAGCGTGGTGGACTATATGGCCTTACCACTCTCAATCATACTCTCGGTTGTAAAGGAGGCCGGTGCCCTGCAGTGGGACGTACATATATGGGCTGATACAGTACATTACATAATTATTTTGTTTTAGGATTGAAAATGGTCAGCTGATTACATTCAATCCTGAATCGTTTGTGAGGACGAGAAAAAACATGCAACCATTCCTTAGAAAAATATTACAATCGCAAATATTCCAACAGGTGAGGATAATGGTATTTTTTCTTTAATGGCTACCATGTATCTATAAAGAATTGAAGCAAAAAGTCGAGAATTGTGCTCGGCGTGTAAGATATGAATAGCCGTCTTTTCACCCGACATACTCATATTGAAAATTATATTTCGCTATAAAAATAATAGATTATGTAACGAACACGATTTATTTTTATACACATTTATGATGTCACGTGACGTCTAATTTCTTTATAACTTTTGGTCAACGTTTCGCAATTAAACATCACTTTCTTTAGTTGCACTACCGCCACGCACGCCTTACAAACGCGCTTTTGATCGCGACCTCATGCGTTAGGTAAATGCTTTTTTTGTTGCTAAACTGTTTTGTGAGTGTACCAAAGTAATGTCATTAATTAGAGTTTGAGAATTGGGTGTTATTTATTTATTTATTTACACCTCTATGTGGTCTTTTTAAGACTATTTTAAAAGGTCGGTTTAAAAGGTCACTTGATTTTTCATAAGTATATTATCTAAAAGGCTGTAAAACTTCCAGTCATTTTAATTAAGCCCATAGGAAATTTTTGCCACCGAGTTTCGAATTCTTAAGCCCCGATGATTTGTTCCTTGACAGGGTCTTTTGTGCATATTTAGCATTGTAATCTGTCATTGTTAAATGCTAAGATATATATTGTGAGTGTTTAAAATGCTTATGTTATATACCTAGTCAAATCTTAATTCCATTTAAGTAAAATATATTGACGTGACAACGTCTTAAATTAGGTTGCGGCTGGGAGTCACTTATGAAAAAGTGTAACGCCCGGTAACGTTACGATGAGTCACCGAACGAGAGAGAGGCCCGCCGAATGCCTTGCGTCTCTCTCCCACTCAATTTAATTATATTTTTTTTCAGTTTCACCCACTTTTTCCAAAATTGTCCCATAGCCCCCTGCCTTCCCCCACCCTTATTCCGAAATAGTGCCTATTAGCCTCCCCACGAAACCTACCCCCCCCCTCCCCTACCCCCACCCTGAAAATTTACCTCACCCCCCCAATCCTATCTCGGCCAACATAGGTCGTAGACCCACCGAGTTTGGTATCCTCGGAACCGTCTTGGTAAGGGCTACAAATTGACCCCGCCAGAAATCCCAAATTACGCAAAAAATTACCCCCCCAAAAAAATATTTTACCTCCAAAACAATTAATTTAAGTTAGCCTCCCCACGAAACCTTCCTCCCCCCCCCCCTCCCTTGCCCCCACCCCGAAAATTTACCTCACCCCCCCAATCCTATCTCGGCCAATATAGATCGTAGACCCACCGAGTTTGGTATCCTCGGAACCGTCTTGGTGAGGGCTACAAATTGACCCCGCCAGAAATCCCAAATTACGCAAAAAATTACCCCCCCAAAAAAAAATATTTTACCTCCAAAAAATTTATTGACGTGACAACGTCTTAAATTAGGTTGCGGCTGGGAGTCACTTATGAAAAAGTGTAACGCCCGGTAACGTTACGATGAGTCACCGAACGAGAGAGAGGCCCGCCGAATGCCTTGCGTCTCTCTCCCACTCAACTATGATCGGTCTGCCGCGCGCGCAGCACTAGAGAATTAGGCGCATTGAATCGGCGCATGCTTGTGTCTCTGTCTTTGTCTTTCTCGAACGTTCTTGGCGTTGGAAAAACAAGAAAGCGTCACAATACAAGTTCACACGTGTGGTTAAAGTATCGTCAGCTGTGTCTGTAGTGAAAATATGGAGTGCTTAGATTCGTCATTACATGTACAATGTTTTAGTAAACAAAATATATTTCTATAGTTAAAATTTGTGCAATTCTTATTTTCATTCAATTCCTTGTTCCTATTGTGCAATTTAATTATATTCATATCAATAAATATTCTACCGAGAAAAAGACGTTGTCACGTAAAATCTTCGCCCGTAAAACCGACTTTACAGGCAACCATTTTTTTTTTTATTGCGTAGTTCCAGTACAGGCCACGTACAGGCAAGCGAAGTGTTGGACGCCCGCCTACAAGGTGGACGGACGATCTGACTAAGGTCGCAGGAAGTCGCTGGATGCAGGCCGCTTCCAACAGGTCATTGTGGAGATCATTGGAGGAGGCCTATGTTCAGCAGTGGACTTCCTGTGGCTGATATGATGATGATGATGAGTTCCAGTAAACGAGCAAGCAAGTCACCTGATGGTAAATGACCACTGCCGCCCATGAACACCCATAACGCTTGGATCATGGGATGTGTTGCCAGCCCATAAAAAATAATAGGAATGGGGAAGAGGTATTGGGATTCCGGCAATATCATTCATGGAATGCAACGCGACAGCATCACTGTCGCTTCAGATCGATCAAAGATAGACAACTTATTTTTAAAGAATATTTAATTACTCAAAATCAGTGCGGCGATGGCTATTTTCAGTTAAGCACGACAACCAAAACTAAATAAAAAAAATGATATTGACTGACACTTTATATATTGCTTGTCGCAGTTTATTGACGAAAGACTGGAGTTACTAAATTCAGGCCGAGGTTTCAACGACGAATTCGAAGTGGAGTGTAACAACTATGCAGATAAACTGAACACTGGCAGCGGGCAGAAGTTAAAACAACAGTACCGTGACTGGGCCAAAAACGTGAAGAAAGAGGGCGGTGCCTTCTTTAAAACAGTCAAAGATAAGGTACTGATTTTATATACTTATAGAATTATTGGTGAGGAGCTTTTAGCTGTGGATTTTGATTTGGGCTTACATATGTAAAATGAGTAATATGGTCTAACATTTATTGTGAGTTAGTCCCCGTAGAGCTAGATGTAATCCGCAGATATTTAGTTATAACTATTTGAGAAAATCCCAATAATCTAGCTTCGTTCATCGTTGGGTCCATACATCACGTGAGTAATTTAATGATTTTATTATAAAACGTATTTTGTGCTAAAATATCTCATTAATTTAAATGTTTATTATGTGAGTTAATAAGTAATCGTATCCGTTTTAATAATCTATTTGTTATAGTTTCAATAATACTGAACCAAATCTGATGAGATTTTTTATTATTTTTTTCAATTTAATTAATTTAAAATAATTTTCTGTTGATAAATAATTAAAGATGCGAAGTAATTAATTATAATCTGGGGGCACGGTAGTGCCCCCTCCAAGTCGAGCTAAATAGCGGCACTATCGTACCATCCTTTTCTCGAAGCAATTCAGACGATTTTCAACCCCCCATAACTTCGTTGTGGTTAAAGCAAGAAGCCTGAAGTTTCAGTTACTAAGCAGGCACTGTGTAAACACGGTATATTTAAAATTTCATTCAATTTGAACCAGTAGTATAAGAATTGTAACTTGTCAAACTTTCTTAATTTTGTCACTCACTGACTGACTGACCGATCATCAAAAGTCTAAGGCACTTCTAGCAGACATAGAACCTTCAAATTTAGAATATAATTAGTGTTTAGTGTCTAACTCAAGGGAAAATTTAAACATTTCATAATTTCTGTCTAGGTTTCTAGATACACCAACTGCGTGAATAATTTTGTAATAATCCCATATAAATGTATAATGTACAAAGTTACAGTTAATAAATAATTGTACTCGTATATAATAGAATAAAAGTTGTAGATAGGTATCTATATATATGAGGCATAATAGGATGGGGGTATAGAGAGGAAAAGGGTGTATTCAGCCAATGAAACTGTTCAAAATTCCTCTAGAAAAATATGACGAAGGAAAACTTGCAAATAAATAGAAAAATCCTTATTGATATTCTAGAAGTAAAAAGTACCGAAAAGGAAAAAAGTAGGACTCTACAAAAAGACGTGAGATCCCATCAAAAACATCCTGTAAAAAAATACCAAGTCTCGCAGCTCAGTTTTTCTACCGCAAAAAGTTGTGAGATCCATGTAATACCAAGTTGGTCAATTTATTTAGTCCTTGCTTAAGGGACCGTTTTACCGATAATCGAGGAATGGGTAAATTTAAAGGGGATTAAAGAAATGTAATTTCTTTACATACATACATAAACTCACGCCTATATCCCAGAAGGGGTAGGCAGAGGTGCCAGGACACCCACATTTCGCCTTGTATGTTCCGTCCCACAATGTGATAGGTGGCGAGCCTATCGCCATATCGGGCACAAATTCCTGACTCTGGGCTGATAATGAATAGAAAAATCCAATATCACTTTGCCCAACCCGGGATTCGAACCCGAGACCTCAGCTTTGTAACCGTACCTTAGTACAACTACGCCACCGAGGCAGTCTACTAGTAATTTCTTTACAAGTATAAAATATGTACAACATAGGGGTATACCGTATACCTAACAACTCATATAACTACATAAACCACGATAAATGTAATCATTCATTGTCTATGTGTGGACTTCTAATGGGGTATATATAGCAATATAAAACCGCTTGGTGTTACTTTATAATGGCGCTTTTACACTACGTCCTTAACTAAAATATTTCCAGCCTTTTTTCCCAGTTACAGTGTTACCAGCAGTTGAGTATAACGAAATTAACATTTTTGGGGTTGCCATTCCATTAAAAGCGACAAGAAACGATATTATTTGTGTTTTTATTATAATGGTTATCGTATTTATAGAGAAGAGTCGTTCAATTAAGCGTGAAACTGTGCAGTGACCTTTAATGGTTATATAAATAAATATGTAATATATTTGTTCTTATGAGAGTAAGATTAGCCTGACCCAGTAATTTGCTTTTGTACGATGCTAAAACGATAACACTCTAACGTTTAATACATCGTTATACTTAAGATAAAAAATAAAAAAACGCTTTATAAGCCTTTCTTGTTTGAGAGCGATAATGGTAAAAAGGGTATATCCTCTTATACACACAAACAAAATAATGTAATAAAAGGAATCAGTACGACGCGACTTGTTACGTAATTTAATGGCAACCCTAAAGTGCATGCACGCTGTAAGTACTGGAGTTTTACCGCTTTAAAATATGAATATTTACAGGCGAACCCAGCAGTACAATCGGCCGTCAAAACGGTGAGTCCATGTGAAATGTATCGTTATGTCAAACACACGGTTTGTAGTGAGATTACTGTATATTCACCACTTGGTGGAGTTTTATGGAATGCTTATTGGTGATGGTATTGTGGTAGTACCTATATTACTGTATATTTTATATATTGTGCTGCTGCGCGCTAAGCTTGGCCACGACTACTCCGACTAATCTAGATTTATATTTATTGAAATTTTGTTATAGAAAAATATGCACAATACTTTGGAACAAAATCTTTTGTGCACCATCGATGGTTTTTTTTTTTGGATGGTTAAATAGATCAAGCTTGTATCCTTAGCAATAGGAATGTCTCATGTGAAGTGAGTAGGAGCAAAAGTCCAGGATTTCGATGTCGTTTTAATGTTATTTTCACACTTATGTACTTGTATTAGGTTATGTGTTCGACATAGATACATAATAATTTATCGGTACAACGCCTGTGTTTTGTGTATGATGTTTGCAATTTTGGCCGGCAGGATGTTTAAATGAAGTTCTCCTCTTTTCGATAAAAACGTTTATAATTTTCTTAATTTATTGTACCTACATTGTCTTTAAAAACTAATGCGTATTACAAAAATTAACGATAGAACGAATGGAATGAATTATATATAACTATAGAATGAATGAATGTAGATAATCTATAAAGATCTATAAAAAAATAAAATATTTGTTTTTTAATAATTGCGCTGTGAGCTGTCCGCACAGTTCCCACGCGGATCGCTAGATGGCGTTGTGCTCCAACATGCCGGCCGCCTTGGAAGAACCATCTTCCAACCGCTGAAGACTTCATAAATCGGCGTCCATCTTCATTCGGTACACACAGGAAGTGGGCAAATCTTGGAACAGGCGCGCTTGATGATTCCTGTTGCGGTGCGAATTTCGGCAACCCTCGAAATTCCATCCTTTCCGGGAAATAAACGGATAATCCTGCCCATTCTCCATCTTAATGGAGGAAGATTGTCTTCTTTTATTAAGACCAGGCTGTTGTAGTTGATGTCATCTCGGTTAGTCATCCATTTGGTTCGACGTTGAAGTTCTGACACGTATTCTTTGGACCAGCGCTTCCAGAAATGTTGTCGCAGTTGTTCAAGCCGCTCATATTGTACCAGGCGGGTGGTTGGCATAGTGGTCAGATCCTCGGACACAGGCGCAGTCAACGGCCGGCCGATAAGGAAATGAGCTGGCGTGAGAGGGGAATAATCAATAGGATCAGCGGAAAGAGGAGACATGGGACGGGAGTTCAAGAGAGCTTCAATCTGTGTTAATATCGTACTGAACTCTTCAAAAGTTAACTTTGCGTCACCTACAACCCGTCTTAAATGGTGTTTACATGACTTTACACCTGCCTCCCATAAACCACCAAAATGAGGCGAATAAGGCGGAATGTAGTTAAAACGAATATCATTACTGCTAGCAAATTCTAATATATTTTTACTATTCTCAAAAATAACGGATAGTTCTCTTTCTGCTCCTACGAAATTTCTTCCGTTATCAGAATATATTTGATAAGGTTTACCGCGCCGTGAGATAAAGCGTTTAAGTGCCAACAAGTAGTCTTGCGTAGACAATGAACCAACCAACTCTAAGTGCACTGCGCGGGTAGTGAAACATACAAATAAACAAATGTAACCTTTAATTAAAGTCGAGCCTCTTCCCCTACGGTTCAAAACGAACACAGGTCCCGCATAATCTACCCCACATTTAATAAATGGAAAATTTGATTCGAGGCGCTCGGATGGTAAATTACCCATGAGTGGATTCAAAGTTTTTCCTCTCATGCGAGTGCAAGTAACGCATTTATGAACCACTTGCCGAGCTAAATTCCGTGCTCCCAATACCCACCATTTATCACGCATGGTAGAAACCAGAAGCTGAGGCCCAGCATGAAGTAATCTTTTATGTTCGTATGCACACAACAACCATGTAAAGTAATGCTTTGCAGACAACAACATAGGATGCTTTTTATCGTAATTAAACTGGGAGTTGCACAATCTACCACCTACACGTATAATATTATTCTCATCTAAAAATATATTTAGGCCTGAAATTTTATTGATGCGCTTATCATTTTTATACTTTACAGGTAAATTAAGTATGAGATTATGATATTCATCGTGAAACGATTGTTTTTGAACCAATCGCGTTAACGCTTGCACAGATTTTGTTATCTCGCTGACTGTTAATGAGCCGGTTTCGCGTGCACTGCGCGAAGTGCGTGCATTTTCGATGAACCGCCACACGTATGCATAACTTCTTTGTAAACGATTAAAGCATGAAAATCTCTCAAATGTAAAAGTCGTATCCGCATCCAAAGAAGCAAAATTTAACGTAATATGCTGTTTCACATCCGGTAATTCAACATCAGTACAAGTATTTTCATCACACGCTGCTGTCAACCAGCTCGACGTCGGGTCGCGTAAGAAAGTAGGGCCGCACCACCAAAAACTAAAGTGGTCGTCCTTTAACGCATCAAAATAAACACCGCGAGATAATAAATCAGCAGGATTCTCCTTGCCTTTAATATGTCGCCAAATCGAATTACTTGTTAAATCGTTTATTTGCACAACTCTATTTTGAACAAAGGTTTTCAATTGATGTGGTGACATACGAAGCCAGCCCTGCACTATAGTGGAGTCAGTCCAAAAATATACTTTATCGAATTTTAAGTTTAATGAATTAATTATTTTATTATATAATTTTGCTCCAACTAATGCTCCACATAGTTCAAGGCGTGGAATGCTAACAGTTTTTATAGGGGCGACTTTACCCTTGGCGCATAATAATCGAACCGTAGCGGGTGAGTTATCACTATCATTATATGAACGTATATATGCACACGCACCGTATGCCACCTGCGAGGCGTCGGTACAAATATGCAATTCTTTATGTTGAACATTTTCTTGTAATACGTAACGGGGAACGCTTATCTCGGGCAAATATTTAATGGTATGCACAAACTTATGCCAAATGGACACAATATTGTTTGGAACCTCATCATCCCAATCAATTTTACTCAGCCACAACTGCTGTAATAATATCTTAGCCGTAGTAATAGCCGGCGCGACTAATCCCAATGGATCATATATCTGTGAAATAATTGACATAATTATTCGTTTAGTTATAATTTTGTCGCCTTGACACGTGTTTAAATCTGAAGTAAAATATAATTTATCGACTTTATTAGACCAACCTAAACCCAATGTCTTAGACTGGCAAAATTCACCTATACTTAAATTCTTGCAGGTTTCCGGGTTAACAACAGAATTAAAAGTCCATTTCCGTAAGGGTAAACAACCGCTTTGTAATACTTGAGATGTTTTATTACAAATATTTAATAAAACCTCTAATTCGTCATGGCCCGTTAACAGATCGTCGACATAGAAATCGTCATTGATTACGCGCGCAATGACGTCATCGCCACATTCATTCGCCAGCTGTTTTAAACACCGAATACTAAGGAATGGAGCAGACGCGGTCCCGTAGGTCACCGTGTTTAACCGATACACGAGAAGTGGCTTACTACTGTGTGTCCGCCACAAAATCAGCTGTAAATTGCGTTGATCAGGTTGAATTGTAATCTGTCGGTACATTTTCTCGACATCTGCACAAGCGACATATCGATATTGTCGGAATCTGAGTAAAATGGAGAAAATATCATTTTGTAATGTAGGCCCCACGTGTTGAATATCATTTAGTGATTTATTGCTAGTCGTATTTGCACTAGCGTCAAAGACTACGCGTAACTTTGTGGTCACGCTACTCTCCTTATAAACACCATGGTGAGGCATTATGTAATATGGTTTAGGTACATCGTCAATATTGTCTGATAAAAGTGTCATGTGCCCTAACTGTTCGTATTCTTGCATAAATTCACAATAAAGTTTTTTATATTGTGATGAACGCTGCAATTTATTTTCTAATGACAAAAACCTATTTTTTGCACTATTATATGAATCGCCCAACACGTCCGGCGATTGTTTCAAGGGCATTCTGACCGAGAATCTACCTTGTTTATCGCGTTGAGTAGTTTCACTAAACAACTTCTCGCATATTTTTTCTTCTAAAGAGAAAACACGAGGAATATTTATTTCCTCAATTTCCCAAAACTTACGTAATTGGGAGTCAATCTGGGTAAAATTGCATTGCACTGTAGGTGTGTTTAAGGTACGCATATGTTTATCATAAACAGGACCGGATATAATCCAACCCAGCTTAGTATCTTGTAGGCATGGACCACGCTCCAGCATAATCATTTTATTCTCATTTAATAAAAACCAGAATACGTCCGCGCCTATCAATATGTCGATCTCTGCCGAGATATTGAACGAAGGATCGGCGAGTGTAATATAAGTAGGTATGCACATAGAATCATAATTAAAGTTTAGCGCAGGCATACGCGCAGTGATTTTCGGCATTACTAAACAATGCAAATCGGTCTTAAAATCGCATAATTTTGAACGCATATTAATTGTACACGTTTGATTGGCATGTGATATCGTTTCTCCCACGCCGCTAATACGTATCATGGACTGTATAATAGGTATGTTTAAACGCTTACATAAATTCTCTGTTACAAAAGAATTTTGACTACCACTATCAAGTAACGCACGAACTGTGTGGTAGTTATTTTTCGAATCGGTTACTTCGATTAACGCAGTTGACAGCAAAACTGTCTGCAATGCTTTTGCATTTACGCCGGTGAACGCATTACACTCGGGGTTAACAATCTGATCAGCTGTTCCGCTTACGCAGTGCGAGACAGATGACTGTGACAACGTATAATTGTTAACTGACGATTGTGGCGCTACATTTGTGTTGATGTCATTATCAACATGCAGCAATGTGTTATGTTTTTGACGACATAACTTACAGGCACCGAAAACACACTCATTTATTGTGTGGCTACCTGTACGTATACAATTTTGGCATATACCGTTCGATGTCACAAACTGTAACCTATCTTTTATAGGCATGTTAAGGAAGTTTGCACATGAATAGAGAGGATGACTACCATTGCATAACCGACATGTATAATTGTTACGTTTCTTCTGAATACCCGATGTTGTACACTTATAACTATTAGTGTGTTGTGCATTGGAATGTTTTTTATAATCGTATGATGCCTTTGAATCATTTTTGGTTTGGAAATGCATAGTGTTACTTTTATTACTCGATTTTATCATATCTAACATATCCGCCCTATTCCTTAAAAATGTAAGTAAATCGTCTAGTTTTACAGAGCTAAAATCTTTACGCGAATCCGAAAATAGACTACCTTTATAGGTTTCCCATTCCCGCTCAGTGGCCGTATCTAATTTCGTGACTATTAAATACACTATCAACGTGTCCCATGAATCGGTGGGTTCCTTCAGAGAATTAAGTGCGCGTAAATTGCGTAACACAGTATCTATCAATTTCCGGATTTGCGCCGCAGATTCTTTATTGAGTGATTGGGCAGAAAACAATGACTTCACATGATTTTGTACTAATAATCTATTATTATGAAATCTATTCTCAAGTAACTCCCAAGCGTGTATGTAATTAGTGGCCGTAAATTCTAATGCACTAATCACTTGTAATGCAGATCCACTGAGAGACGATTTTAAATAGTGGAACTTTTGAATTGAATCTAGATCTTGGCGGTCATGTATCATAGTTACGTATGAGTTCCTAAACTCTAACCACTGATCGTATGATCCGTCGAAGGCAGGCAACTTTATTTGTGGTAATTTAACACATAAAGGTTTACTGAATGTACACTGAGAGTTTTTCGATTCATTTTGTTCATCTTCATCAATGAAACATTTTGCGACGGCGGTACTCGAAAAATATTGGCACTCAAACGCATCCCTGTATTCTAATTGAGACAATAAATCTTTTTCGTCTACACAACGTTCAATATTTGATTGAATTTGATTAAACTCGTGAAAGAAACTGGATGCCGCTTGCATTCGTAGTTTCACTTGAGTTTTGGTTACGGAATCTACACATGACTTGTCTAATTTGTTAACAAAATTTACAAAAAGGGTTAATCTACCTTTGATCGCACCGCGTTGTCTTTTAAGATCACTGATATTAAATTTGCACTCATCGTCGCTCATTTTGGTGGTATATAAAGACACAGGTACTTACGAGTCGGGTCACCTTGTGCGCCAAATACGCAGATCGAACCTCTGGAAACGTATAGGTACGATATTAGCACAGAACGAATAAGAAAGGGATAGAGGAGTGATGGATAACCTGACCGTTGCTGGCTGATGCTCAGATGCTGACGCCTGGTTATTCCACGTGCTTTGTCCTGCTACGGCTACCGGCAATACTGGTTTCTTGCTGGCGAATGTAATGAATCCGGCTCGAAGGTCCAATGTTTTGTGTATGATGTTTGCAATTTTGGCCGGCAGGATGTTTAAATGAAGTTCTCCTCTTTTCGATAAAAACGTTTATAATTTTCTTAATTTATTGTACCTACATTGTCTTTAAAAACTAATGCGTATTACAAAAAAAAACGATAGAACGAATGGAATGAATTATATATAACTATAGAATGAATGAATGTAGATAATCTATAAAGATCTATAAAAAAATAAAATATTTGTTTTTTAATAATTGCGCTGTGAGCTGTCCGCACAGTTCCCACGCGGATCGCTAGATGGCGTTGTGCTCCAACAGCCTGGTTTCTCGTTCATTTCAGTCAGTAAATCGAAACTGAGAAATATGTACTGGTTTCCAAAATATAAGCTTAAATATTATAGTTCCAGTTAGGTATAATGATTAAATAAGATTGGCATTATTCTATTTAAGAAAAGACTATAACAGCGTTAATTCACCAATGAATAATACGCTTAATTTAAGGAATGTACAAACCTCCATTTTTGCGTAAGTAATATAGAAAAAACATTTTTTTTTAATACATACTGATCTTGGTCTTTTGATTCGACTTATCTCGTCGTTATGTTTATTTGGATTTTGATAATTTTGAATTCATTCATTGGCGTACAGGGATTGCAATGAAAAGGTGTGGGCTGGATAGCCTCTGACATTAAGAGCCCTAGGGGTCTACTCTTATGATACGAAAGGTAGTTCGAATATTCGGACCTCGTACGTAAAACCGTACGAATGTGTCTATATACTCAACAAAATGTTCGAATCCTCTATCCTACGTCGTAAGTAACTTGAGAAAATGATAAGTAAAATAGAGAATAGTATCGATTTTCAAATGTGGAAAATTTATATCTTACTATGAACGTGGAATATTCGAACTTCTTTTCGATCACAGATTACTCCCCTGTACTGGTCGCTCGCACTTGACGGATTCTATTACTATACCTGTTTTAAATAAAATAATGTGATTCGAAATAGTAGAGAAGTAACGAAATCTCAAATCTTCAAAGATCTATATAAGCCGCGATAAATATACGAGTATTTTGTGTCTGTGTCGACACTTCACAAGTTGACGTGTCGAAAAATATAACTAAAATCGAAGCCCGACTCTTTCTACTCCCCCTCCGCTTTACGTGTAATGACCAAACACTATATAAAATAAACTTTATCTGTGTGAAGTCTCACATCGATTATGTAGGCAGCCAGCAGCGGTGAGTTGTGGCCCAGTATGTGAGTTTAAAGGAGACAATTATACATTTTTCGGTAGCGCGGTGTTATTGTTTGCCTGATTTTTAATGACTTCATACCAACCAGAGAAGCCAATAATTGTATTAATTAATTTAAAAAAAACAGCTGAATACGAACGAACGAACAAGTTCAAACCAACGTCGTATAATCCCTAAAAACCTAATTCTACATTAAAAATATTAATATTATAACAGAACCTGTAAAGTACGTTATAAAAAGTATGAATATTTAACACGATAGTAAAGTAAGGTATTCATAACTTTATGAATTTATGAAAGACTGAAAATGAACCGTCTGTATCACGTTTGGCAAGAATATATCACAGTTTTACGACCTTGTGCACTGAAATTATTACTTTAATATTGAACGCGTCTGTGCAGTCTGTATCTTCCCCACTTTTTTTACTATCCTAAATGTTTGTATATTGCATGTATATACATTTGTATTTATATTAAGTTTTATATATGTCGATCAAATTAATTTGCTGCGTTTAATATGTAATAGTAGTCGTATAAAATTTTCACGAACGTTGTATTTATTTTTTCAGTCTACTTTTTTCGTTTGTCTTGTGAATATTCGTCGACAAAGCTTCTAAAATCACAAATTATTGTTTATGTGCAGCATGGGTAACATATCATCAGCTGTTCCAGTCCGTTTGGCGATTCTTTTCTTTAGTCCTTCTATTAGTTTTACCTTGGCGTCATCATTATCAGCCGACTCAATAGTAATAGTCTGGCCGTCACAGAGCACGATCAGCTGCTTCGTTCATTCGCCCGGGCCATTAACTTTGCAAAGATCGCAGCTCCACCCAACTCTAATGTAAGAAGATGCCTACAGGTTATTTAAGAACACTGAATATCATTAATTGTTTCGTTAATAACTGTATCGTTTTAGAATTTAAAACTTTTACTGGTGGTAGGTCTCTCATATGTGAGAGGCTGCCTGGGTGGGTACCACCGTAATGTCTATTTCTCCCGTCAAACAGCAGTTTAAATGCACTGTTGTGTATCGGATTGAACGACATTGTAGCCAGAGTAATTACTGGACATATTGAGACTTAACATCGTATGTCTCAGGATGGCGAGCGCAGTGGAATGCCAAGCATTGCTTTGTAATTCAAGGTGTTGTTTGATTTTGTTACTGTTCATGAGCGGTCAGGCCGCTTACGATCAGGCGGACGGCATGCTAGTCTCGCCATTTACTGCAAAAAAATAAACTCACAATGATTAATTGAAAACAGGTTACCGTTCACTAGAAGTTCAAATCTAACATCTTTCTAACGGCCGATGCCAATAATCAATCGAAAAAATTAGATTGAAGTCAATCTGTTTTGTTGTCAATTGTTTTCTACTTATTGTTTTCTACATTGGTCTCCTGTCATGTTGCCATAGTTTATTCACTACTGAGATTGATTATTGGCAATATAGTATCAGAAAAAACGGCAAATTTTGGATTGGGTTTGTTTATTGGCAGCGGCTGTTAGCCATATTCCTTTTCCAAACCTTTTGTCTTTTGCCCACTGCAGTTTTAATAGTTGACGTAAGGTCGATAGTCTCATATCATACAATATGATCCTTTTGATAATAATATTTCATAGATAGTCTGCTATCCACGATCTCCTTGTATAATTTTGGAGACTTCACATAATTTTTAAATGATGGAGAAGGTTTGTTACAGAACTCTTTATCTTTAAAGTTAGAGGCAATAAACTCTGTAAAGTCAGATGTTGTATACATAGTTGGTTGTATTTCTAACTAGTCTATACTCCTTTTTTCTTTAATCTATAAAACTGGCAACCATCGACATCATCTTTGGAATTATAACCTAAAAATCCGCATTATTGATAACCACATTGGTATCGGGTTAGAGGCACAATAAAGAAGAATGATTTCAGAGAACTCCTCATAGTTATAATCCTCCTCCTGCAGTTTATTATTGCATACAATTTATGTTAAATATCCAGAATATTATTACTCCGTCATTGTCCCTATAAAATGTGATGAATATTAGATGTTAAGTTTATTATCTCATATATACACACGGGAGCAAAAAAATCGACTCAGAGCGCATCTTTGCACTAAAATATCTCTAAGAAGAAAGCTTTAACATAAAATAAATATTTGCGTTCAACACTTTAAAGTTCTGAGTCTTACCTATAAGGTCATACCAAAATTTTGCAGTCTCACCTTTTCTGCTACTCAATAGGTCGCTGTGATAGGTCAAGAGAAGACTACACTCGTCAGCTCTGCATTCATTGTGAGTTTATAAGTCCCATAAAAGCCTATCTGTTAGCCTAATCCCTATCAGGTGCCCTTTAAACGTCACCCGGTACACATCTGCTTAATTACGAGTAAACAATATTACCTGGAAATGGACACAATAAGTGCAATTGCGGCCCAAGTGGTTGCATTATTGGAAGAAGGAAAGACACAACAAGAAGTTGCTCGAGTGCTGCACATAAGTCAGTCTGCCGTTTCAAGATTATACAGAAAATACCAGGACACTGGAAGCTTTAGTAGGAGAAGAGGTTCTGGCAGAAAGCGGTCCAGATCAGAGAGAGATGACCGATTCATTGTCAGCACTTCACTGAGAAATCGGGCTCTATCAGGCGTCCAAGTTCAACAACAACTCAGAGAAACGCGGGGTTTATCTGTCAGTAGGTGGACAGTAAGAAGACGACTCAAGGCAGCCAACCTTACCCCAAAACGACCAGTGAGAGGCCCCAAACTAACCACAGCCCACTGTGCAGCTCGTCTTTGGTTCGCTAGAGAACACGTTGATTGGACATACGATCAATGGCGCACCTTATTATTCTCTGATGAGAGCAGAGTCTGTCTGCATGGCAGCGATAGAAGAGTACGAGTATATAGAAGGCCAGGAGATAGATTTGCACATTTTCAAGTATGCAGCAGGCATACCTGAAAATGTTGCTTTTGGGGGAGGGTCTTGTATGGTGTGGGGTGGCATTTCAATCGAAGGGAAAACTGAGTTGGTTTTTGTAGAAACTGGGGGAGGGCAAAGAGGTCTGACTGCAGAACGATATATTGAAGAAATTTTGGGAGAGCATGTTATTCCTTACGCGGGATTTATAGGCGAAATCTTTATTCTAATGCACGATAATGCCCGTCCTCACACAGCAACCTGCGTACGACAATACCTACATGAAGTGCAAATTAAAATTATGGACTGGCCAGCGCGTAGCCCGGACTTAAATCCTATTGAACATTTGTGGGATCAACTCAAAAGGAAAGCTCGAGCTAGAAATCCTATCCCAGCAACCAAAGACGAGCTTAAAGCTGCACTTTTGGAGGACTGGGAAGCTATACCGCAGAATAACGTTGTCAAGCTTATTAAAACAATAAAAAGCCGATTGCAAGCTGTAATTAGGGCAAGGGGTAACACTAAATATTGATAATGTTTCATGTGTAATTAATTTAAAAAAAAAACTGACATGAACTTGTTTTCTTTTTTTATTTTTCTCTTGTGATTTTAGTATTTTTCCGCTACTTAAAACTAAAGCCGATGTTTGGTAGTGAACCAAACCATTAATTGTATTAAACCTAGGCTCATTTAAAAGCTAAGATCTAGAATTTAAAGAATTTAGGATAAACAAGGGTATTTAGCTTTTATTTTTTTTGTCAGAGACGTTACAACGACAGTTTAAAGTTTGAGTCGATTTTTTTGCTCCCGTGTGTATTTTTATTATCACATGCTCCAGTTGAACTTTTGTAATTTATTCTACTACATACTCATCCGTAGATCATAGTTGATTATCAACTGCATTCACCATTTTACATGTTACTCCACTAAGTTGCGAATATCAGTAGACACTACAAAACTTATTGCGCACACTGGATCTCTTGCAAAATTCATTTCTGTAACTGTCTATTTAGTGTAAAATGCATGCCGAACTATTGTGAATGTAATTAGGTATCCTTGGGAATGTTTATTAGGTTTCCTAGATTCCTTAGGATTGTTACAAAATATGTCTACAACCAAGTTACGATGTTTACTGGGTAGTGTTTATAAAATACTGCAATCGATATTTTAGGCTCTGAAGTGTAGAATGTTGATCCAGAGAAAATGTTTAGTGGTAGATTAATAGGCATTTTTTTGTCAGAATTTGTTTCTTCTTCCAATAGGATAGGCTTTTTCTTTATAGGTCTCTTGTGGAAGATGTGATTGAAGCAAATGACGGATTCTATAGTTATTCAATCAGATGGTATTAGTTCTCAACTTTTTACTGGTAATTGTTGGTTTATTTATTTCGATACTTTATCTGTAGTAAACAGTTTGCTGAATCCGTAAATTGTTTCAATTATTATTATTGTATAATGTTCTGCTGTGTTTCATCTGGTTCATTACAGCGATATTCAAGGGAATTATTATTCCACAGGTTCGTCAGGGTGGTAAAAACGTCAAGTCTGCTGTCAGAGGGCTCAAAAGTAAAATGCCTAGAACTGGGTCGAGACCATCGTCGATCAACACCACTGATGATAGCAGGTATTTACAGAACGAAGATTTTCATCTTATGTTCATTATAATAGTTTTCTCACAATAGGTGTATACAAAGTTGGATTTAATGTTAATTATTTTGGACCCTTTAATGTTTTAATTTCAGTTCAAATATAAATATTGTTGCAATACTGCTTCCTAAATGTTTTATTGGTGCTCGTAGTTATTTTATTGTATTTTACAAAATTTAACTCAACTGCTTTATCAGAATCGACATCCATACGGAATGCACCAGTTATACGGAATTCGACCACTTTTCTCCATAGACATGATGCAGGCTATTGGCGGAAGTTCAGCATGTAGTATAAGTAGTTCATACACTTGCCACATCCCTGAAATAATGGATACATTTTGGTATGACATGATTGAGGGATGATGTATCTCACTTGTGTTTTAAGAAGAGGTTTTCTAAAGCGTTTCGGCTCTCAGGTTTTCGTGCGGCTCCGCGACGCCGGTGTCATCCGACTCGTCCGACTCGTCGCCCGCGCACGAGCCCCCGCTCCCCCGCGACCCGCCCCCAGCACTACCCCTCGACCTCCTCACCGAAATGGAGTTCCTATTCGCCAACAAGAACTCGCAACGTCGCGACAGTTTCCCCAACAGTTCGCACAACTCCGAAATTAGTCTGCCCGACAAAGCAGTAAGTTACAAACGAATATGTACCCTAATTACATATGTATAAATCATTGTAGCGAGTAGGTCGCTTGTCTCGTCTACTTCTACGTTATGCTTGTTAGTGTTATCATTACTTTCGATACGCCACTTCGCATACATTACATTTGTACGCTCCGGCTCTCAGTTTAGCATTTTGATGGAGTTTATTAGATTTGTGGGCTAATGAAATCATTGCTTCCACCTGCCATATCCCGAGTGCTTGGCAATTTTGTTACTGTGATGTTATCTAATCAATTTGTAATGTTTTCATTGTAATTTTTAGTCTAATTTATATTTCACTTTCATTGTCGGTATCGAAAGTTGTGATGTCAATGTTATACATAACCTTACTCGTTTAAGAGACATGTATCAGTACCATTCGAATTGATTCTCATTATAGTGACGCCTACCATTGAATCTGTCGATATTACATACGCTTATTTTGTAATGTTAAGCCACCTGTATCTGTATTGTGCATAGTTCTATGTATTGTTATATGTTGAGTACCATTGTGAATGCGTTGCTGGCATGTACGCTCCTAGGAGCACCGTGGCACATTATTTAATTTTATTTTGCAGAAAACACTGTCACCATGCATCCCACCCCGGTTACCGGAACGTCCCCATGTCCCACTCCGTTACCCAATAATATCCACGAGGAAACTCGTCGATCTGTCCGATGCCCCGACGCCGCCGCCGCGCGCCACCCCCGCGCCGCCCAACAATAAGCATTTCATAAGTAACATCACTAAAAACGACGTTAAGCCCGCGTCGGACTTCCACACGAGCACGATACGGTTCACTGAGGGCGACGATAAGGCCAAGCTTAAACTAACGCTGTCGACCAATCAGAGGAAAATACCGCCGCCGACCGTGCCGTGTAACGGTAACGCGCCAAAACTAGCAGCGCCCTCTGTCACTGTGGCTAGGCACAACCAAGATGGCGGTAGGCCCCGGCCGCCGCCTAGGCCGCCTGTCGACTTACCCTCGAACAAAGGAAAAATCACCGAGGTAATTGTGATATGTACATTTGTTATCATATCGATATTGTATCTCGTTGTTAAAGAGAAAATGACTGCATACGTGCCTTGAGAGTTACCTGAGTGGAATTGTCTTGCACTAACACGGAGACCTTATCGTCATTATTATGTATCTATTAATATCGATCGCTTAATCTACTGTCAACGATTATGATATAATATATTTCTAACAATCTCAACGTTGTCCCTTTTTTTCTTTCATGTAATCTGAGATCCTTCATTTTCCTTTATCGAGCACGGCATTTATCGAAAGGAGAAACTGCAGACACGAAAGTAAAAGTTTGTGCGCATTATTTACTATTGCCCTTAGAGGTGCCACGATGCATGAGAGAAGAAGCCTGCGACATAACATTGTACAAACATTTTGAATGCAAATGTAGAGATATGTTGCAATCCCTCTCGTTATTTCATATACAAGGTTAAACGACAACGAGTTGCTTTTAAACTGAAAATAATGGTGCTTCTTTGTGATTTATTTTCATGGACGTGGAATCGAGCGCTAAAAACTGTCGGTCCAACGAGCATGTGCTTGCTAATGGAGATACAGTTATATTTTGTGTTTTGTTTTCGAAATACAAATGTACAGAATGATCGATATAAAACTTGCATACTGTTGATCTATGTTCAATTTGACTACTTTTCATGAAATATATATTTTTAATTTACTCAGTGTATCAATTTTATTCTTTTTTAATTACGTATTCTTTTAAGCAATGGTATGTTAGCTTCTCTTTTTGATTTTGTGCGCGTTTTTTTTTTGATAAGCACCGCATACAATGCGTCCTCCACTTTATAATTTAATAGAGAAATATTAAAGTGAACCTCTTAAGTGTAAAAAATCTAATTGCTTTTGACTTTTGTCATAATGTAATAACCATTTGTATATAGTATCGTCATATATTTAATAGTTAATTATAAGTTGTATTTAAATAATAAATACGTCACAAAATATTAACTACTTTTATTATTTTCTTAATGCATTATCGAAAAACCAGTAATGTTTACTCACCTTTTATTAAGTAACAACAATGACATACAATAGGTGGTAATTTAAGAGGTTTTGATATGGTCACATTATTTTATTTTAGCATTTCTTAAAATATTTCATTTTAATTACATAAATATCGTGCATAAACTCACATTGTATGTTGATTTCTAACAAATACAACCAAGAACAAGTCAGAAAAGTAATATCTAACAAAGGTGAATTAATATCGATTCAAAACGTACAAGATTTGCAAACAAGTACTTATTTCCAAATTGAATATTTTTACTAGAAATATATTTTAATACTACTTTTAATAAATAATATATGGTTTGTTGGTAAGACGTTTATGTAACAACTAACATGTAATTTGTAATATCGTCGCTATTAAATGGTGTAATAGTCATATCTATAGCTATCTATATAATTATGTACAGCACGAGCGTTTGTGTCGGCGCACTCAATGTTGCCTACTGTAAAAGCATGCTTATGTATAGTGCATGTGTGGATATATAAGTATACATATGGAAAATATGGTTGGAGTATAAAACGAAACATACCTCTACTTCGAGAAAATAAAAATATAATTGGAATTAAATTTTCATATTATTATCATGTTCGATTCTTCATTCGTCATTAATTTATACAATAATCGGCGTAGAGGTACTTATTTACTTTATAAGTAACACTATTTCGATGTACCATAAAATGCATACACGAATGTTTCGAGTGTCGTCAGTGTTGCCAAAGCAAAAAATATTAATTATTTTCTGTTCAGTCATGCTTGACTAACGGCTGTTTGAATTAAAATGACTCATACTGCACACGACGCTTCGAAGTTTTCGTTTGCAAGCGTTATTTATAGTACCTGAGTCAGCATTTGTGCCTACATAGTAAAATGCGATAAATTGTTAACGTAATTGTCATTTGGCTTTTTAAATTTTGCAAGTAAAGAAATGTTAGGCAAATTGAAAGCATTGGGCAGTAACGCTTCGTTTCTAACATACGTATTTCTTTTTCAGTCGTGTGGCTCAGATACTGATCTCATTAAACTGGACGATTCGCCGACAGACCTAGAAGATTTCGATCCGCTTAAGTGTCGTGATAAAAAACAAAGAGTTGAACAAGTGAAGTCGTCTGCGGATAGTGCTCTGTTGCACGAGTATGGGCTGGATTTCAGTCAGTTCGGTTTGTTAGACTGTTCCGCCGGTTCGAGCAGTACTCAGGAGTCCTCCGCCGTGCCCAAGGGCTGGACCACCTTCAACTAGTTCACTCGCTTACAATTCTCATTGTAGTGATGTCCAAACATGGGTATATTTTATATGTATAACGCTTTTTATTTTTAAGACGTAGCGTAATTATAATTATTTATTTATTATTTAGATTATTATGTTTTATACATGTATTAAATTATTGTACATATTGTTACATATCAATTGAATTGTACATTACATTTGTTTTAATCGTTAACCATGATATGTGTATATGTGTTTTATAATTTGAACGTGTATTATTGTATGGATGTTCCGCATACGTACATTATGCGTGATTAACATATTGTTAGTTCCATTGTAACGCATTGTGTGCTTGTAGATACTCCAATACGTAAACTGTTGACGCTGGCAGTTCCATCATTTCGCTTATAACGTTGTAGTACAGGCACGTCGACAAGTGGTTCGAATTCAGTGCCATTTCTCGACGTTGTCCGGCTGTGTTTTGAGTTTGACCCACGTTTCTGTAAAATATAACCGTCTTTAAAGTCTATAAATAGATTCTGTTGAAATAAAAATATATATAGAAACTTGAAACATAGCATAAAAAGATTCCTTATCTCTATGAAATTGTAATTAAAGAGTACAATTAGCTTTTTATAAGATAATAAAATGAAATTATTTTGTCGTTGTATTCAGATTAGATATTCTCATGTTTATGTATAGTTATCATAATAATATGTTTCGTAAGGTGCTGTTTAGCTAACCTAATTATGATCGCGTGAGATACAAAAGTATTTTGTCTGGTACCAACGTATGAATATATGTAAATGATGTTCGGGTATTGTAAAATATTGAAATCTTGTAGAATATTAGGAACATACACACAAAAATAAAAGACTTTAAACTTTTGCAGTAGTTTGAAATCCCTGGCTCCGACTATCAAATTTTATTGTTAACATTCTAATAAACAGTTGCCTTGTAGAAGCATTATTTATCTTGTGTTAATAATGAGGGGAATTTCGTTGCCTCGCGTCTCGAATTAATTAGCATGCTCAGTACTGAGCGAACTTGCAAATGTCATTAGGACGTTCTTTCGCGAGAAAAATAAAGAGGCAACTAACAAAGTTTGAGACGACCATTTTATTCCCGTTTTGTGGTTACAACTTTAAACCAGATTATGGTAGTTTTGGCAAAATATAAATGACGTTCCATAATCCCTGCGTTTATTATGAAACTATGAATCTAATTTTGTTCAATGTAAAACAAAATGTGAAATTTATTTGCATCTCCTGATATTTCTGATGGCAGAATACACATTTTACGTATCATCAGTACATTGGTAAGATGTTTCGGTGTTACCATGAATTGCGAGTATTTAAATTGATTCAACCCTTCAAAAGCGCACAGTTTCCCCCTAATATTAATTTAACAATCAAATTATATGTGCTTCTATTACTGGTTCAAGTGGTGAATATAAGCGTATCTGCCAAGCGGAGTATGCTAGCATGAATTTATACAAAGTGGTGGAGACATTAGAGACAACAAAATTAAAAATTAGGCACCGCATGAAAATTTTAAAACAATAATATAAAATGGAATATACACATATATATATATTGTACATAGGTATATTGTTGATTAATGATAATGACATGATTAATCAAATAGATATGTATAAATCTACTGAGCAACCGTATTGTCTAGTGCCTATACGATGCTATTTGTAGTTTCAATTAGGGCCACCATGTCTCCACCACCCGGTATAAATGCTTACTAATATTAGTAATTTACGTTTAAGCAATATTTTTCTTGGTACAATTGAATAAATAGTCACCTAAACAGTCCTGACCCCACACTAAGATCGAGTCTTGTGTCGCTATCAGGAACTACAAGAGACTTTTCGACATCTCACAAACACCCAGATCCAAAAGAAATATTTGTGGGCCACACAAACATTTCTCTCGGTTCAGGGATCGAATCCGCGGTCTCTCGTTTCACGGGCGGCGTCTAACCGCCTGTGCTATAAGTGTATATGGAGGTAGGTAATGTAACCTATCGTATTTTGTTCGATGAGCAACGTTGACTATCCAAATACTCGTATACCCCTTGGTCCTTTCCTTGTTCCTCTCCCTTCTACCTCATTTCGAGAGGTATGTTCTCGTAATTGAAGTGTTTGCGTAATGTTCATGGACAATAGTAATGATCTACTTGCCTTCAGGTGAACTGACCTATGTAAGTTAAAAAAATATCTACTTACCTTTAGGTGAACTGGTGAACTGACCTATGTAAGTAAAAAATGATGTTCATCATGCATTAATTATTTTCAAACAGCAACAGTATGATCACATCTGAACATATACTAACAGGATATATCAAGACTGCTGACGAAAACGAAACAAGTGGTAGTTTTACTATCTGCAAACACAATGTAACTAAAATTTTGCCAAGAAACGCGACATTACTTTTGTGATTTTTTATATATAATTGTGTTCCGGTTGTAAATCCATATTTTTATTTTAAAATAATAATTTAAACCCTTGCCTACCATAGCGTTTCTAAAAGTAAGAGAGTGTAGGTACATTATTATTTTGGAAAAACTTTGATATGTATTTACCACCCAAATACGAATAAACGAAAAAAATTGTCGCTTTTTTGCAAATGTTTAATTGCTTTGTGTCTGAAGTCCCTAAAAGTACTACCCGCTTCCTTTTCGGTAGCAGTCTTGATATACTCAATTCTTATATCCTTCAAAGATTGAAATCAACATTGAATCGTGTGATATCAGAGGATTTTAGAGGAAGTAAAAAATATTGACTATATGGCCTAAACCCTCTCGATTGTATAAGAGACTCGTGCCCTGCAATGGGACGTATATGAGCTAAAACAATATAAAAAAAATGATCTGCATTGCAAGGTTTGGAAATTAGAGCAGGCTCGAGATCCATATGCTTACGTAATTTTAGTTTCACACCATTGACATAAATATATGGACAGGAAGGAAAGCGCGTAAAGTGTTCCGACATAAATGTAAGTGTTCAGCGCGCTCCAGTGCATCTCTAGTGGAGCGTTACTAAAATTAGTCGTCCTCGCAACGATTTTGAAAATTCTTGCTTGTATTATGACAGAAAGTTTGATAAAAATGAAGATAGTATTTTTATCACCGTTTCAGACGAAATCTATTAAGTTTTAATATTTATAGTAATTTAATATTTATTTGAGCCCAATTTTCACAGTCATCTTTTTGAAACTCCAAATGTACTGAAGGGCTTATCCTTGATTTTAAGTCAATGGTCACACACAATTCTACTATTTTATTTATCTAAAGCACTTCCCAATTTAATTAAGAACAAAGCCTTGGTAACATCTGGTCAAAACGTTATTCCTGCTTCGGCCTAGTTGTAAAACGTGTTTCAAAGTAGACGACCTAATTGATTCATAATCCGGTGGTAAATTATCTATTAAGCGTATAAAAGCATAGTGTGTTTGAACAATAAATTCATTAATGGATGTAACTAGAGATAACATTTATCTTCATCCATTACCTACGTACAGTACCGAATAGGTAGACATTGAGAAATGATTATATTTCTATGTAACATTATTTGTTTTATTTTGTCAGGGAATAATAGTTTATTTTAAGTACCTACACATGTTGTGTCTTATCATATTTAATTTTGCAAAAGTTGTAACCCATTATTAAAATGAAATTAATTGTTTAAATAATTATATATTTTTACAGTTTAATTTTCATGACTATTATAATATCAAATTCTTTTTACATTGATATCAAAATACTTTACATTATTCATAATAATATGTCAACCCAAATACTTCTTGATAGTATTAATGTGAGCAAAGTATTCTTTATCACATATTTTTTGCTCAATATCTTAATTATAAAATTTTATGTACTTATAGTTAACTATTTGAGAAGAAAGATACTCATTTAAATATGCTTATGGTATCTGCGATATACCTGTTTGTAATATCCGCTTTGAAGCAGCGCGATGGATTTCATACCATCGCAAAAAGTTAAATAATCAATGACACTTTTTTGATTAATGCGAACATCAAGACCGCGGAATATTTGAAATAATAGCGAAAACTGATACAAAAGCTTTATTACAACTTCATATCAGTATAATATAATTATTATTATCAAATCACATAAGGTAATAAAGTACCTACAACTTACAAAATATTTCCTTAGGCAGGAACATAAAATTCCAGATAAAATATTGTGTAATATGACATATTTTCCTCGCGGAGTTATCGAATGCAATCCTGCGATCATATTACGAATAGGTATGCGTTCCAATGCCTCAACAGGACTTTATTCGCGATTTCCTTCGCTTATTGAAGATGGAAATATTTCACATTTTGATAAATATACGGTACATATTACTTTCTACCTTTCACTTCTGTTGAATATTTTATAGGGTAAAATTGACAGCTAGATTATTACCCGTTGGAGACTAGCGGAAGCTGATATTTGTAACTGAATATCTTCATATTTATTTTTACTTTCTTTCATATTACACCGCAGTTTAGCTACAAGAAGTCCACCGCTGAACTTACAGGATTCTTGTTTTTGACAGGCGACTCGTTGAATGCAGAACGTTGCTTCTCTTGCTGATACCAGGCACTGATCTTGCTACTTGATGCCTATCATCTGACTACTCCATTTCGTGATGGTTTTAGGTACCGTCATCTATCGGCAGTCATGACTTTTTATTTATGATTGTAATTGCAGACGAAATTCCATTTTGTCTTGCTACTTATACTTACTACGAGAAGGTGATGAAGAGTAAAACATTACGAAGTGCTGAAATTGATAGAGACTGCTGGTTACTGCAGATTTGGAAAGTGAGTATAATAATAACTGAAATAAAATATAGGAGCTAAACGTAAGGCAAATAAAACCCTGATATTTTGTCATACTTGGACTGCTTGGACAGTAAATCTTGAGATCTTGATCCGATTTCTTACTTAGATGGGAAAATCCACTTTGAAATGTATTATTTGACTTGAGATAGGTACATATTATTTCCACATATTTTGTATAGGCACTCGTCACGTAAGTGCTTACTTTTAATCTATCTATCGAAAATAATACCGGATCCCGTATAATCATTTTTCTTTGTATTTATTAGTTAATATTTTTTAGATTATGATTATCATAAGTGGCCGCAAAGCTTCATAGAATGAACTAAACAAACTTATAGTAACTCATCTTGTAAGTAACTCATTTATTATTTTACCGCTAAGCATAAATTACAAGTCCGTTTTGGACCTCAAACTTACGTACCCATTCAACGCCTTTGTCACGTTTCAGTGATATTAGGGACACCGTTGCGTTTATAGTCGCCATTTCAAATTATTATACTCGTTATATAAAGTTAGTATTTAAGTACAATATTTCTAGAATAATATTTTAATCATGAGTTTTGTAGATAGCTCTATTTTAATAACTTGAAATAAAATAGATTTCGGTAATTTAAGAATCGTATCGTCCTGTCTATAAAAACAATGTAAAGATCGAGGCGGCTTAGTTCTTGGAATTCGGTTGAAAAAGATCCATTTGTTATCGTAAAATTTAACGATCGCAGGACGATTGATTTTGCTGCAATATGGGGACTATGGAATCTGAATGGGGTCGAAATAAAAAAGTGGGATAAAGGAGTGATCATTTTATAGCCCCTCTACACGATACCATTGGACCAGCAAGTTGGCCATCAATGGCCATGTGAATGATGGAAACGCAACTGGCGACATTCAGTAGTGATCAGCCACTACCTTTGCTTGTCTGCCTGGTTGGCTGAGTGACCTTTTGGACCACGTTGGCTTAATGCTGTAGATAGGAATTTCCTACTCTTTCTCAAAACTCCTTAGTATTCCTTTTCTATTAAGTCTTTAGATGACGAGCGAAGTACAATACTACATAGTAATAATCTCTGAGTTATGCTGCGCCTGTTTATGCACAGGTGAGACAACTTAGATATAGCTTTAGTCGAGCAACTTCATATTTCCTATAGATACTTAGTAAACTATTAAAATATGAAAGGAACGAAGGACATACAGAAAATCCCCTCATATAAAGTTTAAAATATATTGGACTTTGTTTGTTGAAATATGGCACTTTTACGTAAACGGACTCTAAATTTTCATTACAGCTAAGAGGGGTTACTGAAACGAAAATTTACTGACCTTTAAGTTCATCGCAGAATCAAGTAACAAAGATAGATATTCTTTCAGCTGCTATAAATATTTCGTTTTATTTCTATTAAATACTATTATTTGATTTTTAATTGAAGCCCACATTTTTGTGTACTGCAGCAATAGAAACACAATTAATAATAGCATCATTCATACTACAAAAATAATTATAACGCAGGGAAAGTTTAAAATAATGTATTTTTTAAAATAAAAGCATTATTATTTACAAAGAACTGTATTTTTTGTTTAAAGTAAATACTTACAATTATACTCTTATAGATACCTAATAAGCTATCACATATCGCTTGGCAAGTGGGTCCTAGGTATATAATACAATATATGAGTTTATTATTACCCTTGACTTCGTGCGGGGCGGTGTAGGACCGACATGTCTAAGAACAAACACATCACGGATTAGACGGTTAAGGCCGGAACTCTAGTAAGGTATTATTAATTTGATTAGGTATGTAAGGAAACTTTGGCGGAGCCAATAACCTCTGCATCTTGGATTTCACTCCCTACTTGTATCGAACTAGCATTTCTGTTTGCACTAAGAACAACCTTACAGTACCACTAATAATAATATAATGATGGGTCTCAAGAATAGAATCGTATTTGAAAAGGTATCCAAAATAGGGGATATATTTTCTACTAATCTATATATACTAAGGCACCTTACTGAGACAATCCAATTCGTTGGAAAATAAATATTCGCAAAAAAGCAAATTTAACGCCATGCAATTGTCATCGTAAAAGTAAATAAATTATAAATTTAAATATCTTAAAATGCATGCGATTCTGGTCTAACGACCCGTCCGTATTCTACTGCAATATTAATATATTCTAATTCAAATTAGGGAAGCGACGGTATATGCTTCCATAATTGTGTTGTATGTTATTTTTGTACATATTGTCGTCCGCTTGATATTTGGCCAACAGCATGGGCCAGCTCTTCTCATTTTCCTGGATATTTGGATTATTTTCAATGCGTTGCCTGATTTTCGCCGCCTTTGCCACTACTTCAGCGTTAAGCATATTTTCTAAATACCGTAACTTGTGCGGCAACACGATTTTGGCCAACTGAAAATAATACAAAAAAGAAATTAAAATCTAGGTTCTATTTGTTACATATTGCTGCGAGTTTAAAAACTCTTATCTGCCATGTAGGATTCATATCTTCCACGCCGTTGCCATAGCAAAAAGCTTTGATAGTGCCCCGTTTGGAGTTCAACTCGTGTACCTCAGTATGTTGATGGAATATAATGTACCTAATTCGTCATTGTCTATATCGGGTCGATCCTATGTAAAGTCGAAATGTTAAACAAAATTATTAATAAAAGCACTGTACATAGCAATCTACGGGTAGTAGTAGAAGTAATTTTAATAAAATAGACGTTGACGTAATAGCAGACACATATTTTGACTAAGAAAGAAAGAAAGAAAAGTTTAACTAAGGTATAGAGTTTGTGAAGTTAGGCCTTGTAGAGTTAGGAAATTCAAAGAAGCTCTACATTAGATCTGATAACTTTCTTTCTGATAACTTGCGAGTCATATGGCTTCGTCTTGGCACCATTTTACATGAAAATATATTTGGTAAAAATATAGTTTTTTCCGACAGTCAATCGATGGCATACAATATCCTTTATAAATATGTTTAGGTATTGGGACGTGACTTACTTAGGGACAGACAGATTGCCAATTATGATATCATTTGTAATTGCATGGCGAATGCTTAATGATATATTTGTTATAACAGTTCAAATACATTTATATGTGGTGCGCGTCTTATGGTTTGACCCTTGTGACTTAGTATTATCTGTCTACGCTTGTGACACTCCATTTTCTAATCTTAATCTCACTGTCAGTTTATTTTTAGTGATAAATGGCGAGACGAGCATGCTTTTCGCCTGATGGTAAGCGATACCACCGCTCATGGACAATTGCAAAACCAAGCAACACCATGAAATACAAAGCGATGCTTTGTATTCCACGAATCTCGGCATCCTGAGACATAAAATGTTATGTTTCAATGTAAGTAGTTACTCTAGGTATGAATATAAATCAGATATAATATACTTAATATAAATTATATTATACTTTATAAACAATTCATTTGCTCGATTTTAATTTATTCCAACGTATCCCGGTACCTATTACATAAAGTCCTAACAAATATTAATTGCGTAATTACTAAACAAAGGCATTATTAATCGCAAGAAGCATTAAAAGTAAAGGAACAAATTACAATGAATTGTTAAAACATAAATAAAAAAAACATTATTTTTAGATATATTAGCTAGTTATTTGACACCGGTCGCCCGGCTTTACCAAGCGTCTTTTTTCGGCTTGTGCGTACCTGAACTATGTATAACATGCTTTGTGAGCATGGTGGGGCGATTCAATATTTCACCAAAACGTATCGAGATTCAATTTATGTGTAAGTTTGCCCAGCCATGCGTATCTACAATAGTACGTGCTATCCTTTACGTAAGATAAGCGGCAATTGTGAAACAGCCTTTGACATTCAGATAGCATCCTGGATATTAGATGTCAGGTTATAATGACGTTTCAATCAGCACGTGTAAAGCTAAATAATATTAGTCAGTGATTTTATGTAGGTGGACGTCAGGTTTTGTTTTCTGAAGTACATGACATTCAAAGAAGCCAACGGGGAGCTATTTTAAGTAGTGTGGTTTAATTAGTTACTGAGGTTCTGAAATAAATTCCATAAATAATTTCGGGTGTGTATTATGAGATAGTGATAGAGTCTCTAAACGTGTATTTTTTCATGACAAAGCGATTGATCTGAAGGTTTACAGATGCAAAGTTTATACATACTCAACGACTACATCGAAAGGCCTTGATGTACATTCCAGTACAAGAATTCTTATTTCTTAAAATAACATACATACATACTTTCTCGCCTTTTTCCCAGAAAGCAGAAGTGCTCCCAGACATCCACGTTTTGCCTTGAGTGTTCGGTCCCAAGAAGTGGTAGGAGCGAGTCAATCGCTATATCGGGCATAAATTCCTGATACCGGGCTCAAAATCCAATATCGCTTTTCCCCACCCGGGATTCGAGCCCGATATCTCAGTTTGGTAATTGTACCGTAGTACGCCACCACGGCATTCAGTTAAATTTAATATAGGAAAATATACCTAATTCGACAAATCAAACATTTAATGCCCTCGATCTAAACAGCAGACATAAAACAATTCTCAAGTTGAGCGTACTTGTATACATGACCTAATAAAGGTCGTTGGGTGTTACTTGAAGGAGATGGCATTATCTTTATTAGCCCCTGTCCTGTCCACTGATCGGGACGCGTAAGTTTAAGGCTGAAAGCATTAATTTTGATCTGTCATGCTAGCCTAGTAAGGTTAGAAGTTAGAAATATTCACTAGTCCTTACTGGTGAATATTTCTAACTTTTATCCAAAATGACTCCGATTTCTTCAACCTTATTATTTTATATGAGTATTTTAATCAACTATAAATATCTAATAATAATTAAATTGTTGTATCTATCATAAATTCGGATTTGTTAGATTATTTCTTTGACTTTTAGAGCCTCACAACACATCAGCATTTACCTACGTAAATTGCAATTCGTTATTTTTTTGTCCTACTGCCTTATCGTTAATAATGCCATAGATTTTCGCTAAACTTAACTTTTTTTGTCCTGTAATGGGCGCTTCAAGCGAAGTGCGAAAAAATAATAACAAATCGGGCATAAAGAGACGATAATTCTCTGTATTCTGTAGTATATTTATACTTAAATTACTTATTCAGGCGTGGTTTGTACTACATAATCCTATAAATAACTTTCTTACGTTCAATTCCTAAGAGCCCATTATTTTCCATACACAATGGTATTGCGTTCTTAAAGTCGTTTAATACGACTTTATTTTCTAGAATAGCGTTATACGTTTTTATTAAATCGGACCATTAGCTTTCTAGCCGTCTCGATGGTACTTTCGGGGAAATTATTTAATGCCGAATTTTTTACGCTCTGCCTGACGTGATTATGGATCACATTTTCTATCTTTGGGCGATATTGGCGTTGGGATCCCTGTTATTGGATCACGTGGTGTTATAATATATCTTGGGTATATGTGGCAAATTGTTGCGAGGTTCTTATCTGTCCTCCAGACATGGGGCCCTTGAAGCGAATGTGATCAAACGGTAAAATCAAAATATCACAAATGCTTTCAGAAAAATATTTCGCAGTTTAAAGTAGTAGTCTAGGTTCCCCAGAACAAGTTTCATAATTGATTACTAACAAGTTGATTTTTCGTAAGTAGCTTCCTTTCGACTAGACGCCCAACTTTTTCCTTACAGTAACGTTGGGAAATGGTAGCTTAACAGGGTAGCAAGGATAAAACATGTCGATTTGACGAATTTTTAAAATTTATTAGTAACCGAATTTTTCTTTGTTAATTATTGAGATAATTATCTAAATAACGTGAAAAACTATTTGTCCTACAAAATATAAGGTTTTATCACAACAGTCCCCCCTCTCCAACATGTATCATAAACAAGGTCATGGAAAATAATTACTAACCAGCTGATTTTGTTTTTATTGGTTAACTAACATTTGTATAGTTTACTACCCACAATGTCCTACAAATTGTGTGGTATGTCATCTTGGTCCTACGCTCAAAAGTTGTAGTACTAATACATAATGTAAAAATAATTACTATCAAGCTGAATTTTCGAGAATAGCTTCATCTCAATGAGACGCCCAAGTAATTCTTGTACGAAAATTCTCGATTGTGGTTTATAACTAAGATAATAGGATAATCTGGTCCAATCTCTTCTTTTTCCTCTCCTTGATTATGCTGATGCTAGCTATCTTGACCTCACCGAAGCCCAGATTGAAAAGCTTGAGAGACTTCAGAATTTCTGCATTAGGTTCATATTTGGTCTTCGCAAATATGACCATGTCTCCGAATTTCGAGTCAAACTCAAGTGGCTATCAATACGTTTTCGCCGAAATACTCGAATTCTCTCACTCTTATAATATGGTATCTTGTTCCATCCCTACACCCCCCATTACCTTAAGAACCGCTTTAATTTTCTTAGTCACACTCATGCGCGATCTCTTAGATCAACAGAGAATTTAACGCTAGAGATTCCCAAGCACAGCACATCATTTCTTGACAAGTCCTTTACCATCCATGCTGCTCGCTTGTGGAACGCATTACCACTGTCAATTAGACAAGCGAAGACGCTGCCAAGTTTTAAAAGACTTGTTAAGGAACATTACTTATCACTACAGTAATCTTTATTCCTTTCATAATTGTATATATGTATGTATATGTGTATATATACATATATATGTATGTGTATTGTCATCTTCTATGTTTACTTAATATATAGTATATTAATATATATATATATGTATGTATTATAATTTAGGTATATAAGTATGTTATATTTAAAACAATATATAACCTGTACATCTCGTATAATTTTCTTTTATCTCGTCCTCTGTACTGCCCCATTAGATCTTTATTATATTAATCCAGTCCATCCAAAGGTTGCCTGGAAGAGATCGCAGCTAGCGATAAGGCCGCCAATTGTTACCATGCCTTTAGGTTTAAGTATTTAATCTGTTATTTTTCCTATTTTATGGTGTACAATAAAGTATATATAAATAAAAATAAAATAAATAAATAGGGATGAAATATGTTGACTTGACGAATTAAAAAAAATTATTACTAACCGATTAATTTTTTGTTAATTATCGAGGTAATAATCTAATTAACGTAAAAAAATATTTGTCCTACAAAATATAAGGTTTTATCACAACAGTCCCCCCTCTCCAACATGTATGATAAATAAGGTCATGAAAAATAATTACTAACCAGCAGATTTTTTTTTTATTGTTTAGCTAACATTTGCATAGTTTACCACCCACATTGTCCTACAAATTGCGTGGTACGTTATTCCAGTCCTCCAGTTACTAAGTTGAAATACATGAAAATAAAAAAAATATTTTGTACATTTTGCTATTGGAGCTAAGGCACACTGCTATCCTTGCTCACAAACGCATCCGCACAGCATGGTTTACTGTGGACCACAGACGACTAAAAATACAGACGGCCAACACACAGTTACATTGTTTTTGTAGTCACTTAAACTACCATCCGGCTTCGTATTCAGTAGCACCCTTGATATACCCGGTATATATTTAGATGCGTTTCGCACCGGAGCTGGAAATAGGTATTTTACCGAAATAACTATTTTGTCGACCTTTTAGAACTTGTCCTAAGTGACAAACACTAAGCATGGATTCACGCACTAATAAGGAGAGGTGAAGCGCGCGGGGCGGGGTAACTTTGGGGCACCGAGGTATTGGTGCATAGGTTGTGCAAACAAAACATTGCGCGTCGTTTTAACCATAGAATACTAAACTAACAGAAGTCAAGCTTCATACAAAGCGCGCTTAATCAACGCCCACATAGACAGCGTTCACCGACACGATATTCCAAACCAGTCGAGACCACTGCGAGAGCGAGTTTCAACTTTTGCGCGAACGCCGAGCGTAGTATGGCAACAAAAGTGAAGTACATACACAAGGTTGACTTCTGTTAGTATTCTGTGGTTTTAACTAGACGTAATTATTGGTCGCTATAAGCAGTTGGTCGCTTAAACCGGGGTCGCACTAAACGGTGATATTTTCTCAGTACCATACTATGAAACCTAACTTGAGTAAACATTATCGTCGTTAAAACCGATTAGTCATTATAAGCGAAGTCGTTGTATACGAGTACTAATGTAAGTATAAATGTATATAACGGCTGAGAGGGCTCAACATGGTCAGCGTCAGACATTTTATAAACTCGTGGGCGGTGATAGGAAATGATAGATGAAGTAAAACACTATTTGTAATTAATAATTATTATTTTTAAAGAGTACAAACAGTAAACTGAAACGCGCAACGGTTGGGTAACGACCACTCGCTCTTGCTGTCCACAATCAAAGTGAGCGTCTCTCTTGTTTCCCCCAGCCAGGCGAGCGCAGCCACCCACTCCGTCGAACGCCGCCAGGCGGCGCTTGCGTTCCTATTTTTTCATTGTCACACTAGATGGCGCTTAATGTCGCGTGATGTCTTATTATAACGCTAGGTGGCGCCTGCGTTTCAATATCCGATTGCGACACGGCCGTCCTGCTTGTACACGTCCTCGTGTTAAGTTAGCCTGTGGACGAAATATAGCACACCAGAATGCTTTGTTTCACTCGGTCATTCCTGACCCAACTCTAGATTTAGCGGATATAAAAAAAAAACAACTCGACAGGTTTACTTTGGTCGAATTTTAATCATCAAGTTAGGCACACATTACAAAATTAATACTAACATGCCTGAGACATTTACTGCAGTCGCCCAAATCAATTTTTTTTTTTTTAATGCTTTACAGTATTACAAACGCTATCTTCCAGAAACTCCATCAAGTAAAATCTCCATCGCCACGGCTCTCCAGCCGACCAACCCAATTACAATTTCAGTACGCATATCCATCAAGTGGATTGCCGGTGTGTACTACCCAGTGCATCCACTGGTACACGCAGCATGTACTACCCAGTGCCACCACTGGTACACACAGCATGTACTACCCAGTGCCGCCACTGGTACACACTACGGTCTTTCCAGACCCCGACCTCCGCCAGCGTTAAACGCGCACCGCGCACCCACGGACTACTTGAGTTGCCCCAAGAGACACCGGTTTCTACCGGGCTACGGTTACGTAATAACTGCTGGTACGGTCAAATACCATACGGCCGATAGAGTTCATTACTTGAGTTTCACAAATTAAACATGTTCAATATCATTACAATCATTATCATGATCGATTTCGACTGGTACGTGACTCACAGGCATCTTTCTTAATCTATCGTGTGCATATTTGTAGGTACGATTAGAATTTAGGGCTTTCAGTGTGTAACGGTCGCCATCCAAAATTTCAGTTACTTTAAACGGACCTTTATACTTTGCATCTAATTTCGTTTGATTTCGCTCTTCATTTTTCAACAAAACAAAATCACCAACATCAAAATTTCGAATTTTTGCCTTCGTTTTATCAAATCGGGTCTTATCATAATCTGCACACTTCTTAATATTTTCAGAAGCAGATTCGCGAATTTGGTTTATGTCTACATCGGTCTCAACTACATTGCTACACATCAGCGACAATGGCCTCGCAACTTTACCAATTAAAAGCTCCAGAGGGGAAGCTTTTGTCACTCGGTTCATCGTACAATTCAACGCTAGTTGGACATCTCCTATAGAGTCTTGCCACGATCTATTACTTGTCTCTATTGCAGTTAGCATCGATTTAAGAACACTCATGACGCGTTCAACTTGACCATTAGCGCGAGATGATCCTGTCGCTATCAGATGTAAATTAATATTCTTGCTGTCGCAAAAATCGCGAAACTCTCTACTGGAAAAACATCGACCTTGGTCAGCGATTATACGAGTAGGTGCACCAAAAAGTGCTACGCTTTGGTTTACTGCGTGTATACTACTTTTAGTGTCAATATTCTTTGTATGATAGAGCAGCACGTATTTCGTGAACGCATCGATTAACACGAAAATGTATTCTTTTGTGTCATTTTTTCCGCTGAGCTTACCTGTCGCGTCTATATGAACCGTATGCCAAGGGGTTGTTACCTTAGGTATCGGGTGCAGTTCAGCTTGAACTTTACCGGAATGAGATTTCGCAACTTTGCATGTTACGCAGCTTTCTACGAACTTTTTAACGTATTGTGCCATTCCCGGAAACCAATAAAAATCGAAAAGCTTTTCAGTTGTCTTTTCGGCACCAAGATGAACAATAGAGTCATGGAAATTATTAACTACTGACCATCTTAGAGCCCGAGGCAAGTATGGTAAGCATTTAGTTCTACCATTACGCTGAATTTTACGGTGAAGAACACCTGAACGTACCACATAGGTTTTGGCTGTTTGTTCTTCCAGTTGATTATCTTCTAAGTCCGTTACAATTTTAGAAATCTCTACATCGCGCTGTTGTTCGGCTTGAAGCCAGTTAGGTGAGAGTTCAGTTAAATCAACGCGTTTAGAGTTTATACCGGTTTCTACAAGTTTGGAATCAAGCGGCAATGGGTTTCTTGAAAAGAAATCTACATGCGACATACGTTTGCCTTCTCTATACACTATATCAAAATCAAAAGATTGCAGAAAAGCCCACCATCTATGTGCACGAGGGGTCAGTTCATGTTTTGTCTGAGAAGATTTTAACGAGTTACAATCAGTTACGACTGTAAATTTCCTGCCATGAAGATACTGCCTAAAGTGTTTAATAGAGTTCACAACTGCAAGGGTTTCGAGCTCGTATGAATGGTATTTGCTTTCTGCTGGGGACGTTCTCTTACTAAAGTAAGCTACCACGCTGCGCTTACTATCTGCTTTCACTTGAAATAAGATTCCTCCATATCCTAAGCAACTTGCGTCTGTATGGAGCTCTATCGGAAGCTCTGGGTCATAAATAATCAACACTGGGTCGTTGGTTAAGATAGAAATTATTTTCTGACGAACTTCTTCGTGTTCTTCCTGCCATGCTAAGTTTCCTTTCAAAGAAGTCAATCGGTACAAGGGGGCCATTATTCTTGAGAAATTTTGCACAAATTGGCGAAAATATGACGCTAACCCGATAAACTGCCGGAGCTGGGTAACTGTTTCTGGAGGTGGTAGAGCAGTTAAAGCCTCTATTTTTCTACGATTAGGTCTGATCTCACTAGACTCTACCTCAAATCCCAAGAACTCTACCTTCGTCTTAAGGAAGGAGCATTTCTTGAGGTTTAAAGAGAAACCAGCTTTAGTCAGAACCTCTAACACAGTTTGAATTCTCTGTAAACCCGACTCTACATCCGGAGAGACTATTAAAATATCATCAACATAGACGATTACATAATCATGAGCTAGATCACCTAAGGCATTCATAATAGCTCTCTGAAATACTGAAATTGCATTTTTCAATCCGAAAGGCATAGTGAGAAACTCGTATTGACCCTCAGCTGTTATGAAAGCAGTACATTCAATTGACTCCTCGCTAACAGGGATCAAATGAAAACCGCTAGCGCAGTCCAATTTTGTGAAATAATTCGCACTATGAAGGCGTGCGATCTGATCGGAGATCAGAGGAAGTGGGTAACGGTCAGAGACGGTATTACTGTTAAGCTCCCGGTAATCAATACACATGCGGTCTGAACCATCATGTTTCTTTACAAGAAGAGCTGGGCTTGCGAATGGAGAGCAACTTGGCCTTATAATATTCGCGTCTAACAGTTCTTTGACACGACTACGAACTATGCATCGCTCTTCCGCAGACATCCTATAAGGTCGTCGTTGCACTGTACGATTTGGATCTAACAACTTAATTTTAAGCTCGCCTGTGGTCACGCGTGTCGTAGGCAAACCGGTGATAAAAAAATAAGAAAATTTATGAATTGTTTGCAAAAGCCTCGACTTGTCGTTACCAGCTACATCCGTCACGATAGTAGTTAAATTTAATTGACTCTCACTACTTTCCTTATGGCACACCGCATTTACAAAAACGGATTTACTTAACGTTAGTTCTGTGGCCGTCATGTTTACAGAAAAACCCTGATTTAAAATTTCGCGACCTAACATGACGTCATTCTGTAAGTAACTGTCCGGCAAAACATGCAATAAAATTTCAAGATGGCTATCGTTAATCACTACACAACACAAAATCTGCTCTGTGCTGAATACTCGTGTTTGACCAATGCCAGTCATGGCAACAACGTTGTTAATTCGTTTACCACTAAATTTCGTTGCGAAACTTTCTTTTACTAACGAGCATTCAGCACCAGAATCGTAAGTAAAACGTAAACAGTCACCTCTGTGTTGTAACGTTCCTGACGGTGGTTGCACGACGCAGACATCCACACGTCGCTCACCCCGCGCCGCGCCTGCGCCACCGACGCCTGACCCGCTATAGCCACCGCCGCCGCCGCCGCTCGTACACTGGGCGGATATGTGGCCCGGTTTGCCACATTTAAAGCACAATAAAGGCTTTGATGCTGGCTGATGCACAGATTTGGTCGATGATGACGTAGACGTCGTTGATCTTCCTCTTGAGTCCACCAGTTTGCTTCTGCATTCAGTGCGCTTATGTCCAGTTTTTCCGCAATTAAAGCATCTAAGTGGGGGTATTTTCGGTCTCTTAATGTCATGCGTATTTGATGATTCACCACTGTTGTTTACTTTGCGTTTTAAATGCGAAAATGCGTTCAATTCTTGCTGCAATTTATCCCTTGATGCAATGTTAGTAGTAAACGCCATACGTTGAAGTCGCGAATCATACTGCGATATGTGAGCGAGTACAACCGCTACAGCAATTTCTTCTTTTTTTGCATCTTTCCACTGATTAGTCAGCGACGCAATCAAACGACTTGCGAACGCGGGAAGCGTTTCTTTTTCGCTTGGTTTTTCACCAGACATTTTTATAAGGGTACCTGCCAATGTCTCAGTCGAAATAAATCGTGTTGTGAACAGTACCTTAAACTCGCTCCATGTCATGCCTTCGTAGGCTACCTGGGACAGCCACGACGATGCTTCACCTTTTAGCGCCTTGCTGACCGCCAAAACAAGTTGACCGCCGATTGGTGGATTTTCGGCGAAACACAAATCTGCCGTCGCACACCACGATCGCGCGTCGGTATCACTTCTCTCAGGGTCGAATGTAGGGAGTTCTCCACGGTAGGCCGGTTTTGGAGACTGTAGGGCTTCGATCAATGCTCGCATGTTCTTGTTTTGTTCTTCAAACATTGCACGCCAAACATTAGTTTCCGCGGCTTGACCCGGCACGCATCCCAATTCTGATAACGGCTGAGAGGGCTCAACATGGTCAGCGTCAGACATTTTATAAACTCGTGGGCGGTGATAGGAAATGATAGATGAAGTAAAACACTATTTGTAATTAATAATTATTATTTTTAAAGAGTACAAACAGTAAACTGAAACGCGCAACGGTTGGGTAACGACCACTCGCTCTTGCTGTCCACAATCAAAGTGAGCGTCTCTCTTGTTTCCCCCAGCCAGGCGAGCGCAGCCACCCACTCCGTCGAACGCCGCCAGGCGGCGCTTGCGTTCCTATTTTTTCATTGTCACACTAGATGGCGCTTAATGTCGCGTGATGTCTTATTATAACGCTAGGTGGCGCCTGCGTTTCAATATCCGATTGCGACATATATTTCATTTTATTTTGTATACTCAAAAATTACAAATTTTGTAGGACTAATATAACATACCTTTATTTTTGTAGGACATTGTTTTATTTGGATGAAAAATATATTAACCTATCACGTGATATATTTGTCCTACAGTTACTAATAAAAAAAAAAATCTTGCGGTATTGACAACTTTTGAGCGTAGGACCAAGATGACATACCACACAATTTGTAGGACATTGTGGGTAGTAAACTTTTTTTTTTTTTTTTATTGCCTTGTAGGCAGACGAGCTAGCGGCCCGCCTGATGGTAAGCGGCTACCGCTGCTCATGGACCTCCGTAGTGCCAGGGGACCAGCACAACAAAGTCGCTGCCTACCTCGAGGAAAGTACTCTCTTTAAACCTCGTTTGAAGAAGGACAGGTCATAGCGCTGAGGAAACACCGATGCAGGGAGTTCATTCCAGAGCTTGCACGTACGTGGTAGAAAAGAACGCTGGAAACGTACCGTCCGGGAACGGTACGCCTCCAGGTGGTAGGAATGAACTCTACTGCGGAAACGTGTGGTGCGATGGTACATAGGCGACGGTGGTACCAACTCAAACAACTCCTCGGAGCACTCCCCATGGAACAAACGATAGAACACACAGAGAGATCCGAAGTCTCTCCGCAGTCCTAACGGTTCCAATTTGTCCGTGAGATCGGGATCATTGACTATTCGACAAGCTCGTCGCTGCAAGGAGTCAAGTGGGTCGAGCTGGTATTTTGGGGCACCTGCCCAGAGGTGGGAGCAGTACTCCACGTGGGGCCGGATTTGCGCTTTGTAAAGCGTCAATCTATGACCCGACGTAAAGTACCGCTTGGCTCTGTTCAGGATTCCCAACTTCTTGCTCGCCAGTTTGGCTTTGTCCTCCAAATGACTCCTAAACTCGACCTTGCTTGATATTTCGACGCCAAGGATTCCAATACTCTCGGATCCTTGGAGAGTAACTCCTTGGAATTGCGGCGCCATGACAAAGGGGTCCTTCTTCGCAGTGAACACGCAAACTTGTGTCTTCGAAGGGTTAAATTGAACTAGGTTCAATTCACCCCATTCGGAGGCCCGCCCCAGAGAGCTCTCGACTTCAGACACAAGTTGACTCCGTCTTTCCATAATGGAATCCCGAGAGTGGCTCCGTTGGCCGATGTACCGCGCGTCACTCGTACTATCATCTGCATAACAATGCATGCTATCCATGGACAACATGTCATTGATATGCAGGATAAAGAGTGTCGGCGATAGCACCGATCCTTGTGGAACACCAGCATTAATGGTCTTGGTCTCGGAGCAACAGCCGTCCACTACGACTCTTATGCTCCGACCATCCAAAAAGCTGGCGATCCATTTGCAGAGCCCCTCAGGAATTCCATACGCAGGTAGCTTCGCCAGAAGGGCGCGATGCCACACTCGGTCGAACGCCTTCGCAATGTCAAGGCCGACCGCAATCGCCTCACCCCCACTCTCCAAAGCCTCCGCCCAACGGTGCGTGAGGTACACAAGAAGATCACCAGCCGAGCGACCGTGACGGAAACCGTACTGGCGGTCACTAATCAACTGGCGATCCTCAAGATACCTCAGGAGCTGAGTGTTTATAACTCGCTCCAAGACCTTGGAGAGTAGGGATGTGACAGCAATCGGCCTGTAACTCGAAGGGTCCGAACGGTCACCCTTTTTGGGGACAGGGTGTACATTGGCGACCTTCCACGAAGCCGGTACCCGGTTGGCTTTATAGGAAAGACGGTAAGTAAGGAAAGACGGCGCGTGAGCACGGGTGTCAACTCAGGGGCGCACGTTTTAAGAACCACTGCGGGGATACCGTCTGGCCCACTCGAATTATGGACGTCTAGAAGCCATACAAATATTAGTTAACCAATAAAAAAAAATCAGCTGGTTAGTAATTATTTTCCATGACCTTGTTTATGATACATGTTGGAGAGGGGGGACTGTTGTGATAAAACCTTATATTTTGTAGGACAAATATTTTTTCACGTTATTTAGATAATTATCTCGATAATTAACAAAGAAAAATTCGGTTACTAATAAATTTTAAAAATTCGTCAAATCGACATGTTTTATCCTTGCTACCCTACTAAGCTACCATTTCCCAACGTTACTGTAAGGAAAAAGTTGGGCGTCTAGTCGAAAGGAAGCTACTCACGAAAAATCAACTTGTTAGTAATCAATTATGAAATTTGTTCTGGGGAACCTATACCATAGGGGACGTTTCGGGTTTACGTTTATTTATCAAACAACGAAACAATTAAATTAATAATTTGTGTTTGGAATTTTCAAGACTAAGATAAGTTTCTTCCAACTATAGAGACAGTCACCAATTAATTGAAATTTAATGTTATGAAACAAGAATAACACCAAACTTTTGACATTATAATGATTCCAGCGTGAGGGCCAAATACCAATTGTAAATATAAACTTATTATATTACAGTCAAGAACACCAAAATAAACACTTTTATAAATAGTTACATACCGTTGAACAGACTTTTTTTTTAAATACGTAACAAAAGTAATAATTAGTTTTTAATGTTTGTGAATTACGTAATCATAAATGTTCTATGAAGTTAATGTTCGTAACCTATACATCGCTATGGATATCTTTGGTTGCGGCGCTCAGAATATTTTTTTCATTATTTTGAGATTATTTATTATGTATTATTCGACAGACGACTTCATAGGCATAAATAAGTAAAAGAATATTGACACTACATACATTATAAATATACGAGTATGTATAATACATGACGGCAAACAAAGTCTGACCATTCCACTACGACCCAAATAGAATAACTTTGTCTATTAATAATCAAATAAAGTTTACCCACAAGACTATGGAGAATCGAAGTTTAGTTCACATACAGATAGATAAGTATCTAATTTTTATATCAGCGAGAAAGTTTGCCAACGGAGAGGGGTGAGTGGTATTTTCCTTGTAATATCGATATCTTAATACTATTCTGTGTTATGGAGCCGTTCGGGCGTCAAATATAGGAAAATGCGAGAAATGAAAGGTAAATGCCATTACGAAGACTTTTCGATGTTCTCACTTTTATCGTATAATCATTTTGCAAACTGCTACCAATTTGGGATGAGTTATAGTTTGCGATGTTTAAGGGGCCGATTTCTTGTTTTTTCATTGCTGTTTGCTATAAATTCTTTTAACTGTTAAAGGCCTTATTCATAGACAGTTTTCAACCTCAAATAAGTTATCGAATGTTCTGTCTATTTCGCTCCAACTTCGCTCAAAAGTGGTTCAGTAAGGACAAAACATTCGACTCTATTATCTATTCTCTATGAATAAAGTCGTAAGAAAATCAATTCTGTAGATTGGCATAATTCTGTTGTGTAGTATTTTAAAAATGAACTAAAATTCCCAAGCTTTAAAAATATGAAGGTCTATGTACCCATCAGTATGGGAACTTGAAAATTCACTTACCGTACAACTAAATAGATATGCGACGACGAAGAAATGTAAAACCAAAACCCTCGATAAAACCATAGCTGTGCACTGGTGGATGCTAAGTAAAGGTATAAGTTGGTTGCCTTATGGCTGTTTACAAACGTTATCGCTGAATGAAGTTTTAAAAACATTTTTGGTGTTACAGGCAATGCAGTTGTATTTGGAAATTTAAAAAATATTTTGCATTGTACCGGTTGATTGTTGGAAATAGACCATGATTTTTAAAGATGACGAGAGTCTAAATACAGCTACTCACGCTTTTTTTCCAGGGTAGGCAGAGGTGCTATGATGGTACCCACGTTTCGTGTTGCGTGTTCCGTCTCACAATGTGACAAGCCATCGCCATGTCGGGCATACATTCTTGACTCCGGGCCGAAAATTAATAGAAAAATCCTATATCACTTTGTCTGACCCAGGATTCGATTCTTTTGGAAACCAATTTCACTCTTCAAAGTAAACATTAAAATCGGACGAAGTTGATACATAAGTGATGAGTCAAGGCTGTTATAAACATTTTAGGCATGATTTTAAAGATTTACATTTCCAATCGTCATGATCATCATCATGTCAGCGACAGAAAGGCTACTGCTGAATATAAGTCTCCCAAGGATATCCATATCGACATGTTGGAGTTGCATTGCATTTATTATAATTTACCTAAAAAAAGATAAAGTAGAACTGAAAAAAAAAATTAGTTTGTGTTCACTTGCATTAAATATTGTACATTGTTGTGCAATAACATTAAGCTTAAATCTCAAAAAAAAAAATGCAATGTATGGCAAGAAGAGCCTGCCATTCACCTGATGGTAACCGATATGACAGCCATGGATAGTAGCAAAACCAAACAACATCTTGAATTACAAACCAATGCTTTGTACTCCGCTGCGCTCGCCGTTCTGAGACATAAAATGTTAAGTCAATAGTTACTCTAGTTAGAATGTCCCTCAAACTAGTGCATTTACACAACTATTTGGCGGGAGAAATAGACATTGCGGTGGTACCTACTTAGATGGCCCCTCAAATAAGAGAGACCTATCACCAATAAAAATTTGCTTCTGAAGGGTCTTAATCAGTCATAATCTTTTATCAGTTTATTTTACGTGAGCGTTTTTTCAGTTAGAAGCGCCTATGATCGGGAGATATTAAAATATTAATCCGAAACGTGGTTCCTGACATCGAGCGGACTAGCACTAAGTAAACTAGACGTAAGTTAGGCTCGTTAATGAAAGTCACTATACCTTGAAAATCTTGGAAGAGGGGAAACGACAAAGGGGGAGGGGATGTAAGGGTGTATAGCTTCCAGCAAACTTACAATGAGCAACGTAGTAGCAAACCTCCCAATTAATGTCGTTTCCCCAGTAATTGCTACCACTTGTGTTACCTATACATAAATATCTGATGTTATTATGAGCCTACGAATAATTATTGTTTCATCCTCCTCCTACTTCTTGTATCGTTTACCTCATTGCCGAGATTTCTTAAAGAATTGAGAGATTGCCGGGATCCCTTAAACAAGGAGTAATCTTTGTTCTGACTATGCTAGGTAAGGTGGTTTGAATAGTTAGCAAAACTGAGGCTGTTATATTTATAGATAAAAAGTCTTCAAGAAATCACACAATTCTATAAATAACCCAACGCGAAAGCTACTTCAACTACCAAAAATATCGTGAGTTGTGATACGAGCGAAGAGTACAATAGAAAGTATCCTCACAGCTCTCTTCGTGGCTCTTTTGTGAACTTGTTACAATTGACCGTACCCGCAAGAGTACGGCTACATAGTAACAATAGTAACAATGAACGCTAATGTTAATTGTTGCTACAAGCTTTCCGTTGTGTTTTCACATGCAATTCATTTCATTGTTTTGTAATCATACGGTTTTCTTTTCTAACGCTGGTGCTATTGAATTATATCATTGTTGTTTATGCTATGGTTTGTAAACTGCTGCACTTTTGCTCGGTTGGGTTGGGAAGTCGTTTTACAGAATTTAAAACTTTTGTGTGTTTGAAAACGTATGTAATATAATACATTCCATTCACATGAAGTCAGCAGCTTTATACCTACTTTCCTCACCGAACTGTTGATTAAGATCTAGATTCATCGACTTACTGTAAAAACACGCCACAGAGCAAAAATAAATTCAATTTAATTTTTACTTGAATTAATTATTTAAAATGTAATTATTGAACAATATGAATGATTTAATATTGAAATCATAATATAGAATTGTTAAGCTTGTTACCGAAATAGCAGATTGTATCGTTATTATGACAGTGCTCGGAATCACCTCTCATGTGAATGACGAAACAATATTACGTCACATAGGTGGTAATGACGAATTCTACATGTTTTAAAATTCATACCTTTCAGAGTCCCTATTTTCATTTTCATCACAAAATATACTTTGTAGTTTGCCCAGATTTTAAATAAACATTTGATTCCAATTACGAAGTCAATTGTTTCACGATGTTGTAGCTCTTACAAATTCTGGGATTTTGTTGAAGGCAAAAGGGGTGTTTGCCAATTTGGAAAGTCTTTCAACTATATTAGGCTTCATTAGATAAAATGGAGGTTGTAAAATCAAGTTTAATGCGTCATAAAACATTTTGTTACCAATCTATTCAACGAACAATCTTTCAATTTGATACAGGTTTGTTGGAAATTATTTTGAGTAATTTTACCTGTCCATGTCTGATATAAAGATTACTCTGTATATTTTTGAAGTTATACTTCTTTGGGCGCGTTATGAAAAAATGATGAGAGTGAAATTTTACGATGTGCATATGTAACGAAAATCTCATACTCCGAAGCTGGCCACAAAACCACTTATTAAGTCTCGAAAAAAGCTAACAACAAAATAGAAATAGAACCTTTTTTAGTCGCGCATGTTGACATGCTCTTCACCTCTGATCATTATTTTTATGCTTCTAATATTTATCCACCTGTTTCTAGTTTCTACATCCACAACACGCGTTTTACGTCCATACATACAAGTGCGAATTATATATGTGCAAATAAGTTATATTCAGTAGTGATTCAAATGGAATATCTTGATTTATTATTTACTATTTGTAAATATTCTGTATCGGCCCATATACGTCCCACTGCAGGGCACGGGCCTACTCTACAATCAAGAATACGATTGAGAGTGGTTAGGCCATATAGTCCACCACGCTGGCCTAGTGCGGGTTGGCGGACTTACATACCATAGAAATTCTTATAAATCGCTATTATGCAGGTTTCCTCACGCTGTTTTCCTTCACCGTTTTAGTGCGTGGTGATTGACTATCAATACAAACATGACTCCAAAAAGTCAGAGGTGTGCCCTGGGATTCGAACCCGCGACCACCGTGAACAGCCGCGTCTAGTCCGTTTACCAACAGGCCACCACGCACTTTGTAAATAGAATCATTGATAATTAATAATTGGTATAAATTAAAATATTATCATTTAATGCAATTAATACTTAATATTATTAAAATATTAATGTTAAATATTTATTATTGGGTCTTTAATACTTACAAAATAAAGAAATAAATTAAATTAAAAAATGTTGATAAGAACGTCAAAATAAAATATTAATTTTTAATATTAATTATTTTATTGGAATTATTTGCATGCAATTAAAAACAATTTTATAATGATGCCAAAGAAGTATAACTTCTCACGCGCGTACATGAGTACACACACCCATTTCTTTAATTTTATTTTTATTGCAATCAATAGCGAGACTTGCATGCCGTTCGCCTAACAGTAAGCTATAGGACTGCTCATGGACTGTAGCAAAACCAAACCTTACATTACAAAGGATGCCACCGCGCTCGTCATCCTGAGACATTAGATTTAAAGTCTCAATATGTCAGTAGTTACTCTGGCTACAACGTCCTACAATCAGAAACACAACAGTGCATTTACACTGCTGTTTCACGGGAGAAATAGACATTGCAGTGATACCTACCCAGATGACCTCTCACATATGAGAGACCTACCACCAGTGTGTTTATTGAAAATAAAGTTTTTATTTATTTTAATAACGTATTAATATGCGTCTAAAAAGTTTTATTTCAATAAAATTTCGAAATTTATTCAGTGTGAGTGTTATCGAAGGGAGGGTAGTGCATAAGAGTAATAAATTACTTTTATCAAGCGAAGCGGAGGTGGCCCATGCAATAACAAAATAATTACTACGGTGCAGTTATTGTCACGAAAAATTGGAACAAATAAAACAAAAACAAAAATTGCTCGTACTGTAGAAGAATTGGATAAGTGACCCATGCGGGGATCGAACCCGCGACCTCCGTGCCCGTGACACGACGCTCTACCAAGCTGAGCTAATGGGCCTGACATGGAGGCTGGCGAACATCTTGTGCAGATGCCGCTTTCAGGCTATATAAAGGACGGGGACGCGCATGACAAAAGTCTGCCGCCTGGTGATGCAAATTTAAACTTTAGTCTGTAAAGTGCTGAGGTAAAATTTGAGTGTATGTTCATATTTCACAATCAAATCAATGAAAAGCATGTGAAAAGTAATCGCATATTTATTGATATTGCTAAAAATGTAATTTTGCACGACATTAATATACATGTCTTAAGATGTATTGTTATATAAAAGAAATTTATATAATTATACTAGCTGACCCGGCCACGCTCTGCCGTGGCTTAGTTATTATATGATTAATATTACATTCAATTATTTAGGATACCAAAATAGCCCGACCCACCTTTGCCTGGATGCATATATTTTTTGATTCCACTCCACATCATATATATGTTATTTTTCATTCATATCAAACTAAAATATTAATTTTTAATATTTATTATATTTCTGTAATTAATTGCATGCAATTAAAACTAATTTTTAATGATGCCAAAGAAGTATAACTTCTCACGCGCGTACATAAGTACACGCATCCATTTTTTTGTTACATGGTTTTCGTGAGTCTTTATTGATTTGCCACCATCGCGACTTTTCACTGTTAAATAGGTGGATTTAAAAAAAAAAGTTTAATTAGTGTGCAGCAGATTTCGTACTTACTTCATTATTTTGTTGTGGAGAACGCTCAGAAATATTCGCTACCTGAAAGTTATCCTACACTATTAAAAATTAAAATAAACTAACTAGTCTTCGTAGATTGTTATATCTATAAATGTAAGAATAAAAAATACAGCATTGGCTGAATGCCTTACAAATCTTGTTTATCAGTAGATCGCGAAGAAAGCCCGTATTTCAACCGTCACGCTGCCTAGATTTGCTTGAGTACAAATTGATTTCGTTTTTGTCCATTGTCTGGAGATCTTACTTTTATCACTTCCGATCCATTGCGCTCGGATCTGTTGTTCAACGTTAATATATTTTTATTCAATATTTCATTTTGCTTCTGTCTTCCGCTGACAATTTGTGCTTTTTATCAAAACGCATTTCAACGTTTATTTTGCATTGGATATCTATAAATTAAATTACTTTTTTGTATAGCGTGGTGGCGCAATAACATAAAAACTAGCTGTGAAATGAGAGTTTGCGGGTTCGATCGTTGGAATAAATGTGTGACGTTAAACATTAAAGAATATACAAAAATTGCAAATTTGTTGTGGGTACTGGGTTTAGGTGAAGGCTCTCTTCGTAGAAATGGCTTTATGATATCCACAACATAACTATCTTACTAGGGGGTCAAAACTATGTATGTGAATGGATTTATTTATATTTATTCTTGGGGAAGTATATACCCAACAGTCAACGCAGTCCTGAACTCACACTAAGATAGAGTCTTGTGACGTGGGTAAGAGAAACTACGAGAGACCTTTAGGTCTTCCAAACATCCAGACCTGAAACAAATACCTGTGGTACACAAAAACATTTGTTGCAGGAATCGTACCCGCGGCCTTCCGTCCGGCAACGTTTCCCAGGAATCTAACCAACTGCGCCACGGAGGCTGCCTAAATATTGTCAATCTAAAATCTTTTGGTAAACATTTGTTCAAATAAATATACCCTTGTAATACTCACATAAGTACTGTTTATGCACGCGTGTGATGTAATTATCACCCAATTTCCGTAAACGGGTATTAAGGTCAGCAAAGAAAAGCCCACGATTGATTGATGAGTCGCCATCGAGTACACCCGAGGTTTCACACATGTACATGGTGGGATTGCAATCCTTGTAAACTAGCGGCATACCCGACGCTGTTGTCCTTTTACTTTGATTTTTAAGCAGTTAACTTTATATAAATTTCTTATGTGTGATAAGGTTCTTTTTCGATATTTGTCAATATTAATTAAGAGACAATTTCCGTCGATACTGGAAAAGGTTTGCGCTTCACATAATGGCCTGATGTGGTATAAAGCATGGCTTTTTATAAGCCAGCAGCTCGCATTATATAGAGTACAGATTTACTGACCATATCAACTTTACCACTACTGACGATTACTCAATACTTAAAATATCTCATATGGTCTTAAACTTTTTTACTGTGATTTACCAGTCCGGATGCTATCAATAAGTCCATCGACAAATTAGCATTGAAGTTAAGAATAAAATATTACAGCATATATAAACAAATCACCTTTGATATACAAATTAGATGAATTGATGGTCAGATTATCTAATTGTCGCATAATCATATAACCACCCCCGTGCAGTATTTGTAAACAAAAAGTAACATAAAAACATATATTCAGACTAGCAATATTTTAGCATATATACGAACAATAAAGTTGATTAAAAACAGAATGTTATTGACAGCTTCACTACTAGTATAAAACAAAGTTGCTTTCTCTGTCCCTATGTCCCTATGTCCCTAAAGTATGCTTAAATCTTTAAAACTACGCAACGGATTTTGATGCGTTGTTTTTTAATAGATAGAGTGATTCAAGAGGAAAGTTTATATGTATAATAAGTACATATTATTGTACAGAAATCTATTTGTACCCGGGCGAAGCTGGACCGGGCCGCTAGTTATATCTAAAATAGTATTATTGTATAAAACTTGTGGATGCCAGTGACGATGTCTGTGTTTTGACTATATCATTCTAAGTATAGACTTCTCATGTATAGTTTATTCTTTTTTGAACCTTTCTACAAGTAATTATTATAATCGGAACTTAGGAAATGCCGGGCACTGTCGGGAAAAATATTTTAAGAAATACTATTTTTTTTTTTTTTTACTATCCTGTACTGTTCTTATTAAAATGATCTAGGTCATCTTTCCACCTTCTACGCGGCCTACCACGTGGTCTTTTGGTGTTTTGGGGAGCCCATTCAGTAGCAGTCTTAGCCCACAACTCTCCTGACATGCGACAGACGTGGCCTGCCCAGTCCCACTTTAATTTGGCTGTTTGTTGCCCAACGTCCACAAGTTTCGTTCTGGAGCGCAGATCTCTATTTCTTATACGGTCGCATAATTTAACACCTAGGATACTGCGCTCCATAGCTCGCTGGCAAACCCCGAGATCGGACTTTTGCACTTTAGTCAAGGACCACGTCTGAGAGCCATATGTAAGGATGGGGAGAATGCACACGTCCATGAGTTTTCGTTTAAGAGCGAGTGGGAGATCGCTTTTAAGCAAGTGCTTCATAGACCAGTAGCTCTTCCAGGCGTTTTCAATACGTCTCTTGATCTCAGCTTCCTGCCTATTCTGGAAGGATACTATCTGGCCTAGGTATAAATATTCATCAACGTATGCAATCTCCACACCCCCTACCTTGGTTTTTAATTGTCTGGCGTTCGACATTACCTTCGTCTTCGACATGTTCATGCTCAATCCAACCTCGACGCTTGCAGTATGTAATTCGTTGAGCATAGTTTCAAGCTCTGATGCCGAAGAAGAGAAAAGGACTATATCGTCGGCAAAACGTAGATTGGTTAATCTTTTTTCACCCACAATAATGCCCTTCCCTCCCCAACAGGATGGTAAGTTATTAAAAACTTCTTGTAGAGCGGCTGTAAATAGTTTTGGGGAAAGTGGGTCTCCTTGTTTCACCCCGCGTCTGATGGGAAAGGACGGTCCTGTATTCTCCAGTTTGATGGCGGCTGTGCTATTGTAGTATATTCTTTGTAAAATCTGGATGTAGATGTCAGGTATATTTTGTTTATGTAAAGTTTTAAAAATAATGGCGTGATTCAAACTGTCGAAGGCTTTAGTATAATCCACGAACGCGATATACAGGGGAAGTCCAAATTCTGTGTATTTTTCAATCATCTGATTAACTGTTTGCAAGTGGTCAATTGTGGATAGACCACGACGGAAACCCGCCTGTTCAGGTGGCTGATGTGTGTCCAGTTGTCGTGAAATCCGGTTTTCAATTATTTTAACGAAGGCTTTATATATGTGGGATATCAAACTAATGGGGCGATAATTTCCTATTTCTGTTTTATCACCTTTTTTGTATAGTAAAATTATATTGGAATGGCAGAAGTGTTTAGGCAGAACGCCAGTTTTTAATATTGTGTTATATAAATTAGTTAAATACGGTAGTAGAGCAGGTTCTCCTATTTTGAGAGCTTCGGTTGTAACACCATCTTCCCCGGGGCTCTTTCCAAATTTCATGGAGGTAAGTGCGCGATGTACTTCTAGACTTGTGATAGGTGGTATATCGTCTGGGCATGAATATGTGTCCGTTACGTAAACTATGTCAGGACTTTTGTCTGTATAGAGATTTTTATAGAAAGTTGTGCATATATTTAATATTTTGTTTTGCTCTCTATGTTTTATTCCGTCTTGGTCTTTAATTTGTCGCAAAGTTAGTCTTCCGGATTCTGTTCCTCTCATAGCAATTCTTAATGATTTGTTTTTCTCTAGGGCTGTTCTTATTAATTTTACATTATAATTTCTAATATCTGTACGTATACTTCTTTTAACTGCTTTATCTTTTCTTCTATATTCGTCAGTATACAGTGTTAATTTCTGCCTTTCTTCTATAAGTTTTATGGAATGATGTGTGAGTTTACTGTATTTGGTTTTGGAGGTTTTAATTTTACGACTTGCTGATTTGATACAAGATAATAAATGAGAATACTGTGTTTGGGCGTCTGTACAGCTATGTGTACTTAATAAATCAAAGCTATTTTTCAAGTCTAGGCAGAACTGGTCTTTGTTGCTGATCAAGGTGGTTTTATCTAATTTTCTTATTGTTTTATTTATCAAAAGAAGTCTATGTATTTTGGATTGAAATTTTAGGGTGCATCTTAGAGGTCGGTGATCTGAGTTGAATTTTATACTATTTAATACGCCTACATTATGCAGGATTTGCTTATTAGAAGAGAGACAATAATCGATTTCGTTTTTTGTAGTTTTATCTGGAGAGAACCAAGTCCATCGTCGTTGCGGTTTTTTGAAGAAGAAGCTGTTACTTATATTAAAGCCTTGACCAAAGGCAAAGTTTAGAAGTTGGTCTCCACGACGATTTCTGACACCAAGTCCATAAGGCCCAAGGATACTATTGGACTCCTGTTGTTGTTTTATGCCAATTTTCGCGTTAAAATCCCCAATAATGATAGTCCAGGCTTCTCTATTTTCGTCGCATGCTTTGTTAAGCATGTCGTAGAAGTCATCGACTTCGGCATCGGGATGTGATGATGTAGGTGCATAGGCTTGAACTATTGTTAGGGTTGTTTTATTAGTTATGTAAAATTTTAATACAGCTATTCTATCAGAGTACCCAATAAACTCTATTATATTAGATTTCCATCGTTTGGCGACCAAAAACCCTACACCATATTGGCTGCCCGTCCCATAGTAAAAGAAGATGTTTTGTTCACGTTCTAGTGTATTTTCACCTTTCCGTCTTACTTCCGATAATCCAATAATGTCCCAGTTGATGTATTGAAGTGCATTTTCTAGTTCTATCAATCGTTCTTCAGTTCGCAGAGATTTCACGTTATAAGTTAGAATGTTAAGTTTTTCGGTGTCCTTTTTAATAACATTAGTCGTTTGACAGTTTGAGACCGCCGCCCGGAGATTCATCTCGCCCCTGACTCTAGGGGTTTTCAGCTTACTGTCATCAGCGTTGGCCTCCGAGTCGCCGGGCACTTGGGGACATTGTGTATTGGTGTGATTCATGAAGAAAAAGGGGATTTGGACCATACCCCACCACGCTGGTCCAATGCGGGTTGGTGGGTGTAACGTGAGAGCCTCGTCTGTTGGTCGGCAGGGTGTACCACGGGCAGGTGAGGTTGACTTGGGTGCCGAAAGATACTGTTTGGACCCCTTACACCCCTGCTGAATGTGCAAACTGCTATTTATGTAATTGAAATTATAGACCAAATAATATTTTGATTCGCTTAAATTACGATTTAACTCTGTAAATGCTATAGGAAATTCCAATACAAATTGGCTAAAGATATAGCGACATTTAGCGAGTGCAATATCGTTCGAATCAAAATAGTCTCAAGAAGTGCGTAAAGATATTCATTAAAAGGTGTTTGAAAAATTCTCGCGAGATTTAAAAATATCTTTCCTTTAGTTTGCCGTATGCCATTACTTCCTAGAATTAGTTTCTTAGTAGCAACACTATTCAATGGTCTCATAATGCAGCATGTGAGTTATTTTCAAAATTAACGGGATCGATTACCCACTCGGAATATTACTTTTACAAAAATCCAATACATTTTTAGTTTCGTTACATCAAAACCGGATCATGAGTTATTTTTGCTATTACTCATAGTCTCGAATATTGCCATCCACGCCCGCTTGAAAAATTATACGAGTATCTATTATTCGAATCAAAACGTTACGTGTTCATGGTAGCTCATCAACTTCGTGATTGTAGCGTGATATTACATAGGTTATATAGTAATCCAGATGGCACAGACCATAATTTTTTTTCTAAATACCTTTGATTTGACAGTCATTCAATTCAACATTCAATTTCGACTATGAACTTACATACTTAAAATGTAAGTAAGTAAGTAAATAAGTAAGTCGACAACTCGACACTATAGGTCCCTCAGATAGCGATTTTGAGATTGGTGGTCTCTCATATGTGAGAGGCCATCTGGCTAGGTACCACCGCAATGTCTATTTCTCCTGTGAAACAGCAGTGTAAATGCACTGTTGTGTTTCGGATTGAAGGGCATTGTAGCAAGAGTAACTACTGGACATATTGAGACTTAACAGTTTATGTCTTAGGATGGCGAGCGCAGTGGAATGCCAAGGATTGCTTTGTAATTCAAGGTGTTGTTTGGTTTTGCTACTGTTTATGAGCGGTAGTATCGCTTATCATCAGGCGAACGGCATGCTCGTCTAGCTACACATTGCAATAAAAAAAAACAATCCGACCAATAACTAAAAACTTAAAAATGGCGGCCAAAAATTTCCGATTCCAACTGTGAATTCAGATTGTTTAAACGAAGGGTTCTTTAGATATCGATTTCGTAACCAATCGGATCTATAGCAAAAAAGTTCAAAATGGCGGCCACAAAATTTCGATTCTGACTCCGAATGTAGGTTATTCGAACAAAGGTGTCTCAAATATGTATCAATTTCAAGATCAATGGGATCAATAACAAAAAAGTTCAAAATGGCGGCCTCAAATTTCGATTCTGACTTCGAATTTAGATTATTCGAACAAAAAGTGTCTCAGATATCAATTTCGGAACCAATTGGATCAATAACTAAAAAGCTCAAAATGGCGGCCAAAATTTCGAATTCCGACTATGAATTTGGATTATTTACACAAAGGTTTCGATTTTGACAACTATTGGATCAATAGCTAAAACGTTCAATATTTCATCCTTATTTTAACCCCCATGTGCTGTTTTTCCAAAATTGTTGCCCGCTATTAATTTGCGTTTGTAATAAGGAGCTAAAATATAAATTTTCACTTATAATACCACAAGAGCTTCAAAATTATCGGGTATTTCCCGATAGGTTCGTTGCAAACAAATGAAGGAGTCAAAACTTGACGGCTTTATTTGTTTGCAGGGAACCTTGAGGGAAATGCCAGATAATTTTGAAGCTCGTGTGGTATTCGGGGGATTATTTTTCCGTCCCAAATTTTAATTTCAAACTCATTTTCATGCAAAATCTCCAATTTTCACAATTGAATTCAACCTGTCAGTTTGACGTGTGGTTAATTTGACTGGATCATGTTTTGTTTTTTATATATAGCAACTACCAGAGAAAATTTTCAAAAAATTATCAGTATAATACCATGTAGGTTGTACCACGTGACGTCGAGTGGTGCAATTCTATTGGTCGATATTTGGGTCGGAAAAATAATCACAAATATATCTTCAGTAGTTTATATTTCCCATATCCGTTACAACCCTTATTTCAACCCCTTTAGGCAAATATATTTTTAAAATCGGTCCAGTAGTTTTTGAGTTTATTCATAAGAAACAAAAATCCAAAAATCCAAATGTTTCCTCTTTATAATATTAGTATAGATGTGCACAAGCGTAGAAAATAATCCTCAATACGTAATGTACGTCTCAGGCTTTCCAAGTTCTTGAATTTTCTTCGGAATTTTTGGAATACTCGAGTAGGTATAGGTAATTATTCGTGAAAATTGTGTCGAGAGTAGCTATCGGTTTTGGTTATGATTTGACGGTACGGACTATATTAATGATCACGTACCTATACAGGGTATATCAAGACTGCTACCGAAAACGAAGTCTTTTTCGCGATTCTTTGCGCGATACCTCTAGAACGCCAGTATTTTGTCAAATTGTATTGTACGAAATATTCTTTATCCATGAAAGAAGCTGACTTTCGTATCGAATTTGTCATGCCTATTAATTAATCATTCCGAAATGACAGTTGCTTAGACGACGGCTGTGAAACGAGAGGCCGCGGGTTCGATCGGTTAATCGGTTCATCGTCTATCGGTTAAATACGTCCTCTCTCAGTAACATATGTGCCTATAATGGATGAAGCAATGGCGACACTAGTATATTATAGCGCGGAACGTGTAATTTAACGCACGTGTAAAACGCATCTCCTGGAAATGTTCGTCTAGTGATATGCAATAATTTCGTCGAAGGTTACCGTACGCATTGTGGCCCATCATCGGCGACAGTGAAGACGCGCCATTAAAATAGAATCACAATATTATTTGTCATTTAATTTATTGTATTTTTTTTGCATGTAATAGATGTTTAAGCGGCTACAAAATAAACGCCCGATAGTCCTTAAGCTCCAATCATAAACTTAAATTGCAGTGGGATTCTTAATTTACTGTACGCATTTTTTTTTTTGGATTAATACATAGCTAACACTCAATCAGTCAGAGGATATTCCCAATTCGGACTGGGTAGCGGGAGTATAATACAAATCTAGAAGACAAGGTAACAAAAACATACACTTATTTATCATATATGAACTAAACTAACAAATAACACAAAAATTTTAGCTTACACTATTCATTTAGTTATTTGCCCTATACAGGGCGCTGTGGACGTCATTAGAGAAGCCTATTGCCGGAAATGTATTAAATATGTTTAAATAAGAATAAGCTAGACATAAGTGTAAAATATACATAAAAAGAAAAATAAATGTGTTAATACGCCTAGTGTTCACGGTCTATTGACCTATACGATGGTAAAAATTACAACTACTGTCCATGTAGGCCGTAGCGAGATGCTTTGACCTAATGATGCGTGGATATTGAATGCATGGACAATACAGCTATTCTACATACGAGGGCACAGGAGTTCACCAGGCTCTATTCTCTTTGGAGCCCAACATAATGCTATTCAGACCGTAAACTTGTCAACCTTTAACTTTCAGTATAATTTTATATGGATGTACATGGTACATCATGACTAAAGACGGTATTTTTTTAATGCATTGTGTCTGAAGTCATTAACACCCGGCTTCGTTTGCGGCCGCTGTCTTGATACAACGTATAGTGTTCCATATTATAGATACTATATTGTTGCTTGGATCGGGGAAGAAAACTAACTTTACCATTTGTCATTAGGTTGCCCTAACTGCCATTTCTAGGATCTTAGAGATGCGCCTATGTTCTACGCTGGGCTTGTGGCTGAGAACGATGGCGTTTTTCTTTTATATGCATGCCTGATGGTAAGCGACAGCTCATGAACAGTAGCAAAACCAAACAACACCTTGAATTACAAAGTAATGTTTGGCATTCCAGTGCGCTCGCCATCCTGTAACATAAGATGTTAAGTCTCAATATGTCCAGTAGTCACTCTGGCTACATTGCCCTTCAATCTGAAACACAATAGTCCTTTTACGCTGCTGTATGGCGGAAGAAATAGACATTGCGGTGGTACATACCCAGGCGACCTCTCACATATGAGAGACCTACCACCAGTAAATGATGTTGAAATTAACAAGAATGTGCAATTAATGAGGATTTAAATTTACAGAAATTATTGAATATTATGGTTTGTCAGTATTTATAATAGGACACATGATGATCATCCGATCATGATGTTGAAAGATAATGCTTCGTTAAGTCTTGGGGTTGATGTAATCGATCACTCTTTTCATCAGAATATAATGTTCTAAAAGGATCAGGGTAAAGCGTCCGATGGTGGAATTACAAGTTACATATCCTCAATATTATTATCATATTATGATAAAGTTAGTGCGTGGTGGCCTGTTGGTAAACGGACTAGACGCGGCTGCCCACATGTTCACGGTGGTCGCGGGTTCGAATCCCAGGGCACACCTCTGACTTTTCGGAGTCATGTGTGTATTGATAGTCAATCACCACGTACTAAAACGGTGAAGGAAAACAGCGTGAGGAAACCTGCATACCATAGCGATTTATAAGAATTTCTATGGTATGTAAGTCCGCCAACCCGCACTAGGCCAGCGTGGTGGACTATATGGCCTAACCACTCTCAATCGTATTCTCGATTGTAGAGTAGGCCCGTGCCCTGCAGTGGGACGTATATGGGCTGATACAAAATATGATAAAGTTATGTTATAATATAAACGGTACCAGTCGGACCAACAAACCATGGACTTATATCCTTCCTTCCTCTGCTCTTCGTTCGACTACAGTGGTCTTAACTTTTTAGTCTCAAGGGACCATTTGACGAAATTTCCGTGTAGCCATTGATCACCAAGTTGGTTATCTCGTTTGGTTGTATGCTAGTACAGTAACGAAATGTAAAGGTAATATAAAGGTTATATATTTCTATCAATGTCTGAAACATGCAACATTAATAAGGGTGGCCTTAAGATGGCCCCGCGGTCTACATAGCATTCTTCCAGGGGCAATCGGTGATCCGCGGACCACCGGTTAAGAACTTTATTACACAATCATGTTTTAAAATCGGCAACGTACACATTTTACGTTACATTATTCAAATGATCTTCCATTACTCCTATGATAAAATATGTAACTACAATCTAGGATTTTTTTTTAATGTTTTATTGCGTCTAGATGAAATTACACCAAATAGCCGAAATCCAAATCCTCAATTTCGACGCGCTAATGCCATAGCCCATAACTGCCTCGTATCTGTATACATGTTATCATTATCTATGAATACTGTATTCTGTATCAGCCCATATACGTCCCACTGCAGGGCACGGACCTCCTCTACAATCGACTGTACGATTGAGAGTGATTAGGCTATATAGTCCACCACGCTGGCCTAGTGCTACAAATATTAATGTAATAAATTTTAAATTGACATATTGGTCGCATATAGTTGTCAGTCGAGGTATAGAAGTAGCATCGAGGCACGCTAATCATTCGGATGAATGAACGCAATCGCTGAAGCGCCGCGCCGCCGCAGCGTGTAGCGACTACTTTCAGTCGTAGCATGGTTGTCAAAAGCAAATTGTCATATTTAATAAGGCACGCGAGAGTATTTATAGATCCTCTGGTGGAAATACAAGGCTGTTAGTCTTATTTACTTAGTTTTTTCATGTCTCGTTTTTATACAAAGATTAATATAATGTTTTAAAAAAATCTAATGTCCCATCTTCTCCGATAGAAAATATTCTGCAACATAAAAAAATTGTAGGTATAGTATATTTAAGTGTAGCAAAAGTTAAACTATTACAAAAAAGTATATGATTCTATTATATTACACTTCGATAGGGCCCCGGGCGCTTAGATTTAATAGGATTAAACAGCAATTTGAAAAGTGATGGTAGGAATATACTTTTACGCGGTTATCATCTATATCATCCCACACATATTTCATATACAATTGATGTTGTTTTGCTCTCTAATCTGTCAAGAGTCTTCATTGTTAATTAAACAACGCCAAGCTAACTGACCAATGTCAGTTTTCTCTCTTTCCAACGTAGCCAGAAAATAAGAGACAGAAAATCAATTCGCGCGATGTCCGATAATAATGGCTAAGGGTTGAAATTAATTGTACGTGCGTGAATGTTGGCTTCATTGTATTTTTTTAAAAAGACCTTCAGCGCTCCGATTGAGAGCACATTGTGAGGTGAATGCAAAACAAACATGACAAATGGAATATTTCATCTGTATGATGACTTTTTATTGTCTCTTTGATTTGATTTAGCGTAAAGGCTCAATTCAAAGCTCGCAATTTTCGGTATAATAGTCTAACTTTGGTATTTGAGGCTGTATGCGCTCATCATGTAGATTATCACACCCTGAATTATTACGCCTTATGAAGCGTGTTGTTAATTATCGATTAATTAGAGTTTCCAAATGTGTAATTAATTATGCTGGTAAGACATTTGTATTCGCTCGAACGGAGACTTTACACAATAATATACATGCCGTTGGATACTCTATAGATACTTGGATTGCACTAACCACAATTGTTTACAATTTAACGTGCCAGGGTAGAGATAAATTAAATGAAGTAATAAATCATATTATAGGTAATTGATGTGATCAGAGAAAAGTTATTTATTATAAATTTTTATTGCAAAGAATGGCGAGACAGGCATGCCATGAACACGTTCGCCTGATGGTAAGCGATACGAGCGCTTATGAACAGTAGCAAAACTTTACAATACCTTGAATTACAAAGTAATGCTTGGAATTCCACAGTGCTCGCCATCCTGATACATAGGATGTTAAGTCTCAATATTTAGTAGTCACTCTAGCTACAATATCCTTCAAACCAAAACACAACAGTGCATTTGCACTGCTGTTTAGCGGGAGAAGTAGACAGAGCGGTACCTACAAAGGCGGCCTATCACATAAGAGAGACCTAGCCTTGCCCCATCTAGGAAGATAATTCACTCAATTAGATATCAAACCACTTGAAACTGGAACACAGAAGAGTACACAGTTCCGACTATTCCAAGTTCAGTGTGTTTTCATAGTTAGTTATTGCTCGCTTTCACTGTGAACTTAAACTTTCCGATAAATCGAGGATATCGGAAAATTACGGGTCGATTTTTTTTGAGATTTCTTGAAATCTGCTTCGTGATGGTTTTATCATAGCTATTACTCGTATAAGGTACATGTATTATTATTGATTATATTTGTTATTTCATGTATAATTTATATATTTACTGTTATTTACACATACTTACTGCTTGCCTGCCGACTTCTTTAGATTCTCGCTAGTACCGTGGTAAAAGGAATTAGTTAAGATTTCTGTCGTAATCTCGTACCTACGTCACACAAACGCAGTAGCTCGGGAATTGTGTTGACCTGTTGTTATACAAAGAGCCAAGCTCATATATATTATTATTGTGATATCTAAGCTAGGATGTAACAAGGCCATGAATAACATATGAACAGTGGCTTGCACGATATGCTAGACTACTTTGGAGTACTATGCGTGACGTCATGCGTATATACGCCGTACAGTCTAAGTCCGCGGTTCCTAACCTGGGGGTAATTACCCCTGCGGGGGTAAAACTTGTATTTTGCGGGAGTAACAGTGAGCTGGTTATCGTCTTAAGTGAAACAAAATCTAATATTACCAAACTTGTAAAAACTAAGCAATACCTCGTGGTATTGTGGTGGTATAAACTAATAGAAATTTCAAAAGAATAAATAATAAATGCGGGGGACACATCACACACGGCCATCTGATCTGCCATCTGGCCAAAGTAAACCAGTTAAAGCTTGTGTTATGGATATCGGGCAGATGGTATATATGCATACATATATAGATAAATACATACAAGCAAGATAAATAACACCCAAACACAAGTATTCATCAAACCAATGTATGCCTAAAAATTTTAACTGATAATTGTAAAATCACTCCTAAGTTATTTTATTTTTAGTTATTATTAATTATTATTAAGTTGTTATTAATTATTATTAAGTTATTATTAATTATTATTAAGTTATTATTAATTATTGGTTATGTGTGTTTTAAGTTTAATAAAGTCTACGTATAAGTATTAACACGTGTTGTTTGAGATCATCCTTGGGAGGAGGGGTAAAATCAGTCACCCTTAGGTGACTCCTGTATGATCTAAATATTCTAATTGATTATCGGACCTGAAAAGGTTAGGAACCATGGGTTTAAGTCAAACCCGCCTTTGTCACAGCATGTTGGCTCTTGATATAATCACAGGCAGTTAACTACAGTCATTCAAACTTCATCATTCAAACAAAAAACATTAAATTGGCCCCCATCACGACCACATTCCATGAAGAAAAAATTAATGGTATGTTTTCACGACTAGTGATTTATCAACTCAGTACGTTGCTCGTATGTTGGTCGAGGGATACATTATACAATTCATTTGGTTACTCACAGCAAATTGACACATAAAAAAGGTGGATATTGTTTTGTAACTTCTCGTTTACCTGTCTTCTCACGATTTTTCAATCGAGAAGTCAACACAATCTAAGTTTTTTGCCGCACCATTAACTGCGGAACAGTTTGTCGGTCCACATGTTCCCTTTGTTACTATTTATCTGGGTTCTTAATACATAGCATGAGCAAACATTTATAAGGGCAGGCATATTTGTCGAATGGCAAGAGGTTCTCTCTGGAGTCTGTAATCCTCAGCTGTTACAAAATATCGTTTTCCATCAATTTGGCAGTTATCATAGCTTTACAATAAATTGGATTTATTACGTTGATAAATTTAAAACATATTGCCATGGAAAAAGTAGTCGTAATTAATAGTCTAGTTACAGTGAGACAGCTACCAGTGTCTCTGGACGGACGGAGAGGAATGATAACAAAAACCGCAAAGACGACAAGTAAAAAAAGAGAGATCTGTATCTGATTATTAAGTAATTTTTATAATTTATGTTCTTCTTTATTTGGAGATCGATAGGTAAGTGTTAACAATCAGTTAAAGTAACTTTGCGAGTCGGAAAAAAGACCCACATAGGAATCCAGCTTTCGACCTCATAGTTTATGAATGATCTTTTTTGCCACTTGGCTTCATAGCGATTTCTCTAAGGCCCATTTATTAACTTTTGCCAATGTAGTTCGATGAAATGTGCAACAAAAATAAGACAAATCAATCAATATTCGCATGTCTAAATAAATTGCTTATTATAAAAATGTATTTCTCTATTAAGGGCCGGGAAATAATAAGGTCGCGAGTTCAACTGACATGAACAGTAGATATTATGCAAACATGAAATGCAGTGGCATGTTGCGATGCACTCGATATTTCACTGCATTTCTATCCAATAAGCGGATTATTAGAGACGGCTCATTATTTATATTGTATACTAGCTGTACCCCCGACTTCGTCCGCGTGGAATTTAACAAAAACTTTATTTTTCTAAAATAAAAGAATTTTTCTAAAATAAATGTAGCCTAAGTTACTCCTTATTATATCAGCTACCTGACAATAAAAGTCCCGTTAAAATCGGTCCTGCCATTTCAGAGATTAGCCGGAACAAACAAACAGACAGACAGACAAAAAAAATCTAAGGTATTTTTCGTTATAGGTATCGTATATCACGATATGTAGTTGGACATTTTTTTTATTTTCACTTCACAAACAGACACTTCAATTTTATTTATATGTATAGATTAAGAAGACTTAGTTCTCAGCAAATGTCCAGTAGAAAAGATATTTGTATTTGCTGAGTTTCTGTTATTGGTAATGCATTATATGTGAGATATAATGAAGGAGCCGTATGAAGTTCAAATACTAGTCTAGCACGCTCCCCAGTTAGCCTTATCAGTAATAAAAAAGCAATAAATATTAAATCCTTCAAGTACAGTTACGTGTACCGCAAAGCGCAAATAATAAATACTCCCATTCCACATAAGCGTAAAGTGGAACTTACACGCGGCCCACCGAGAAGACTTAAGAGGCACCTTTGAACTAGTTACCCCAATCTTCTCGCTTGCTTAGCCTCTTAAGTGGCTGCCGCTTCTCGACGGGTAACAGCATCCGTCCTTTAGAAAAAAGGAAAGATTGAGTGCGCTCGCGTTAGCTGAGTAAGGCATTTTCTCTCAATCCAACGTAAGTTTTGCATATGTTTTACGATGGCATTAACCCCGATATTTTACTTGAAGTGTAATATTTTTTGTTCTGTTATCTTAAAGGGACTTCTACGCACAGCGTATGCCAGTCCCATCGTACCCTTGACAATAATCGTACCATACCATCCTTTTCTCGAAGCAATTCAGACCATTTTCAACCCCCCATAACTTCGTTGTGGTTAAAGCAAGAAGCCTGAATTTTAATTTATTAAGCAGGCATTGTGTAAACACGGTATATTTAAAATTTCATTCAATTTGAACCAGTAGTTTAAGAATTGTAACTTGTCAAACTTTCTTAATTTTGTCACTCACTGACTGACTGACCTATCATCAAAAGTCTAAAGCACTTCTAGCAGACATAGAACCTTCAAATTAAGAATATAATTAGTGTTTAGTGTCTAAAGTAAGGGAAAATTTAAATATTTCATAATTTCTGTCTAGTTTTCTAGATACACCAACTGCGTGAATAACGTTGTAATCCCATATAAATGTATAGGATTACAAAGTTACATTTGCAGTTCACGAATCATTGTACGCGTATATAATGGAGTAATAGTTGTAGATAGGTATCTATATATATGAGGCATAACAGGAGGGGATATAGAGAGGGAAACGGTATATTCATCCCATGAAACTGTACAAAATTCCTCTAGAAAAACATAAAGAAGAAAAACTTGTAAATAAATAGACTAAATAGCTCGAAAATATCAATTATCATGAAAGAAAGAACATTAATAATCAAATCCGGTGTATTTGTGATAAATTGATACCTACAAAGATAAGAAAAACCATAAGACAGAGGGTTTAAGAAAAATCATTAGTGATATTCTTGAAGTAAAAAGCACCGAAAAGGAAAAAAGTAGGACTCTACAAAAAGACGTGAGATCCCATCAAAAACATCCTGTAAAAAAATTCCAAGTCTCACAGCTCAGTTTTTCTACAGTTTTTACATTATATTTTCATGCGATGGCCAAGTCGATCTATTTATTTACAACGTAAAGAATTTTTAATATTGATATGATAATAACTTACGGAATAACTTTATACAGAAGGTCCCTTAAGCAAGGACTAAATAAATTAATCGACTTGGTATTACATGGATCTCACAAATTTTTGCGGTAGAAAAACTGAGCTGTGAGACTTGGAATTTTTTTACACGATGTTTTTGATGGGATATTTTTTTTTCAGCGAGCAATAATTTCAATATTTATGGTTACTTGTGTCATTTAATTTTAGATAAAATATTTTAGATTGTTTTCAGTTCCCATCAATTTCTAATATCAGTTCAAATTATCATGTATATTACTTACACGATTTATGTCACACTTTTCACAGCCATGTAAAGCAGTCTACGGAATACCATTTTTACATAATAATAATTATAACTACTCATCTTCATCGCTATTCGCCACCTAAAACATCGTGGGACGGAACATACAAGGCGAAGTGGGTGTGCTGGCACCTTTGCCTACCTTTTCTGGGAAAAAGGCGTGAGTATAAACTCATGTGTACATATAATTATGTACACGTTTATCTTCATCGCTTTGTAATTGTTTTGGCGGGCCTTTGAAATTGTGTTTCTCTTTAGCCTCCAGGCAGCGTTTACACGCGTATTAGTTGCGGATCAGCCACATTCTGAGTTCGTTCAAGGACGGACATTCCGATTTGTCTGCGTTATTGGTCTTAGAAATTCTCACGTATGTTTCCCGGAATTGAAAATAATTTCCTCTATTGGGATAGGCTTCAGCCACATTACAGCTTTTGAGGACAAGAAGCTCGTATTGCTATGTATTGATTTCAAAAGGGTCGGTGATGTAGGCATTTTCTAGTACCAAATATCCGTATCTCTTTGGGGATACAAGCTTGATGTTATATACGTATAAATGTATATAGTGGACTCCTATATTGGTGAAACTATAAACAAATAAACCCATTAACGTATAATTATATAATGGTTTCTTAGGCTCAGTTGCACAAATTAACTTTCCCTAGAACTTTGACTTTGAAAATGTCATCGACATACATTTGAGACGTATTTGACATTGCTGATATGATTGGTTGATATTTTCCAAGTCAAAGTTACAGTTTGTTCAATTAGGTCTGAGATTTACGCGAATGTTAAACATTGAAATAAAACTGTTATTTAGAGATTTTAACACAGACATGGTCCAATTTTTATATATTTTTCTTCCCAGCTTTCTTTGTCCGCCCCGTAAATAATACTTATATTTCAATGTGTAAATCCATATCATGATGTATGTACTGAATATTAGACTGAATATACAAAAAGAGACAGATCGTTCAAATCTAGTCTTCGTTTGTATCACACGTTCATATAAACACTAATATTTGTATTTGGAAGTGTCTGCCGTGTGTTTGAGGCACATGTCGTAGGGAGTACAACGTAGGTGATTATATTATCTATACCCATTACAAACAGTCTGCGGCAACGCCCTACCCAAATTGAATGTGGGCAAGATAATTTAGCTAAACCCTCTTAGTGTAAATATTTAAAAAATAAATGAGGTCGGTTAGGCTTGGCTTTTAAAAAACCCGTGAGGGTTCATACATCCTATGTAGATTTGACATCATACATAATATTAGTATAAAAGTACTACAAATGCTTTTACAATTAGTTTATAGTTGTAGTTACTTATTTTATTAATTAGCTTCGTCTTCAGCCATAGAAAGTCTACCGCTAAACATAAGTTAGCGTCAATTGTAGAGGTTTTGGAATTCTGGTCACGCCTGTTTCAACGTTTAGTCCAGCAAACTGCCAAACGCGATTTGGTGGAATCCTTTTCCAAAAATCTTGGAAAAACCCCGAGATATTTCTACTGATTTCCCCATTGTTTTCCATCAATGTTGAAGCAAGCAATAATAAATCGAGAACACACGTAGCATTAGTAGGTACCACCGCAATGTCTTTTTCCCCCGCCAAATAGCACGGTAAATGCACTGTTGTGTTACAATTTTAAGGAAATGGTAGCCAGACTAACTACTGCGCATATTGAGATTTCACATCTTATCTCTCAGCGCTCGCCGCAGCGGAATGCACGGCATTACTTTGTAATTCATGTTTTTTTTTGGTTTTGCTCCTGTTCATGAACGGGCGCATCATTTACCATCAGGCGAACGACATGCACGTCTCGTCATTAACAGCAAAAAAATTTATCTAAATTGGATTTGCCACTACTCCGTATACCTAATAGGTTATTCCACATTTAACTCCTAAATTCAAACGGCAAAGATAAGATATTCCATACATGAAAACAAACTGGAGTAATGAACAACAATTGCTTTGATATCACATCAAAGTATATGGAGCAAGCCGAAACGACGAAGAAAAGCGAAACCAATGGAGGGCAGTGTTAATAGAATGCCAGTAAACGCGAGTACACACACTTTGAAGTATACATCGTAGGTATAGATACAGGGATGAAATTGGGAATGAATACTGTATTGATACATTTTGACTGAAAAGTATAACATGTTCATGCTAAGCTCAAACTTGGAGATTCACCATGATCAAATGAAACGATGTGTACAAAAGTATCGGCTCATATACGTTCAACTGCAGGGGACGGGCCTCATCTACAATCGAGAATACTATTAAGAGAGGTAAGGCCATATAGTCCACCACGCTGGCATTGCGAGGGTTGGCGGACATACCATATAATTGTTACGAATCGCTATCATTTGCAGGTTTCCTCACAATGTTTTCCATCACCGTTGTATTGCGTAGTGATTGACTACCAATACACACGTGACTCCGAAAAGTCAGAGTTATGCCATGGGATTTGAACCCGCGACAGCCTCAAACATGCTGGGGGTCGCGACTGGTCCTTTACCAACAGGCCATCACACCAAATGGTTCCGTTTGCTCTGTCAGTGTGTAGGACGCCCTCCGACGAGGTGGTGTGATGATATCCGAAAAATGGCTGGTAGCGGTTGGAGACGTTGGACTGAAGATCGAGCCCAGTGGCGTGCCATAGGACAGGCAGTCGTCCAGCAGTGGACGCGAATAGGCTGATGATGATGATGATGATGATGTCAGTGTGTGGTTATAATAAGAAGTTTATTTGCCAAAAAAAATATTAAAATGTGCGTGTACTTATGTACGCGCGAAAGAAACTTTATATTTCTTTGACATCATTAAAAAATAGTTTTTAGTTGCATGCAAATAATTAATTACAATAAAATATTAAAAATTAATATTTTAATTTGATGTTCGATTTTAATTTATATCTTTCTTTATCTTGTAAATATTGAATAACCAATAATAAATATTTTACATTAACATTTTCATAATATTTAGTAATCATTGTATTAAATGATCATATTTTAATTTATATCAATAAATAATACATACGGATAGTTAACCTTAATTACATTGGAGCACTTGAAAAAGTATATAAGCACAATTTGTTTCACTTATATTTACAAATAGTGAATAATATTAATCAAAATATTCAATTTGAATCACTACTGAATATTAGCACATATATAATTCGCACGCGTGTTGTGGATATAGAAACTAGAAACAAGTGGATAAATATTATAAATATGAAAACAGTGATCAGAGGTGACGAGCATGCCAAAATGCGCGACTAAAAGAGGTTATATTTCTATTTTGTTGGTAGCTTTTTTTTCGAGACTTACGGCCGATGCCAATAATCAATCGAAAAAATTAGATTGAAGTCAATCTGTTTTGTTGTCAATTGTTTTCTACTTTTCGATTGGTCTCCTGTCATGTTGCCATAGTTTATTCACTACTGAGATTGATTATTGGCAATATAGTATCAGAAAAACGATTGAGCTGTCAATCTAAAACGGCAAATTTTGGATTGGGTTTGTTTATTGGCAGCGGCTGTTAATGAGTGCCGCAGTAGTGATTTTATGGTTGAGGTGTGTTTTTTTAAATTGCGATGAATGGCGAAACGATTATGCTGTTCGCCTAATGGTATACAATACCACCGATCATGGACAGGAGCAAAAACAAACAACACCATTAATTACAAAGCAATGCTTGGCATTCCTCCTTGGTATTCATTAAGTCTCAATATGTGCAGTAGTTACTCTGGCTACAATGTCCTTAAAACCGGAACACAACAGTGCATTTACTCTGCTGTTTCGCGGGAGAAATAGATATTTCGTTTGTACCTTTCCAGATGGCCTGTCACATATAACAGACGTACCACCAATGGGTTAGTGTGGTGAGTCATAATGTGGAGTCGCAAGGTAGGTAAATATTTGTGAAAAAGTAAAAAGAATTTTTAGGTGATCAAAGGATACTATAATAATAATTTTGTCGCGGTCGCAGGTGATCATAGGCGACATTTTAGTGTCCTATGATCACCCATGTGTGCAAGTGGAATAGAACTATTAATGCTATGCAAAAATACATTTTCAGCAATATCAATAAATATTCGATTACTTTTCACACGCTTTTCACTGATTTGTCGTGATTTGCTTTGAAATATGAACGGTCACTCATATATTCAAATTTCATCTCAGTACTTCACAGACTAAAGTTCAAATTTGCATCACCAGGCGGCAGACTTTTGTCATGCGCGTTCCCGTCCTTTATATAGCCTGAAAACGGCATCTGTACAAGATGTTCGTCAGCCTCCCCGTCAGGCCCATTAGCTCAGCTTGGTAGAGCGTCGTGTCACGGGCACGAAGGTCGCGGGTTCGATCCCCGCATGGGTCACTTATTCAATTTGTCTACATTACGAGCAATTTTTTTTTGGTTCATTTGTTCCAATTTTTCGTGACAGTAACATACAGTACGGCACTACGTGTTTTCTTATTATTTTTCATGGATCTATCGATGGTAGGAATGCCGTACAAAAATATATGACAAAAATGTACCCCTCTACCGGCACTTTTAAAGACTCACCTGCATTCAGACGGACAGCTTACAAGTGACGGCATAGTGCTGAATATTATTATTTTATGCCCCTGTATCTTACTAAATAGGTCTCCTTGTGGTTCATATGACCCATCATTTTTTGCCAATTCAAATCAAGTTATTTATTACTCTTACTCTTATGCACTACACTCGCTTCGATAACACTCACACACCCTTAAACTTTCTCATTCATGCGAATAAATTTCGAAATATTAATGAAAAAAAAACTTTATTAAACGAATATGACTATTCTTTAATAAAGTTGACTATGACTATTATGGGGTAATATTGTAGGCTTTACATGGAATTTAGACAGGCGGTATAAACGGACGGGCCAAACTGACTGGAATCAACTACTTTGATCTCATGTTTCGTTATCGAGGCCCAATGTCGCTTTACTCGTTCCGTCACTTTCCCCTGTCCTATCTTGAGAGGTCGGCAATTCACCTATACTATGACAAGTGCTGTAGATCTCCATGGGCTGTGGTAGCGATTATTGTCAGGTGAGCTATTTGCTCGTTCGCTGGACTAAGGCTTCTGACTCGAAGTTAGCGGGGGCGGATCAGCTGAAGCGGTGCGGCGCGGCGTTACAGTGGCGTTGTATTATGGTGGGATAATTAAGTGTCTTTTTCGGGAAAGAATGGCTAAACAGATGCGACTATAATGTTTTGATATTACACACTATTTCTTGAATATTTTCTTATAAAGGCTTACAATCTCGAATCATCACGTTATGGCTTAGATCTCGTCGTTGATAGCAATGGAGTGATGGAAACGTAGGGCTACCAAAAGGACTGTCATTTTTATAAATATTAAAATTATAATTATATTTTGATCTATAGAAAAAATACATAATATGCATTGGATCAAGGCGCTCGCCGCACCGCCCAACTCACAGGCTTACTTTGTGTCCGCACCCTTATACATTAGACACCTGAAATTCTTCATGATGTATTATACTCGTAGTACTTATTTTATTTCCTCAACGCTTCAGTTTAATAATATTTTAATCTAAGTTGCATAAGGGCTAAGAATCCCCTATCTGCCGAGTCAAAACTTTATCAATACTAATGTCATTCTATTGCTGCCTACAAGAAACCAATACATATGTAAGTATAACTCAATATTATTCACATAATAGGCTTATCCCCTATTAAAATTTAGGACGGCGATAAGCTCGCGGTTGACGCTATGGGCATTTGTGCCTACCCCTTTACAAACGCGAGGTTAGATCAATATTTCATTACAATAGATATTACAAGCTAGTGACCTGTTTATAATACACATAACATTTCAAAATATACATGCAAACATGAATGAAAAATGCGTAAAATATGCACGAAAACAAAGGAAAACTGGGAAAAATATGCAACATACATATATGCAAAATTCTAATAATTTTGCCGCTGAAATTAACATTTACTATAACCATTATTAAGGGGATCCAAAAATAGTAAAAATTGCAAAAATATGCGTGATCACTAGATTTTAGATAAAATAATATCGCTGAAAATTGGTCAAATAAGCAAGTACATATTTATGTATGTATGCATATAATCTGGCCCTTGGTTATTACAATATTCAGTAGCAGTAGTAGATTTTTTTGGATGAAGTAGAACTTAGTAAACGTAGTAAATAAATAAATCTTTTTTCCTGCTCATATATCCATCCCATGGTTGTCTGGTAGAAATTGCCTTAGAGCGATAAGACCGCCATTTGTACTTTGTTGTTTTGTATTATCTATGAACTGTTATTCCTTACTATTGTGTACAATAAAGAATTAAATAAATAAAATAAATAAATAAATAAATAATCATCATAATCAGCCATTTGCTTGTGTAAATGCATAAAATCCGGACCCTAATTATTACAGTATTCAGTAGCGGACTTCTTGTGACTGAAATGGAACTTAGTAATGGTAGTAAATCATAATTATCATCAGCCCCTTGCAGTCCACTGCTGGACATATGCCTCTTTCAAGGTACATCCAGCCGCTGCCATGGTAGTAAATAAGTCAATCTGCTTTTTTTATTGGCCATAACAGGCAGACTAGCATGCGGCCCGCCTGATGGTAAGCGATCACCGCCGCTCGTGGACCAGGGATACAGGGGGGGCCAATACCAGGGATCCAGCACTGTCAGGTTGCTGCCTACCGTAAGGATAGGACTCTCTTTAAGCCTCGTTTGAAGAAGGACAGGTCATAATGATCGGGAAATACCGAAGTAGGGAGTTCATTCCAGAGCTTGTACGAGCGTGGTAAAAAACAACGCTGGAAACGTACCATTCGGGAACAGATAGTTTATTTAATATTGTGTCTAATAACAATAAGGCGCTATAAATTCTGAGCTACAATCAGGCATTAGTTAATTATTTAGATATAATTTATCATTCGACATAATAGTATTCCCTATTTCACACGCACACTTTCATAAATTAACCTTTAGCGTTATTAAGTTTCATACATAAAAAACAATGGCGCGGAGAGGGCAAGGGAGGATAAATGAAACATTCAGTCTTAATCTTTGGCTTCTGAGGTAAGCCTACGTTACAATGCCAGTTGAACATTGTTTTATAATCTGGTATTAAAGTCCGCTAATTTTAATGAAAAGATTAAATATTGTTGAATAACACAACAATTAGAAGTCCAGTACTAAATATAGGCCTCTGCCAAAGATTTCGACATAAAAAGAAAGATTTCTGTATCCAGGGGTTAAATATGTGGAAAAAAACAAGATATTTATAATATATTCCTTATATGTAGGCTTAACATCATTGACCCCTATTCAGCTTAGTACGGAACTCAGAATACAAAAAACTCTCAGTATCAGTACAACATGCAAATTTCTCCACTAACTTTTGTTATAGCAATGAATGCCGAGACGTTTATGCCATTCGCCTATTGCTAAGCAATGAAACCGCTCAGGGATAGTATCAACACCATACAACAGCATGAATTACAAAGCAATGATTGGCATTTCACTGCGCTCGCCATCCTGAGACATAGATGTTAAGTCTGATTATGTCCAGTAGTTATTCTGGCTACAATGTCCATCACACGAGAACACAACTGTGCACTTACACTGCTGTTGAGCGCAAAAAAGACATTATAGTGGTACCTACCCAGGCGGCCTCTCACATATAAGAGACCTACCACCAATACTTTGCCACAAGATTTGTCCGTCTGAGTGAATTATGAGAAATCTTACTGCATATTTGATGGAAAAGTGTTGAGTTTCGTTGGGATTGATCAACATTTGGTAACATCTGAGATGGTTCGTGTAGATATACAGCAATGTTAAGGAAGGGCGGAACGAATGGGGGCGGGCGGGCCGGCTTTATAAGTAGAGATGTAACCGCGCTCGATTATAAACATAACGGACATAATATTACTTAAATGTGTGATTCAGGCCCGAAACATACTACTGAAACGCCACGCGACCCAACACGACGGGACACGGGTTTAATCAAATCAAACCGTAGTATTTTTTATGACCAGAACCACACTACAAACACGCCACGCAACGTAGCATCGCGTGTTCGTAGTGTGGTTCTGGTCGAAGATAGTACGATTTGTTTTGATTCAACACGTGTAGCGTCGGGTCGGACCGCGTGGCGTTTCAATAGTATGTTTTCGGCCTTATAATTGTAATTATTATATAAATTTAATATTAATATAAATAAAATCTATTAATTATTAATTTTAATGTAACAAAAAAAAACTAAAAATAAATAAAACTGTTTATTTTTAGATCTTAAAGCATGGCACGCAGGGAATTATATCTAACAAAATAATTTCTAAAAAAAATGTTTTATTTGTTATTTTATTAAAAAAATTCCAAAGAACACAACACAACAGTTGTTCATAGAAATGGTGTTATAAAAAAACTGTTCTACACTAATTACTTACACTAATAAGTAAAAGTTATGTCTCACACAATTCTACATAGCTATTAAGTAATAAAATATTGTATGTGTTCCCCTGTCATTATAACGCACACATAACTTTCTTGTAAAGTACAGTAGTCGCGATGCCACGGCATTTACTTGTAATTGGGTATAATTGTAACCAACCACTCATTACGTACTTTTCACGCCCGATGGTGTAAAACAGGACCATTTAAATGCTGATCGCGCGGTATTTCCTTCGAAAGTTCTAGTTTTTACTCGAACAAAAGATAAATCTGTAGCAGTAAAATTGGGCTAGTAAATTATGGCGCGTAAAGTAGATTATTAAATAAAAATGCCGTCCAATGACAATGAGCATCGCCGACGGCGGAAATGCGCACATCACTAGTCTGTTGGCCGATGCCGCGGCATACCCGCGAGTGAGTGCCCGCCGAACAGTCGAGCTCTGCCGCCAGGGTGGGACGATCGCCTCTTTCCACCGCGATCCCTCCAACTCGCGTACTAACAAACGTCTCTAATAAATTCGACAACCCTAAATTTAAGCACCACCGGCGGGAATTCATTATTCAAAATATTAAAAAAAAGTTGTTCCAAATGGTTTCAGTATGAATTTAAATTTTCCCACAAACTTTGGTGGCAAGAATTTGGCAATTGGTATGAACTGTATATCTAACTCGGCGGTCTAACCCTCGTTGGACTTAAAAAAGGTAAGATTTGAGTTAATTAAAACTCGTAGCCTCCTTCATTTGTTTGATTTGTATGCTGCGATACTTCCCGCTGCCTTTGTTTTGTTTGTTATTTCTTGGCATAACTATTTTCAGCCTCTACTTACGTGCAATACTTTATGTATACTTTATGTGCAAAATAAATTTATTTTATTTTATTCCATAAGACGTTTGAAAGCGTTTTATTGAAGTTGCCCTGCGAAGTATTCAGATTTAAATTAAATTTATTCGACAGTAAATTGGCATTGTTTAAAATGATGGCATAATAATATTCAAATCTACTCCCAAAAGTGTTCTCTGCTCTGCGTTATTCTATCGCGTTTTGTTTTATTTATTCATAATTCTTTCTTTACTATTTGTCCCGTTTATTTTTTCATTGCATATAAAATGTATGCAAATTGTACTTTGTTTATGTTTAGTTTTAATTTGAAAAAACAAATCCACCAAGATATTGCTGTGCGCGTAAATTATACAGTATTATAAATTTTACTCAACCAGCCTTTAAATAGTTTTACGAGGTCTGTGTGGAAATTTCTCACTAATTTAAATTTCGCTTTAGATTCCGGCGGTTTGTGATGAAATTGTAATTAAATATAACTGAAATTCGTGAAGTGTTTTCCACAATTATCTTGTTTTAATTCAGCGTGTTTGAAGAGTAGCGCAGCGTTGCAAATATATTTTTCGTCGTATATTCATTAGTCGTTTGACCCGCGTACTACCCGACTGAGTCCCTTCCACCCTTTTACTGCTCTCTAAAAAGGCAGCGTTTCGATAATTCACACCGACAGGTCACAACAGATGATTAAGTATTCTTCAAATAAATTTTATTAATATTTAAATCACTTCTATATTATATTCATTTACTTTGAAGCGCTTGTTTTAAAATTAGCAGAACGAATTAATTGTTATTACCGCTATATGGGTTCTTGAATTATTCATGTAACAAGCGGTGTTTATGAAATTGATATTAATGAATGGGACCGTGTTTATTGAACAGTATTAAGCTACTAGTATTCGTAACTCCGGGGCTAGAGGGCGATGTAAGTAGAAGTGTCGGACAATACGTAAAGTTTCTAACTTGGACGTCGAAGTTGTTCACTTGTACAACAATCGGTCAGGCGGCTTGGATAAAGGATTCTATAAAGTATACATTACACTATTTTCCCTTTCGCTTAAGCTTAGAGTTGATTGGGGCCAATATAGTAGATACTAGTACGAATTACGATATCGATATTCATGACGTCATGATCGAAGTTTCTATATTGCGAAGACAAAATTAATACAATGTACCTGTGATGAAATTCAATGTTATCCAGATAGAGTATCCACCATTTATGTCAATGTGCGTGAAATAGGATATACGCAGATTGTATCTAAAAGGCGACATATTTGCGTGGGTCGCTATGACCGGGTTTCCACCGCGGTTGGAGGCTCTGTTACTACCACTAGAATTTGAGAAGGCATATTTCCAATATTTAATTTTGAACAGTATTTAATTATACATACGTACATAAACACGCGTCTTTTTCTCAGAAAGGATAGGCAGAGGCGCAACCAGGACACCCACGTTCCGCCTTGGATTTTTTGTCCCACGATAGGATGTTTTTTGTCCCACGATGAGGGCGAGCCTAAGCTATTTAATTACCTGTATTTAATTATCACTGCAAATAATCTATAATAACTGTTTTAATGTTAAAAGACATATAGTGCCAATGTGTAATAATTTTATATACTGTCTGTCTGTATCTGTATCAGCCCATATACGTCTCACTGCAGGGCACGGGCCTACTCTGCAATCGACAATATGATTGAGAGTGGTTAGGCCATATAGTCCACCACGCTGGCCTAGTGCGGGATGGCGGACTTACATACCATAGAAATTCTTATGAATCCCTATGGTATGCAGGTTTCCTCACGATGTTTTCCTTCACCGTTTTAGTGCGTGGTGATTGATTATCAATACACACATGACTCCGAAAAGTCAGAGGTGTGCCCGGATTCGAACCCGCGACCACCGTGAACATGTTGGCAGTCGCGTCTAGTCCGTTTACCAACAGGCCACCACGCACTTTCACATTTTATATACGGCATATTTAAACCCCTGAAAAAAAATATCATAAAAATGACTGTATAAAAAATGTACTGTTTGACAAATAAATAAAAAACAGATTTGAGAAATTTCTCTCTGTTTACGATTTTGCTTAACGAAATCTTTTGATATGAATAGTAATAAAAAATAAGTTTACATTCCAATTTTTGTATAGGGTGTAGCAACACGCGAGTCAAAATACTTACATAAATATGGCCATCAGTCACACACGATATAATGTTGGCCCTACAGTAAAATATCAAGTCTGGTGTTGAGAAACTATGAGTGACTTTGAGTCTCACAAATCTCAGATATGAAATAAATATTTGTGGATTAAAAAACTTCAATCTCGGTACGCGGATTGAACCTATGCCCCCTTGTTTTACAGCCAAGTTCATAAGCAAGTGCACCACGGAAGCTGCCATACATCTTACATGTTATCATGTAACCAATAAGTGGGTCTACATCAAGTATATGATATTCTCTGTTACACACATAAAATAACAAAACTATAGAATTGCCGCTGAATTTCCATGCACCAATTACTGAGAATTTTACGGTTCACTGATAAACGTATATGTATTTTCGACTTTTAAAAAAATGTTCTGTGATTTTCCTTTTTGTTTGTTTTTTATATTTCGGGAAATGTTTATCGTATACTATAAGCGTTTTACAGTTGGAGTAACTTTAACGGCCGATGCCAATAATCAATCGAAAAAATTAGATTGAAGTCAATCTAGATTGTTTTCTACTTTTCGATTGGTCTCTTGTCATGTTGCCATAGTTTTTTCACTACTGAGATTGATTATTGGCAATATAGTATCAGAAAAAAGATTGAGCTGTCAATCTCAAACAGGGCCCCCGCTACCATATGTGCAAAGTGTGCAATGCACACGGGCGCCATCCTTAAGGGGCGCCTAAATTAAGGGCACAAAAAAAAGTTTTTCGAAGAAAAAAAAAACAAAAATAATCAATTCATATAATAAAATCGTAACCGGTCAATGTCGGTACATAGAAGATATATGAGAATAACCTTACGAGCTCCACTTAACATCCATCATCATCCACCCATCAGCCAAAGGAAGTCCACTGCTGAACTTAGGCCTCCCCCAATGATTTCCACAGAGACCTGTTGGAGGCAGCCTGCATCCAGCGATGTAACGCGACCTTTACCAGGTCGTCTGACCACCTTGTGGGTGGACGTCCCACGCTGCGCTTTCCGCTACGTGGCCTCCATTCGAGTACTTTCCGACCCCATCGCTCATCAGATCTCCGCGCTATGTGCCCTGCCCATTTCCACTTCAACTTGCTAATCCGCTGGGCTATGTCTGTTATTTTAGTTCTCCTACGGAGCTCCTCATTTCTGATTCGATCTCGTAGGGAAACCCCTAGCATAGCCCTCTCCATAGCTCGTTGAGTGACTTTGAGCTTCCTTATAAGACCCATAGTTAGAGGCCATGTCTCGGTGCCGTAAGTCATCACTGGCAACACACAACTATCGAAGACTTTCGATTTAAGGCACTGACGTATTTTGGACGAGAGACGTCGCGTAGTTTCCCGGACGCTGCCCAACCGAGTTGGATTCGACGATTGACCTCTCTCTCGAAGTTGGACCTGCCTAACCGGACCACTTGTCCTAAATAGACATATTCGTCAATAACTTCAAGAGTCGAGCCACCAACACCGATGGGGGTGGGCACAACATGGACATTCGACATGATCTTCGTTCATTTTAAGACCCACCTGTTGGGAGACTCGATTGAGGTCTTCGAGCATAGTACTAAGGTCTTCCAGCGATTCTGCCAAGACTACAATATCGTCGGCAAACCGAAGGTGAGTGATATACTCGCCGTTGATGTTGATGCCGAATCCTTTCCACTGCAAGAGCTTGAAGGCATTTTCCAGCGCGGCAGTGAACAGTTTCGGAGATATGACATCTCTTGAATAGCCTTCGCACTTTGATCTTGTACTCGGACCAACATGGTGGCGTTATTGAATATACACTTCAACACTTCGATGTACCGATATTCGATATGGTACCCCTGGAGAGACTATAGCACAGCCCAAGTCTCGATCGAATCAAAGGTTTTCTCATAGTCCACAAATGCTAAACAAAGCGGCAAGTTATATTCCTAGGTTTTTTGTATAACTTGCCGAAGCGTATGGATATGGTCTATGGTACTAAAGCCTTTTCGGAAACCGGCTTGTTCGGGAGGCTGATAGTCATCAAACCTGCGTTCGAGACGATTTGTGATGATTCTCGAAAACAACTTATAGACATGGCTCAGGAGCGAGATGGGCCTGTAGTTCTTCAGAAAAGTGTTATCACCTTTTTTGAAGAACAAAACCACCACGCTCCTGCTCCATGCCTCCGGCGTTGAGCCCTCGAGAAGGACAGAATTGAAGAGCCTCTGAAGGACCTTCAGTATTGGCGTTCCGCCCGCTTTCAGAAGCTCTGGAGTTATTCCGTCCTCGCCCGGCGCCTTGTTGTTTCTAAGTTTCTTCAGGGCCATCTCAATCTTACACAGGCTGATGTCTGGGATATTCATCGCTAAAGTGTTGGATCAACTCGGCTCTCGGGTCTTCGCCCGAGCTAACAGCAGGTTGGGCAAACGAGGTGTAAAGCTGTCTATAGAACCTCTCGATCTCCCTTAATACCTCTGCCCTCGTCGATACCACGCGGCCGTCGTCCGTCTTCAACCTAGACAACCGGCTTTGCCCAATAGACAAGTCTCTTGCAAACACTTTGGTGCCCACGTTCCGCTCAATTGTCTCCTTAATGCTCACAGTACTGTGAGCACGGACATCGTATCGCAAGGACTTCCAGACCAGTCTATTGAGCCGCCATATGCTTCGGCGTCATCGGAAGACTGCAGCGCTAAAGATCGACGTTCGGCCATCAGGTCAAGAGTGTGGATCGAGAGTTTTTGTGGTCTTTCTCTACGGCGAGGTCTAAAATACTTAGATCCCACCGTATGGACAGCTTCTACCAAACCGCTGTTTAGCTCGTCCACTGCAAGGTTTTCTTCTAGACAATCAAAGCGATTTGTCAGCTCGAGTTGAGAGCTTTCGGGGGTTTGGATATGGGCCCGAGTAGGTGGGAGCGTAGATTTCATCAAGCGACGCCTTTCCGATTGGACATTGATATTCAGTGTGCCCCTAACCATTCGGTGATCAATGCCGGTTTTAACCCTGTTGATCACAGAGATATGAAATGAAATGAATTGAAATGAAAATATTTATTGAATCCATAAAATGTCATACACTATTTAGATTCAGTCATATTTTTTTTTCCACTACCACCCAGTTCACAAGGCTGTTTTCGCCAGAGAAGAACGGGCAAGAAACTCTAGTTGCTCTTTTCAAAAATATCTCTGAATATCCGTCTATTTGTCGTCAAATGAAATCTATCTCGTTTCTTGTAGAACCTTCAGGACTCAGCCAGGTCCATTTCCTGTGAGACAGCTTCTGGAAGAAAGAGTTCATCGCAGAGAGTCCCTCCTTCTCCAGAAAGTCGGCCAGCCTCTGACCCCTGGGGTTCCGTTGCCCATGTCCAAATTGCCCCACTTTCAACTCTGCATCGCTTCTTTTGCCCAACTTTGCGTTGAAGTCCCCCATAACAACATTGAAGTAGGTTTTGGAAGTATGTATGGTCCGACTTATGTCCTCATACATCTCCTCTACTTCTTCATCTGGGTGTGTCGAGTTCAGCGCGTATACCTGTATGACCTTCAACGAATATATTTTTGATATTCTGAGTATAAGGTATACTACCCTGCTCGATACACTTTCGATGGATACGATGTTGTTGATGAGAGACCTGTGGACGAGAATTCCAACACCTCCTCGGGTCTGTTGGTCGTCCCCCCGGTAGAAGAGCAGGTTACCAGACTTCAGAGTTATCGTATCCTCCCCGATTCATTGGACTTCCGATAACCCCAGAAGGTCCCAGTGTAACCTGCTCAATTCTTCTTCCAGTTCGACAATCTTCTCGTCTGTCCTCAATGTGTGTATGTTGTGTGTTACCAGGGCCAGTCGTCGTCGGGGGTGGTAGCCGGGGCCAACCCGGGAATTCTTAGCACCCCCTGCCCCACCGTAACCATGACGGCTACCATAGCCAGGAATAGTGAGGCTGGGACTGGGGGCCTGATCTCAATTTGTGTCGCCATTGTGGGGGTATTTGCCAATACTCGCCACGCTTGGCAGGCGGGTTGGCAAGCGCAGTTGGGGACTGGCGTTAATGACGCTGCTAACCGTCATTAACCGGGGAAAGGAAATAGGATTTGTGGGTAGAAGATGTTATAGGAAAGGAAAGTATTGTCTGAGGGAGACTCCGCTTAACATCTTTACTTTATTTCAAGCACCTACCTACCATAAAAAAGAGAATTCAAAATGCCTTAAGGGGCGCCAAAATATTTTTTCGCACACAGGCGCCAGTAGCCCTTACGGGGGCCCTGATCTCAAACGGCAAATTTTGGATTGGGATTGTTTATTGGCAGCGGCTGTAAATCGAAAGTACGATTACGATTGTGAGGTGCTAAGCCATATAATCCACAACGCTGGTTGCGGGTTGGCGGGCTTTACATACCGTAAAAATTCTTACATATCGCTATGGTATGCAGATTTCCTTACAATGTTTTTCTTCATCGTTATACTCGTGGTGATTGACTGTCAATACACACAACACTCCGAAAAGTCAGAGGTGTGCCCTGAGATTGTAACCGTGACCTCTGTGAACATTGTGGCAGTCGTGTTTGGTCCAATAGGCCACCTCGCACTTCAAAATCAATAGACATTATATTTTATTCGTCGGATTTTTATATCAGTATACGATTGCTATGGATGAAAAGATTAATAATAAAATTTCATAGGCTCTGAAAAGCGAAAGTGGCGCACAAAGCTAATTTGCAAGTTACCACTTACCTATTTATAGAATATTTAGCATGGTCGGCTACTTTGTCAGTGTAGCTATGTTTTACTAGGTTCGAGTATTTTCCATAGTCAAGTAGATTTTCGGAGGTAAACTATTTTCTATCTATACCCATCGTATTAGTTTCAACTTCAGCTTCACGCGTGTTTTTTGGATAGTTATACTTCGAAATAAAATGTTGTGCAAAGAGATTACATTTATAAAAAGTTGAATAATAGAATCGGTATATTATAGGTATTTGAGGAATATTTTCGTACCATAAACTATTCAATAACGTACTCGTATAACAAAAGGGATTCACGCTCAAGCTATTAGTAACAATCGCGATAATGGCGGTGGAAATTCCAATTATTTGTGTGAAATGTGTATAAATTTTCATGCACGGTAGAGATTAGACGCGTATTTTAATATAAATACTACGATAACAATAATACTGAAAGGAAATTTCCAGCTTGTAACTAATATTTGTTGCGGATAGTTGGATGCTCGTAGGTACATGGTTTGACACATGGTCCACAAAAGATCTGTCTGGCGTTAATAATCCGCATTAAGATTTTACTATGTGACTTAAGGATATCGGCAGTAGTTTCTATATTTTCTTGTGGATCAGAGTTGATTGAGTTCAGGCAAAGAACAAGTCCGCCAAAGAATGACCTTGTTTTGAGGACTCAGTTGTTGAAGAATTACTGCCGACACTCCATAAGGATCCTGAACTTTATATATACATATAGAGATATTAACTTTCAAATTGTATGCTAATACATTACCCTCAATACTAAAGTACTGAAATACATGACAAATTTCCTTCCGAATTGGCGAGGCGTTGAGAAATCTCGTGCCAGCGTGCGAAAATATCGACTAACACGATCACATTAGCCGCTGCTTGTGTATACTTTTAGAATACTCGTATTTACATAGCATCATTAGACTATTGACAACTTGCACACGCTGTGGATCACAAGAGCGTGGCCAATCAGACTTCTGTATCAGCCCATATACGTCCCACTGCAGGGCACGGGCCTACTCTACAATCGAAAGTACGATTGAGAGTGGTTAGGCCATATAGTCCACCACGCTGGCCTAGTGCGGGTTGGCGGACTTACATACCATAGAAATTCTTATAAATCGCTATGGTATGCAGGTTTCCTCACGATGTTTTCCTTCACCGTTTTAGTGCGTGGTGATTGACTGTCAATACACACATGACTCCGAAAAGTCAGAGGTGTGCCCTGGGATACGAACCCGCGACCACCGTGAACATGTTGGCAGCCGCGTCTAGTCCGTTTACCAACAGGCCACCACGCACTTATATTCTCAAAATAATCTAATAAATTATAGTAGACATATTTACAGTGGTTTTTAAGATATTCCGTTAATGACGAGTTTCATTTTAGCCAATCATTAGCGTGGTGGACTATATGGCCTAACCACTCTCAATCGTACTCTCGATTGTAGAGGAGGCCCGTGCCCTGCAATGGGACGTATATGGGCTGATACAGAATCATTATCACTATAGAAGCTGGTATTGACATATTGCATTTAATTTAAACCACATATTCCTAACCATCTCAGATAATAATGCACCAAGTTTGAAAAAAAATGCCGGAGAGTTTTAAAAAAATCATTGTTTTTGTTTTCAAGGCTTTAGATCATTAGTTAGATTAGATCAGTAGTCTTTTTCTACTTAAATAAGTTCTTAACGTCAATTAAGCGGTAAAAATACTCGTGTCTATTATACGGGAGCAAAAATCACGAAGTTTGACGAAAAGATACCTTGGATTTTTCTAAATTTTGTACAATGTCACCAACATGTGGGTTAAATTAAATACCAAATGTCAATATCACCCTGTACATAGCTATACATATATTGGCCCATACAAATATTGTTTCCTACCAAGCTCTTTTGTAATAGGAGGCTTGAGTTTAAGCACCAGACCACGAATGTACGTTCCCGCCGCTGGTAAAATTTGCATATATTTGGAATTCTTGTGGAACTCTCACGTATTGGTTTCCGCGGTAGATTTTCTGTTAATTTAGTAACTATTAGCTACAAATAAACATGTAACAGTGAAAAATTCGAGGCTTAGAGTTAAAAGCCGAAACTACATTGGTATTCTGGTACGCTTTTTCTTAGCATTCTTTCCCTCACTTCAGGGAAAGGAATTCCAATGTATTCAGGATTGGAACCTTCCCTAGGATCTCTATATCGGCCTTTTCGAAGCGACCTCCATCCAACTTTCCTACAACTTTAACTAGGTCGTCCGTCCTCATAAGCTGCCACAGTAAGCGGCTTAGCATCGATTTAATAAAATTATGAAAATTTAAATTATTTAAATAAATCCTCATTACGCTCGTCGGCTTTCAGCGCTCTGTGCTAATTCTGTGTTTGCTACTGTTGATACCAAGAAGCTTATACCCAAATGGAGATAGCATTCCGTATATAAAAGTGAAGCACAAAAATTTGACCTCGAATGACGTTGCGACTGATTGCTATCCTTTTCTTTCGAGTGACAATGAATGAACAAAAAGTCATTTTCATTCATTGTCACTCGAAAGAAAAGGATAGCAATCAGTCGCAACGTCATTCGAGGTCAAATTTTTGTGCTTCACTTTTATATACGGAATGCTATCTCCATTTGGGTATAAGCTTCTTGGTTGATACTCGCTCATTGGCAGCAGTTGATTATAGATGCCATAATCCTTTGCAATCTGTATCAGCCCATATACGTCCCACTGCAGGGCACGGGCCTCCTCTACAATCGCGAGTACGATTGAGAGTGGTTAGGCCATTTAGTCCTCCACGCTGGCCTAATACGGGTTGGTAATCCGTTGCAATACAATAATAATATTTTTTGCCATACGTATTACTGGAATCAAGTATAATAGGTATCAGCTCACATAATAGGTCCCATTTAATGTAATATTGATTTGATCCGTGGTGCTTTACAGCTGGCTTCTACGGCTGTAAAAATCTTTTTGCGAGGTTATTTACCTGTTTAGTTCATTGTTTTGTCGTCCGCTTTGCACGGAGGGAACTGGACAATAATTTATATCCAACTCCTCCTATTAATTTAACTTTCTGATTGATTTCCTTGCGGGTTAAAGACAAGATAGACATTCCCGGAGACTCGGCGAGCTTCAATGCTCGGTGTTATTACATTGCGTGCCACTGTTGATTCTGGCTTAGAGGAGTTACAGTGGTGGGTGTGAGGGCGGGACAGTCTCTAATACAATAAATAATTATAAATAACTATGTACGTTGTACAAAGTGTCTCGTAACTATGGAAAGTTAAATAAACGATATTATTATTAAGACTTATTAAGTAAATAATTAACTGTATATACGCTCTCCAAATTTCTCCTGGCACTGAGATATTCCATGAGAGACGGTGACCGGTTACCATCAGGCGTAGTCTGCTTGCTAAAGACCAATAAAAAAAACTGTTGATTGATATTGAACAACCGGTGTTTAAAACAATTAGCTATATCATAATTAAAAAGACATGCTAATTTTATTACTAGTTTGGTGAATAAATGCGAAACATCTTCTTTGTTGAAAGTTGTAACCTCGCTATAGTGATCCACGGAAGCGCGTCGCCTTTCAGGTTCAGCCCGTGAATGTCCGGTTTTCACCGGATCGGTTTATTTAGCTGGACCGGTGGGATAACCATGCGTTATCGATGGCTCGTACTATCAAATCTATTTTTTTTATTTATATGAATGGCGAAACGGGCATGCCATTCGTCTGATGGTAAGCGATACGACCACTCATTAACTGTGGCAAAACAAAACAACGCCTTGAAGTACAAAACGATGCTTGGCATTCCACTGCGCTCGCCATCCTGAGACATAAAATGTTATGTCTCAATATGTCCAGTAGTTACTCTGGCTACTATGTCCATCAATCCGAAACACAACATTGCATTTACACGGCTGTTTGGCGGGAGAAATATATCTTGCGGTGGTACCAACGTACCCAGGCTACTTCTCACATATGAGAGACTTACTTTCAATAAACTGTCTATTGAAACAGTTCTACCATGGAAAATTATTAATACAACATTAATTCAACTCGTGGTGCAATTCATGATTTTCTTAGACTTAAATCCTAGGATCTTATATCCTAGCTCCCAAATAGTCCACTATTCGGGACCTAGGATTTAAGATCTAATATAAGATGGGGCTAGCTCCACCTAGCAAATACCAAACAGATAAATAATAAATACAACAACAGTCACATACATAATCCTGACTCCACATAAAGATCTATTAAGTCATATGTCGTGGATATTAGGAAAGAGAGAATTTTCAGTCTCACAAACACCCAGACCCGAGACATCTAGATGGAAAACATTCTATTCCAAGTAATAAATAACAAACATTTGGAGCTCCAGTTGCATTATTCACTAGGCTAATAGCAGGATACCAGGCGCTGTGTATTAAATATTTATCGAATGAGCACTAACTATACGTTGTTCTCGATGGACATATTCCATGCAAAATGCTTCTGGAGCACACTTATATATTGGTTCGGTATTGTAGCGGATGTAATAAATTATTTATAAACATTAACCCTACAGGTATCTGTAAGCTATACAATATGTAATACGATGTATAGAAGTCTGATATATATCATTATTTAAGATGGATTCCACAAAATGCAGTTTTATCAGTACCAGTCCATATACTCGTATGTCCTGTTGTAGGGCGTGGGCCTCCTTTACAATCGAGAGTACTATTGAGTGTTTAGGCCAAACAGTCCACAACTTTTACACACCATATAAATCATACAAATCGTTATGGTATGCAGGTTTCCTCACGATGAAATTCAGTTATAACCAACTGTAATCAATAATATTAGCAGTACTATTCTCACTCTCCCAGATAAGTTCAGTGTATGTGATTTGTTTTGTGAAACGGCTCAAATTTACCTTAACAATACGAAGTAGTCGCGGGGAAAAAACTCGCTTAACATTGTGTTACGAAAGTTGAGCTGATGCCGAGTGTGGATGAGCCATTCAAAACTTTTGCATTCATTACTTGCGCTCCAAACATGCCCCGAACGAATGAACTGGCAGTTACAAATGGTATAAATCTTAAATTTCGGAACATAATATTTTTTTAAATAATTGTATCTCATCTATCATCATCTACTGGCGTGAAGCAAAATTTGAAATTACAAATATACTTAATGAGTGTATATTATAAATCCTATCAAAAGCACAACACAACTCTGGCATCCAGTTCCTCTACCGTAAAAAGTTGTGAGATCTATGTAATACCAAGTGGCACTTAAAAATATTGTAATTTTTCCTTGATTGACACACTTAACACTAAACACTAATAGTATTCTAAATTTCAAGCTTCTATGAATTCTGCTAGAAGTGCCTTAGAATTTTGATTATTGGTCAGTGAGTGAAAAAATTAAGAAACTGACTAGATACTCTTACACTACTGGTTCAAATTGAATGAAATTTTAAATATGCTGTTTTTATACTATGTAACAGACATCGGTTACTGAAAATTCAGGATTCTAGTTTTCTCCATTACGAAGTTCCAGGGGATCGAAAATGGCTGGAACTGCTTCGAGAAAAGGATGTTACGGCCATGTCGCTTTTTTGCTCGACTTAGTGGGAGCACTGCCGTTCTCCCAGATATTGTTGAATGTTTTCATAGTATAAACAACAAGCATTTATACTCGTAATGAAATACTATTAACATATCCAATGTAATAAAATATGAGGACAGAAAAACTATTATTATTTTGACAATAGCGCTCTTGGCGACAGAAGATAGTAAACGAATTATACGTGATACCTACCGAATATTTTTCTTTGTACACGAAATATTCATATTTTGTGTATGAGGTATTGGTCGTCCGCTCTGTGACTGTTACAATTCAACTACCCTTATTTTACAATACTCAGTCCGCCCCGTGACCACGAAAGCTGTAAAGTAATGGAAACGTCGGGAAGTCAAAAATGAAAAAAAAAAAATAAACTAAATTCGTGATAAAATCCGTAAATAATAGTTTTATTTCAAAATATGAATACTTTTAAATCTAGAGTAAAGTCAAGTCCCGTTTACATTTTTCATCTTGACATTGAGTACAATTGTTAATTATTTCATATACGGAATCGATAGCCACTTTTCCGAGAACATAATATGTAAAATGGTGATCCGAATATTCCTTGCAATACTTAGTTCTATGGATTTTTTGTAGGATTTAATTTTTTGGTCTAATCTCACCTGAATAATATTATGATATTATCTTAGGTAAATGTAATCACTTACAATGCCTTATTCAGTTAAAAAAGCAGAAGATATTAGGTGCTACAATAGAGCATAGTAGAAGCAAGACACTAGAATGAATTCAATAATAATTTGCAGTGTTGCTTAGTAATAAATTAATATTGCAATACTAAACACAAATTTAATGAGATGGTAACCAATTCGATGCAAATTTCAATCAAAAGACACAATATAATATAATAACGAAAACACACTCTAATTACACACTTGATTAAAGCCAGTGTCGACATAGCAGAAAATGCAAATAATAATATATATCGAACTCATGACACATTTGAGCAAATCAAATATTTATGTTAAACTATAATAACATGGCAAGTGGTAATGCAAAATCAGCTTTGTGGGTTAGCATACATTAATGGACGAGTTATTAATATAAAGCCTTTAACATTAAATCTACGTATCTCGTATGAAACGAGCAATGATAATATTAAGCGAGAAATAATAGATGAGATGGGACAGCAAAGAACGAGGACATCAATAGCAAGGAAATCGAAGTTAGAGGGTTCTTAGTGGGACAGTTGTAAGACCACAACCGTGCCAGCCAAAAAATATTCAGTAGTAAAAAATTCTATCCAGCCTGTTTCACTGGTACGTTCTTGACATTTTGAATGCAATTTGATGGAACAAAGTAAACCACAAACAAGATACTTTTAGAAACGTTGTACTGCAGCACGGCGCTCAATAAGGCCGTCTACGTCACCTAATTGTTCCATGCATTCTGTTATTTGATTCGAATGCTCAATCGCCTAAGGTAAACTCCGAAAGACGTTTGATTTGTTTTTATTCATCAGTTACGTATTTAAGATGTTAACGGCATACTTCGTTTTCAGTTTGCTTTTATTAAAATAAACTATATAACTGTGATTTATCTTCTTCCACGTGGCGTTATCCCGGCCGATGACAGGGCTCGCTTTCCGGCTAATTTTCCTCCATTTCACCTGAACTCCAACAAATAAAATAGTACCTACCATATTTTTTAAATAATATTTTATAATTATTTCGTCCGATTCACGAGAATCGAAAATTCGTGTGAATATTTTGTTATTCCTGGAACATAATCCAAAATGTAAAATTCGAAGCACATATCAACAACGTTTGCTTTTTATTGCGCAGTGTTCTATGATTACATAGTATAATTGCGGAAATTCATTCTCTATCTAATATTCGAAAGCCGCAATAGCAAAACAATTTATTTGTTTTTGTAATATAAAACCGCATATTAGTTTGGCACTATATTTTTTGTACCCGATATTGTGAGAATTTTTCCAATTTGTTTTTTCAATTTCACGAAAGCTTTCGCTATACCATTAAAATCAAGCCCTTACCAACATCTCTCAATGTCAATAACGAGAATCTTGTCGATGTAGCTAAAATACCTATGTGATTTGGGCGTTAATTTAGACGACAAATTAAAATGGACAAGTAGAGTATACTCGTATGTCACAAATGCTGCTGCTTACTAGTGCTGTTTCAGTACATTGTAAATTGGTGCAAGTAACAAAAGTTGTTGAAAGCACCTTATTTCAATAACATTAGCTTCGTTATTCATCACCGATACGCAATAAGTACAATAGCATTTTTTCCCTTTATTTTCTCAGGTTGGAATCTAATTGTATTTATCTACATCAGAACACATATACTGATCCAAGTGGTCACTTGTATCACTTTAAAACACATAAAGGAAAATATGTAGACGAAACAAGTACAACTCACGCTATTTTCAAAAATATTAATTAATATTTTAACTTAATTATATACACTGTCATTTTCATTTAAACACAGGTATCACATTTCAAATTTCAAAGACTAGATTAATTATGACAGTCACAGAGTTTGAAACTTTAAATCGCTCTCTTGTAAAGTTATGTTCTTGAACTAGTATAGGCAGGACCCGTCGGTTTGGCGTTCACCACTCAGGGAATTTCACATACATAGATGCCGTCATGAGCAGCGTCTATCCAACCCAATTTCATAGCCGGTGGCCTACTACTTTATGTAGGATTGCAACGAAATTTAAGGATATTGAAACATGGACACGCATTGCTTAAAACTCTAATTTAGGTGAAATAAATTAGGTACTTGAGTTTAATATGCTGCTTTAGGTGTAAAGGCGTAAAGACGCCAAGAATATCGGAAAAATATCCTTTGAAAATTTGTGAAGACGCAATTAGCCAACCAATGTATTGTTAAAATAAGCTCAGGAATTTCTCGAAGCGTATTGAAGTGGCGTCGTTTGAAGTGACATCTCTTTTATCTGAACATACATATTATTTTCTATTTTTACCCACTACATGAGAATATAACCCTAATATAAATTATTATGACGAGTACCAAACTGCGCATTTGCTCTCACGTGTCAACGCAGGGGCCCTACTATATTAATCCGAAACGAAGTTCAAAACTTCGGACGAAAAATGAAATGAAATGAAAACGAAATGAAAACGAAATGAAAACGAAATGAAAACGAAATGAAATGAAATGAATTTATTGGTCACGTAGGCAATTATAGAGATTTTATGACAAGTCAATACACATAGAACTTAATCTCTATATACAATATATTTTCTATACTTAGTATTACTTATTTTAATTTCTTGCTTTTATCAATTTATTTATTTTTTAATTAATTTTATTTTTATTTATAATTAGTTTTATTTATTTATTTAGTTTTTATTCATATTTTATTTAAAGTATTAGTTATTACTTTATGGTAATTTATTTGTCAAAGAAATACATTATTTACGTTAGCCAAATTAAATTAAATTGACCATAGACCATGAACATTATTACAACGGTGCGTAGCGGTTTATAGTTACCACCGGATACAACGCGACCCATCCTGAGAAGACCCGGCGAAACAAACTCAGTGGGCTTACACTACCACTGGAACTACGCGACGCAACCCATTCCTGAGTATATCCAGCGAATAAGACTCAGTGGGCTTGTTTTGGGTCCAACTTCAGACAACGACCAAAAGTATTTCCGAAATGTCCCGTATGTTTAGGCTTACTGCCGGATCCAACGCGGCCCTGACTGAGAAGACCCGGCGAACAAACTCAGCGGGCTTTACTTTACCACTGGATACTACGCGGCGCGACCCATTTCTGAGTAGATCCAGCGAGTCAAACTCAGTAGGCTTGGTTTTGGTCAATTTACTAAAATAAGTATTTGTGAGTTGTCTTACAAAGATTTGCCATATTTATTATTATTTTTATTTGTTTTCTCGATCGTCATATAGTTTAATTGATTAATTTATTTGTATATTGGTTAATTAATGAGTTTACAATTTTTGATATTTTTAATTATTTAAATTAGGTGGTGGTTAAATTAGGTGTAATAAGTGAATAGTTCAGGGCCCCAGGAGGTCGCAATGTGCAAGAGAACACCTAATCCCCGGCTTTTTTTATCCTCAATATACCTTAATATTATAATAACCCCTAGTCATAAGTTTGTTTTGAATATGTGTCCTAAATAGTTTGTCCGGTAGCTGTGTTATCCAATAGGGAAGTTTTTTATAAAATCGACACGCCCGTAAAACAAGGTAGTATGTGATCAAAAGACGAAACCACTTTTTTTGTATATTATTCTTTAGAAAACAATTCTTTATCAGTACAGCTTGAAAAAATTAAATTATTATGAATACTTTCGGAGATATTCAATCGGACAAAGTTGTATCTCAATATTATTCCAACGTACAATGTCATTATAGCACGTACATTCTTGTCGCCTACCAGACGAAAACTTGTTTGGATCGGTAAGCTTCTGCGTATCCTCAGTTGTAGCGTTGTCTGATGGATTACGCATGTACAATGTTCACATGACTCCAATTTTATTTTAGTTATAAAAAATGTTATTTTTAGGTTTTATAGTCAATAATATAATAAATGTATAAAACTAGGACGTATGTTATGAATCAACATTATTCTACGGAATTCTTAAAAATATATTTATCTCAATACTTTATTTTATATTCCACACTGTTAATTATATCTTATGTATTTATAACATTTAAATTATTTATTAAGTTTTTTAAAAAACTGTGTCGTATATAAGTTATGCCACGTTTTTGTTTGAAATTTCTGTAAATCATTTAGATCATATGTACACATACGACGTCTTACTTCGGGTATTCGTTGTATTTTTTTAGTCGTATCATAGTTTACTTCGTTGTTGTGTGAAGCAAACTAAAATAATACTTTGTTCCGCATTTATAAATGCTTTTTACTTTATTTATATTACACTTACTGTTTATAAAATACTGCAGTTTTTTAGTTCATGGAATTAACTCATACTTTTGATTAAATGTTAATTTCTTATGATGCAGATTTTGATGTTGGTGGTGTGTTGTGGTTTGATACATCACCTCTACCACCAGGTGTAGAAAAATTTTTATTCAGCTAGCAGGTGTCTGGTATGATGTTATTGGCGATTACAATATAGAAAACTGTGAATATAATGAGAGAAAATATTATATTCGTCAGTTATCTGTACCAAATCCATTTATATGAATAAGAAAATCCATAGAATATGATGATCCCAACTTTAAAAATGTACTGCTTTTTGTTATACAAAAAAAATTAAATATAGCATCTATATACAGATAATCACTATTAAATATTGCAACACCAAAGCCTTTTCGAATTACTAATCACGGCCACTGGAATGTTTTATTTTGTGCATTGCTCAAGAGCGGTCGGTTTAGCTTAATGCTAACTTCATAGGCAATATAAATATTGTTTTTTTATAGTTTACCCGAATTAAACGGTAATCTGTTCTACTCCTCAACATGGAAAGAACGCAAAATATGTAAAGATACATGTTTAGAAATGAGAAGGATATGTTTGTTAAATCTGGTTAAGAATCATGTTTTAAAGAAACGAAACGTTATACATTAAGAAGATATGACTGAGCCTTGCAAAAATAATTATAAATATGGATATGAAATTTCTTATAAACAATGATTGAATTATTTTATAGTATAGTCATTGATATTGGAACCTAGGCCTTAACGAAAAGCAGTAGGCGTTTGTTATAAAATATACACTTAAGCTAAAAGAGTTTCCGATACCTTAATTAGGATCATCCGAATAGGCGCAAATTTAGCTACTGTTTATATTGTTTTCTTCTTTTCATGTTATAATGATACAACAACTTTGCGCTAATCTTTTTTTTAATTAGCTATGTATGCTGTTAAGCAGCTGTGTACTAGATTTATTGTCCTAAAACCCAAAAAGTGCTTTATAAAAAACTGATTTATCGTAGGGGACAAAATCGATACAGAATTGCTTATTATTTTGTACATTTATGCTGCTAAAAAGTTTAATTTGATTATTTTTCAAAGATTTCTCGTAAAACAATCAATTAGAATTCTAATATGGGCCTAAACAAATTCGAATCTATATTTGGTACAAAATATGCACCACAGGTCTCTTTTGATGTTTAATCTAAAATTTAAAATATGCTTGTCTTGAAAAATATCAGTAACGAAAAAAATATCATGTAACAAAATAAAAGATGTGTATAATATTGATAAAAATGATCCTAGTAAATAATTTATAAATATATTCTAAATAAAACTACCGTTACCTATAGTTGCCTGATTGTTGTCCACATCTTTACAATTTCATCTTTGCACGTTTGAAATAATACATATATTATATAACTCTTGACAAACGATTTCGAAGCTTATAATAATGAGGTATAAATAATGATATATTTATTTTGTGTATTGTGACCTCTATTATTTCTGAGCACTTATTCTTCAAATGTTGCATTAATGTTCCCTTTTAAATTTGATGGGTAAAAATATTTATTATGAAATTAATTTTATATTCTTGTATATGATTTTGTATAATATTAACATTTACATTACACTATGAATATGTATCTTTTTTATAATTATGATAAATTATTAGTTTGAAGATCATAAGTTAATAAAGCTTTATGATCGTTATGCTAAATACAACGGGTTGAGAAATATTTATCTATGCTGTACTATTTAGTTTTAAATGGTAGTCTTAAAGATAATTGCAGTTTCGTTTTGATAATTTGATACCAAAAAAATAACTTAAGTACTGAAAAATGTAATAAATATACAGCTATAACAATAATTACAATATATGATTTAATATCTAACGTTAAATATATATATATATATTAAAATAAAAGATTTTAATTTATTATTCAGTTCAAAAACTGAGTTTTGTGCTCAAAACAAAAACATACATCATCATTTTTCGTTCACCATTCCCTACAAAAAAGTCGGTAGTGCACATAGGTAACCCTAATTTTCATAGAATATTGCCGTAAGATAACAACTAGCGTTCTCATTTACGTAGTACAACGTGGAATGTTCTCATAAAACACCTATTTTTTAAAATAATTGATAAATTTTCTTCATATTTATTTATAAAAAGGCTTGACATTGGAGTATAAACTTTTGGTAAGTTATATTTAACCGCAATAACTAGGAATAAAATAATTCAATAAAAAGTTTTTCTAAAACTTCAAACAGCTCTCCTGTAAAGTAGAGATTTTGCAAATCCGACTTTGTTCTACGACAGTGTCGAAATTTAATACAACTACCCAAGAAAGATTTTTTTGACTTTTCTAGTCTATACGAAGTGCGTGGTGGCCTGTTGGTAAACGGACTAGACGCGACTGCCAACATGTTCACGGTGGTCGCGGGTTCGAATCCCAGGGCACACCTCTGACTTTTCGAAGTTATGTGTGTATTGATAGTCAATCACCACGCACTAAAACGGTGAAGGAAAACATCGTGAGGAAACCTGCATGCCATGGCGATTCATAAGAATATCTATGGTATGTAAGTCCGCCAACCCGCACTAGGCCAGCGTGGTGGACTATATGGCCTAACCACTCTCAATCGTATTCTCGATTGTAGAGTAGGCCCGTGCCCTGCAGTGGGACGTAAAATGGGCTGATACAGAATACAGTCTATACGAGGGTATTGCTAGTTTATTTTTATTCCGTGTATTAATAGTGTGGGTGTCACTGACCTTACAATACTTGTTAATATTTTTACGAACGTGCATTATATTCTGAAAGATGTATTCAGATGACACGGTTAGTATATTGCTTCCTTAAAAACAGATCGCAATGAATCGCGGCTCCCTAGATTATAAATAGCGCGGACTGCTCTTTTTTGTAAGGTGAATATGGGCTCGATATCAGCCGCTGATCCCCATAAAATAATGCCGTATGACATTATACTATGAAAATAAGCAAAATATACCAATCTAGCCGTTGCAACGTCAGTTAGTTTTCTTATTTTTCGGACCGCAAACGCTGCGCTGCTAAGTTTAGCCGATAATCTCTCAATTTGTGGACCCCATAGTAATTTCTTATCTAGAGTGATCCCTAAAAAAATTGTGGAATTAGCTAAATTTAGAATTTCTGAATTTAATTCGATACGCGTGTTTACGCTTGCCACGTTCGGTAAAGCAAAACGGACGCATTTAGTCTTACTAGCATTTAGTAGTAGATTATTAGCAGAAAACCAACCCGAAATTAAATTAAGAATATTGTTAGGTGTATCTAAATTATCGTCTTTCCGACTAACTTTGAATATAATAGAGGTGTCGTCAGCGAATAAAACTATGTCTAACCACTTCTGAACCGTGCAAGGAAGATCATTTATGTAGACTAGGAATAAAAAGGGGCCCAGAATGGAACCCTGCGGAACACCAAATTTTAACTTTTGATCCTACCGAAGTGAGCCCGTCCAAAGAAACCTTTTGTTCACGACCCGACAAGTAATACATTACGAGATCAAGTGACGTATCACTGATTCCGTAAAAAAGTTCCGTGTAAAAGTTCGAATTTGTATAACGTACATCGTAACCATATGTCTATGGTTACGACCATAAGTATATACGTAGGTACGCCTCCGGGACGCAGGACGTGAGAGCAAATGCGGAGTTTGGTACTGTGCCATACGTTTTAAATACTGCCACTCGCACTCGGCTCGTGACGGCCAATGCGAGTGTGAGCATGTGCGGCGGGGTTAAGACTTTTCGGTCTCACAAACATCCAGACCCGAAACAAATGCCTGTGGACCACACAATTTTTTGTCTCGGCGCGGGCATCGATCTCGCGGCCTCTCGTTTCCAAACCAGCGTACAACCAATTGCGCCACGGAGGCTGTCAATTCTTCTCTGATCGAGACAGATATCTTTCGCTTTTCACATCGTTCTTTGTAAACATTTACAATAAATGAATCCTCAGTAATTGTGACACAAGTTCGGGACGTGAATGCCAGGAAAACTCGATTGCTTTGCCAATTCCCTACCCTTGGCAGTGAAGGAAAATCGCTTTGTGTAATAGTCAGCGAACTTCATATAAAAGGAAGAGATTAGATCGGATGAGCTGCTGACCGAACGTCGGCGTTCTGGAACGAATGATAAAAATATTTTTTTGTACATGCTGGCATTCAGTCAGTGGGGATTCCACTGGCTATTATAAATAATAATTCCATTAACTAAATAAACTAACGCACCGTTGTACGGTGCGATCACAGCGCCCTCAGCCGTAGAATAACTATTTCTGACAAGTTAATGTCTATCTATCAAGTAAAATAATATCAATAATGGTAAAAATATATATTAATACACTCAATGTATTGACAGCCGCCGTGGCACAGTCGGTTAGACGCCGGCTATGAAACGTGACGCCGCGGGTTCGTTCCCCATCATCATGCATCAGCCAAAGGAAGTCCACTGCTGAACATAGGCCTCCCCCAATGATTTCCACAGAGACCTGTTGGAGGCAGCCTGCATCCAGGGACGTCCCGCGACCTTTACCAGGTCGTCGGACCATCTTGTGGGTGGACGTCCTACGCTGCGCTTTCCGATACGCGGCCTCCATTCGAGCACTTTCCGACCCCATCGGTCATCAGATCTCCGCGCTATGTGCCCTGTCCATTGCCACTTCAATTTGCTAATCCGGTGGGCTATGTCGGTTATTTTAGTTCTCCTACGGATCTCCTCATTTCTGATTCGATCTCGTAGGGAAACCCCGAGGATAGCCCTCTCCATAGCTCGTTGAGTGACTTTGAGATTCCTAATAAGGCCCATAGTGAGAGGCCACGTCTCGGTGCCGTAAGTCATCACTGGCAACACACAACTATCGAAGACTTTCGAATTAAGGCACTGAGGTATTTTGGACGAGAAGACGTCGCGTAGTTTCCCGAACGCTGCCCAACCGAGTTGGATTCGACGATTGACCTCTCTCTCGAAGTTGGACCTGCCTAACCGGACCACTTGTCCTAAATAGACATATTCGTCAACAACTTCAAGAGTCGAGCCCCCAACACCGATGGGGGTGGGCACAAAATGGACATTCGACATGATCTTCGTTTTGTCCATGTTCATTTTAAGACCCACCTGTTGGGAGACTCGATTGAGGTCTTCGAGCATAGTGCTAAGGTCTTCCAGCGATTCTGCCAAGACTACAATATCGTCGGCAAACCGAAGGTGAGTGATATACTCGCCGTTGATGTTCATGCCGAATCCTTTCCACTGCAAGAGCTTGAAGGCATTTTCCAGCGCGGCAGTGAACAGTTTCGGAGATATTACATCTCCCTGTCTCAGGCCTCTCTGTAGTGGAATAGCCTTCGTACTCTGATCTTGTACTCGGACCGACATGGTGGCGTTGTTGTATATACACTTCAACACTTCGATGTACCGATAGTCGATATGGCACCGCTGGAGAGACTGAAGCACAGCCCAAGTCTCGATCGAATCAAAGGCTTTCTCATAGTCCACAAACGCTAAACAAAGCGGCAAGTTATATTCCTCGGTTTTTTGTATAACTTGCCGAAGCGTATGGATGTGGTCGTTCCCCGCTCCGCAATATTTATGTGATCCATAGGTATAAGCTACGGATCTGGGTGTTTGTGAGACCCAAAAGTCTCTTGTTGTTCCTTATACCTACGACATAAGACTAGATCTTAGTATGGGGTCAGGACTATGATTGTATATGACTGTTGAGTGTTGGGTGTATTTATTTATTTATTTTTAGATTTTAATCGAACCCTGTGCACCCTAAGTTGTTGTAGCCCTGTAAAAAATAATACAAGTTTTACAATTACATGTTGGATATTTAGATGATATGAAATGTACAGAAAGAGCTCGTGAAGGGTTATAATATGATTGTAATTATTTTAATAATTCATTTATGATGGGTTATGAGCAGAGTAAAAGCAGGATTAATATAACAGTAAAGGATTTAATATATAAAGAATACACATACATTGACATCGAAAAGAATATGACAAGTGTGGACAGAACAAACTACATTTGAATTAATTGTTTCGTTTATATACACAATAGTAACCAGTCCTAACACCTGCCCTTAAACTAAACAATTTGTAAACCAAGGTTATTACAAATTTTCTGCGCTGGCTGACTATCAATAAACAACACAACTTAATGTCTTTTGAGGCTATCCAAAAATCGATCATTTTTTTACTTTCTTCATGAGAATGAAAGCGCTGGTCAGCTAGGTCATGTGCCATCGAACGGAATAGGTGAAAATTAGAAGGGTCTATGTCAGGTGAATACAGCGGGTGGGATAGAACTTCCCATTGAAGTGTTTCCATGAAGGTTTTCACTGGTTTTGCAACATGAGGCCGAACGTTGTCATCTAGCAAAATCACTTTGTCGTGTCTCTGCTCGAATAGCGGCCGTTTTTCTTTTAGGGCTTGACTTAAACGCATCAATTGAAGTCGACAGCGATCCCTCGTGATAGTCTCTTTGGGTTTGAGCAGCTCGTAAAAAATTACACCCTGCTGATCCCACCAAAAACAGAGATCGGAAAAACGAGCCGAGCGTGAGTGTTTGAATGGAGGCTTTGTGTCCCGTTCCTGTAGGGTGACCATAATATGTGGAAAAAACAGGAAATTTAATTAAATTTGCTAATATAGTAAATAACTCAGTTGTAATACTAATACGTCGAATGAAGCATTTTGATTTTGAGGTAACAAACGTGAGAAAACGTGCCTAAGAGTGTCAAAAAAATATTTGACCAAACCAAGATATTGGACCATTTGGAACTAGCAAAAAAGTTCAAAATCATAGTTTTATACGTATACTTTTTATAGGTGAAATAAAAAATGACAGTAATAATAATAAATCTTTATTGACAGCAATATTTAGTTAACAATCTTCTCGTCTGTCTTCAAAGTGCGTATGTAGTGTGTTACCAGGGCCAGTTGGCGTCGGGTGTGGTAGCCGGGGTCAACTCGGAGATTCTTAGCACTCTGTGCCCCGCCATTACCGTGGCCGCTACCATAACCAGGAATAGCGGTGTTGCCGGGGACTGGAGGCCTGGTTCTGGTTTTAACAACCATTAGGGGTTTATGTACTCGCGTTGATGATGCTGCTTTACGTCTTCAACTGGGGAAAGGAAATAGGGTTTGCGGGTAGGAGATATTATCGAAAAGGAAAGTATGGCCTGTAGGGGTAGATACTGCAGTCACGGAAGGGAAAGTAATTGCAGTAGTTGGTAGTAATAGCAGTTGCTCGAGATCGCATACTCGTAGCATCATCTATTTTAGGACAGGCTATGACCACTAGATACGAGCGTCCCTGCCCCCTGGCCTACTTCATACCAGATACATGTTATTATTCATACCAACTCTTGTAATACGTAACACTTTTTTTTTTCTCGCGGGGAAAATCCCTTTACGGAAGCTGTCCTAACGAATATCCCTATCTTAATCGAATCATTAACAATGAAGTTCAAAATGGCGGCGATAATTATTAATTCTGACTCTCAATTTAAGTTTTTCCTGTAAGGGGTGGTTGAAATATCAGAATTTTCAGAACAATCGGATCAATAACAAAACAGTTTAAAATGACAGCCACGAATTTCAATATGTGAATGAATTGAATGAATGTGATGAATTTAAATTGTTCAAACAAAAGGTCAGAAAGATATTATTAGTGATATTTACACAAATTTTGAATTTTTGACATCAATAGCTTTAGCGGTTTTGATTTTACATATAATATTTCATCCCTTATTTCGACCCCATAATGCTATTTTTCTTAAATTATTCACGCCATTATTTTTCATTTGTAAAAAGGTTTCTGTAACTGCAGTGGTTTAGATTTTTCATGTAACATTTCAACCCTTATTTTAACCACTTTATGGTTAACTTTAAGAAAACAAAGTGTGCAGTTATTTTTGTTCAAAAATGAGTAAAGTTTGACATCTGTAACTTCAACAGTTTCGATTTTTCTATGCGTACTGCCATCCCTTTGTTCAACCCCTTCAAGCGTTGGCACCTGTTGTAACCTTATGCCCTTTCCCAAGGTCTAATCTATCTCTGTATTAAATTTCATCAATATCGGTTCAGTGGCTTAGCCGTAAAAATGTAGCAGACAGTGGACCTGTTAGTGTAATACGTCCGTGCCGAAATCTTACATCTCTCAGTAAACAAAACCATTGCAAGAAATAAACCTTTTTAGTTAGTTCATTCATGATCAATTGTATTAGTTAAACTTTTATCATGTTTATTTTCACTTAAAACATAGTAGGATGCAAAATTAACGTGTATAAATTAAACATTACTTTAATATAGTGCGTGGTGGCCTGTTGGTAAACGGACTAACGCGGCTGCCAACATGTTCACGGTGGTCGCGGGTTCGAATCCCAGGGCACACCTCTGACTTTTCGGAGTCATGTGTGTATTGATAGTCAATCACCACGCACTAAAACGGTGAAGGAAAACATCATGAGGAAACCTGCATACCATAGCGATTTATAAAATTTCTATGGTATGTAAGTCCGCCAACCCGCACTAGGCCAGCGTGGTGGACTATATGACTTAACCACTCTCAATCGTATTGTCGATTGTAGAGGAGGCCCGTGCCCTGCAGTGGGACGTATATGGGCTGATACAATATAAAAAAAAAAAATTAATAACAAAATTGTAAATAAAATAGAACTGCTTTTAATATTCAAGCAGATTAAAAGTTATTCAATAATTCAGCTGAACTTTTAATTGTCGATCAAAAAAAGTTCTAAGGCGGGTTTTATGGTCACCGTAGCGAATGTTTGTAAACAAAAATGGTAAATCTCATGAAACCACTCACCTTTGAATCGATATACAACAACCACTATATTGTTGACTTATACAAATCATTTTGTACTTTTTAACCATTTTCCGTTACTAAATATCGGATATAATGACATTTCCTATACGCTATGACATATTATCAAGTGGCCAGAGTTATAATTACGAATTCTCCTATCATGCATTAACCTTTTATTTTAATGTCATGTATTTGTTTATGGAACCATAAATGAAGTTAAATAATAATATTTTTCTATTTGTTACTATAGATATTCTATGTTTATTTTTTATCGAACTAATTACCTTGTGGCGAATGTAAAATAATCTACTAGTGAAAATATTTTTGTTGGTCTGGCTAGCAAATGAGAAGGGATAGAAACCTCTCAGTCTCTCACTCGGATCGTGCTTCCTCCATGTCTTTAACCATAGTAAATTAAACCTTATGCTACATGCATATGTCTTATTTCAGGATGACCATTTTGTTCATGCGCAGTCCTGTTTATATTGGCTATCTCAAGACTGCTACCGAAAACGAAGCCGGGTGGTAGTTTTAGTGACTACAAACACAATGCAACTAAAAATTTTTGGGTGGTAAATCCATAGTTTTTGCTAATATTATAATTTAAACTCTTTTATACTTTAGATTATTTATAAATAAAAGGGTATACACTATTATTTTAGGAAAAAATGTATTTACCACCCAAAAATGGTCATAGGAAAAAAAAACAACACAAAAAATTTTGTCGCTTTTTTTGCAACTTTTTCTGTTGCATTGTGCCTGAAGTCGCTTAAACTACCACCCGGCTTCGATTTCGGTAGCAGTCTTGATATACCCTGTATATTACGTCCATGGTAAAATACTAATGATGTAGTACTCATTGAGTTATACCTCAATGGTAACTAAACGATTATACTATTTTTATGGGAATTGATATAATAAATATACATATATGATAATTAAAACTAATTTCTTAGTTATTAAATGCCTTAAATAAGGCAGTACTTTTACTAAAATATTTTTATTAGTACTTACTTAATTGTAATAGACTTTAAGACGATTTGCCTTATGGTGAAGGTGTATTATGATGGCGTGTGTGTAAGGTAGGACACAAATGACGAAGAGCACTTGAATAAATATATTATATTTGAAAGTAGATATACACAGTACAACGTTCAGAGAGCGACTGACACTTATTACAAATATTATTAATTATGAATCCAATATTGATTATTGCATCACCCAAAGTGGTGTGATTGCTTAGTGTGCAATAGTCTATAAAAGGTATCTAATATGTACCTAGGCACATCACTTCCCAACCATTTAAAATTTTTTGAAAAATTTGAATGTAAAAATTGCAACATATCGATTAACATTAAATACAAAAGTTTTAAAAAAGTAAATGAGAGTAAAATTAGTATATAAAGATAATAAAAAAAATATGCTGTTCGATTACAAATTTTATACCTATGTATATACGAAACTGCACGTCACTTATAACACAAACAACGCACACAATCCGAGTTCCGACTTCAGGCTACGGAGTATGACGCTACAGGATGTGGTGGGTCGCGTCTACTGCGACTAGCACGCGATCCCTGCAACTCTCTTCTTAGGTGCTTGGTGTATTTCTTCTTGCAGAATATCCAATCAATGTAAGAGATGGTAATTATGAGCGTTGCGATGATAATAATCGCAATCATGTTCAGCTTCTCGTGCGTCATTTCGTGAAGAAGGCTTGTGTTTGCTTCGTTATTTTGTCCATTCTGAGCGATAATTACTTCCTCTCGGCTTTCACTTTTTCCCATTTCTTTGTTAAGTGGAATGGATAAAAATCGATGTTGTTTGTCAGAACACTGGAGTGTGAATGATGGTGGAATGTAAAAAAATTGTCAACTAGGCATAAAATGCACTGTCGGCTTAATAAGGCGTCCGGATCGAGTTCGATTTTGATTGTTATTGTTAACAGATCCGTTTATGTGGTCTCTAGGCACTTCGAGATTTGTTGTGAATTCTTTAGACTTATTTGGCGGAACGTATTGAGTTTCCGAGTCTGTGTGGACCAAGAATGCGGGTTTCAATCGATCTATTGAAATGGTTTTAATATTATCAGAAATCATCACTTTGAAACATTTATCCCCTATTTCTATAACTTTATGTGGTCCATCGTACGGGCATGTCAGAGGCTTTCTGGTGTGGTCGCAACGAACAAATACGTGCGTGCACGACGATAAAGCTGGATGCACGAATATGGTTCCTTGTCTATGTGGCCTCTTTGGGACGGCAGCAAAATTCCGAATACGTGCCCGTAGGTCCTGTAGGAATGTTTCATTTTTAGGAATGCTTATCGTTGATGGCTCAAAAAAATCTCCTGGCAGCTTCAAAGTTGTGCCATAAGTCAATTCGGCAGCCGATACGCCTGTGTCATCCCGCAAGCTAGCTCTCAGACCTAATAGAACAGTAGGTAATTCGTTTACCCAGTCGTCCTTATTTCCTCGAGCCATTAGTGCCGATTTTAATGTCCTGTGCCACCTTTCTATCATCCCGTTCGCTTGCGGATGGTATGCGGTAGTACGAATTCTTGATATACCTAAACGTTTTGCCAAATTATTAAATAAGTGTGACTCGAATTGGCGGCCTTGATCCGTAGTTATTTTGGCGGGACATCCGTATCTTGTAATCCATTGCGTGTAAAGAGCGCAAGAAACACTTTCAGCTGTGATGTCCTTTAAACATTTAACTTCGGGCCAGCCGGTCGTCCTGTCTATCATGGTCAATATGTATCTATATCCTTGACAATATGATAGCGGTCCAACAATGTCTAGATGTAAATGTTCAAAACGGTTACTATTTGGAAATGGGCTGAGAGGTGATGTCGTGTGGCGTTGAATTTTAGATTTTTGGCATTTAATGCAGGCTTTGGTCCATTTATTAATATCAGTATTCATAGATTTCCAAAAATATCTATTTGAAATCATTTTTCTGGTGGCTCGTGTACCACTGTGACTAATATTGTGAATCGCTTCGAAGGCTGTAACACGATATTCTTTAGGTAGATAGGGACGCGCATGTTGTTTTGATATCTCACAATAAATCGGTTCGCTGCAATCTGGATGCGCAAATGTTTTGAAGCCATTGATTTAAAAACTAAGGATAGGCCCTTTAGTACATTGGGTACGTCAAAAAGATGCCTGCGAAAATTGCGCCATCTGTCAGATTTTTACGTCAATGGCGGCCATGAAATCGTTTTTCAATAATGCTAAAATAAATGTTATATTGACTTAAAGTAATATAATGTTTACTTAGCGGTGATAACAAATATTATCTTTTTTTTTGTGAACTTTTGGTCATCTTTAATGCACACACACGCACGATAAATTAGGCATTTGTCGGCGATTTACAACCGGTGCGCTGTGACGTCACAACCGTTGAACTGGTCTGCGGACCACTTTAGTGACAACACTTTTCTTGCTTTCCGCCCCGTCCATATATTTTACGTCAATGTTTGAAGCTGAGATTTTTTGCTTTCAATAGCTCCTTCAATTCCGCGTCATTATGTTGACTTTTTGAAATTTCGTTGTAGTCAAGTGGCGATGGCATATGTATCTCTTCTATTCTAGATAGAGCGTCTGCAACAACATTTTGTGAGCCTTGGATGTGCTTTATCGATGTACAAAATTGACAAATGAAGTCCAAGTGTCGAAGTCTTCTCGGTGTGTCATTACCGCTCGTAGCCTTTTTGTGTAAAGCATACACGAGTGGTTTGTGATCCGTGAATACAGTCACTTGTTGACCTTCTATCATGTGCCGAAAATGTTTGACTGCCATATATATGGATAGAAGTTCTCTATCATACGCAGTGTAACGTTGCTGAGCTTCGCTGAATTTGCAGGAGAAGAGGGATAGTGGCTTCCATATATTGTCGATTTTTTGTTGAAGCACTGCTCCTGCGCATGTTGTAGATGCGTCAGTCATTATAGCTAAAGGCGCTCCTGTGACTGGGTATGACAGCATGACGGCCTCTTTTAATTTCTTCTTACATTGCTGGAATGCGTTTTCCGATTCCACATTCCAAAGGATCTTAGTTTTATCGTTGCGTTTGGTGTTATGCAAATAGACATTCAAAATTGATTGATATGTAGCAGCGTTTGGCAAATGGCTCCTATAAAAGTTAATCATCCCCAAGCGACGCAATTGTGCAACTGTGTCCGATTTAGGATATTCTAAAATAACTTTTACTCGTTCAAGCATCGGTTGTATGCCGTCCTTAGAAACATGATATCCCAAGAAGTCAATTTCGGACTTTCCAAATTCGGACTTGGCTAGGTTGATAGTTACCCCATGCTGGTTCAGTCGTTTGAAAACAATTTCTAGGTGCTCTCGATGTTCAGATTCCGAGTTGGAAAAAATGATGCTATCATCCACAAAATTAAAGATGAAGTTGAGTCCTTCGAAAACTACATGATTCATGAACCGCTGGAAGGTCTGTGCTGCATTCCTTAAACCAAAGGTCATCCGAGGGAATTCAAATAAGCCAAAAGGAGTTATTATTGCAGTTTTTTCTTGGCATCCAAGCAACAGCGCCACAGTTGCAGTGACGTAGTATAGTAATTTACTACGGTTAGACCGGCCGTAACCGTTCTCAATGAATGTGTCGAGCGAAATAGCAATATTAAATTTACGTAGATATTGCGAAGACAAGCGACATAGGTCCGTTTAGCACGGCGGTTCGTGTGATTTGTTGGGCGACAGCGGGGACGTGCTCGCGATTTAGAGTATCGATAATGTGAAAAATTCGTTAAAAATAAATGAGACAGAAATTAGAAAAAATAAAAAGAAGGTCCCATCCGCCTTGCATTTCTTAACATCCTGATGATAATAAAATAATCCTAGTGCTCGTAGTTTAAGAGAAAAAACGTTGTAAATGCGAAAATAGAGGTCACTTTGCAATTTTATTTCAAGTACTTTTAATACACTTTTAAGAATTCTGAAAAGAAGGGCCCAAGCTCCATATAGTGTAGATCAACATATATTTTTTTTGAACACCTAATAATAAAGATCACCAAGAAAAAACGTTGTGAAAAAGGCCATTTCACATAGACCCCACTCTTAAAATAAAATATAACTATACTTGTAAAAATATGCTGGCATAAATTTGTGGCACTGTCCTTAACATCAAGTCATATTATAGCAATATATTCACTGAATAATCATTCAGGTCGTATGTCGTTTGAGTGGTGCAATAGGCATTCACAGTGACTCTCTCTTCTTGAGGTCTTGAGCTGCCTGCTTATGTCTTAGAAGATTTGGATTCTGCCATATTATAGCATCACAGACTAATATGAATAACATAGTAGGTATTAAGTACCTGCAGATTTGTACTAGACAAAACGGTTTTCTTAATGTAGGGTAGAAGTTTATTGGACATCACGCTCGTGAACAGTACGTAAGGTCACTTCTGTACCTCCATTGTAAAATGTCATGTCAAACGTCTTTAAAATTTCATGGATGAATCAAAGGCTTTTAACATGAGTAATAAATGCCCAAAATGCATAAATTTGTCAAATGCGAGGATCCGAATCAACGGCCTTAAAATTTACGAGTGGTTTCTCCCCACGGAGATTAACATTTTCACACTAGACTATACTGGTGTAGTAAATACAATAATACATCTTCTAAGCCGCTTTAAGCCAGCGTGGGAGACCAAGGCTCAAATAACTACACAAACTTAGAGAAGTGTGAGGCATGTAATCTTTATAGGTAATATTAAAAACATCCTTCACGTCATCGATGGAATTGATAGTTATAGATGGAAGTGGAATTCAAGCGGGTCGTTGAGAACATTTTTTGAAGTGACGCAGTGACCAAATGATATGTTTTAAATTATTTAATGATCAACTTTGACACGTACCTACTACTGATAAAGGATGTATTTATTATTGTACCCATGTTGTATCAGAAATTGGCACATATTATTAAGATTTAAAAATACTGCAATACTTGGTATTTCTTTTTTTCCTATTTCCTTTTCATTCAATTGTTAGTTGGGAATGACGTAATTAATTATACTTTTCGGCCCTGATTCCTGTTCTGCATCTAGTTATGAGTTAACCTCTTCAAAAAATCATCACATGCTTTTAAAATCATTTATATATTTAATAATTTATTTCAATATAAATAAAAAAAAAATCCTTTTAATATCATGGCGTTTTCCTTATGTTTTGCGTGCTTGGAAAACTATTTATACACGACTGTATCCGAAAAGTCAGAGGTGTCTCCTGGGACTCCACCCACGAACACTGTATTAGCATCAGCATCCAAACAGTTACCGATAGGCCACCACGCACTTCAAAATTAATCTAATGGACTTATGTATATCTGGTGAACACGAAGACCGACTGATAGGACCTACTCGTAGTCGCAATCTATATGTATGTGACGTTTTATTTTTTAAGTGCTTATTTCTTTGGTTTACCTTCTCTTTCGTAGCATGATACAATGTTCACGAAATAATCGAGGTAGAGTAGAAAAATGTTATATTTATTATGAAGCTTTATTAAAAAAATCAGGTCAGACACCACTACTAACCGAGTGTTGTAGTATTTTTAAATCTTGACAAAATGCACCTATTTTTATACAGCATGTCATGTGTATATACCATAGTGCACATTTTTTCAGTACGACCGCGACGTTAAAAAATCTTTGAGTAACTTAATTATATTTCTCAAAAATAGACTTGTACATATGAAACAAGTTGACTAGTCAGGTAAAATCGATCTCTAAACTTGCATTGCTTTGCCGTCAAATGCATTGTCATTTTGTTGTCTCCGAAAAGATTGTAAGAGAGAAAAAAAAGCCAGCCAGTCGTTACCGAGGTATTTTTTCACTAGGGTAGAATGTTCGGTAAGGGGAAAATGCCGTCATCATTGTAACACTTGTTAACGCGATGCTATGAATGCACCGTCGCGTCCCCTCGCACAGCCTGGTTCACGATACGTTAGGCTCAGAGGATTGTTCTCATTAATAATAGACGTTTAACCCGTGTTAAGAGCTGGAATGTTTACTATTTTGTTCTTGGGACTACAGACAATCAATACACATTTAGTGAATTAAAATTAAAATATTTTTTTCTGTGGAAATCCTGGGTGAAAGTTTTTCCTCAGCAAATGACTTTGTCTGGATGATGATGGTAATGAAGGTGATTGAAATAAACACACGCCGTTTCGCCGTGTGTATTCCCTACGATTTGATTAGGGGTGAGCCTATCGCTATCGCATGATCAATCAACAAAATTAAGCCGAACTGCCCAAGTAGTATAGTATTGTTCTTACTCAACACTTTAACTTTGTAGGTGTATAATGTATAGGCACGGTCATCCCTATCCGGGTTTGAACATTCGACATGCTTTGACAATGACGAGTTGCTTGTATACATTCCATATCAACAGCATAGAGATGGACATGATCGCTGTCATATAAGGATGCTCAGCCCATTCAGAATTGTTGTTAATGTTTCTCTGGGCTCGATATTTCTTGGTATTTGACAGAAGTATGCTTAATATCTGTCAATATATGTTACAATTATTGTACTAGTCCTACTAATATCATAAATACCAATGTGTTAGAAGTAAACGAGAACTCCTTTCATAGATTTGGTTAAATAACACATACTCTAAATAGATCATCATGGGTTAACATATAGTTATCACATGGTTATCACGGCAACAAGTTCATTTGAAATAAAATGTTTGTTTATTTTTTTAAATAGATGGCGTTAACATCATTAAGCACTTTGTACTATCATTCCAATCAGAAACAAGTTACTTACAAGGCTAAATGTTCAAAACCACGGTGAAGGAGTTGCGCACGCATACTCGTCAGCTCGATGTTTGAGTATCCTATGTAGACTAAAAACAGCGTGATCCTAATTTTGGAAAAAATTAAAAAGTATGCATTATACGCATTGATAAAACGTTTTTCAAAATATAATCAACCAGCATTTATACTTGTAATCAATAATATTAACATGTCCTATAAAATAAAATGTAAAACTGTTCCTAATATTTTGACAATAGCATGACAACAACAAATTCGTAGGCCAAAAGGTGGCGGACCACATGGCAGACGATCTATAGAGGATACGTCAGCACGTAGTTGTCATCCAAATTACATTTTCCAAGACAAAATACAAAGATCATAGATAACCTGACGGGCCCCACGTTAACTATTGATTATACCAAGCGCTCCCCTCTTCCTTCGCCCCAAAATCCGCGCGATACAAACGCGCCGACTTATTTCTTATAATTGCATTATATTCCGAACGTTCAAACATATTTCATTTCATGTTGTAATAAAGGTTTACGAACAACGCGTATAAGATTTTGATTCAGTCGGTTTCTTCTTGAATACCTGGGGACCTTGCTTTGTACAGCTTTTTTTTGTAAAAATCTATTTTTCAAGAAGAAAGCATTGATTTAATCATTTTCAAAAAATAAACCTGGTTGCGTTAATTATCACGTTGATAAATCATAGACTGTATGGTAATTATGGTAATATTGGTAGGTCTCTCATACATATGTGAGAGGCCGCCTGAGTAGGTACCACCGCAATGTCTTTTTCTCCCACTAAACAGCAGTGTAAATGCACTGTTGTGCTTCGGATTGTAGGAAATCGTAACCAGAGTAACTACTGAAAATATTGAGTTTAACATCTTATGTCTCAGGTTGGCAAGCGCAGTTGAATGCCCATCATTGCTTTGTAATTGAAGGTGTTTGGTTTTGCTAGTGTCCATGAGTGGTCGTATCGCTTACCATCAGGCGAATGGCATGCAAGTCATTGCAATAAAAAGAATCGTAATAGTTAGGATATTATTTCAACTTGTATTAATAGTACCACGCTCAAAAAAGTTGGTTAGCAGACAGAAGGGTTTATCAGTCTATCAGTGGCCAAAATTATACGGGCACTTTATAGTATTATTAATAATTTAATACTACAATTATTGCAAAGTCCTAAATGGATCAAACTTTAATCATAGGCATTGGATATTGAAATATTTGTCATCAAACCGCGGCACAACTGACCTGGATTCGAATCATCAATGTACTTAATTACTAGCGTATTGGTACAAATTGCATTCTCCTCAATGAAATGAGCCGACAATAAGTATATGGAAATGAAGGAAATCAGTAATTTTCGTAATATTCAGGGATAAATTAATACGAGTTTTCTTTTATCGTGAATTGATGCTGTTAAAGGGAGACTGAATAGAGTATAGTGTGTATATGATAGTTTTAGAAATAACAGACACAAAGCAACTAAATTTGCAATAAAGCGACGATTTTTTCCTATCGTCGTATTTGGGTAGTTTTTGGAAAAATAATAATGTATACCCTTACATTTTTAAAAATGATATGGTATGAAAAGGGTATGGTATCAATAATCATTTTACCTAAAACAATGGATTTTCCACCCAAACAAAACAGGACGAGTTCTTCGTGAAATTTTTGGTTGCATTGTGTTTGTACTAAAACTACCACCGGCTTCGTTTTCGGTCACAGTCTTTATATACCCTGTATTACGACTATTATCCCTGGTGCTTCAAAATGTCACAAGTGGAAAAAAATGCATTAATTATATTACAAAAACGTATATATAAAGTTCCAACTTAACTGTCGTTATTAAGAGATAGTTGTGTAAAGTTCTCAAAGGTATAGAAATACTAGATTCCCTATTTTTTCCTCCTTTTATTTCTTAACTTTCAAAGCCTGACAACTCACCTTATAATGTCAAGTGTTATAAAGACTACATCTCACCACCGAATGACAGGGTTTTTGAATGTTGTTGTTGAAAAAAAACGCTTGCGCGTCATTATCGCGAAAATATGTGTGTGTCGATTTGAAACAGATAACTGTGTAAAAAATGGCCGCAGAAAAAGCTTACCTTGATCGTGTTAAAACTCTCATTGTTATACCGATAATCTCTTCTGTCTTCTTGGGAGCACTATACTTACTAATATGCGGCGTAATATAAAAAATCTAATATGCAAAATTATCATATATTTTGGGGCTCGCGGGCGGTCCGCTCCATGACCTAGAAAACAAAAAAATAAAATAAAGATCCGAAATGTCGACAAGTTAAGCAGTGGAAATGTTAACCAAATCCACGATAAAATTGTTTTATTCCAATGTGTAACATTCGCGTAAATCTAAGAAACCATTATGCAAAATAAACCAAATTTGGACTTGGATTGTACTCTCACAAAACTTGCGTCAGTTAATACATGATATACAGTCGAGCAGCTGTAGTTTTAATTGAACTTTTTAAGAAACATTTGAACGGAAAACAAAGTTTTAATGGAACTTCACTGCCGCGACTAAAAATTCAACGGCTCAATTCAAACGATATGAAAAACGTATTAAAAAGGTCGATTCAAATCAGGCATCCCTAGTGCATTGAAGTAATCGAAATGATATAGTTTTTTACTGTTTAAAAATAATGAAATAAGTTAAAATTATTTTAAAGCGAAACTACGCTCGACAATGTAGTTCACTGAAATGAATTTTCTGATTTAAAAGGCATTTCACATATACAACGTAACTATTAAATTACAACAATTTGAAACATGACTTGAATAGCTTTAATACTTTCTATTTCTGAGAAATATGTTTTATTTAGCTGAGTTAATCTAGCAGCTAAACGAAGTATCCCACAAAGGCACTCAATGCTTGGTTTGTCTCCCTTCACTCGTGACCTTTACTAAGTATTAAGTAACGCCTTTATAGTGTATGTCCCTCGTGTATTATTTTTAATGGCTTTATGTTGCCATTTTAAGATCTATTTTAGAACAGGTATTAAGTTACCTATGTATGAGGCATATTATTTTAGTGTTAAACTTGGTGAAAAAATATATATCTGACTAGATGTACCCGCGACTTCGTCCCCTTGGATTTTAACAAAAAAGTTAATTGGTTTATTTAGTTTTTTTTTTGTTTTACATTTTTATTTTTATTATTATTTATTTTCAGTTTTTTGAATTAGCTTTATTGAAAAGCATGTGAGCTGCGTGCGGTACTGGACAGTACTTGGGGCTTGGGCATTGCAACATTACTTTATTTTCCTAAAATAAAAGAGGTTTTTCTAAAATAAATGTAGCCTAAGTTACTCCTTATCATATCAGCTACCTGACAATAAAAGTCTCGTCAAAATCGGTCCAGCCATTTCAGAGATTAGTCGGAACAAACAGACAGACCGACAGACAGACAGACAAAAATTGTAAAAAATGTTATTTTGGTGTATGTACCGTATATACCTATATATTCATATACATGTAGTAAAAAACGATTATTTCAATATTACAAACAGACACTCCAATTTTATTATATGTATAGATAACAAACTGCGTGATAACAAATGCGTGGTGGCCTGGTAGTAACGGAACAGACGCGGCTGCATATGTATATTATGTGCACGGTTGTCGTGGGTTCAAATCCCAGGTCACATCTCTGACTTTTTGGAGCCATGTGTGTATTGAAAGTCAATCACCACGCACTAAAACCGTTCCGGTTCGAACATGGGAGGAGTGTCACCGAACCCAATGTGAAGTGAAAATTTTCTGCCACGTTCCGTCTGATGAGTGAGATTCCCGGAGATTCTTTCTTCCTCCGCATTTTTAGAGCAAATAAGTCTCTTCTTCTCCCGTTTTGGGAGGCTGGCAACATATCTACCTTCCAAATGTTGGAAATGTAAATGGGCGGCGGTTATTATTTACAATTAAGTGAGCCGCTTCATCGATAATAATGTTCGGCAATGCATTCGATTTTCGGCTTTTGAAGTTCAATTACTGTTCATTGTTTTCGCGCAACAAAATTTGTAAGCAACGATGTTTAACTATAATTATTCAATATACGAAAATTCCTAAAAGCCAATGGCGTATCTCAATCTAATCTGAGACCTCCATTGGGCAGTTTATTTTGCTCTCAATTCAGATATTACAAGACAAATATGAATTTTCAATCATAATATCCTCTGCTAGATCCTACTTATTGCCAATAATAACGTTTTATTTTTCCAAATGTTAATCGTCTAGAACTAGATCGTTTGTTGAAGTATTGTGAATATGTTTCCGCTTGTCACAGCTATACATTTTTCTTCTTAAGTCGGTCTCGGCGCGGTCGTATCTTGTAGTTGCCGCTCATCTCTCATCACGCGAGATCTCGACGCTTTTCTACTTGTCACTCGCTACCCCTTGACATTTGCCAGAGAGTATGTTTTTCAATTACAAAATATTTAAATTGCTGGCCAAATATTTACAATGCTATTATGAAAATAAATACTGCAGCGTTATTGGGATGTTGTTTAAATATTAGATGAGCTGTTTAAACAATGGTTATTAATAAAAAAAATAATCCCTTGCCATTTCCTGTAGATTGTAATAACTTGACTAAGCTATGAACTTGAAAGAATTTATTTATTATAGGTATAATCACAAAATTAAATTTTGGTACAGCTCTCTTATTTAATGAATAATTTCAAGATGTTCAATGATTTGAATTTTTATTGGCTGTTTTACGAGCAATATAACGCAACGCCTACTTACTCGAGACATAATTTCTTATGTCAAAGCCGAATAACCTCGTGAGTGTGCTATGTTGACAATGAATGCACTTAATGAATTTCGCTTTCTAAACAACAAAAGAACTGGCCCACATATATTCTCTCAAAATTTAATAATTAAGTATACCAGTGCCTTAAATAACTCGTTCTCACTTTCATAAAAATATAATATATAAAATAATACTGTTCAAAAAATATTAGTTTTATAATATCAAGCACAGCGCCCTTTTAAGATTCAGATAGGATTAGACTGGACTCCATTATTAGATCTGCGTCTATTCCTCAGTCCGGGGCTGTACAATATGAACTATCACTAATGATGAGCTCAAAATAGAATTATCCAACTTTGTTCAATAAAAAAAAAACTAGAGATTACTTCATGGACGCATGTGGTGGAAAAATCATGATTAAGGTCTGAACTTTTTTTATTCCAATAAATGGCGAGACGAGCGTGACATTCATCTGATGGTGAGCAAACACTTTGAATTACTAAGCAATGCTTGGCATTCCACTGCGCTCACCATCATGAGACATAATACAATAATGTTAGGTCTCAGTATGTTCAGTAGTTACTCTGGCTACAACATCCTTCACACCGAAACTCAAAAGTATATTTCACTGCTGTTTGCCGGGAAGAATTATATATTGCGGTGGTACCCAATCAGGCGGCTTCTCAAATTTATGAGAGACCTTCTATGCAAGATATTTCTAGTCTACGCAATATATTTTTCATAAACCTCTCAATTTGTACCATTGCAGAGCAACGCATTCGACCTGTTAATATAAATAAACTACTTAGTTACCAGAAAGGTCTCGTATAAACATAAGTAGCTTTTTATACCTATGGAATAATGAGACGAGAAAATATGATTTAAAACTTTAAGATCTACAATAAACAGTTTTGTCTGTAACGCTGGATTGGAAATAAGTCCATAACGATGTACTTGGGTTAGTTTGAACATTTATCGGCTTGAGGAAATATGTGGTCTTTTGCGTCTACTGTAGCTAATCATGACATAACATCTCTCAAAAGAAAGCGTGTGGTTATTATTCATTGACAATCAATTAGCCCTGTATAATTTATCTAAACTTGTCTTAACTCTATTGACGTGTAGAGAAATGTGAAAATAAATCTTAAATTTAAAAATTATCTTTTTTAGTATATCACATACGCGTGTGATTGTTAAAAATGAAATTATAATTTAGAATAATATTACGATCGAAAAATTAATTGTACCAATAATATAAGCAAAGCTAGAACTATAGAGTTAAAGCCCTATTTAAAAACATCAGACCTATCGCCCTTTTGCAAGAAGCGATTTAATTGGTTTCCGAATCAAGGTCCTTAAGTGTTCTGGACAAGACGACATTTCGCGTCCTTGACTTGCGAACAAAATGTCAAAATCATTTTTATCGAATTGTTACTCTTCTGTCTAGACCTTTTTTTTCGTCTAAGGATTATTAGGTAGCAAATAATAAAATGTCTCCCTGTTGATATGGCCAAATGATATAGAGACATTTTTAAATGCACATTTTCATCTATAGAAAGCATGGTTGGCACTTAATTTCGAAACTAGGGCAATTTATTAGACACAAAGTTGTTCTATGCTATTGCGGTTAAAGTGAGAGTTGAAAGTAGTTCATTGATCATTCATTCATTTAATGTTGAATTTGTTTTGAAGGAATTTGTGCATGAAACCTGTTCAAACTTTTCTCCTATTCATGAGCGGCCTAATGGTTTCTGAAATGTTTTACTGAAAAAATTATTCGTATATTCTATAGACCCTACAGTTTGGAAGTAGAACCCAAATTAAATAATCTAATTATAATCTATGTGCTTTTATCGAATCTGGCCAAATACATATTTAATTACTCCTGAAGAGGATATATTTACAAATAACTTAGCCGAAAAAAAAACGAGTAGATAACTAATATAATTTCTGGGAAATATAATAGTCCCATTTAAATTTTTACTATCCGCGGCTGAATAAAAATTGATAGGATTAAAGTTTTAAAGCATTGGGATTTAAAACAATGGATTTTAGCGTTTTTCGATGGAACATTTATGTTCGTTGCTATGACATTGCTTTTTGACCCATTTAATGTGCCATCGAATAACAACATCAGGTAAAATATGCTGGCACGGGGGTATGCTTGTTATAGTTACTAAATTCTGGTTTGAAAAAAGAAGAAATATTTCCTACCAATAACCATTTTAATTCCGTGTTTGTGATCAAACCAAACTTATTTTTAAATCTATTTCGGCATTTTTTTTTTGTCCAATTTCTGGTCACCTTTACGAAACCTAAGCAACACTATGAATCACAAAGCAGTGCTGATTTTCCTATTCATTATCAACCCGGAGTTAGGATTTTTGCCTGATATGGCGATAGGCTTACCTTATCACATCGTGGACGAAACACCCAATTCGAACCATGGGTGTCCTAGTCGCCACGATGAGATCTCTCTCTCTCCTCTCTGCCTGTATTAGCCCATATTCGTCCCACTGCAGGGCACGGGCCTCCTCTACAATCGACAGTACGATTGAGAGTGGTTAGGCCATATAGTCCACCACGCTGGCCTAGTGCGGGTTGGCGGACTTACATACCATAGATTTTTTTGTAAATCGCTATGGTATGCAGGTTTCCTCACAATGTTTTCCTTCACCGTTTTAGTGCGTGGTGATTGACTATCAATACACACATGACTCCGAAAAGTCAGAGGTGTGCCTCTCTGCCTACCCCTAGAAAAAAAAACGCGAGTTTACGTATGTTTCCAAATATATATTCTTATCATACAATCAACACCAACTGTATGAATAACATTGTAATCTATATATATATATAAAAATGAATTGCTGTTCGTTAGTCTCGCTAAAACTCGAGAACGGCTGAACGGATTTATCTTATCTTGGTCTTGAAATGTTCGTGGAGGTCTAGGGAAGGTCTAAACGGTGAGAAAAAATGGAAAAATTGCGAGGAAAAGCCAATTTTTTAATTGTTCAAGCGTGATGCGAACAGCCAATATAGGATGATCTTTGTTTGGTTGACGGGAGAGGTAAACGACGGTCAAGCTTCAACTACCAACCAACGTAAAATGATCTGTCTTTCCATTGTCTTTCATTGACGGCTGACGAAATAGAACAAAATTCAAAAAATGTGTACATTGTGTATATAATATCTAGATACGGCATCCTTCGCGTAATTTGTTAAATGTAAAATAAAATGATGTACAAAAATACTACAAAAATAGCCCATAGTTTTTTGAGAGTATTGCGACAGCTTTAAACAAGATATACTCTATAAAGCGTTTTGCCGGAGTACACCAAAATATATCTAATTATAATTTTTCGTTTTCATAAAGGACATTGTTTTTTGAATTGATACCTTTAGATGCGTTGGGCGACAAATTTAAATTCCGCATTAGTATTGTTTTCAGACTCAAGAATAATAAAAGTATTGGTACGTTGATGCCGCATCCAGACATTATAATGAAACTATATGCAGTTTTATATTTTTAAATATTTGTTTTATTACTTATGTCACCTGGTAAGGCAGTATGAAGGTTTTATTAATTTGTATATGTATAGATTGTCTTCTCAAATAAATAAAAGTAATTCACAGAAGCGCGTGGTTGCGCGTTGGTAACGTACCAAACGCGACTGCCAACAAGTTTACGATGGTCACGGGTTCAAATCCTTTACTTTTCGGAGTAATTTCTACATTAAATAAAATCCTTCAACCCGCACTAAACCAGCGGGGTGGACTATATAATAACAGCACTATTCGTTTTCTCTCTGGAAGGAAAAACGAAAAATGTTGTTCATTATAATGCAATAAATTAATTAGGTATTAAAATCTTGGACTTTAGACAGTATTGATGGCAAAAAATGTGGCGATACGAAGTTCGCCGGGTCAGCTATCATTTAAAGTAGTAACAGTGTTATAATATCTCCGTAGCAAAATAAAGATTTAAATCTGGAGAGATGCGATTGAATAGAATATAAGGTGGACAAAATGGGACAGAAGAATAGGTATAGGACGGGATTGGATAAGCAGTTTAAGAGAACGTTTATGTTGCTTTTAAATAAAATATGGACTGGAAACTGTATTTGCACCCGGGTGAAGCCGGGCCGGGCCGCTAGTCCCATATAAATGTATAGGATTACAAAGTTACGTTTGCAGTTAATGAATCATTGTACCTGTATATGATGGAATTATAGTTGTAGATAGGTATCTATATATATGAGGCATAACGGAAGGGGTATAGAGAGGGAAAGGGTGTATTCAGCCCATGAAACTGTACAACATTCCTCTAGAAATGACGAATGACGAAGAAAAACTTGCAAATAAATAGACTAAATAGCTCGAAAATATCAATTACCATGAAAGAAAGAACATTAATAATCAAATCCGGTATATTTGTGATAAATTGATATCTACAAAAATAAGAAAAACATCTTAGCATACAATAGAATAAATTGTGCAATCATATCAGAAAATCAGTGTTTGTATGGAGCACGAGAATGGAGACTTCTTATCCAGAAAACCCCGGTAGTGGCGCTACGCGGAACTTATAATTGTTATGAATAACATTATATTATTTAAGTTAGGTTATGGTAGATTAACTCAAAGCTTATATTAAATAAAAAAATGTGGTTTTAAATATATATACGAATGTATTAACATTCACTTTAAAACGTATATTGTTACTTTTTAAAAAAACAAGTAATAACCATAGATTAGAATTATATACAGAGATAGATGCGCAACTCTACTTTTGTTTTATTTTCCGACGTGATTTCGCAATCAGAGGGCGCGCTAGGCAAACGCCCGAAATTTCATATTTGTTATGTAAATATTTCAAAATGTTTATCTTTCGTAACCTCTTGCAATTTTGACATATCATTATATCAAGTTGATATTGTTTCTAAGATCATGTAAGCTCATAATATCAACATACAAAACATATTTCTTGGTTTAGTGGTACACTTCCGCCATTTAAAAATTAGATAAATAAATAATAAATCAATAAAATAAAAATAAAAGATTTACACTACTTCCATGATAATTTCTCGTTCTCGCCAGAGCGTGGCGCTAGAATTGAAATAATCGTTTTAAATATTTTTCATGTACGGATTCGCACCCCTATGGTAATAACTATGAGTATATTCACCTTGATTCACCCACTGATATTTTTTCTTGGTTTAGTTCTATTTTACGTTAACGGATGGCGGCACAGTCGATTTAAAATGCGTTATAGTAGAATTCCAGGGAGTGATCTGTGAGTAGTATGGTATGGTAATAAGAGGCTGGGAAATCTATTCACTGATGTCTCTAAATGTCTGATAAGGAAATATATTTTTTTACAGATGCCTTGTTGAGTACAGAGCTAACCCAAAAAAAAACACAATTAGTGCAGTATTGTTTGACATATTATAATATTCATAGAAATGTATTAAAATGAATATGTTGCTAAAAATAATAATACGGGACACGAAGTTGAGGGGCGCACCGATCATGGTCGCCGGCTAGTTTTTTTGCTGGTGTTTTGATCCTTGTTTGATTTTGTTTGTATGTATCAGCCCATATTCGTCCCACTGCAGGGCACGGGCCTCCTCTACAATCGACAGTACGATTGAGAGTGGTTAGGCCATATAGTCCACCACGCTGGCCTAGTGCGGGTTGGCGGACTTACATACCATAGATTTTTTTGTAAATCGCTATGGTATGCAGGTTTCCTCACAATGTTTTCCTTCACCGTTTTAGTGCGTGGTGATTGACTATCAATACACACATGACTCCGAAAAGTCAGAGGTGTGCCCTGGGATTCGAACCCGCGACCACCGTGAACATGTTGGCAGTCGCATCTAGTCCGTTTACCAACAGGCCACCACGCACTTCGATTTTGTTCACTTATACTATATTTAATCAATATGAAATTACACGTATTAGGCTAATAGCTCGACATAAAAGATGAATATGATATCTAATGATTGGTTCATGATTGTTCCATGAATATATACTCGTCGAAAGTGTCTAGAATAACTAGATTTTGTTAGGGAAAAAAGCGACTATACAATATGTATTTATTTCTACGCCTTGGTGCAGTGTCAAAGTGCGGATGCGGCAGTAAGTGGACGATAGATACTCTAAGGCGAGAACGTGATTACACATTGATAATTGAGGATATTGTTGTCAGTCCAGTCAGCACGTGGCTCAAGCTCAGCACAAATTGGCGGATACAGTAATCTGTATACAGTTGCATGCACCGAGAGTGCACGGTACTAATAATAATACTTCAGCAGACGACACACGGAAGTCATTTGTGATGATAACCAATTTATATACATAGACTCTATTGGTTTGAATCGCATGGATATTTCCATTGATTAGAGGAGGTTGAAAGCGAAGTCAGGGTCGACATTGTTGACGGATAATAACACATTGGCCTCTAACAGGCTATGCTGGTGTTTGATATATAATTTAAACATGGCATTGATTGCCTTAGTGGCGTAATTGTACTACGGTACGGTTAAAATGCTGACGTCTCGGGTTGGAATCCCGATTCGGGCAAAGTGATAATGGATTTTTCTCAACTACATATATTAAAGCTAACGTAAACATGTGCATACTTAAATATACCGGGTATCTCAAGACTGCTACCGAAAACGAAGCCGGGTGTTAGTTTTAGTGGCTTCAAACACAATGCAATTAAAAATTTCGCATAGAAACGCGACAATTATTTTTTATGATTTTTTAAATATCGTCATTTTTGGGTGGTAAATCCATAGTTTTTGCTAAAATAATAATTTAAACTCTTTTATACCTTAGATTATTTATAAATAAAAGGGTATACACTAATATTTTAGAAAAAAATGTATTTACCATCCAAATATGGCCATAGGAAAAAAATAACAAAAAAAAATTGTCGCTTTTTTTTCCAACTTTTTCTGTTGCATTGTTTCTGAAGTCGCTTAAACTACCACCCGGCTTCGTTTTCGGTAGCAGTCTTGATATACCCTGTATAATGTTTATAAATTACAACGAATTATTAATGATCTGCTCTGATTTAAACCAATTTGTTACTTTTGTGATAATTACTATATTATAAACTGGTTTTGAAAAGAGCAACACTAGAGTTTCTTGTCTGTTTTTCTCTAGTGAAAACCGCTTTCCCAACCGGGAGCAAGATCAAAAAATATCTGGATCTAAATAATGTTGAACATTTTAATTGACTCAATAAATAGTTTTCATTTTTAATTCATTATCAGTCCGGAGTCAGGAATTTGTGCCCGTTATAGCAACATGCTCGTCCCTTATCACATAATTGGACGAAACACGCAAGGCCAAAAGTGGGTGTCCTGGTTGCAACTAGGGGGACCTCTGCCTACCCCTTATGGGAAAAAGGCTCGAGATATGTAAACATGTCATCAAATAATAAACAATAGAGGATGAAAATACACCTTTCCTACATATTTTGGTATATGAATACAATGTGTAAATATTTTACGAAAAGCAATAATGAAAATTGATGGAATAGTCAATCACTTAGTTTGAAAGTTAAAAGTAGCTCGTAGAAAATAAACTGGCACGACAATGTTTGAGGTAAAACACAAATTTTCTTGAGCATAATATCGATAACTGGTAGATAATGCCACCAATCCGTTCTTTGCAGGTCTACTTTGTATTCAATTCAATGTTAAATCTCCTTTTGATAGTTTCGCTCAAAATTACTTAGTACTTTTTTATTTACGAGTATAACGTAGGTACTCAGAATGAGTATAGGATAGTGCAAATGGTGAGTGCTACTTTAAAAATGATTTCTGCAGAATAACTCTCATTACAGAGGTAAATATTCTAATAGCTAAAAAAACGTTTTTGAGTCTAAAAGCTTAAATTGAGATTTTTATAGCATGCATAATAATTTTAAAATGAGAACTGGTTTCTTCCATGTTACGCGTATATATTATTGTTTATGTTAGCTCAACGCTTTTTCAAGTCGGTTACACAGAATACTAACAGAAGTCAAGCTTGTGTATGTACTTCACTTTTATTGCCACACTCACACTACGCTCGGCGTTCGCCCAAGGGTTGTTAACTCTGGCTTATGCGAAAACACGTATCGTGTTAATAACACTCGTATCGTTTGATTGAATTTTTAAAATAAATGTATATAACACAATAATACAATAAACAAATTTTAATTTTATTTATGAACTCGCTGAGATTGTGTATGTCATTATTCTGAGTTTTTTTTTATTGTTTTGTATAATATATGATTTTTTTAAATGAAATGTTATATTCAATTATTATAATCTGGTGTTTTTAAACACAAGTGTAATAACTTTTATTCATTTGCTCCATCTTTGCACAAAACATCTCACTATTTGCGTTCCCGAAGCGGGTGATACTCGCGCGCGCAGTGGTCTCGACTGGTTTGAAATATCGTGTCGGTGAACGCTGTCTATGTGTGCGTTGATTTAGCGCGCTTTGTATGGAGCTTGACTTCTGTTAGTTTAGTATTCTGTGTCGGTTAGAAATAGGGAATGACTACAATATCCCAGATAAACTTCTCTTTACGCAACAAGTCAGTCACTCGATAATATTTCAGCCCACGTCAACCCACTATTGGATATAGGCATCCTTATTGGCACGCCACATTTGCAGTGAAATACCAAGCATTGCTTTGTACTTCGTGGCTTTGTTTGGTTTTGCTACTGTCCATAAGCGGTCCTATCGCTTGCCATCAAGCGAAAGCTCTGTTGGTTGGTTAATGGCAATAAAGAATATTATGGTGTATCATAATAAGCGTTTTAGCAATATGGTACCACGCTGGAAAAGATGATCCCATCGTTTTAGAGGTTCGAGGTTTTGCATCAGAATCTCATTTGTTAGTCAGCAGCATTTAGCACGTTCAGATGAGGTTGACTTGGGCATTTGAGTGTTATGCTTAAACCCTCAGCAGCATCTGACAGGTGCCAAATTAATCTGATGCCATGGTTATTTCAAGCCCTAAAAATTTCCATTTGGATAGTTCGATTTCAACTTTAAAATAGTTCTTCATTGTTTGTGTAGCGTACACAGAGGACGCGACGGATCTATTAATATTCAAAACTCTAATATGCAAGGGAATATCCGTTGAGCGTCGACATTTTACCAGCGCACTGTCCTGGTGACCCCTAGCTTTAGAGATTAACAACTGTACGGCGAAAATACATACCCCGTATTTGTGCGAATTTAATATGAATTGAGTGCATAATTTGCATGCGGTCTTCAAACATTCTAGAACATTCATTTTCATCATCGTCATCATATCAGCCACAGGAAGTCCACTGCTGAACATAGGCCGCCCCCAAGGATCTCCATAATGACCTGTTGGAAGCGGCCTGCATCCAGCGACTTCCTGCAACCTTAGTCAGATCGTCCGTCCACCTTGTAGACGGGCGTCCGACATTTCGCTTGCCTGTACGTGGCCTCCACTCAATAACCTTTCGGCCCCAACGGCCATCGGTCCTACGAGCTATGTGCCCGGCCCACTGGCACTTCAACTTGCCAATCCTATGGGCTATGTCGGTAACCTTGGTTCTCCTACGGATCTCCTCATTTCTGATTTGATCTCGTAGGGAAACACCGAGCATAGCCCGCTCCATGGCTCGTTGAGTGACTTTGAGCCTTTTAATGAGGCCCACAGTGAGAGGCCACGTCTCGGTGCCGTATGTCATCACTGGTAACACACAACTATCGAAGACTTTCGATTTTAGGCACTGAGGTATTTTGGACGAGTAAACGTCGCGAAGTTTCCCGAACGCTGCCCAACCGAGTTGGATTCGACGATTCATCTCTCTCGAAGTTGGACCTGCCTAACCGGACCACTTGTCCTAAATAGACATATTCGTCTACAACTTCGAGAGTCGAGCCCCCAACTCCAATAGGGGTGGGCACAACATGGATATTCGACATGATCTTCGTTTTACCCATGTTCATTTTAAGACCCACCTGTTGGGAGACTCGATTAAGGTCTTCGAGCATAGTGCTAAGGTCTTCCAGCGATTCTGCCAAGACTATAATATCGTCGGCAAATCGAAGGTGAGTAATATACTCGCCGTTGATGTTGAAGCCGAATCCTTTCCACTGCAAGAGCTTGAAGGCGTTTTCCAGCGCGGCAGTAAACAGTTTCGGAGATATAACATCTCCCTGTCTCACGACTCTCTGTAGTGGAATAGCCCAGGTCTCGATCGAATCAAAGGCTTTCTCATAGTCCACAAACGCTAAACAAAGCGGCAAGTTATATTCCTCGGTTTTTTGTATAACCTGCCGTAGCGTATGAATATGGTCTATGGTACTAAAGCCTTTTCGGAAACCGGCTTGTTCGGGAGGCTGGAAGTCATCAAACCTGCATAAAGCTGTCCGTAGAACCTCTCGATCTCTCTTAATACCTCTGACCTCGTCGATACCACGCGGCCATCGTCCGTTTTCAGCCTAGACAGTTGTCTAGGCAAAGCCAGTTGGCTTTGCCCAATAGACAAGTGTCTTGCAAACACTTTGGAGCCTCCGTTCCGCTCAATTGTGTCCTTAATGCTCACAGTATTGTGAGCACCGACATCGTGTCGCAAGGATTTCCAGATCCGTCTATTGAGCCGCCGATATGCTTCGGCGTCATCGGAAGACTGCAGCGTCAAAGATCGACGTTCGGCCATGAGGTCAAGAGTGTGGATCGAGAATTTTTGTGGTCTATCTCTACGGCGAGGTCTAAAATACTTAGATCCCACCGTATGGACAGCTTCTACCAAAGCGCTGTTTAAAGCGATTTGTCAACTCGAGTTGAAAACTCTCGGGGTTTTGGATATGGGCGCGAGTAGGTCGGAACGTAGACTTCATCAAGTGACGCCTTTCTAATTGGACGTTGACATACAATATGCCCCTAACCATTCCGTGATCACTGCCGGTTTTCACCCTGTTGTTCACAGAGACATCAGTGAACATCTTTCTATTCGTCGTCAATATGAAATCTATCTCATTTCTCGTAGAACCGTCAGGACTCAGCCAGGTGCATTTTTTGTGAGGCGGCTTCTGGAATTTCATTCATTTTACTCTGTTCTTTTTCGTTTCCTCTTCCGCTACATCTATTCATCGAACGTTTGAAGCAATTAGTATGAAGGAATCCGTCCCTACTAAGCTTTCATTATTAGCGACTCCAAAGGTGAGCAGAGGAACTCATGTTTTTTAGAGGAAATATACAATATTTCTGGCATCTAAAAGAAGTATAAGTTAATTTCAGTGTCATAAAATATAATTACCAATTTCACATTAAGATAAGATAAGACTTAAGTATTTCGTGGCCTTCCTTACCACTTCATATTATGCAACTCGGCTGAAGAAAAGTTTTTCGTATATCGAATCGAAGTTATCTCATATTCCATTAAGTCGATGCAAAACAAAGTTTTTTAATTTGTTAGGATATAATTAGCATCGCCGCGTTAACAGCCTGTGAAGCAATTTCCTACAAAGCCTATAGTTATTGCTTTAAGATTTGTCGTCCCATTTTGAACAGCTGCTGTTCGTTTTACAAAAGAAATTCTAAATACAATTTTCAACTACAACCGTCATAAAGAACGTTATTTAACTGGAATTCAGAATGGAACTTTAAATTGGGTTCCAATTTGGAACTAGAAGTGAATATGTTTGAAAATTTCGGGCCCAATTGCTCATTGGAGAAAGCTTTAAGTCTCGCTTGTTATATTATGACAATAGTGGTAGTTATTACCTAGTCGCTAATGGGTCCGTTAGATTGTGCAGCAATTTGCTTCCTTTTGTGCAACATCCCCTAAAACTGGTTGTAAATTGATGCCTATCTCAGAGTAAATTGTGTTGCAGCGGCGGATGATACTCTCTAAACAACTTTTTCTGACTTTAGTTCGCACGGTTAGATTGATGTTTGTACAAGTCTAGACCTCATTGGTATTCTACTTGCCTGATGCCATCTGCCAGGGATTCGTTATAAGACTCCTTGGAAGGGCGAGCTATTTCATATTACATGTGTAAATAAAAAATACCTAAGTTTCTAATTAATCCGCGGTCAGGGCGACCACACTTAACTCAGCCGTACAATATAATCATTATTATGAATAATTTATGAACTGCTCTGAATTTCCAACTCCTGTATGATCACTGTATTGTAAACTTATTTTTGAAAAGAGCAACGCTAGAGTTTCTTGCCCGTTCTTCTCTGGCGAAAACAGCCTTGTGAACTGGGTGGTAGTGGAAAAAAAAATGACTGAATCTAAATAGTGTATGACATTTTATGGATTCAATAAATATTTTCATTTCATTTCATTTCATTTCATTTCATTTCATTTCATTTCATTTCATCTTTCACGCGCCTTTTCTGTGGTTACTCCATGATGCTAGCGTGGGTTTTGTCGGAACAAAATCGGCCACAACACTGTAAGAAAAATACAAATAAAGCGCAAATCACATTTATCCAAAGCGCAAATAGAACCCAAAACCGTAATTGTTGGATTTTTTGTCTGATTGTCTGCACCTTTGTGCGCGCTTATTACAGAAACGGCTGAAAAAATCGCTAAAATTTGGTATGGAGGAAACTGGTATAAGCTCATTTGAAACCCGAACAATTTGATTAGTTTTCGTGGGATACCAAGGAACGAACAATTTAGTTAGATTTTGTGAGATGATCAAGCAATTAAAATATACTTTTTACTCTTTTAAATTCAAAAGTATGGAGTAGGACAGGAGATGACATGATGACATAAATTCAAATACAGGCTGTAATATATATCCAGACTGCAACCGAAAAGGAACCCAGTTGGTAGTTTTAGTGACTTCAGACAATGTGCAAATAAAATATTCTTAACCAGTTTTAAGTTTTTACTAAAATAATAATACGCGTAGTTTGCAAGAGTTTAAATTCATTAAGACTAAAGCCAGGTAGGCTTAATTTTCGGGAGCAGTCTGGATACACCCGGTAGAAGTTACCCAGTTAGTACGTGAAATAATATAGGCTATATCAAGACTGCTACCAAAACGAAACCGGGTGGTAGATCGGCCGAATAATCAATCGAAAAAATTTGCTTTAAGTCAATCTGGATTGTTTTTTACTTTTCGATTTGTCATTTACCATGTTGCCATAGTTTTTTCACTACTGAGATTGATTATTGGCAATATAGTATCAGAAAAAAGATTGAGCTGTCAATCTTAAACGGCAAATTTTGGGTTGGGATTGTTTATTGGCAGCGGCTGGACACAATGCAAATAAAATTTTGTAATAAAATAAGCAAAAAATGTTAGTTGTTATTTATTTCTATCGTCGTGTTTGGGTGGTTAATACATAGTTTTTTCTACAATTATATCGTTAATCGTTTTATTTTGAAAGACGCTATGGTATAAAACGGATTAAATTATTATTTAAGCAAAAACTGGATGACCACCCAAACACAATGATATTTTATATGTTTGAAATGATGATACACCCTGAATGTTGCTGATGTGCACTAGACTCAAAAAGGATCTGCACCTGGACGAAACCGGTGCTCCTAGTAATAAATAAAGATATTACAAATGGTATTTATACATACATACATACATAAACTCACGCCTTGTTCCCAGAAGGGGTAGGCAGAGGTGCCAGGGCACCCACATTTCGCCTTGTATGTTCCGTCCCACAATGTGATAGGTGGCGAGCCTATCGCCATATCGGGCACAAATTCATGACTCTGGGCTGATACTGAATAGAAAAATCCAATATCACTTTGCCCAACCCGGGATTCGAACCCGAGACCTCAGCTTTGTAACCATACCGTAGTGCAACTACGCCACCGAGGCAGTAAATGGTATTTATATAGGCTGTTATACAGAGGCAGAAGTCGGATTTATCAATCTGTGGGCACGGCCGTGCCCGATTTATTTATTTAAAATGTAAAGGATTTTTAATATTGATAGTAAGTAGATAAGTTAATATCATATCAATATTAAAAATCCTTTAAGTTTTAAATAAATAGATCAACTTGGCCAGCAGCATTATGTATAAATTGTAGGATATATTATGTTTTCATGCGATGGCCAAGTCGATCTATTTATTTAAAACGTAAAGGATTTTTAATATTGATATAATAATAACTTACGTGATAACTTTATACAGAAGGTCCCTTAAGCAACGACTATATAAATTAACAGACTTGGTATTACATGAATCTCACAACTTTTTGTGGTAGAGAAACTGAGCTTCGAGGCTTGGTATTTTTTACAGGATGTTTTTGATGGGATATAAGCAATACGAACTCTATTATCAATGTTGTGACTCTATGTTATGACCAAATGAGCCATTAAACATATCTAACATGTCTATCATAACATAAAGATGTTATAAAATATTTAAAGGCCCATTTTCACAAAGCATTAATTGGTAATTTACTTTATACTGTTCCGCAGTATGTATCGGAGCAGTGGCTGTTTATTACTATTTTAGTATCTGCATCTTATTTTAGTAAGATATTTATTCGACTACATGCCATAGTTAGGCATCGTAACGTTAGAAAACGTATTTATTTTAAATGTTATTGAATAAATAAATAAACCCAACAGTCATATATTTTTGTGCCTAGAGACTGTTGTCGACATCACAGTATTATGTGTTATTTGTCGTTGATACTAGGAATTACGAGGGGCCATACAGTTCTTTATTTTATTGAAACTGTATCTGTATCTGTATCAGCCCCTATACGTCCCACTGCAGGGCACGGGCCTCCTCTACAACCGACAGTTTGATTGAGAGTGGTGTTCGATTGAGTGATTTTATTGTAACGGGACCCCTATAATTCCCGCCTCTCCCCTTCTTACGTATATTTATATCCAGGACCTAAAAATTTCGGCGCGTAATTTAATAATCGAGTTGAAGAAAGATAGTATGCTCAATCAATCAATCAAATTTTGACAACCTCCGTGGCTCAGTTGGTTTGACGCCGCCTGTGAAACGAGAGGCCGCGGGTTCGATCCCCGCACCGACAGAAATGTTTGTGCAGCCCACAAATATTTCTTCCGGGTCTGGGTGTTTGTGAGACCGAAAAGTCTCTCGTAGTTCCTGATACCCATGACACAAGACTCGGTCTTAGTGTGGGGTCAGAACTATGTATGTGACTGTTGGGTGTTATAAAAAAAAACCTGTAAGTTCAGTATACAAAAAAGAAAATGCCAATTTTTAAAATGTCGTAGTCTAAGGAAGATACATTTAAAATGGGGTTCTTGATAGCTTATTTCAGAAAAAAACATATTTAAAATGATCCCTTTGTTTGCATAAAAAGTTTAAGGTGTAATGGAGTTTGTCAAAAACTATTTTTATGTTATCAATATACATATGTTATCAATGCAATCTCTTAATATAATGAATAACATTTATTTGCCACAAAGTATTTATAAATAATAAATAAGAAGCTTACTGAAAACCAAATAATAATATCGAATGTTTTGTAAATAGAGATTAATTTTGTACATGATCAATTGACGAATAAAGGAGTTTTATTTCATTTATACGCTCTCGTCAGTAAGGAGTACTTATGTAACGTATCTCCTTATTGGCTAATGTAGGTATTTTATTGGAATTATATAGAACCACCAGAGACGTCCTCAACTGTCTCCAATACTCAATATTGTACCATAAATAACCAATTTTAACATGGTTGAATACCGACGCATTTTTTTCTTTATCTAGGTCACTACAAAGATATAGAGATTAAGAAATCTATCCAACCACATTATTGCCTTATCGCACTATTTTTATTTCTATAGACCTATTTGACTTCGCAATATAATCCCAAATGCTCTCATAGCATTATTGGTAAAATAACACATACCTATCAAGAATTGTTACTCCAAAACATAGAGTTTTGGAAGTCATGAACATTTTCATTGTTTTGTTGAATACTGTAGAACAATGTGGATTATCATACTAATATTCGTAATTTGGTGCTAATTGTATGGAGGGCCAAATGATGGCCTAGTAAAAACTGCTCCAAATTTTTGAATTTGGAATACAAATCAAAAGTTTTTAATAGGGGTCTCTTTGAAAACATCAACATTCTCACGAAGGATATGAATATCCCAATATGAACTCAGTCTCGCCAATATCACGAAATAAAACTGTGCCAATTGAACTATACGAAATTTAGCAGTAGTGTCAACAAAACAAGGCTGTTATGGTAATTTATTCCCCTGTGACTTTGTAGGGTTAAAAACACAACGCGCACACTTATTAAAATTCCGACGCTAGTCGACACTTTCCCTGGAAAAAATCGCTATTTTAGCAATTGTAACTTTAGATGTGAAATGTTTGTTGCATTTATTTATAGAAATTTGCTTTGCTTTTAACGTTTTGAGCTAATTCGACCTTATTGTATACATCTGAACAAGTGTGCAGGCGTCTGGTAATGTTTTCCACTGGTGTGAAATAAAATAGTTGGTAAACAAGCTTTTAACGCCATAAATAATATTCAAAACTGTTACAAAAAAGCACGTGAAAATGAAATGAAACATCTTAACAGTTTTTTTTGTACTTATGGATTTTGTTAGCTGTAATGTGTATTTTTGACCAGTCAGGTTTTAATAATGGGCAATCGTTTCCATCTCATTTTGAAGATAGGTGATCCGAAACTTTCTCCATAGTTCTCAATTAGGGACAGCAGGGATAATTCCTTGCCACATGGGAGATCCTAATATAATTTTCGATATTAGTAGAGTTTTAAGGACATAGTATGTAAAGTGAACACATTTGCGAGATAGTTTATAAAATCAAAATTTGAGTGATCGTTCGTTGTAGACTAAAGTTTCTTTAAGTGACAGAAAATAAACAGAGTATCCAGAAGCTCGGCATATAGTGATAGTACGAGTAATAGCTAAGCGGCCAAGCAAAACAACTGAATCTAAGTAAACTAGATTCAGTTTTCTGAAAGAGAAGGTACTGACCCCAATAGGTTCATGATATTACAAAATAACGCAAGTATTCACAACGATCTAAACAGTTATATCATTTCCAAAATGTAAATGTAAAATAAAATCAGCATTAAGGATTTCTAAGGCATCATTTGTTTTTGTACTTTTATCCGAAGTGTCAAGATGATTTATAACAACAGCATCTCAAAGCGAAATATGATGTGACCCAGAACTGAGTGCGAAATCTCTTTTCTATGCGGCGCGGCGTGGTATCGCGACGCGGTTTCGAGCCGTATGTATTGTTTGTTTGTTGACAGCTACAATTGTCCTTTTGACATTGCTTATTTTAGTGTGTGGATTAACCACGGAATTATCACTTACTATTTCACAACTACAATGCTTACTATGATTTACAATGACATCAAAATTTAACTTTATGTTTCTGTTATACAGTTCTATTTGCAGTAACAAAAGGCGTGAATGAGAAACGTAATTAAAAAACTCTTTATACTACAGACATATAGAGCCACAAAGATACCTGGCCCGGTGGCCAAAAGTGGAAACAAATACGTCATTTAGAATGTCAGTCTATCTGCCAGTCGCTGACATATCGGCCGTTAGTTGTTTACTCAATGTATTTATTTTTCCTGCATTATTTAAAACTAGTGAAAATTGCCGAAAACTTTAAAAAGTGATGCTAGGAATGTTAAACTTCAGGTATTAAATTTTACGTAGGAAGAAAATCGGCTTCAGATACCAATAATACCCTTCGAAAAATTGTATCATCGTGTAGCTGTTGCCACAAGTTTGTGTTGTCAGCTTTTCAAAATAAATTCTACGAAAACAGAACTTTGTACGTACTAGTACAATAGATGTTAGTTCATATCCTAAACTAAAATTCATCGTTACGTGCGTGGTGGCCTGTTGGTAAATGGACCACCAATGACCACAACCACATTTCACGGTGGCTGCGGGTTCGAATCTCAGAGTACCCCTCTGACTTTTCGGAATCATGCGTGTATTGATAGTCAATAAACACACACAAAAACGGTGAAGGAAAACATCGTGAGGAAACCTGCATACCAAAGCGATTTATCAGAATTTCTATGGTACCTGTGTAAGTCCACCAACCCGCATTAGGCCAGCGCGGCGGACTATATAGCCTGTGATATGGCCTAACTACCCTCAATCGTACTCTCGATTACAGATGAGGCCCGTACCCTCCAGTGGGACGTGTATGGGCTGATACAGATAACTTTTTAAGGGTTTTGACTTCTTTAAGGGGGAGCGATTGGTTAGAAATCTTGTGAAGGAAAAAACATGCATATGAAACTGGTCCACTCATTTTCCCGACACTATTGATCGGATTGAAAAATCTTACTTTACCCACTTTATTGCTATATCTATTTTTAATGGCAACACCAAATTCGATTACAGCGACTCTCTCACCGGGTCAGATAACTTTGTGCCTCTATACTACTGTTACTTAAATCAATTAACACTAGTGTAAGACAAGGTTATTACTACATTCTAACTTACGTGAGAGGTCGGCTACTGTCAGTCGTTCAATAGGATTAACTAATTCAACACTGAAATGACTGTGGCATTAGTGGGAATTCCACCATTTCAGGAATACACATGTAAGCTTAATCGCGTAATTTACAGTTTATTGGCGGTTATTATTTTGTATTTATGACAGTATGTTTTTAATCACAGCATATAATCATGGATAGGTGTAGCTTTATTAAGTCTAATAGAACTACCTACTCACATAATAGACTCCCATATAATGTTAAGTAGAATAGTTTTGTTCACAGCTACGTAGAGAGTTTGTGTCAACGTTGTAATAACTGCTAGGAATACACAGCCTAGCACACTCGTTCAGGGTGCCTAACTTAGGGTGACGAGCATAGAACACTTCGTGCAGCCATTGCAGTAGACCTCTTGCTCTTGGACGTGATTACCTCCATGATCGAGCTTCGGAGGTCGAGGCAGGCAATGATTTTCTTTGGGTCGAGAGCGCGGACCAGGATCTTAAGCGGAACGATTCCGCTCCAACTGGCGCCGAGTGATATACGGCTGAACCGGCATCTTTGCCCTGTGGTTCGAAGGTGCATTCATTCCACCACGGTATCCATTGCTCGTCCTAAGAGGTGACCTAAAGGGATCATCGGGGTAGCTTGGGGGTAGCGGGGACACATTGCGAAGGTGGTAAACCCTCACTTATAGCGACTCCGAAAGAAAGAGTGCGTGATCTAGTCTCTGTTATGGATGCCCGTAGCGTCTTATACGGGCGTCCAAAAAAGTCGTTAGTGGGGAGAGAGTCGTATCTGGGCGTCCTATAATTGCATCCCTTTGCATCGGGAGGTTATGAGGATGTAAATCGCTTCTCGCCCTAGCTTTTCCAGTACCGCCTAAAATGTGTATGGCGATCACTGTGGGATTTTAGTCTGTATGCTAGCGTAGAAATCGTAGGGTGTTTAATGTATATACTTATTTTAGCAACCAGCGCTAGGACTTTTCTCCTAAAGTGCTTCGTGGGCTTTTTTAGAACACATTTTTATCAAATTTTAGAGCACGTTTTAGGTTTTACAGCATTTTACCGCTGAAAAAAAAAATAACTGAAATATTTAGACCTCAAACTTACAAAAACTTATTTTTAACTTTTTTAATTGTGTAACACATTATAATGATGTTCTTATTTTATCTCAAGTTCAAATGCAGTCACAAATTGTTTACTTTTTTCCTTTCCACACTTAAAGATAACTGATAACAAAGTGGGTTCAATCTTAAAGAAAATTTTTCGTTGACACTCGCAGGTAACCATCGATATCCCACTCAAGAGTAACAAGATACTTTAAATTGAAACATTGGAGAGAGAAATTAATATCTGTGATACTTGTAAGAAACAAAAGTCGCATCTGATATTGATTCCATCGTTCCCTAAAAAAAGTACGAGAATAAATACTTTTGAAGTCTTATGAATGTCAAACGAAAAGGTATTTTTCATTATGTTGTCTAAAATATATTTTACTGTATTCTAATTAATTTTATATCTCAAAATATCGTTAGAGTTTATGATGTTATTTATGAATGCAATCATCTTTTCGAATATGCTAATTTTTCGAGTACAATATCCAATAAGGCTCCCGAAATCGAAACTGGCAGAGGTTCCTGGTTTTTACGGCCCGCACACAATTGTTTGACAGACACAATTGTTTCTCAAATACAAAAATGATTGATCAAGTCTCAGGCCACAAGGTTTATGGGGTCTAATCGTCATCCGGTCAAAATTTTGCAATTGCTATCAGTATGTATTTTTGATCAACTAAACGACCTAAATATACTTAAGGCCAGTTTCAACGACCAAAGCATGTATGGGTGGATTTTTTTATGCTGCGTCCTACGATAAAACGTTAAATATTTTTTTCCACTCATCGCGAAAGACTGTCATTTTAAAAACCGAGAGACGAATCAGGCCGATTTTATTTATTTTATTTTATTTGGGAACAAAGAGTGTTAAGAAATACATTCATCCAAAACAAAAACAAAGCACTAATTATATGATTCCACAGTTAAATATACATATAAAATATATACAGAAAATGCCCTAGTTCCAACATTACACGGTAATTTACATAGGTATGTAAATTCATTATAAATAAAATTGGAAAAAAAATCACAAAAAAAGAAAAATCGAGATTACAATGAAAACACTTAAAATGACCGATCAAACACTTAATAAAACCAATTAAGTCTAAAGCACGAATTAGAATACTAAATATAAAAATAACCAATCAGGATCTATGTACGTTTACGCAATACGGCTTGCGGCTATAACAATCAAAGAACCAATGATTCGCTAATATATTTGAAGGGGTAGGAGGGCCTTTATCAGAACTCATCTTCTACGATATAATTACGTAGGAAGGTAGATAGGTGAACAGCGAAATCACAGGTCCTTGTTATAGAGTTTATTAAATCCTCACAACGGTTAATCACGAAATAACACAACACCAGCCTAGTCAGAACATTAGATTGTTCATTAACATATTTTCAAAGCGATTCATCACAAACGTGGTCCGCGGGCGCCGCCGTCTTGAATCAGTGTGTCCAGGCGACGGCCCTCAACACCATCGACAATGACGCTTCGCTAGGCTGACTCTGACAGCTAAAAGTCAGTCAACCTGAGGTATAAAATTGACGGAAGCGCCATCGTATTTTTAAAAATATGCGGTTTTGTGTAAAATAAATCAAGGTCTAAGAGATCTATTGCAGCGTTAACATATTTTGTTGCTCTGATGAAGAATACATTCTGTCTATAATTAGTTGTACTTAGTGGAGTACATAGGCACACGGGTCGTCTGACATTCTTATAGGGAACTCTTATATTAATTGTCGACAGTAAATGCGGAGAATCTAATAGATTTTTTTATAGGTTGGAATACTGTCGAGATCCTTTAGTACAATTTGTGAAGTCACATACAGACTTTGAATCGTATCTGAGAAGCCATAACAGTACGAACGTTGCACTTGTAACAAGTCTTTCCATTCATTAAGTTCAAAAGAGAATAAACTGATCCATACAACTTTGTTACTCACTCTAAAGTATATCTGGAACTACGTTTACGTTATAAACTGTTGATAATATTGAAAACTTTCGAAACTAATAATAGAAGAGTTCGCTTCGCAACGTTTCAGTGTGTTTCAGTTTCGAATTTAATTGTATTTCTCTACGAGATGAACTGGGAATGTTATTAAGTGGAATGTACAGATGCCAACTTTATTTATCGTCTGGTACAAGATAATAGTGAGTTTTCAATTGTATATTTCTCGTTGTTAACTGTACATATGTTACAGTAGTTTTCTTGCAAGTTTTCTTTTAACGTGTCTTAAGATATTAAGCTTCTGCATTGCAAGACGGGAAAAGTTGTTCCGTTGCCTTGGGCTCTGCTGCTCGGAACACATATTAAAGAGAGCGTCAGATATAAGGTTTCTAGCAACAAGTATTTATAAAAGAAATATTTTTCATTTAGAATTAAAACAGCATATTACTAGTTACTCTTAGCCGTAGGTACATAGGTTGCAGCTTTTTCAACAGTTAGAATTGCTCTGCGAACGCTATATTTGTTTATGTGCAAATTAACATGCTTAGTGTTGTTGCGGTGGAGTTGATATCTGCTTTAATGTGTTTTTTGTGAGTGTTTAGAATTTATGTGTTTACTTTATGTAAGAAATGTTTTGTTTCTTACAATTTGGCGATATAAATGACATACATACATAAGCTAATGTCTTTTTCCCAGAAGGTGTAGGCAGAGGACAAGGAAAATCTCGTTTCCTATTGCTGACCAAATTTCTGACTCTGGGATAAAATATAATGAAAAAAAAAAAACAATATCTCTTTGCCCAACCTGGGATTCGAATACGAGACCTCAGTGAAATTCATTGAAAATTGGCAATCCGGAACCAATCATTATAATAGGGGAGCCCAGACCACTAAATTTTCAGTTACTAAAGCGTCATGGGGACCGATTAGATTGTGAAGATTTGGGCCTAAAATGAAAAATAATTTATGTTCACTTTGCCATTTTAGTGGGGAGGAGAGCGTGTGTTAATTTTCAAAAATGTTAAAAAATATCACTTACATAAAAATACTCGAGCGCCTCAGACATTCACGGTGCTTACCCGCTTTGTTTTTCTAACAACCGAGAGATATTATTCTGACGAGTAATTAGGGGAGGATGGCTGTAGAAAAGGGTAGAAAAAAAAAACAAAAAAGTTATTTGAGCGTGTCAGATATTCGAAGGGAATATTTAGAAAACTTAAAAAAGTGTCCTATTAAAATATCTGACGATTTGGGTGTGATCAAAAGTCATGGCAGATTTTTGAAAATGTAAAAAAAGTGATCTTGAAATACTCGAGCGCATCAGATTTTTACACAAACTGTTTAACTTGATGTTCTAGTCGTCCCAAATGATAATCTGACAAATATATGAAGGAATATTCTTAATCTGTTAATTTCAAAGAAACATTTTTTTTTCCAATTTCTGTGTGGAATAAATTATTACGCATATATGCAGGTGTAATTTTATTATTATTTATTAATACGAAATAGATTAAAAAATATGAAAAACAATTTTTTAATCTTCATCCTCACTGGATTCATCTTCAAAATTGCTTCCTCCTTGGTCAATTTCTTCTTCATTTTGTGTTTCTGTAAAAAGGAAGGGTTATAAACTTTGAAATTTTATTTTTCTTTTGTATTATAGTATTAAAAAAAAAAACGTACCTAAATCAAAAGTATCTCCTGATACGTCAGGTGTTATGACAATATCTTCGTATGCTTCAGGAAGTTGGCTACCAAGAAACCAAGTCCGCTCTAATTTGGTGTGGGGATAGTGCGAGAGAGTGAAATATAAAGAAAAAGTGAGAAGGAAACAGAGGCGCGGAATTTCAATTCAGTTCTCAGCAGCTGTACGCGTCACACTTTATTTATGGTTTAAGCTTCATCGCCCCATGAAAATCGATTATTTTTATTCTCTAATTCTTACAGGAATTCTCTCAAAATAAAAAAAAAAAAAACAAAATAATCGCGCTCGAGTATTTCATAGTGACGTTTTTTTCTTACAATTTTGCCAATCACCCATTTCCTTATGCCACACTAAAGTCATCAGATTATTGAAATATATTCTGTTCTGTATGTATTTAACTTACCTGCCATTAATCTGACGCGCTCGAGTTTTTCTGAGGATTGATTTTTTTTACAAATCTGACGGGCTGTCCTCGGAGCACGCCCTTATATAAAGGGTTTATATATGGTAGGAGTACATTACAAGGAATAAGGCTTCTCCTCATTTAGTTTTCTGACGCGCTCGAGTAACTCTTCAAATCCCCTCTTGGGCTCCCCTACTATTAGATCCAGTTATCATAAAATTAATTGGTGGAAGTTGTTAAACATCGAATCTGTATGTGTGTATGATATATTATGTATGTATCTGTATGTATAGATTGAAATTTATAATACTTGATTACTGGTGCTGGATCAATAAGAATGTAGTTACAGCCGTTCTCAATAATCTATCTATCTTTAACAAGAGATTTCATTAGATATTTAGATGCATTTTATGTTTCAGTTAACAAAGATAAAGAGGTAGAGATATGGTGCAAATATTTATAAATAGCTAGATAAGATGAATATATATTTCTATCTTTGTGTAATAAAGCGTATAATTGTACTGATATAGTACAGTAAAAGCTCCTTATTCGCGCTTCCTTCATTCGCGTTTTCACTATTCGCGGATTAAAAAATTGTGACCCAATTCCTATATTCGCGGCTAGGAATTTCTTTATTCGCGGATCTAATCGGTACATATTACATGCATATTAGTAAAAATAATTCCAATATGTATCCAACCAAAAATCCTTTGTAAACGGGCCGATAAATGGACTAATAAAAAAGTAAAATAGACCTCTTATTACAACAATCTACGGAAATTCAAACTTTGGCTGCTAAAATAGCTGAAATTGCGAATGGAATAGGAATGAGATGGGTTCGAACAGATAGAATCAAGTGACATTCAAGAATTGCTTGAATCGCAAGATGAAGATTTGACTGAAACCGACTTGGAGGAAATGTTAAATGCACAGCCCATTGAAGAAGAGGCTTCAACAAACACTGGAAATGTGACATTTAATCTGAATAATCTTAGAGAAGGTTTAAGAATGGCAAACGAGCTTTGAGATTTCTTTATGAAAATTGATCCGTCTATGGAACGAGGTCTTATTTTTAAGAGGCAAATTGTTGATACCACTGCTGAATATCAGATTGAACTGAAAGAGCTTTTAAGAACTGCCACACAAGAAAAAAATACAAAATTCTGTAAACCGTTGCCTATGCCTGAAGATAATAATCAATAAGTATGGTCAAAAACTTCAATTAACCTTCAAGCGGGCGCGCGGTCATTTGTAACGGGAGCGGGCGCGCGTAACCGAAAAGACCTATGGGATGAATAAGACAAATAAAGCACTAATTATTCGATATTCTCTTATTTATTTGTACTCAGATACATTATGATTGTGTTTAAAGTGTAATTTGTCAAAAAAAGTAATTAAAATTATGAAAAAGAAACAATTTTTACATTAATAAACATAACTCAAACATTCTATAAATCAAAACAAAAATTAGGAACACAAAACCCTTTTTTATATCTAAGACTAGTATATATACCTAGTCTAATAATAAAAATTCAAAATAAGAATAATAATAATTAACTTTGGTTTAGTTTTCATTGGAATCAGTTTCTTCGTTCATATAACATTGATTGCAAATAAATGTTGTATGACTTCTGCAAATATTTTTCATACATAAGTTACATTGCGTTTTTGATTGCCTCCTTTTTTTGGCTGGACATATTTTACAGGTTCCTCTGCATGTGCCAGAACTACCTGCTTCTGCATCAGCAGCACTATCCTCCATATTCAAATGCTCCCTTATGTTTCTTTTTAGTTTTCTTGGAAGGCCTGACATCGTTGATCTTCTTTGGACATACTCTTTTATCAATTCAATGCCTAATGCCCGTAAATACATTCGCCTTTTCCTTAGAATGACATTATTTGCCCTCAATATCACCATACTATTTATTCCTGCAATATCCAGGAGACGAAAGAAGAGTGTCAATGGCCATCTATTATTCTTCCTTGAAACCGAATACATTTTTGCTTTTTTATCGACTTCATCAACACCCCCCTTTGTTTTATTGTAAAAAGTAATGATGCTAGGTTTGCGCTTTTCATTTGTACTTTCATCTATTTCTGCAGCACAGTGAAGTGATGATATAAGAACTACTGATCTTTTCTTTTTAGGTACGTAAGACACGAGTGTAGATGTATCTGAAAATCCAAATTGACTTGAATATTCAGGTTGGTTTTTATCTATAAAGCAAGGAGGTATTTCTCTCTTGTTCTTACGCATGGTACCCACAACAGAAATTTTATAATCCTTGGCCAAATCGTTTATCAACGGCACACTCGTATACCAATTGTCGATGGTAAGGTTTCTTCCAGTGCCAGAAATCGGTGTAATTAGCCTCTTTACGACGTCTGCCGCAGCATTACTCAATTGATATGGGCCTTCAGGCTGCCTGCCAGCATAAAGTTCAATATTTAGAACGTAAAACGTAGCAGCATCTACTAGTGGATACAGTTTGATTCCGTATTTGTCGGGCTTTGATTTCATGTACTGTCGGAAAGGACATTTTCCTCGAAAGCCAATCATCATCTCGTCGATTACAACATTCTCTCCCACTGAATATGGCAAAAGACAGTTTTGTGTAAACATATCTAAAACTTCTCTTATTGGTGCAGCTTTGTCTAAAGTTCGACGAGCTTGTCGCGTAGTAGCATCATCAAACCGCAATGAATTCAGTAGAAATTTTACTCTTTTCACTGACATAGTAGTAGGAAAAATAGGTATACCTGTTCCATCACTTGCATATAAATCTTCTAAATTGGCGTGTGATGTCTTCAAGGATCCTGCTATGTACAACAATCCGAAAAGTGCTCGAATTTCTACCGCATCAGTTGGTTTGCAGTCACGTATTCTGTTATACGATTGCGCCTTTTTTTGAATAAATTCGTTGGTATATCTAACAACTTTTTCAATAATATTCTCTGAAATGAATAAACTCCAGGCTTGCGTAAATGTTGTTGCTCCCACACCATTTCTCCGAATACCCGCATCTTCCGTCAGAACATTTTGCACTTGACGTCTCACTCTGTTATTGTTAGATTTTTGCCACTTCGTTACTTTATCGCGTCCTGTAAAATAGCTATTTATTACTGAAAGTGGCAAATCATCCTCTTCTTCGTCTGAGCAGTTTGACTCCTCAGCAGATCGAGGTTCCTCTGCCACGATGTGGTCGGAATTTTCAGAGCCATGGTCGCTGAGCTCTGATTCACTCTCTTCTTCGTCTTCTCTTAGTAAATCCTCGATTGCACTTTGTGATAACTGTCTACGACTCATTGCTATATAAAAATCCAAAATAAATTAGATAATATTGAATAATGTCCGAAGAACTATTACAAGCATGAACGAGTGTATGTCGCGTTGAGCGTCGCGCGTAATCTTTTCGACGACAGGCGCGTGTAATCTTTTCGACGACTACGCCGGGACTAAAACAATTGCGATCTGCGGAGTGGGAAGAGCGCCTCGAGCGACGGTTTATTGTTTATTTTACTCCCAATGACATAGCGACAGGCTACTAGGAATGAGAAATTAATGTGGTGGGTAGTAACAATAATATAAACAAAAATGTACTAAGCGCGGTCGATTCGACTACGCGCGCCCGCTTGAAGGTTAAATTGTTTTTTTTTATGTTGTTTTTTTTTATTTTGTCACCAAGGAACGTATCCCCTATAATCCCATACAAAATACCATTCCATATTCACGGTTTCTGTATTCGCGGCATATTTACGGAACCTATACCCCGCGAATAAAGAGCTTTTACTGTAATGGTAGTTATTTTAACCTCTTGTTAAAGATAGATAGGATATAGAGAACGGCCGTTAGGCAGCAACCTGTGACTGGTCAAATAATTGACCAAAATTCGCCTGGGTTATGGGAGTTGGTTGACACTATCCAGTGGGATATTGAGGTCAATAATATTTTAATTAAATTTTAGCTCTTTTTTGTGCGATAAATAAAAGTATTGACTTTGCTTTTGTTTGAATTTCTATTTAGGGGGAGTAATAAGAATTTTATGCCGGTGGTAACTGTACTGACATCCTGGACGGGATTGGTACAGCGCCTCCTATTTGTCATTAAAGCCCGCTAGATTCAGTGAAATAACCAATTCGCCTTCTGCATACCTGTATTTTTGTCACATTGGAAAGACGATCATCCATCAACACCAAACCATCTATGCTAAAACAGATTTGGTCCAAGGAAATAAATTTTTACCACTTTTTACTGGTGGTAGGTCTCTCATATGTGAGAAGCCGCCTGGGTAGGTACCACCGCAATATCTATTTCTCCCGCCAAACAGCAGTGTAAATGCACTGTTGTCTTTTAGTTTGAAGGACATTTCAGCCAGAGTAACTACTGGACATATTGAGAGTTAACACCTTACGTCTCAGGATGGCGAACGCAGTGGAATCCCAAGCATTCCTTTCTAATTCAAGGGGTTGTTTGGTTTTGCTACTGTTCATGAGCGGTAATATCGCTTACCATCAGGCGAAAGGCAAGCTTGTCTCGCCATTAATTGCAATAAAAATAACTTTTTCACCCTGGTAGTTGGATAATAATCATTGTATTTATATCAACAGGATCCACAATGGCTATCATCCAATCCTGCTGTTGCTGGCGCAGCCTCCGCCGAGGATGCTATGCCTCCGCCCTCTACACTATGGTAAGTTCATTTAACACATTACACTTAGTTTCAATCGGTCTAGTATCATCTGTATCATCAGCTGATATTCGAAATATTCGGAGGGGTTTTAATTCTTTTGATGATAATATCGATTGGAGTTTGATTCCTAGTTTATATTTTAGTGATGATGCCCAGATATAAATGGTACTTATTTTCTGTGACTTACATTGAACAAAACATAAAAATATATGAAAATTGTAAGCAAGATTGTGGCGTCAGAGTACATTGTTGCCATACTGTTGTCAAAATATTGAGAACAGATTTTTTTCTCTTCACATTTTATTATCGTGTCATGTTATTACATTACAAGTACCAATGCTTGTTATTTATATTATGAAAACTTAACTGAAACAATGGGGTAAAGAGATATTTATTAAATTTTAATAGTAGTTTCAAATTTCACCACACGCCTACAAAAGATAGATAACTTATATGTGTATAGTTGAATTCGTATGACAGAAGTTTTATTAGCATACTAAAAAAGCAATAAAGACATAGAATTATTCAGTGCTTTAGTATGCATTTCTTCGACATTGACTATGATAATAGTGGTTTGTTTATATTATTACTTTCAAGTTATTAACATTTCATAACCTCAGTAAAATTTGAATAATATAATGAGCACAAAGCTAAGCCCGTAAAATGTCCATTAAATGAGCATGCGATTGGGCGGAACAAAACGATACAAACACATTTTCAGATCATATCGATGTCTATGCGTAGTTTTGCATACAATACAATTCCGCTCCAACTTTATGCAGTGCTGTTTGTTTTCCATTACTGCCTTAACAAACACTTAATGCGAACGATGCAAAACGCATAACGCTTTGTAACCTATTTAGTTTCATATGGACAAACATTTGCGGGATACTTTATATTTGAGGAGTGCCAGTGAAAGTACCGCCTGACTAACATTTATAAACTTGGTGTGGCGGCGACGCGATAGAGCCGCGTTATATTTAGAACATTTGAATATTCTAGAGGGATTTTTGTTTATCCCGGCTTCCCTGAACTTCTTTATTAATCTTTTAATTTTGACCTGTTTAAAATAGGTGCTGAAATTGCGATGTTGACTTTCAAACGGCATTAATTTTTTTATCATTAATGTCGCTTTTTATTTAGTAAATACCTACGTGTGCTTCTGCGATTTGAGGTCGCCGGTAGAATCTAAAGAATGTATTGCTAATGAAGGAAATGAGAAAGGAGATTTCTCTCCCCACCAACCAAAGAAGTCGACTAATTCTCAGTGATTTTTTATTAATACTCGAGTGTATATGTAGTATTCTATAATTACTTACTCCTAGTGCTGATCATTAAACTCTTTGGCAATCGAAGTTTCTATTAATAGAGTTTAAGCTTTGAGGCATAGGCTACTAAGTTCTTTATAAAAAAAAACACCTTCTAAATCTTTCGCAAAGTTGTGAATTCACCCTAATAGTAATAAAAAAGTTGCGTGGCCATTCACGCGTCATTGGCTCACCATTATTGATTCAGGAAATTGGAAACCTATGTGATAATGGCATTAAATTTGTAAAGCCTCGGAGCCCCAAAGTTTGGGTAAGCCTTTTATGCATTTCTTTCGGACAGCCTCCGTGGCGCAGTTGGTTAGACGCCGCCTGTGAAACGAGAGGCCGCGGGTTCGATCCCCACACCGAGAGAAATGTTTGTGCGGCCTACAAATATTTCGTCCGGGTCTGGGTGTTTGTGAGACCGAAAAGTCTCGTAGTTCCTGATACCTACGACACAAGACTCGATCTTAGTGTGGGGTCAGGACTATGTATGTGACTGTTGGGTGTTATTTATTTATTTATTTCACGCTTCTTAAAGTTAAAAGGTTTACAGACCACTATTTAATTGAACTCTGTTGTTATTCATATTCATGCAGAGTTTATTGCTAATTTTCTTGAAGCTAACCAACTTCTATCTACCTGTTGATAAGCGCCGTATTGCTGGGTCCTAGTTTCTTCTATATCAAAGCCGTTCCGTAGTACAACTGCATAATATCATAACATTAAGAACCACTAACTTAGAATTGAGATTCTTACCATAAGTCGTAAGGAGTGACTTTATGACGGTCACAAAACGAAGTCGTACGTTTTTTTAAATCGAGATGTTGGTTTATGTTGTTTGGTTTTATAGTCATTATGATTATAGCAATATCGCTGACTTTAAGTATTTGACGGGACACGATAAAATTGAACTAATGATGTCGTTATGTTACTGATTATTTTGATTTTTGACTTGATGTGGTACCCAGCACATTGGGGCCCATAACTTTTCTAATTTGATTTAGTTCTTTAGAACAACCTACTGTAGTAAGAAATTTTACTTAAACTAAACACAATATATATGTTAAAGTAAAACCTCTTAAACATCGTCACAATATTCACTGTTCACGATAAACCTTAAAAAAATAATACCTATAATTAGATGGGCGTACATGGATCGATATAATATATTCAGCTATTAATTTTCTTATGTTTTTGCAGGTATACTTCTCGATCACCATAGTCACGATGGGACATTTCATAGAAATGGAACAGCGCTATCTCAACGGAGATATGACAGAACCAGAGTCGGAGAGCTTCTTGGAGCCAGACAAGATTACTCCAAGTAAGTAGAACTAACTAACGCAGTGATTCTCAACCTTTTTTTCTCGCGGCACATATTTAACGATTTCAAAATTTGGCGGCACACAAAGAAAAAGATAAAAATTATTTACTTACACACACTTACACACTGCATAAATAGTTTATGGCAAAAAATTTAAATATACGAAATAAACTAATATATACTACAATAATAACTAAACCTTTATTAAGGGATTAATTACAAGCTAATAATAAAAATATTTTAATGCGAAATTTTACCTTGATGGTTTTTGATAATTTCATTTATATTTGGTCGTAAAAATGACAATGCTACTCTCATATCGTAAAGAAAAGGTGCAGTAACTACTATGCAACACCTTGTGAATCCCAAATATCACTAAAACAACACGTTTTGTACGCAGAAGTGGCAAGTGTGCGCCGACTTGAGACATATTCCTATTGCTATGCACGCCGCTTCATCATAATTTGGCACTAAGAAAAAACGCGTTGCAAAGCAAATAACAAAATAATTAACTTTTTTGTGGATTTAAATATATATTCATGTTAAAAATATTTTTCTTTTTAAATGATATAATTTAATAATATTAACATTATTATATATTTACAAAATTTGGCGGCACACTTTCGAAATTTGGCGGCACACAAAAGTGCCGCGGCACAGTGGTTGAGAATCACTGAACTAACGTCTTTAGAATATTACAAATTTGAAGCAATTTGTATAGGTTATTTCAAGTTTTGATACGAACACGTTGTCATAAAAATCAAATAATTCAGGCCATCTGATATAGTTTGTAAAAGTTTTAAATAATATGAGGATGAATCTGAACTCTGATGTGGGATGTGTACCTTTTCCTACCCGCCCTTCCAAATATCAAATCTGCAATCTTACTTACAACATTTAAAAATTTGCTTAGCAGCTTTCTTTACAGAAATTACTTTTATATTTAGGCCTGAGTATGCAAATGATAACAAAACTATTATTATTTCTGCAAAGCGCAATAAAATTAAGCAACATTAGCGTATAATTATGGTAAATCTATTTCATATATGAGCAGCTCGAAAACATATTTTCTTCTTAAGAACCTCAGAGGCATGGCTGTTCAAGTACATAATAGCTACTTAAAAAAATATATATATTCAAACTCAACTTGGCACATAATACATAATACTGATTGAAAATAAAAAACATAGGTCAAATTGTTCATAAAATGTTGCCCACTGTTTTTTACAACTGAACATGAAGATACTAGATTTAAAGTAGCAATTTGATAACTAACAACTAAAAGAATCGATTTTAGCAATGAACCCCAACTGCTGGCTTTGTATAATAGTATTGCCTGAAATAATTTCTGCAGATTAATCATTTAAAGTGGACAAGTTTTCCATTACCAAACAACGACAAGCACTGGCAGGTGGGAATTGAATTCCCCAAAATTTGGTGGCAGCTCTCACTTCCCAGATAACTACTTGAAGTGACATGATTGTGAGGGTTTCTACAAGCAGACATTTCAATTAGGTGCATTACATTGTGGTTATTACACTACTTTAAAGGTTTTAAGGGTCCGTCAGGTTTACATTCTCAAAGTCTGCCTCCCCACAAACTGACTTTTAACTCTTTAATTCATAATGTTTCACTAACACTAAGAGTATTTAAACTTTTTTAAAAGAGCGCCTTCTCACATTTATTTACAATGTTAAAAAATAAATTAAATGTTGGCTATTAAAAGTAATCAAAGTTTCCGATCCGAACTGAGCCATTGCAATTTACACATCCTATTTTGAAGCTATAATAACGCAAATTTTAATGTTATTTTCTGTAAACATATTTACATATTTAACTTTATCTTTCCCTATATTTTATACATTTCCCTTTTATTAGTTAACTGTTTGTAATAATAATTAGTAAATCCTTTAAAGGGCATAAAGGAGAAAAACAGTTTTAGCTTAATTTTTAATATGAAAATTATTATTTGTTTTTGATATTTTTACTTACATATATTGCCTAGTTCGGATACCTGGTGTAATTTTATGTTATTTTTTTGATATCATGTTATTTAAATAAACATTTGATAATAATTATGTAATTGAATGAGGCTTCATATGAGATTAAGATTATTTGAAATTTTTAAAATAATATTCATTATAGTCGCCTAAAGCAACCTGCGTTAGGTAAACTTAACTTTCTTGCGAAATAATTTTGGGTAACTCATATTATGTAATGTAAGCTCATGAAGTTCTCCAGTTAGGTTAAAGTGATTAATAAGTAATTAAGATTACACACACACAGTGGCGTAACTACACCATCTGGGGCCCGTGGCAAAATCATCGGATGGGCCCCCCCCTTTTTTAATGTAGAAGAAAACTGTTAAGTTTATTTTTCGGTACCCTGGAGGAGAGCCAAAGGAATTTATAAGTGTCACTGGCGTGCCAGCAAATTGCGGCCGAGGCGGGTCCCTAACAAAAACCTGCGCTAGCATACCGAATAAAACCCTGTCTTCTGCATTTCGGGTGGTACTGGATATAATCTCAGGACGACGAAGCGCCCCGATTCCTTCTCAGTGAACGCTCGGCGTAAAACCTAGACGCAGCTCTCTCAGTGGGGAGCAAAGTTGATCTCCATTTATGTCTAGATCTGGACGCCCCTTTAAGATTTTGTGTGTGCTCTGGCGTACAACTCGGAATTACAGTTACTAAGAGTGCGCCGCACAGCAGTTACCCCGACGGCCCCTATAGGTAGCCCTCTAGGTAGTCTTGCTTGGGAGACCGTGCTGGAATTCTAAGGTCCTCTAACTTTAAGATAGAGGCGTCATTTGAGCAGATCGTGACCTGACGTTTTCTTCTCTGGAGGCGGCGGCGATTGGGCTGGTTCCGCTCACAATTGCGATCGTTAAGCGCGACATCTCGATCACGTAAAACCAGGGACCCTTGGCTTTTGAAAAATTCACGACCAATACTCATAGTTCGCTCATCACCTCAAGTCAAGCTTCTCGACATCTACTAATCGAGTGGATCGGAATGTGTCCCCGCAGTAGTTTTAAAGATGTTCGCCTCTGAGATAACCCTCCTAATCACGCGCCTACATAGTCTTTTCTATTAAACCAACCCAGACACGGCGTCATGGAATATAGCCCATGTTCATCCAATTCCCATAAAGGGCGACCAATCGGATCCTTCGAATCACAGGCCGATCGCTGTCACATGCTTACTCTCCAACGTCTTGGAGCGAGTTATAAATACGCAGCTCCTGAGGTATCTTGAGCATCACCAACTGATTAGTGACAGTCATTACGGTTTCGATCAGTGTCGCTCGGATGGTGATCTTCTCATCCATCGGACACAGCACTATTTGGAGGCATTGGAGAGTGGGGGTGAGGCAATTACGGAAGGCCTTGAATTTTCATCGAGTGTGGCATGGCGTCGTTCTGGTGAAGCTACCTGCCTGGTATTTCAACCCGAGGAACTCTGAAAGTACACCGACTGCTTTCTGGATGATTGAAGCATAAAAGTCATATTGGACGTCTTTTGCATCGAACCCAAGACCATTCTCCCATCACACTTTTTGTCACCGCAGTAGAGTTCATTCTTACTAGATGGAAATTATCCGTTACCGGAAAGTATGTTTCCAGTGTTCCTTTCTGCCACGACGTGCAAGCTCTGGAATAAACTCCCTGCTTCGGTATTCCCTGAGCGCTATAACCTATCCTTCTTTGAGCGAGGCTTTAAGATAGTGCTCTCCTTACGGTAGAAAGCGACTTCATTTTGCTGGATCCCTGGATCTGCGAAAGTCTATGAGCGGGGGTGACCGCTGGCCATCAGACGTGCTGTAGGCTACGAGCATGTCTGCAGGCTATTAAAAAAACTCCACAACGAGACCAATTAGTCGTCGTAATATCTTTACTGCGTGGCTGGAGCCCAAACAGAGCAATGGTGCCCTTCAGAAGCCTAATATTGAAGTTTAATTCTTTTTAAAACCAAATCGGCGCTATAATCTGTACATAATAGTTTTTTTTTTTCAATGAGTAAAATTCGCGTAAGTCTTAAGAACCATTATTATTTTTTACGGCCTCTCGGGCCTGTGGGCTCAGGCCTCCGGGGCCCCTAAGGTCGGGGGCCCGTGGCATTTTGCGCACTATGCCACCCTATTGTTACGCCACTGCACACACATAACTTCTGAAAGTCGAAGGTTATACTCGAAGTAAAGGCAATATGAGTCTGTGGAATGAAAATGTATACCTGAGGAAATTCGTTTTGTCTCTAATCAGACTATCGCGCGTTGTAAGCATATTTGTGTATTTTTTTATTGCAAGAAATTGTGAGACGAGTTTGCCATTAACCTAATGGTAACCGATACAACCGGTCATAGACCAAGCAAAAACAAACAGCACCATGAATTACATAAGAATGCTCGGCATTCCACTGCGCTCGCCACCATGAGACGTAAGATGTTACATCTCAATATGTCCAGTAGTTACTCTGGCTACAATGTCCTTCAAACAAAACTGTGCATTTATGCTGTTTAACGGCCGATGCCAATAATCAAACGAAAAAATTAGATTGAAGTCAATCTGTTTTGTTGTCAATTGTTTTCTACTTTTCGATTGGTCTCCTGTCATGTTGCCATAGTTTATTCACTACTGAGATTGATTATTGGCAATATAGTATCAGAAAAACGATTGAGCTGTCAATCTAAAACGGCAAATTTTGGATTGGGTTTGTTTATTGGCAGCGGCTGTAAAAGGAGAAATATACATTGCGGTGCGTCTACCCAGGCGGCCTCTCATATATAAATTGTTAGTGTTACCTACGAGTAACGTTCAGCCGCGATTTATTCAGCAAGTTGTGTGTCCTAGTTGACTTACAGCCTTATTTGTAGACAGCTTATAAATCTCTTTCAGCTATCGAATGTTTTGTCTGTTTCATATGCCTTTTGATTTCATTATCATCATTAGCCCGTTGCAGTCCTCTGATGGCGTAGGCCTCTCCCAAGGTACACCACAGAGCCCGGTCTGCTGCTTTATGTATCAAGTCTCTGCCGGCCCTATTGTGCAAGTCGTCCCGCCCACTGGCCAGAAGGCGTCCCACGCTGCGTTTGCCAAGACGCGTTTATTTCAGTTTGAGTAAATTAGACAAAAGAATCTATAACAAGATTATAGGTTTATAAACTGGTATAGGTTTATAAACTGAATATAAATAATGCCGGTAGTATTTATACAATTCGTTTTTCTTTATGATATAAATATATGTATTACCTTCTCAATCTGCTTCTCTAAGAAATGGATAAATAAAATGTTAGGATTTAAAGATGTTTGTAGTTAAATTTGTCTTCTAACTTAATCACGAAATTTATAAAATACTGTAAAAAAATATTTTATTAAAACTCATACTTTCCTATTTATTTATAATATTTTAATCATCAATGATAAATCGAATTTCTATGATTTTCCTTTTAAATATGATTACTATTTTTTTAATCATTAGTAGAGATTATGTAACCGGTAGATGCTTGTAAAATAACTTCAATAATGCCAAGTTTTGTATTTTCTAGCAAAATAATAAAATATCGTGTTACAAAATACCACTTACCAAAACATGCCATCCCTTCTAAGTAATTAAATAAACATTTGACCACAGTATTTTGTTTGCAGTCCACGTTCGCGCTTTTTGTGCAAAATATTTATCATGAAAATTTTATCAGTCAGTATTTCCATAAAAAAATAAGTATCTTAAATCAATTTCAGTATTCTAATTTTGTCTCCAGTTTGATAACACTTCGGTAAATATCTCACCATATTTTTGATTATTTATTATACCCTATTTATTTACATCCGTACATTACGGTTAGTTCTAATGTGTAGTAAGGATGAAACAAGTTATCAGACTTATATTTCTTGGTCTGAGGATATTTTTGGAATGATGTAAAAATTACACAACCCTATTATAATCTAAACGAAATGTAAGTAAAAGCTGCGAGGTCTCATTACGTTTCGTAATTACTGTTGTTTGTCTCAGTCTGAGTTTTGTAGACACACGCGTAATGCTTCTTGCAAAATTGACAATGAACAGCTGTTTGTGTCAGCCCTGTTGTTTCACGTATAATTAACTCTTCGGAAGCAAACGTAAGCAATATTTTCTTACTCTGAATTATCTTCGTCTTGGTTTTGTTTTCCTTATGTTGTTCTGAATTGCTTGCGATGGTTGAATCTTGATTGTTGCAAGTTTTGCATGTATTGTTAATAAAACGATTAAATTGTTACTTTATGCAATTTAACACAGTATTTTTTTACTTTTTGTGACGTTTGTTTTTGTGGCAGTCACGTAAAAGCACCTATTAAAGTCGCATCGAAATTTTCTTATCAACCTTTCTCTTTACTTGATCATAAAAATATAATTTCAGAGATGTATATATTTTAGGTGGCTAAATAGTTTCTTCAGAGCAAAAAGGGTAGTTTTATATCGCAAATAATAACCATTCGATTAGTCGCGTACGTCAAATATACAAAGAGCAAGCAGTTTTCCGGTGACTTTCTCAAACAAAGCACGTTACACACAGCGCGACGCACAGATCAGATAACGTAAGCTCACATATTTTTTTCTTAAGAAAATATAGACTCATAGCATTATATTAAATGTTTAGTAGTAAAAATGTGTTCTTAAGATTTCCATAAATATAAGTAATAACATTTTTTAATTATTTTGAGCTCAGTTTTGGATACAAATCAGTGTAAAAATATGCTGATAATAGGAACATTGACGTTCTTAAATATTGTTTCTTATTACTCATCTATTATTTAAAGCGACCCCTTTTAATAAGTTTATTCAGAATATTAGAATATATTTCCGACCATTTTTGTCCAGTGCGTAATTTTTGACATAAAAGTATTATTTTTAACTTAAAAGAACAACACTATTCTAACTACTGCATTAAATTACATAAGATAACATAAAAAATCGGGTTTCCTCAGCTAAGCGTAAACTAGCGCGCAAAATTTCACATCGGAATTACAAATATTACGTACTAAAATGTATGTTTGTCATGGTCTCAACGGTAAAATGCAAGAAACGAATATTATTTCATTTCCCTAACTTAGTTAAAATCTGGTGGTAGGTCTCTCATATGTGAGAGGCTGCCTGGGTGGGTACCACCGCAATGCCTATTTCTCCCGTCAAACAGTAGTTTAAATGCACTGTTGTGTTTCGGATTGAAGGACATTGTAGCCAGAGTAACTACTGGACATATTGAGACTTAACATCTTATGTCTCAGGATGGCGAGCGCAGTGGAATGCCAAGCATTGCTTTGTAAATCAAGGTGTTGTTTGGTTTTGCTTCTGTTCATGAGCGGTCGCAACGCTTACCATCAGGCGAACGGCATGCTCGTCTCGCCATTCACTGCAATAAAAAAAAAAAAAAAAAATCTTGAAAATTCAGTGTAAGTTAAATAGAAGTTCGCCACAGCGGAAATCGTAGAATAGGTCGGAAATTGGGTTTGGTCATATTTTAATAAAGATCGTAGCTTTGAAATAACTTCGAGGTCTAGCGCAGAGTCGGTTCGCTGAAATACTGCTTGGCTCGAAAATGTATTTTGACGAAAAAAACCCGAGATTATGATTCCTGCAAAATGTTGACCAAACGGCATTGCTCATGCTAGACTTTTCTTTCCACCTGACGTTATCGTATATAATCAACTTCAGGTAACAATGAATATTATTCCTTTAATTTAAGATTTATCATGTTTTTGGACCATACAAAAATCAAATAAGTCCACGCGCTTATTTGTGCTATTATTTCTCAGGCTGTTTTTAGGCCGTTACTTATAATCTAGTGTATATCGCAGTTTATATTCGTTTTTTATTTGCTGACAGAATGTTCGGGACTGAAGACCACATTAAATTTGCTTTTGTACATACATTAAGAACTTATACAAAGATTGAACGCAAAATTTGGTCCTCGTGTCTCGAGATACTTTGTAACTTCATGTGACGATAATTAGTAGTCATGGCAACAGCCAGTTTCACAAAGAAAGGCAGAGACCAATCTGTTGTATAATATATGTCAAGCTTATAGTATTTATAATAAAGACTCTGCCACACAGTTATGTCTTAAAAACGTATAAATTTCTTTCATATATAAAACCACTAAAGTGACACGAGTTAACAACACCACAGTAATACTTAATAATTAATCTTATTCGAATTGTTGAGCTACTATATTACTGAAAATTGACCCTATACTTGACAACAAATTACAAAAAATTCTTTGATAGCCCAAATTATATTTAGCTATTATCCTTTTCAAACGAGTTTGAGTGGAATTAAAAAACCCTAAACATGTTTTTTTGCTTATTTTTTCCAAATCTTTCCTGCATGTTGGACAACCTGTTACATATCAGTCAATGGGATGGCAGGATAAGATGGCTCGGCACCACCATTTTTATTTACGATTTTATAGTAAGCGCTGGTTCTTTAAACCCTCTAGAATATAAAGGGTATAAGACAGCGGTACTCACTCTTTCTTTATACGGACTACAAACACGTTTTAGGCGTTGTGTTCGGGCTGGCAGCGCAAATCATCGCGGTAGGGTTGTCTAATTACCTATTTTCTTACTCGGAAAGCGTACAGTTTCTATGATTGGCGTGAAAATTAAATGGTTTGCATTTTTTTTTTCATTTCTTTGAATATCGAGCCGAGCATGCCGTTTGCCTGATGGTAAGTGATATGACCGTTCGTAAATAGTAACAAAACCAAACAACACCATGAATTACAAACGATGCTTGGCATTTTTCTGCATTCGCCATCCTGAGACATAAGATGTTTAGTCTCAATATAAATGTCCAGTAGTGACTGTGGCTACGATTTCATTCTTTTCGAAACACAGCAGTGTATCTACATTGCTGTTTGGCGGGATAAATAGACATTGCGAGGGTACCTATCCAGATGACCTCTCACATTTGAGAGACCTACCACCAGTATATATTTGCAAACCCAGGCGCGCCATTCTTAAAATCCCTACGGGCCGCATGCAGCCCGTCTATCGCAGTTTGAGTATAGCAGCTCTGAGATATCAAGGGTAACTACTTTAATTGCATAAATAATGTTCTAGTGGGATCCGTTCAAATACCGGTTATATAAGGCATAAAACGCTGATGGCTGACTACAGTGTATTACATTTATGGAACAGTTAGTAAATACATAGGGTATTTTTCTTATATTGGTAACGTGACTACGATATACTTCACAGTAATTCAATATAATCAGACTCAAACATTAACTGTACAGAGATTGCCTTCTCTCGTCAGTCGACATATTGAGTATAGGCCTTAATTTTTTTAAATTATATCAATCGAAAGGTATCCGTATCCAAAATCTCACAAACGAAGAATTTTGTAAATCCATTAAGAATTAAAGTTAGAAGTTCTCTTTTACCTTTTTAGGAAACCTCGGTCACCAAAGGATCGTAACACATTATGCAACTAGACCGCTTTTTCCATTTCTTAATACAGGTTTATTCTTGTTTTTTAATAAATTTTGTTTTCTAGCATTTCTGCACGTATTTTATTGCACATATCATTTGTCCATAATCCATTTCACTCATCACTTCCCGCCATATTTCACGTCATAGTTCAGAGTCATTCCGCATTATTTTCAATGGAACATTCTAGAAGAAATCATATTCGAAGTCACGCATGTATACTAATACTGAAAATTAAATTTTACAACTCATATAAATAGTTCAGCAACTTGTAAATCTTTTGGTAAATTGTTAGCGCGCGTAAACAAAGGTAATATGACGCATTTATGGCCGATAAATAATATTTTCAACGAAAACATTGGACACGGCTTGTTGGTTTTTTTCAAAAGCGTTGGTAACTTTACGATGGCATGTAGTTTGAGAAAGATTAATGAACACGTGTTTGTTTAACATGTATAAGTAATAATAACCCTATCGTTTGCCAAGACAGTTACTCCTAGCTGAAGTGGCTCACGCCAAACGCCCTGTAGGTAGACCACTACTTCGATTCAAGGACAGTGTGAAACGGGACATGCTGTCTTTTGAGATAGATTTAACCAGGTGGGAGGAAAAGCCAGCCGAGCGTGCCGAATGGCGCAAATTCGTAGCTGACGGTGTTTCTGCTCACGACAAGGCCTGGTTTGAGCAGTTAGCCCGTGAAAGCAAGCGTGAAATTCGGCATCATCGAGCTGCTCTACCTCCTTCACAATCATATATAGGCACAGGATTTAGCTGTCCAAAGTGTGGCCGTATTTGCCGCGCACGAATCGGTCTAATAAGTCACCAGCGTAGATGTACTATCCAATCGTAACATCTCCACTAAGCGCTATTTAATCATCTCACGTAGATGTTAATTGCCGATGATGACGATAAGTAATAAGGATACAGCTTTACAGTTGTGGACTTAATAATAATGGTGTAAAAGTTGATATATTTTTAATTTTTTTAACATGTTATAATTGGATCTAAGACGTCACATTGAAACAAATCTGGAACAATTGGAAGGAACTTGAGTCAAACGGTCTCATTCTTAGACAATTTTTAAACCCATTTTAAATTACTAAAGTAACTAAAGTTACTCGTACAAATATTTAGTCCCTTTTGAACTACTTTTAAGTTTAATTTGGGCAAAGAAGATAAAACATTTTATAATCAAAATTGGTTTATAAACTCTCTATGAATAAGACCTTTTTGTAGTGTACACATATATTTATATCATAAAAAGTTTAATTGAAATTAAATTGATCCAACAAGCTTGTCCAATGCAAATATTAGTTTTTGCACCACGCCTGATGGTAAGTGCTACGCTGTTATCACACTGTCTCTAATTAATTATTGGTCAATTTTAATATATAAATTGAAAAGGAAAATTCTTAACCGCAAGAAATTAATTAGTAGGCAATTAATACTTTATGGGTTTTCTAGTAATGCATGTTTCTTTTGTTTTAAAGCGGCCCCAATAAGGGACTTCAAAAAAGAACATGAGGGTGAGTAAATTATAATGACTACTGAATGCAATTAGTACTCCTCGGAAGTCGCTATTATTATGTCGACTTTACCTATTTTACTTCAATTAAATATGAAATCACGGTACATTAAACAGCTGTTTTATAGAAGAATATAGTGATAATATGATATTTACACCAAACACCTTTGAGGTAAAAACTAAAGATAGTACTTTGGAGTATCAAAAAGATATTAAATTAACTTACGCCCGAACACTCAAACGTCATTCAAATATTAACTTGATCTTAACTGCTAATGGCTAACTTAGCCAGTTCAAATAGGCGGAATTTGCGGAGTTAAGTGCAACATAATATTAAAGTTGCGTTTGAGTTTTTTGGGCGTTAATGTCGTAGATTTTGTTTTAACAATGATAAGAAATACACATAGTATCTTTTTTTACTGAAATTTTTGTAATTATGCTAGCAAGCATTTTGAAAATCACTGTCAGCAACGACCAATTGCAGATGCAATGAAGCGTCGCACCAATTCCATTTCATTTATTTATTTATTTATTTGAACAGTACGATTATTAAACATCAATAACACTATTCAATTACCTATTATAATATAAAGAACAAAACATAAAACTTAACAAACTTTAACATACATTACAAACAAACTTATACTAAAATAATAATATTCATTTTATATGTACCTACATAAATAATAGATAGCTTACTGAGGAATATCATTTTCGCTGAAATTAAGACAATTCCTAACAAGCGGCTTCCATTCGTCGTTGAAGATAGCGAATTGCGGGTAAGCTTCCATGAAAGCATTTAGCTGATTAAGAACTCTTGGGACTGGCGACATGGCTCGTGCCACCGTACGACAAACAGGCGTCGCAAACGACTTGTGTCTTCTATTTCGAAGATAGTTTTTAGGAGTATAAATTTACATCAACTCACTGTGAATATCCAGCGCATCGATCATACTAAGGCATATTTTAATCATACAAATTAGTTGGTCATAACTTCTTCTTGTCTCAAGCAAATTATATCCTAGACATTTTAGGTATTTTGTTGGGTACATAATATATGGATAGTAGCCCGAGACAAATTTAAATAGAAATCGTAGAAAAGCATATATTCATGTAAAGCCAAATAAGCCATGCAGTGACCATATCGGTGCTAAACTTGTGCAGAACATTCTTTAAAAATAAACAAAGCTATTAAACCATCTACTAAACAATATATTTTCCTATAAAATGGATAATGGGTGGTAGAGTAGATTGAAACATTGAATAACAATAATATTTACCTACGTAAACTAGCCGAACTCTGGGGAGTTACTCTTTACACACGACGACGAATTTTCGAACATCGCACGTAAAACTGCACGTAAAACTGCACGAAACTGCCTAAATACTTTACAAAATTTTCGAATCTTGTGTCGTACGTCGTAATGGCAAACTAAGTTCGAAGTGAATGATAGATTTCATATATAAAAGTATCGATTTTGAGAGTTGGAAATTTTTTATCTTAAATGTTGATGTTCAAAGTCCGAACATTCCAACTTCTTGTCGGAGTATAGTGAACCCCCAGACTTCACCCGAGTATAATACATGTTCAATTGCAATCGAATAGAAGAGGATAATAATAAAGAGTCAAAGCTTAATAGGTAATAAAAATACAGATTACAGACAGACAAAATACGAACAGAAACGGATACCCAGGAAACAAGCAATTCCTAGTGTGGGTGGTAAAAATGTAACGCAGCTTACAAAAACTAAATACAGGGTATATCAAGACTGCTACCAAAAACGAAGCTGGGTGGTAGTTTTAGTGATTTCAAACACAATGCAACAAAATTTTGAGCTAAAAATTGTGACGATTTTTTTTGTTATTTTTTTTCTATCGTAGTATTAGGATGGTAAATACATAGATTTTTCATAAATAATAGCGTACACCCTTTTATTTTTAAAGGTACTATCATACTAGGCTTTTCATCATTTTAGCAAAAACTTTGGTTTTACTACCCAAATTCAAGGGCATTTATAAAAAAAAATGTCGACTTCTTTGCGAAATTTTTAGTTACATTGTGTTTGTAGTCACTAAAACTATCACCCGGCTTCGTTTTCGGTAGCAGTCTTGATATACCCGGTATAAGCTAAATGATATAAAATATTTATTATTATATAAGTATTCACCATACCAACTTCCCTTCTCATACCATTTCAAACATCTATTCCCATATCATAATGTCTGATTCTTTCACATTCTGTTTGATCCTAATTTATTCCGTCCCATCCCATCTTATTTTGTACCATCGCGTTCCAAGCGGTACCAAAAGATGAAACGAGATAATAATAATAATAAATATTTCTATTATAAAACAAAAAAAAAACAATAAATAAAAATCTGAAGCAGATGTACATTTGGTGATACAATTGGCACCCTTATTGCTAAGAGCAATCTCTTCCAGACAACCATACCAACAGGTAAAAAACGCCAGGAGAAATGGGAGGTGCATTGAAAAAAAACTTACAGGTAATATGACAGATATTTAAAAAATTCAAATTTAAAAAAGAGGTACAAGATGCTGGAACTTAAACCCGCTCATAGTATATTTTAAATAGTCCGTAAATCAATCTAATATACGTAGCTTTCACGAAATCCGTTTCTGGAAATGTGTGGCAATTTGCAATTTGGAAACCATGTTCATTCAGCAGAGTGAACTCGAATAATGAAATTCGTAGAACTAGATCTAAAGATACCTACTTCATGGGACCCTAAGTCGACTATGTGGTGAACCAATTTGAACGATTTCTGCTTGAATATACAGATTAACCAATATTTTACATTATACAAATAGTGGAAGATCGTTCCAATTTTTTGTTTGTACACATTACGGCGTGTATTCCGTAAAGTATAGTAACCTGTAACCATATGAAAAGAGCAAAAAGTTCTGGTTTGAAAATACAAGAATATCATACATACACTCACGACTATTTCGCATAAGGGGTGAACAGAGGTGCTACCAAAATTGGACATCCACATTTCATATTTTATGTTTCGTCCTACGACGTGATTACGGGTGATCCTATTGCCATATCGGGCACAAATTCCTGACTCTAAGCTGTTAATAAATAGAAAAATTTACTATCACTTTCCCTGACCTGGGATGCGAACCTGAGACCTCAGTCTTGTAATCGTACCGCAGAACACCCACGCCCCCAAGACATTCCAAGAATATGAATATAAATAATTTATTTTAGGACATTTCACGGCAGGCGCACAGATTACACGTTTTTATTTAACAACATAACGGCTGTCTTTGGTTCACGATCAGAATACATGATTATTACGAAAAATGTATTACGGACGTGACCGAAATAACTGTCCGTGTAATATTTATTTACATAAGAATGACAGGATATAACCTAATTCTATTTATATGGGTTTATGTGCTGAATGTAAGTAGGTAAACAGGTACTTTAGCACAGCCAAGAAATAAAACGCTGCGCATAAAACGTGCCATAATATGCCAATGTGAATTGAATTTCCCTCATTATTTCAAAGCTTTAAGGATACAAACGCTTTGCCGTATCACTTGTTTGTTCCTTGTTACCTCGGTTCCATGGTAATGATTAAAAATTCCTGTAATCATTCAATCAATAGTAATTTGAATCTTCATTGAATTGTATAATTGCCTTTACAATTATGGTTTCGAAAAATCAAAGAAGGAAAAGTGCAATTGGTTATAAATGGTTATTCGCTTTGATACGACAATTATACTTTAACAAAGGAAATGGTCAATTATGTTACTCCAATGTACAATTCAGAATAAAGCAGTGCTGCATTAAATAGCTGACAGGGCTGTGTGGCGTACCTTGGAAGACGCCTATGTTCAGCAGTGGACTGTAACCGGCTGATGATGATGATTATGATGATTAAACTGTAAAATGCGACAGCTTTTTTTTGTGTAAATGGAAACGCCCATTGTACTTTGAAACTTAGTATCAGTGCGAAGTGCCTCGATGAAACCTACTTTTTTGTTTAGGGAAAAAAATATATTTTCTATAAATGTAAAAATAATTGCGACACAGGCCCGGAGTTCTTGGAGAAATGAACTGGAAGTCTAGTATTTGTTTTTGTCTTCGGCTCTGTGAACAAAATGTAAAATGTGATGACAATTACTTTATTTTATAAAAATCTATCGCCCGAGTTAAAACAGGAAAACGTTTAAGGACAAACCATAAAAAGTGCTATAGTGAATTTGAAGCAGTATCGGTATCAGGATCAACGATATTTTTTACTGCTTCTATGAATGGGCATTGTCTTCTGAAAATAAAATAAAAACATTGCCTTTGGCAGTCAAATAAAAGTGTAGTTAAAATAATATATATTTATAAAGTCAAATACTACTATCAAAACTAATGAAATCGAAAAGAAATTCGTATATCAAACGAAAATGTGTACCACATGTCACAACACAATATACCTATACATTCATAAAGGTCTGGTATGGCCGCTTGGCTTTACTCGCGTTTTTTACCCAAAAGAAAATGCCACGAGGCTTTTCTATAGACTTATGTAAATGAGCGATTACGGAGAATGTTCTTTTTGCGAGTAAAGGCCGGCTTATTTGGTATACATATTGCAGGATATTTTTCTATCACACATATTTTATGAACTGTGTGAATATACTTATATCTAAATAAGAAGTGGCAGTTTTAATTTTCAAACGAATGAGTATGTAAATTACAATTAACAATTTTGTAATATCAAATATTATACTGGTGGTAGGTCTCCCATATGTTAAAGGCACCCTGTATAGATACCACCACAATGTCTATTTATTCCGCCAAACAGCAATGTAAATGCACTGTTATGTTCACACTTGCACATGTATTCTACTCTGGAAAGACACTGTAGTCAAAGTAGCTACTGGACGTATTGAGATTTAACATCTTATGTCTCAGGATGGCGAGCGCAGTAGAATGCCAAGCATCGCATGTAATTTTTTGGTTTGTAAGTTTTTACTACTCTGCATGAGTGGCCGTATTGCTTACTACTAGGCGATGGCATACAGGTATCGCCATTCATTGCAATAAAAAAAACAACAGAGCTGTGACACTCACAGGTTTTGTCCTCGTTAGCTCCAGCGTGATAAAAACCCACTTGTCCCCATTTACTGCAAATGCCACAAAAACTGAATAAACGCGGAAAGCTGCACAGATGCATTCGCGTATAAGGATTGTTTTCTATGAACTATTGGTTTACACAGCATTGGCTGTATTCAGCAATTGTGTAGTTAGTTCCTTAATCCCAAATAAATAAATCAGGACTATTACGTTCGACCTTCACTGATAAAGCCAGATTTGGTAGCAGAGGCTAAATAACCGAGCCACTCTATTATCGCTACTTAAGGAACCACTATAACTTATAAGTAAGGTAGGCCATATGACACCAATAATACAAAAAAAAAACTCTAAAATACAGTTATACATTCATTCATTATCGTCGCAATCTTTCATGAATTTTTGTTCTTTATCGACCTGATATATCAATGGACTCGATATTAATTATTTATATATAGATATACTCACGCCATTTATTCAAATTGGGTAGGCTATCCACCAGGATACCCACATTTCGCCTTTGTGTTCCATCCCAAAATGTGATAGGGGGCGAGCTTAACGCCATATCAGGCACAAATTCTTGATAATGATTTAGGTATACACATTTAAGTATATGCTTGTTATAAAATGCCGTAAATTACATTACCTATGGACACTTATGGATTGGACTGCCGAAGCGGGTGACCCGGAAAACTAGTCGGTTCCAATACGGGTTAGGTTACAAGGCCGTCCCGTCGGCTGGAACATTTTCACAATCAATCGAACTAAAGTCAGCCGTATGGACGACCAAAAATATTACTTATTCACAAATACGAGTTTCAAAGGGCAAAGGGGTAGTAGGTGCATCTAATTTTAGCATTTAAAGCCGACTTTGAAACTAACTACCCGTCCGAGCTGTCTTCAGGTACTATTACTGTCTTGGTGAAATCCTCAGAATTGAATATTAGTTTAGTGAGTGAAAGATTATGTAGAAGAAAATTATTGCAATATTTTCACTTTCCATATTTTGTACGTATTTCTATTTGTAAATCCATTCCTTCTCTCTCTTTCCCCAAGGGTAATTCAAAGAGAAACAAAATAATATAGAGGCAGATATAGAAAGAAAGAGGAGAGAGCATGGGAAAGTCATCACTACATAGTATAAAACAAAGTCGCTTTTTCTGTCCCTATTTCCCCTTGTTTGCTTAAATCTTTAAAACTACGCAACGGATTTTGATGCGGTTTTTTTAATAGATAGAGTGATTCAATAGAAAGGTTTACATGAATAATAACATCCAGTAAATAGTGGAGAAATATTGTTATTTTTGAGGTTTCTAATGTGATGTCGTTAATTATCAATATTTTTCCGCAATGCAGGCTGAACCCTACGAGATTTGTCAAAATAATGTACTACATATTTGTACACATTGAAAAGGTCTATAGAAAACTCCGCGATGGTATATGTCTATCTCTTATGGATATGCCACAATAACATTTTTTTGTCATTTACTTTTTACGACAAATAATGGCTAATTTTCGAAGCGATTTTAACCAATACAGCATTAATCCTTATCCAATTAAATAGCTTAAATACATTGTTGATTTAATATAGATCTATGTGGTCATTTACAGCACAAGATTTAAATGAATATTTTCGAAGATATTACCGATTTAAAATTGCGGGACGTAGCGCTTGCGGCGGTACTGGCCGGCCGGGGCGGCGGCAGCGTGCCTATATAGGAATGTTTATATGTATAATAATAATACGTACATATTATTGTACAAAAATCTATTTGTACCCGGGTGAAGCTGGGCCGGGCCGCTAGTAGTAGATAAATGAAAAATTCGTTTTGGAAAGTGCCTTATATCTAACTTCTGGTCGTTATGGAGTTTTTCAAAGGTGAGTTTCTCGAAATTTCAAAGCTTTTACTGGAGAACCATCAAATTTAGGGCTCTGATGTTAATGATACTGTGTCATCAAAATTAAGTTTTTTCTGATTGGAGTCGTATCTTTGTTTAAGGGAACATTGCATATAACATAACTCTGAAAAAATAAATAAAAAAACACGCTCGAAAAAAAAGAAAGGTATGAAATAAAATTGCAAACCAGAAGTAACATATTTAAATAAGATAGGAAATAAAGGTTTTACATGCAAATTAGCCGGTCCCAACTTTTTGGCAACCGTCACAGAAATTATGAAAGTCAAGGAGCTATTAACATAACATTATTTTGGTGTTAATTAAATGGAACTACATGGCAGTTAGTATTTGCTACAATATTCAATGTAGTTTTGTTGTGTATTTGGTATTCATTTTGTTTCCTTCGGTATAGTGTCTGCGGTGGAATAATAATTAGTATAATGAAGTGATAATGTTCGTAGTAGTAGGGGAGGCCAAGAGGGGATTTGAAGAGTTACTCGAGCGCGTCAGAAAACTAAATGAGGAGAAACCTTATTCCTTGTAATGTACTCCTACCATATATAAACTCTTTATATAAGGGCGTGCTCCGAGGACAGCCCGTCAGATTTGTAAAAAAAATCAATCCTCAGAAAAACTCGAGCGCGTCAGTTAATGGCAGGTACGTTAAATACATACAGAACAGAATATATTTCAATAATCTGATGATTTTAGCGTGGCATAAGGAAATGGATGAGTGGCAAAATTGTAAGAGAGAGATAAATAGAGAGAGACCTTTAGATGCGGACGAAGATTGTGTAGCTCATTCAATTAATATCATTTGTATTAGTAACTGAAAAAAAAAACAGTAATTTGCAATAAATAAAAATACTGCCTTAGTGCAGCAAATGTTCTACGGCATGATTGTAAGGCTAGGGGGGTCTCGGGTTTGAATCCCGGATCAGGCAGTCCTATTGGATTTTTCTATTCAATACCAACCCGGAATCAGTAAGTTGCACCTGATATGGCTATAGGTCCGCCCCCTATCACATCGTAGGACGGAATATACAAGGCGATACGTCGGTGTACTGGTTGCACTTCTCCCTCTCCTTCTGAGAAAAAGGAGCGGGTTTATGACTGTAAATAAAAATACTGAAGTTTGTATTTCTACCCGTATTTTAAATTTTTACTTCAATGTCTTGTGCTTTGTAATTGTAGATAAATTAATGATGATTTTTAAAATTTATTTGTTTTTAATTTGTAATGTGCATTAAGCTTTCTTTATGCCAGTTCTATTCTTTTAAACAATTTTAACTGTCTTTTGTCCGAATAAGTTGATTGTTCAATTATAATAAGTCAGCGCACTATAATCATTTTCTATTATTGCAACTATTATAGAGAATCTAATAGTCTCTAGCCTCTACGATTAGCGCTTGCATTATTAACAACCACACTGGCAATCTAGCCATTCCTTGTCCATTTCGAAACCAGACTTGATCAATATGTTATGTTATACGTCATGTTACAACGTACGTATACCTACTTCTGTAATTTGTACGTAAGGTTTGTTGCCTATTGAATCGGAAGAGCAGACGTTGATTTATGTTGTCGATCAAATAAAACAAATTATAAAGAGGAAGTATGTGAATATTTGTTTCGCGCACCATTTGAGAAAACTCTCATGTCATTGTCATTATAAATTTTCTTCAAGTCGCATGAGCGACATACGTTCATACATTGTATTTGAATACAATGTATGAACATTGTATTCAAATTTTTATTATTTTTATGATTTATTAAAGTAAGTGTGTATAATAAACTATTTAATATTGACGTGGTATTACTGAAGCCCATACACTTACAGCGTTGATGACTGGATTGATTTGAAAAAATATCTTCTAATTAGAATCCTATATTATTCCTAGTGAACATAGACGATAGAATATTTAAAAAAAGTCTATTTGCGTCTGGGCGTAGGGCCGCAATTTTTTTTTCAGTGATCAGTAATTAGTATGTTGAGAGATAATAATATGTTGAGAGATGACCATGAAAGCACGGAGACATAAATAATATTAGAAATTTCTGTCTGTCTGTTGTAATACATTTATTTTATTGCATTGATTGGCGAGACAATTTTGTCGCTTGCCTGATGGTAAGCGATACGACCGCTCATGAACAGTAGCAAAACCAAACAACACCTTGAATTACAAAGCGATGCATGGCATTCCACTGCTACTATCACACATTTCTATTCCACACTCGCTATCCTGAGGCATGAGATGTTAAGTCTCAATATGTCCAGTAGTTACTCTGGCTAAAATGGCCTTTAAACCGAAACACGACAGTGCATTTATACTGCTGTTTACCGGGAGAAATAGACATTGCGGTGGTACCTATCTAGGTACATAAACAATCAAAATACTATAATAAATAAAAAACATATTTCCTTAATAAATGTACAGTAGATAGTTTTTTTTTTCTCCTGTAAAATTTGGTTGAATGGAGTTACGACGTCTGATAATTAAGCCATCGATATGAGAGACCAACCACCAGTATACAATATTAGTAACTTCTTAACTTCAACCTTTATATGGATAGTTTCTTCTGATACTATCCATATAAAGGTTGTCTGGAAAAGACCGCTCTAAAGTCTAAGCGATAAGGCCGCCCATTGTAATTAGGGATTGCAATTGCTGGATCCAGCATACAGCAATCCAGCTGGATCCAGCGCCTTTTTAAACATGCTGGATCCAGCATACATCTTGATCCAGCGATGCGGATCCGCAAACGTATCAATTTCTATTGTTTAGTTTTGAGTTGCCGCCATTTTCGAATCGGCGCGGCAACGTTGCCGTTCTGTCACCATAGCACGTGCCGCATGAAAGGCAACGCCGCCCGCCCCCTTTCCCCCTTACCAACTGTATCGCTTATGTTTGTTTATTTTATAAATCAAAGACAGTTGATGAGTTGAATAACTGCTCTCGTCTCGATAGAAAGTGTCTTTGTGTCACTAAAGTGCATATCAAGTGCGTGTTGGTTGTTGTTTGAGAGACTGAATGGTAAGTAAAGTAAAATGTTTATTTTTAATTTTAGTATTAATGTTGATTTGATTCATGTCTCTTACTTTCTCGAAGAAGGAAAAGGAAGACACGTTTGGTGAGGTTCGTCAACACATCGCGAAATCTTTTTGTTTTTGTTTTCTTATTTAAACCGATCTTATTTTATTACCTACCTTTAATTGCAGGAAGTAGGCACATATCCTACAGTGGACTATTTAGTTATTTAGAACTTTGTGTGTGTGTGTATGTGTGTGAGTATTGTTGCTATTAAACATGATTGCTAAAATGCGCAATTTTGATTGGAAAAAAGCTGTGCCATGTGTATAAAGATAGGTTTTTATAGGTTTTTCCAGTTCAAAAACGCGTTCAAACTATTAGTCCTCCCGTAACCACGGTGCGGTGCTTGCAATAGCGCTAAAATATCGGAAATAAACAAAAGGACGTTTGAACGCAATTTGAAACCCGAAATACCTACAAAATGTGTAATAGTAATCGCGACAGTTTAAATAAAATATTACCTTATTGGTTTTGTTAAGTTATTGCATCGCGATAGTTGTATTTATTTATCTTTAGGCATACTTATACTTATCTTATACTTCACCGATCTTTTCTTCATTACAGATTTAACGCTGTTTTTCGGACAGTTTAAAATGTCGACCAAGAATTCTAGCGACGGTAAAAAAAGTTTGTGGGACTTTTTCGTAAAGTTGGATAGTCGAAGTGCCAAGTGCTCGCTATGCCTAAAAACATTGCTTATTAGCAACCGCTCCACTACAGGGTTAAAAGGGCATTTACAAAAAGTACACTGTATCAGTGTCATAAGTAATGTCAGTGGCAACAAAGCTAGTTCACCCAACGAAGATTTGGATAATGCAGATTCACAAGCTTCCACTGATGCTATAGCAACTACTTCAAAAAATGAAGATTATCAGGAAGTAGTTCCGAGCAAGAAGACCAAGAAGACTATTGATTTCTACTTTGAAAAGGAAAATTCTATGGAGAGTTTGGTCACTAGGATGGTGTGTAAAGATAGCTTTAGTCTAAGTACATTTTGTACATCATCCGACTTGAGATTATTATTCGCAAAATCAGGATTTCAATTGCCGATTTCCCCAAATACCATCAGAGCGATCATTTACAGATATGCAGAGAATATTCAAACTGATTTCATTAAAGAATTCACTAATTTAAAGCAAAAAGGACAAAGATTCTCATTGAGTTTTGACGAGTGGACCTCCCAAAAAAATCATAGATACATAAATCTCAACTTGCACCATGATGATAAACGTTTAAATTTAGGGTTGATAAGAATTCATGGCTCCTGCACTGCCGAACACTGCATTTAATTATTGTCGGAAAGGCTGAATATTTTCGGCTTAGTGATGGAAACCGATATCATTGGTATCACTACCGATGGCGACTCCGTAATGGTAAAAGTTGGAAAACTTTTGCCTTGTTATCAACAATTATGCTACGCTCATGGTATCCAGTTGGCTGTGGTGGACGTGCTATATAAGAAGAAACCTCATAAGGAAGTAGAACAAGCCGCAACAGATGAAAGTGATGAATGCGAAGACGATGAAGACTTAGAGACAGAGATGAACGATGGCTTGGCAGTTACAGTAGAACGAACATTAGTGGACTCTGGTGAATTAATTCCACGATACAGCGCACTGCTCATGAAAGTACGCAAAGTTGTAAAAATTTTCAAAAAATCACCCACCAAAGATGATTTATTTTTGCAAAAATATGTTAAGGACGATAAAGGTAACTTTACTGGTGGTAGGTCTCTCATATGTGAGAGGCTGCCTGGGTGGGTACCACCGCAATGCCTATTTCTCCCGTCAAACAGTAGTTTAAATGCACTGTTGTGTTTCGGATTGAAGGACATTGTAGCCAGAGTAACTACTGGACATATTGAGACTTAACATCTTATGTCTCAGGATGGCGAGCGCAGTGGAATGCCAAGCATTGCTTTGTAAATCAAGGTGTTGTTTGGTTTTGCTTCTGTTCATGAGCGGTCGCAACGCTTACCATCAGGCGAACGGCATGCTCGTCTCGCCATTAACTGCAATAAAAAAAAAAAAAAGGTAAAGAACTAAGTCTGATTCTTGATTGCCGCACGAGATGGAACAGTTTGCTCAGTATGCTGGAACGTTTCTACAACCTAAAAGTTTGCATCGATAAAGCATTGATAGACCTCGGTTCTGAAATAAAATTTTCCGGCGATGAATGGTCAATAATCAATGAGTTGATTGTCAGTCTACAACCGTTGAAACTGGCTGTAGAAGCTCTTTGCAGAAGAGAGTCCACATTGTTAACTGCCGACACAACCCTGAAATTTGTCTTAGACAAGCTAAATAACCAGGGCACTTCCCTAAGCGCCGAGCTAGCTGAAGCACTACGCAACAGAATCGCAGAACGACGCCTCTCCGAAGTTACTGGTACGTTAGTGTACTTGAAAAATCCAAAAAAGTATGAAGAAGCAGTAAAAAAACCTGCCTATTTTCCATTGCCAAAAAAGAATGCGATGCGGCAGGAGTAAATAAACAATATACCTATTGTAGAGCCGGTGCAAGAAGATACCATGGAGATAGAAGAAGATCGTGTAGATGATGACGCAGAACCCGTTAAAATGACTTTTGAGCTAGAGCTTGAGATAGAACTTAAAAGAGAGAAGGAGAACTTTAATAAACAAAAGCCAAGTGGTCAATTAGATTACGAAAAGATCCTGAAAAAAGAAATGAGCGTTTATGAGAGCGAAGGAGTGCGAGGTGAACATTTATCAATGGTTTATGAGTATTTAATGACCTTAAAACCGACCAGTGTAGAGGCCGAAAGGGCATTCTCAGCAGCCGGCTACATATGCAGTTCTGTGCGAAGCAGGTTGGGAGATAAGACTATAGATAAAATTTGTTTTCTAAGGTCTTACTTTCAGAGAATTCAAAAAAAGAAGTAGTCTCTTATCGTCAGACTTTAAACTGCTTAATTATTAGGGATTAACGAGCGGAGAGAAGATTATTTCAAAGCTTTTTTTGTTTGATACAAAAATACTATTGAAAACTAAAATAGTGTTATTGTTACGGTCCTTTTTTAAAATAATGTTAATTAAGTTAATTTTAAAAGAATTTGTGAGACTGATTGCTACTGATTAGTCGTCCTATCATTAAACATAAGCGTAATTAATAAGATAGTGCTTACTTAGAAACATTATCTTAAATGTTATATGAATGTAAGGTTATATGTTTGTTATTTAATTTTATGCTGATTATTTTGATCTCAAATTATTAAAAAACCAAAGCAAATTAATATAAGATATCACCAAATGAGTGGAAGATTTCAAAGATTATCGTAAGAAGTACAAATTAATAAAAAAAGTCTTAAAAATGTCGTCTTTTTATCTTCGTTCCACGTTTTGCTGGATCCGCGCTGGATCCAGCTGGATTCAGGTCAATCCAGCAAAAATTCCGCTGGATTGAAAACGCCGCTGGATTGCAATCCCTAATTGTAATACCACGAGCCTTATATTTAATTTGTATGATTTTGTGTGTTTTTGTATTTGGTTTACAATAAAGAGTTTTGTATTGTATTGTATTGTATTGTAATTTATGTCTGTTATACAGTATGTAATATTGTTGTTTGCAGTAACGGTGTCGCTGAACATCACTCTGCTGGCTTGCAGCACGCTGGGACTCATCGCGTGTGTGCTACTCATAGTCGGCGTGTACCGGGTATGTATTATTATAAAACCATAAAATTACTAGATTATATCAATATGTTGATATTCTATGGTTATCGGCATTTATTTAAGGTGTTTCTTAAGAAGATTATAATAAGTGATCATTAAACGCGAGAGGCTGAAGTTGATCTTTTGTTTGATGATGACGAAACTTCTGCTAAAGACGGTAAAAATGTTAATATCACCATTAACCTATTGGAATACCATTTTCTAATGATACAAATTAATTTCCAAATAATGTATACAATAACGTCCTTGCTGGCTTTGCTCTGGGTATTTCTTGTCATAATTAAATCCTAATCTACTTTAACATGCATTAACGTTTGTATAACCGTTTACAGACGTAGGAAAATAAATGTATGCATGCCACTAAAATGGTTTCATAAATTATATTGTACTAAGCGAAGCGTGCCTTACTCTTTTATGTAAGTCATTGTAAAAGTATAGCTGACACATTTCTTGTGATGGGTTAAATATTCAGAATTTGTGGAATTTTTCGTGGAATTTACAATTTAACTCAGTTCTATGTTTAGTTTAACATTAATATTGATGTCTATACATATTTTTATTGGTAGATGTCTGCACATAGACGATTTATAAAAATAACTTTCATGGAGAAACTGAAGGTATTCATGTATTATAATAACACCTACAACAAGTTTTTATAGATATTTTGTCTGTTTATCTGAGCATAGACTTAGATAATTCGCGCTTATCTCAGAAACGGCTGAATCAATTACACTTAATTTTGGTATAGACATAGTTGACACTCTGTGTTATATGTTAACACATAACACAGAGTCTCAAATTCTTTTATTTCCGTAGGAATAAGTAAATACAACAAATATATTTGATACTAAGTGTTAGGATGGCACAGCAGAAGACACAAGCCACAGATTACAAGAATTTACTCATGGGACGGAATGAGACGGGACAGGAGAGGATATTGTGGGATGGTTGGAGTAAAGCATTAACAGGACGATTGTAACATTGAGTGTATTAATTTTGTTTATATAAAATAAAATAATATACAAAATAATATTTTGTTGACGTAGACTAGACTCAAAAATTATTAGCACCCCAATAAAATGGAGCTGGACCGCTATAATTAAAAAATACTTTGTCTAAACAACCTTTTTTATTTTATTTTATATTTTCATTTGATTTTTAAGCCTAACTGAAAACTTACGAAGTAATGCGCTCTAATCCCATGTTTGGTCATCTTATTAAAAATTTAAACTGAACCATTCAGATAACATTGGGTTGTAAAGCGTATATAAAGCCAAACGTATTCTTGGGCCGTGCGTTCTCTCTACAAATGAGGAAATTACTTTATAACGAAATATCCATGGGGCCCAAGCAAAGCCTTACGCAAACGCTAGTATTTCATAAAAAAGTGATTTGACACAGCTTAAAACCTCGTTGGTGTATCAACCACGTCGCGTCTAAAGATCGGTTGACTTAATGTCGCAAGTTTTCAATCAAAACCGATCGATAGGGGGTTTACGATTGCTACGTGTTTGCATTAAGCTCAGATCTGTCTGTTCCATGCAAATATTGAACTATATTTGATTAAAAGTATTCTTTTTTAAACAAAAACCTTTTAACATTTGTATTTGGTATTCATTTTGTGAATGTTTTTACATGATTCGGGCAAACTATCAAAAAGTTCACCTGACGGTAAATGATCACTGGCGCCCATGAACATCCACAATCATCGATCATGGATGTGTTACTGGCGCATCCAATTGGAAGTAGCGCGGGATGAAAAACGGTTGGGAAGAGGTAGTAGGCATTCGGCACTCTATTTATTGAATGGAACGCGACAGCAAAGGTGTCGCTTCACGTTGATATCCTGTGAGACAATGGTACCGCCCTGGACAAGCCTACCCATTCATGCTAAGTCATGACTGACAACAGAGTAGGTCTGACGATTCTAAAAAAAATACGGTATTATTAATAAATTGGGTCTTACTTATCGAGATTCCGGGACCCATCCAGTCAGACACGTAAATAAGTCCTTTAATTCGTTCGGTTTGCCTTTTGAAATATTCGTAAGTCTATTGGTTAGTTAAAAATAGTACATAATATCATTATCTTCAGTCACTAAACGTTTAAAACGTAAACAAAGCCATCCTTCAACGCGTACCACCAAGCGGTTCGAAGCGTCTTGCAGTTCTACTGACGTTTATTAGGTCGTCTTTCAACTGAAATTTCTGGATTTAAGCCTCTAGATTTTAAATAATAACTCTTAAAATTATTTTTATTGAGAGCTATAATCAATGCAGGTTTTCTGTACAGTAATTTAGAAATATTGTGAAGAGAAGTTTGATGCTTACCTTTTGTTAACAAGGTTACCGACAAAAATTGCTTTTTTCACCGTACTGACGGCCCGTAATGAAGTTACCAAAATTTAGTACATTTTGCGACGCGTTCAGCAAAAATGATTCAGAGTAATATTTCACGCATCAACTTTAAATTGATATACATTGTGTGGTATTTGTACAACGGTAAAATGTTATATTTTAAGCTTTTTAAAATAGTTTTATTACTTTTGAGAAAATTGCGGGCTTTTTAACATGGTTAATGGCCACGAATGTCCTGGACTGAGAATTGAGAGGCGCGATTTTCTTAAGGTAGAACCTGATTGCGATGGAGATATTGAAGGGTAAGGACCTATTAAATTACCAGTAATTGTATTAAGAAGTAAAAGTAAATTTACTACTTACTATATACTTTACTGCTCTTATATTTATGACACTCAAGTGGCCTTGATCATGTTAAATGTATGTGTGATTAATTAAAAAAAACACTGCTCTCTTTTACCATCAAGTCTTTAAATTTGTACAGCTCCTCCAAGTTGTTCCTTCATTGCTTCTAGGGCACATACCCCTTCGAATTTTACAGTATCTTTATCATATTTTTACGTGCAACATAGAGATTTATATTCTTTGATAAAATCTGTGCCGTTTCAGCTCGTACTATCGCTGCTCCTCATACATTGCATGCCTGTGCAAACCTCAACACCGATTTTCATTTCAAAACATATGACGTTCCCCTATTGATGGTTGCGGCCTCCATTTGTAACGATTTGATTTGTAGCTCTCTTGACTTCTATAAATGCAGCTATTTTTGCCAGTAAAATAGCGCCAGTTAGTTGCCAGTAAAATAAAAATTTGAGGTCGGATTTGAACGACGTTTTACTTAAAGTATTTTTAGTACGCGAAATATTCTGTATTAAAGTAGAAAAATGAATGGTGGGTTTGTGTCTGTGTTCCTTTATTTGTACCGCTTTTTAATTTATACTGGAAATTCTGGAGCTCTTTGAAAAGTATTGGAATAAAAATAAGTATCATTTGGCGTTAATCACGCAAATATAAAATACAGCCGATAATAATGATAAAATCTTTATTAACATTTTAGAAGAAACCATTTGTATTCAATCAAGCACCTGAAAATGCAATGAAATAATCTTTAAAAATATATACATAACAATTTCTTGAAAAATTTGTTACATCCTCTTACAACTTTCCACGATTTTCACGACGCGACGGAGGCAATCCGGCGAACCAATACACGATTTCAATGTGACCTCAAAATGCTCCCGTCAATTTGTTTAACTTGGCTGAGCAGGTGGCCACTTTTTTGACTCTGTATCTAAGTATGACCCATTGTTTAATTGTGTTTGCTATTTATTAATTTATTAATTCTGTATTTCCATACAATGGTGTTCCCACCACATACGAAAATAACACAAAAAATAAGACAAATCGTTTAAATGAAGGTGACAATTAGCATTCTTATCGGTTACCACGATTCCAGACAACCATTAACCAAGATGGAATGGATTGAAACGCAGCTAGGAAGAAAAGGGTGGTCATAAAGAATACAAAACAATGAATAATAGCAATAAAAAAAGAAAGTGATAAGTACAAAATATGAGGAATACAAACATACATGCTATTTAGCGTTAATTTTATTTAACCGTTATTAATAAAATATAACGTGTAAAACTAGGTCTGTGACGCCCCTATAACCTCGGTGCCCTAAGCGGGTGCCAAATCAAGCCCTGCCTATTCCCCGCCATCGCCTTGAATAATATATTATTATCGTGTCTTACAGCCTGTAATCATGACAATGAAATTGCCTCAATTGACTGACAATCAAAGTTTTTGTGTAAAGGCACAATGCAACACTTGTCAATATTATACAGGCATACCAAATGACATGCGTCGTAACAGCTTGATCGCTTCATGTCGCCAGTCTTAAATAAAATATTGCTTTGAACTGCAGTCTGGATTTTATTTTATTTTTTCTTTATCCCAACTTAATCGAATTATAAGATGACAGATTTACGTCGATATTTGTGGTTCAGTAAATGCAAGATAGAGATTTGTTTGACCTCGTTTTTACTGTTGCTTATCGCTACTTTCACAGACATATTTTTCAGACTTCCATATCCCATATTAACGCCACTATCACTTATTCGATTAACATTCGATATTTTTGAGGGTTTTGTTGTAACAACTCTTGGAATAAATGTCTACTTCATATCACCATCTCAATCTACGCTTGCCACTACACACGTCATATAGGACAATGTAACTATATAAACTTTTTATAATCCTGATTCTAGAAGGATAAATAACGTAATATAAAAGAAAAAGTTATAATCTTTTAGAGTCACTGATTTCGAAAGGTCATGGGAATTGCGGTGAAGGTCACTGACCATGAATTTGTAGCCTGGCATTGCCTGGCACGATGAGACAAAGAACAAAGCTTTGAAAGACAATTTTCTACGGCATTATATGTATAGACACAGTTACGAAATTATAAAGCAGACTCAATCTGTTCAAAAAAAGCAAATTTACTTTTTTATCGCATGTACATCAGGTACTTGACAGTAAAAGTCCCGTCAAAATCGGTCCAGCGATTTCAGAGATTAGCTGGACATGGATTAGACAGCCAGACAGACAGACGGACAGACAGACAGACAAAAAAAACTAAGGTCATTTTCGTTATAGGTATCGTGTACATATATAACGATATGTAGTTGGACATTTTTTTTTAATTTTCACTTTATAAACAGACACTTCAATTTTATTTATATGTATGTATAGATAAACGATATTAGAAGAAAATTGAAATTGATATTAGGAGAAATAATTGATGAATACCTATCCCTGAGAGGTACACGTGAATTAAATGAAACATGTTGTAATAAAATTAGTCGAAGTGTGTAATGGGTGTGCAATTAACACTAATTACAAAGGCTTGTTCTATTATCTTTAATTAACCGCATCGCGAATGTCGCTTAGAAACCATTTAGGACGTGTAGATTGTAAAGGCTATGAGAAGAATTTTAATCGCCAAAACGGATTTAGTTTCGAATTGAATGGAAAACTTTCTGAACGTTTGAAAGCCAAAACCGTGTTTAAATTCAAGAAATGGATAGTTACTGTCAAATAAATCACTAAAACAACAAATTAATTGAATTAATTGAATTGAAACTGTGATATCTATGAAACCTTTCGTAAATAATTACCGAGCCCCGAGGGGTTTCGGAGAGGTCGAAATATATTTTGATCTATTCAATGTCCGCGGTTATTGCCCGACTTTTTGCATTGGTACCAATTTGAAGTGACATCAGGCGCGCAAATATTTTTTTATGGACAATTTGCGATAGGCACCGCCGATTGTGATTTATCAGTTTAATCTGGTTAAAAAAGAACGAGGCTTTTTGCTATTCTGATACTTATCATGATTTGCTATCATGATACACATGAACACATCGACTCTCCGTTCGACACAATTATGTTCGGTTGCTCGAAAGTGGATAAACCAACGCAAGTTTAAAACCGTGTCGGAACATACATATACACATACATAAACTCACGGCTTTTTCCCTAAATAGGTAGGCAGAGATGCTACACTTGTGCGTTTTCTCCTACGACGTGGTAAGAAGCGAGCCCATCGCTGTAAAGGGTCCAAATTTCTGACTCCGGACTGATAAATAGGTAGAAGAAAAAATGTACCCGTCCCGAGATTCGAACCCCAGACTCCCTCTAGCGTCGGATCACTATATCTTATTTTTTTAATGAGTGTTTCAGTTGCCTTGTTCAAATCCTACCTAGCAAACTTCCATAAAAATCAAATGTTTCATTTTATTTCTTATTGCAATGAATGTCGAGACGGTCATGCCATTCGCCATTTTGTCACCGATACGACCCATTATGGACAGTAGCAAAACCAAACATCATTATAAATTACAAAGCAATGCTTGGCATTCCTCTGCGCTCGCCATCCTGAGACAAAAGATGTTAAATCTCAATATGTCCAGTAGTTACTATGACTACGATGCCCCCAAAGTGGAACACAACTGTGCATCTACACTGTTGGTTGGTTGGAGAAGAAGAGATTACAGGGGTATATACCCTTCCAGATACATATGTATAAGAGACCTACTATCAGTAATATCACAACATTATTTGAATGCCATCTTGGAAACCCCATACAATTCCAAGATTTCCGTTTAGTGGTTTGAGGATTCGCGTTGCGGTATAGTTTCGTTGCGGTTGAACAGACATGACCTGTTGCATGTATTCATGCAGTTCTATCGCTACGAGTATTAAACTGTATGATGATTCTCTCAATGGTATTTATGTATGAAGGGTGAAATATTTATCAAAATTTGTTGTCAATTCTTTTTTATAGAAAATTTTGTATTAATGAGCAATTAAGTCTTTTCTTTGAAAATTGAATTGGACGAATTTATACATATAATAATCTGTCGAGTGTTACCCTATTAAATAGTTATTTACCTATATATTACCAATTTATTGCACACACAAATAATAAATTCAATGAGAAATCACATGCGTAAAAAGTATAATTGGCGGTCTTATCGCTCGAAGGCATGATCTTCAGATGACTATAGGATAGATTTATGAAAATGATAAACAGACGGCAATTTGAAGTGTAAAGGATAGGAGATAATAAATAATAAACTATAGCAAATACAAATAACCTAATAAATACAAAGTATTAAAGAAATATAATTAAAATGTTGGACAATTAGCCAATAATTAATTTATATTATTTTTAATAAATAATCAAGTAAGTATAAAAAATAAATATTAATTAATTATTGGCTAATTGTATAATTAAGCTTCTGTAGACGCGTCCTAAGAATATAAAAATGTACTAAGATAACAAGTAAGTTACAGTAAGGTTACAGAAAAACAATATCGCTATTTGGCCAAAGCGCTCAAAATTTCACAGCCTAAAAGGAATCCGAAAATCATAATACTGATAGGGTTGATTAAAATAAAAATTAAAATATTATAAAACAAACATATTAGAGTTGTGAAAATATAATGACCAGTCTGAAAAGTACATTAAGTAAATTATTTAAAATCATGCACATGCGCAATCGAGCGATAGAAGGAATTACAATAGAATTTTGTGTTTAAATAAACTGTGATTGAGAGCACAGTGTGGGAAAAAAAAGAGGATAGATAAGAATTACCTTCAACAATTACAGCACTCAAAACTACACGCATTGCAGCTATATTTATCAACAGAGTTGAATTGGTCGTTATCGACACCGATATCAGCCCACGAGTCATTCCAGCGGTTATTCCGAAATCTGTTTCAGCTTCAAAATATCTAGCCTGGACATTTCGGAATATACACACTGCAGTCTCTATGTCAGCCATAATCCGACCAATTTCACTTCGGTCTTCTCAGTCTAATGGCACCGCTTAGTTCCAAATCCCGCCTCTCTGTGTAGGTATGTGTGGAATCGATATGATGTATTAAATTCTGCACTTTATTGAAAACAGTAACGAAAAAGGAATGTAACTTAGTAAGGGGATAAATATTGCAATACTCCCATGCAAACTCGTCGCAAAATTACCTTTCTAATGTGATTTTGAAAGGCAATAACATTTTGGATGAGTTTCTGATAAGCTTAACAGTAGGAAAGAGTAGCTATTCAATACATTGAAAATCCATAGGCTAACAAATGGCATTTCGATATTTACAAATATTAAAATGTTTACTCCTACTCTACGATATTGAGACAGCATGCTTATACCGTTATAAGGCATTTTTTTTATTTATTTTTAGAATAAAATTGCCCTGAGCCAGGATCTCTCTGATTTATTTAAGTCTTCCTTTGCCCAGTCTTTTGTAGATTTTCATAGTAAGCTTTACCGTTCCGTGAAGCGATAACGTATGGCCTATCGCATAAAAGGCTACGAGAATATCTTTCGTTCTCAGCATTAGGCCAAATAAAAGTTAAACTAACCTAGAAAATTGTTTTGAAGTATATTTGTTCATGACCTATTTTTCAGAACCTATTTTCACAATCTATTTTCCAGCCCTTGCCGAACATAAATTTATTTTAGAGCTGTTTGAATATGTGGTTCGAATTATTAAATTCTGTATGAGCATTTGTTAGTACGCCAACTGTCGTATCTGAGTATGCGATTACCTCCAGCACCTGCGGCGATCCATCATAGTGTCAATCGCTCTTCGCCATCTATCGTTATTACCAACTAAGAAGTCCTCTAGCACTTTAGATCGTTAGCCATACGGATATTAGTAAGAACTAAGTTTTTAAAATGGTTGAAATCATCTAAAATGAAGGATATTCATATTACATCCACGTCATTTACGCTCCCATCATGATTAAACCAGAACCATCATTATAATCCATTCCACATCCAAACATTAAATACAATAATAATTTAAAAAATATATTTAAATTGTTGTCTTTAATTAATTGCTTGAATAACAAATAATAATATTATGAAGGTAATGTCGATGTGATGTATTTTTATTTCATTTTATTGGAATATTATGTATATTAAATATTGTCTAATAATACATTCATGAACAAACTACTGATATAATTATATAAATTGAAGGTACACAATCTTATATCAAACTCAATTAAAAATAAATTAATAAAAATAAGAATAAAAAATAACAAAGTAAATGAAAATTAACTTATTTATAAACTTACCCTAGTGTAACATTTTACACGATAATAACATTTATAGGTTAATACATATTATGCAAAAAATAATGCAATTTTTTTGAATGTTACAATGGTGTCACAGCAAATATCAATATCTGATGCTTTAGTGGAAATTCTCTTAAAATAATTGAACACTGCCTTAAAATTCAGCGACTCCGAAGTCTGAAGTATATAACTTACTCGTGTTCTAAAGGCTATTGTGGCCCTCTATACGCATTTCACAATAGCAGCACAAACACACAAAGATGGATCGACTATTGACAAACAAATATTACAATGCACAAGCAACAGCCTGTATTGTACCAGCTAAGCCCAACCTTTGATACCATTATAGCAATACTTAGTGGCTATGAACCTACCAACGTTATGAATTTATGTATGTATGTATCGATATACAACATACATGTATTTACTTGCTTTTTTATTGCACCGAAATCGGTTCATTGAGCATGCCCTTCGCCTGATGGTAAGCGATACAACCTTTTATAGACAGTGGCAAAACCAAACAAAACCATGGATTACAAAGCGATGCTTCCACTGCTCGTCATTCTAAGACATAAAATTTTGAGTCTTACTATGTCCAGTGATAGTGCTGGCTACAATTTCGTTCAAACCGGAACACAACAGTGCATTTTTACTGCTGTTTGGGGGGAGAAATATACACGGCGGTGGTACCTACCCAGGCGGCCTCTCCCATATGAGAGATCTACAACCAGTAAGAGACATACATTTCTGCTCGACAAATTCCTGATTCCGGGCAAATAATTAATAGAAAAATCTAATTTCAATTTGCCGACCCGGCATTCAAACCCGAGACCTCAGCTTTTGTAATCGTACCGTACTGCATCACTTAAGCAGTCTATACTACCTTCTCTTGGCCTTACATGGCCTTACTAATATTCTAATTACGAAAGCATTTGTTTCTCTTACAAGCCCTTACTACGCAGCCAGCCATCCTGTTTGCATACATGTTGTCAATGATACAGGAAACGACATAAAGTGTTTACATAATGAACATTTAGAAACATTTACTTTGCCCTAGGAATAAATATTTACTAATAAACGCTCATCCGAAAAACAACACTGTAAACCGGCTTAAAAACTCGGCATTCAAAAAAACATTTTTCTTTATATTGCAACTTATCGCCCGTATGATAGACGTCATTCTATGCCTCTTCGACGAAATTCTGTTTATAGATAAAAATCAGTGCTATACACAACGCAAAAGCATTCCGGCGTAGCGGCGAACCAAGCACACAAACTGAGATTGAAGGCTTAAGTATTGGCAAAAATATGTGCAAAATACGGTGTGGTATTGCCCCGGCCTGCTTACACGGCCTTGAACTAGTTCCTCTTTGTTCTAAGAGCGAGCGTTCCGTCCAGTGACACGGCAACGCTGGGCTTAACAAGCGCATCGAGAAAATCTTACCCTTCGATATATTTAAAATAGCGGTGTAATGTGGTACGTTCAACCGTTGTTGATGTTTGTAGAGCTAAATTACCTTTTACGTTAATGATATAAGAAAATATTTATGTAATGTTTACAATTAAAAATACATATGTCGCTGAAGGCCAAAAAATGATTGCGTGAGGATCTTGCTGCTTTTGAGTCCATGCGGTGTTAAATTACTTGGAACCACGAATTATGGAAAAAGAGGAGGGTGACCTTTTTTTGCCCAGCAGTGGGATTATAATGGTAAAAAAAGGAGATATTTATTTTGCGAAAATTGATTAATGTTAATGTTTTAACCACATACTTCTATGCAGGAGGAATGAGAAATAATTAGTAATGAAAGCGGGGTTTTCACCCAGTGTAGCAAAATTAATTAAAGAAATGGAAAATGTGTTCCACTAAAATAACAACATATGGAATTAATTATAAACTATTGCTTAAAATGAGGTTAAAATGCACGAAAACTTACACTTTTGTTGTATCAGCCCATATACCACCCGCTGCAGGCACGGGCCTCCTCTACAATCGAAAGTACGATTGAAAGTGGTTAGGCCATATAGTCCACCACGCTAGCCGATCGATAAATCATACTTAGTAACTATTTTTATAGGGTTAACGAATGCTTTAGGGTTACAGTAACATAATATAATACATTGTACATAAGTATAATATTTTGTAGATGTAAAAATGTGTGTTTCCAATGCTAAAGTCGTGATTTCAATATAATGTATTAGTCTAGTCGACAAGTCGAAAATGGTACAAAATAGATACTGCTCTTAAAATTATGTGCGATAGCTCATTGGATCCGGAATGACGTCTAGAAAAATGTGCCAAAAGCGTGTATTAGCACATAAAAAATTGCAAATGTTATAATCAATTAAAGATGAAAAAAAAAATGGCATTTCGTTTTTTGCCAATATTTAATAAACTATTAATATTTAAGAAATTTCAAAAAAGGTTCTAAAAGAGGAGGAAATTTACAATAAAAAACTCCCAGCTCCCGGAACTCTATCTGCATTATTTATTATTTTAATTTAACGCTGAAAATAGGTCTGCGCGTGACATTTTTAGGATGCGCGCGTGGCGTCAAAAGCGAGTAGCGGACATTAATTAATTTATTTAAGGCATTGAATATATTTTTTTAAATTTGAAAAAATTATGGTGTGTTCTGAACACTATAATTAATTTATTCCCGTTGGAAATTTTACTTAAAGTTAATTTTTCAACAAGTTAAACAATTGTTAACTAACGAAATTTTCTCGAACTACCGTCTTAATTGTAAGTGAAAAAAAATGTTTAAATAATGGTCGTAAAAAATTTTCGCTTCGTAGAGCCTTTCTTACATACATACTTAACAAGATCATGCCATAAAAGAAATTAATTTAGAAAAAGAAGATTTAGAAAAAAAGTATTTTTTTAACATTACTTGGATTTTTTAGTTTTTGTTTAAGTTAAATAAATTGTTATAAACAACGTATAAATATTTTTTTATCTCCCTGTCTCACGCCTCTCTGTAGTGGAATAGCCTTCGTGCTCTGATCTTGTACTCGGACCGACTTCGATGTACCGATAGCCTATGTCGCACCGCTGAAGAGACTGTAGCACAACCCAGGTCTTGATCTAATCAAAGGCTTTCTCATAGTCCACAAACGCTAAACAAAGCGGCAAGTTATATTCCTCGGTTTTTTGTATAACTTGCCGTAGCGTATGAATATGGTCTATTGTACTAAAGCCCTTTCGGAAACCGGCTTGTTCGGGAGGCTGGAACTCATCAAACCTGCGTTCGAGACGATTTGTGATGACCCTCGAAAACAACTTAGCTCAGGAGCGAGATGGGCCTGTAGTTCTTCAGCAAAGTGTTATCACCTTTTTTGAAGAACAGTACCACCACGCTCCTGCTCCATGCCTCTGGCGTTGAGCCCTCGAGGAGAACGGAATTGAAGAGCCTCTGAAGGACTTTCATTATCGGCGTTCCGCCCGCTTTCAGAAGTTTGAGGGCCATCTCAATCTCACACAGGCTGATGTCCGGGATATCATCGCTAAAGGGTCAGATCAACTCGGCTCTCGGGTCTTCGGCCCGAAAGAGGTAATAAATACAATTAATTGATTCCCGCTCTGATGAAAAGGATCAAGTCACGCCGGTATATGAGAGACCTCCTTACTAAGAATGTCGTTTTCAGTACTGCCTCCTATATGTGGATTCCGAACCCACGGCCAATTTGAAGCCATTGGAGTTGTTGGTTGAGACTCCAAGATATGATCTATTACTAGAAACCACAATTGATGTCATAACCGTGTAATAATGGATCTATAATCTGCATAATCTGCTAACTTCATACATCAAATCTTAGTAGAAAACATCATAAGCGACTGTGATTTATATACTGAAAAACACCAGAAAAACCATGAAGATAGGTTATTCCGTAATCCTATGTTTATTAAAATAAAACTATTAAATACGGATTTTTATATAATGTGTAACATTCGCGTAAATCCAAGAAAAGATTTTTCATTATTTCATGATAACCCAACAAAATAAATTTATTTAAAGGATCAAGATTACTTTCAAGTGAAATTACAGTAATTCACAGGAAATGCAATAGCCAATTTCAATAGGCAATACAGACGGCGCGTACATTGGCTATATGGCTAGTCGTAGTGACCAGTGCAATTTCCGTTCGAATTAATAGTTAGTTACTAAGACTGTGTGTAGTGTACCTAATTAAATTTTCCTCTGGATATTAGAAAGTCCGTGTGTTATAGAAATACTTTTAGATACCTGGAATACTTTAAGTCTAAGACTTTAAGAGATGGTGTATCTTAATGATAACTGAATGGAACTAATAGAACTGATGAAACTGATAGTTTAGTAAAAGCAAGTTATCATTTTACTATTTAATAGCATTTAAATATTCCGAAATTTTGAAAAAAAAAGTAAACAAAATGTAAGTGTAGATATAAGTGGCCCATGAGGGGATCGAACCCGCGACCTTCGCGTTATTAGCACGACGCTCTAACCAACTGAGCTAATGGGCCGATAGCTATAACATCGAAATACTTGTACAAATATCAATACTTGTACAGCTATCAGTGTCAGGGTTTTTCAATATATATTTGATAAATTATATTTAATAACATTTATGTAGTAACAAGAAGTCGCTGGATGCAGGCCGCTTCCAACTGTCTTGTCTTGTCGCGGGCAATACGACTACTCAACTTGATCTCGGAACATGTTGATATAATTATGTCATTGCAGCCTGCCGAAATTTGCAGTAGTGGCCCAAAAATGCATTGAAGAATTTAAAATGTAATGTTTGTTGTTATATTGGTAAAATTTTAATGTTTTGTTTTATTTTTATTGTTTATTCTATGTGATATTTAGAATAGTTTAGTGTAATGCCGCCTTAGTTTTAAAACTGTTAGGGTATTATATTTAAGGTGATACATAAATAAATAAATAAACTGGTCGATGTGGAGATCCTTCGGGAGGCCTATGTTCAGCAGTGGACTTGCTGTGGCTGAGAGAGAGAGCATGTAAAACTATCAGATGGGTGTAGAAATTTCCCGTGTTTCTAGTTACAAAGTAAAAAATAAATATGAACCAAACCTTACTGCAACTCTAAACGTAGTGTCATCTCTTAACGAATCTTCATGATATACCTATTAATTTTAATTATTTATAATAATTTTAAGTTTAATTTTTGGCTCTGTTAATGAACTCATCTTTTATTTGTGTTTAATGTATTGTTCAATTGATTATATTTTATTATTTGTAGTTACATAACTAATTAAATAGTTTGATTGAGTTGTAGTAATTGTACTAAGCATATGAGTAAATAAAAAAGAATATGCAAATCAATAAATAAAGAAATCAAAACGGCTCGACATTTCAGACATTAAAAAAAACAAAATTAAATCAAACCCGCTATAAATCCGTAAAAACTTGTTGCATCCGTAAAATATTTTTCCTTACCAATCCTAATCAATAATAATGCTCTGCAAGTGTGTGGTGCGTGCGAAGTGCGTGGTGGCCTGTTGGTAAACGGACTAGACGCGGCTGCCCACATGTTCAGAGTGGTCGCGGGTTCGAATCCCAGGGCACACCTCTGACTTTTCGGAGTCATGTGTGTATTGATAGTCAATCACCACGCACTAAAACGGTGAAGGAAAACATCGTGAGGAAACCTGCATACCATAGCGATTTATAAGAATTTCTATGGTATGTAAGTCCGCCAACCCGCACTAGGCCAGCGTGGTGGAATATATGGCCTAACCACTCTCAATCGTATTCTTACAGTTACAATTGGGTAGTCCACATTCCAAAAAGTAGCTGTTGAAATCCTTAGGGGAGATTCATGCTCTGCAGAAACCTTGGTATGATTGAAAAATTTGATCATTTATAACATAAAATTATCATCACCATAATATTTTATAAAGGATCACCACTTAACACTTAATAAAGTTCTGTATTGTATATATTTAAACATTATTATTATATTTAGCAATAGGTATATTAATTAACCCTATCACTGCCGATGCTAAATCAGATACCGTTCAGCATGGCGGAAAATACCCAGTTAATACCCTATCAGTAGCAAATTTACATGCCGATATTAAATAAAATCATACACGGTGTAACCCAATACCACAATGTTGGGGAATTCAATCTAAAGTTTAAATCGATTTTGCGATATTTAACGTGGACACGTGTGCATAGATTTTTGTAACCTTGAACCTCGGTGGAAATCATTTAACTGTTTTTTTTAACCCTATGTAGTATTTTTATAGAATGTCACCGCCGACGTTCAATTATACACCGCATATGGATTCGTTATAGGTAGATAGATCTGCATCTATTGAACGGTTATAAGGTTAGGTGTTCGATTTTGTGAATTCTCTCCTTTTGTGAACAGTATCAAGGTGTTTGCGGGTCACATCGTTGAACCTAAATAGTTGGATCTGGCTTCGGCTTTATCACCTGACTTTTTATGAGGCAATCCCGATTTCATACACGCTGGTAGTTTGAATTTAGTCATTTACAGAAGGAAATATGTGTATTGTCGAGCGACAAATGTAATCTAAAACTATTCGGCCCCAGTGCGACAGTAAGTTCAAATTTCATGACACAGAACCTGAAATCTTCCATGGATTTTGCCATTTTTTATTCTCACATACGCTTAAAAGCATTCATAGGTGCATCGTCTTAAGATATACATTAAGGGTCCCCACAATGCGTTGTTATCGATAATTGACGTCACACTATAGGTAGTGCTCAGGCGAGCGCGATAGATCGAGGCCTGCCGCAACAAGCGGTCACAGAGACCATACAACATTCTGCAGCAAGCGTTTAGGTGCTAATTTGATCCACCCGATGGCATGTACGGGTTAAGTGAATCTCCGCCTGCTGCCTAACCAATAAATCCAGTGATAGGTTACACTTGGTGTGTGGGTAGATGAAAAAATACTACGGAAAAAGGTTTTTAACTCATTACATTGCTTAAGTGCCATGTGTTCTTATAGAAAGAAATCATTTATTGTACAAAGTTCTTGTACTAATATATTCTTTATTTTTTTATTGCAACATAATGATAATGTTCTACTTCTAATACCATTAATTTGATTGTTGTCTGGAAAAGATCGCTCTAAGCGATAAGATAACCACAAAAGATTTTTTTATTTTAATTTATATTGAAGAACATTGTATCATATTGAAAAGTCTGTTTGAAAAGTGAAAATAATATTTTTTACCACGTACATATCAATATACATACTTATGTCTATCTGTCGTCCTGTCTATTTACACTAATTTCGGGGACGGCTGAATCGAATTTGACGGGAATTTCACTGATTATTTTTCCGACCCAAATATCGACCAATAGAATTGCACCATTCGACGTCACGTGGTACAACCTACATGGTATTATACTGATAATTTTTTGAAAATTTTCTCTGGTAGTTGCTATATATAAAAAACAAAACATGATCCAGTCAAATTAACCACACGTCAAACTGACAGGTTGAATTCAATTGTGAAAATTGGAGATTTTGCATGAAAATGAGTTTGAAATTAAAATTTGGGACGGAAAAATAATCCCCCGAATACCACACGAGCTTCAAAATTATCTGGCATTTCCCTCAAGGTTCCCTGCAAACAAATAAAGTCGTCAAGTTTTGACTCCTTCATTTGTTTGCAACGAACCTATCGGGAAATACCCGATAATTTTGAAGCTCTTGTGGTATTATAAGTGAAAATTATTCAAGCTTGGCGGAAGTAACAACGGCTAGTTTTAATTGTGGTGTCATTTTTGTACGGGAGTGCCGAGATTTTACGTTATACGAACTTAATCAATTTAAATTAAGGAATTTTGAGGATATAGGATTTTTATGTTTTATAATATGAGGATAAGGTAGGAAATCCCCTTTGGTGGTGAATCTCAAGGCGTTTAGTGAGACAAAGTGAGGAACCGTCTCACAATTCGTTCCTAGTATCTGATTCTTGACCCAACAGCTAATTAAGAGTCTCTGCAGACGTTAGTCAAAAGCTTTTTGGTGACACATGAGCACAAACGACAAATTACATATAACGAAAAAAAATGGAGCTTGCAAGTTTTAACCCGAGACGAATTTCTGATTTTAATTATAAGACTAACAATCGCACTCTTGTAAATAACAATAATCCGAGAGAAAACAAGAAATTCTACTCATGTAAGAATAAGTCTGGTTTGAATTATTCCAATATTAATTGGGCTAGCTTGGTGTGGCCGTCTACACAGGTCATCTAGGAACTACTCTTAATTCAAGAGGGGGCTCGGCAGCCATATTGTCATTTATGAAATAAAATAATACATAATTAACAAATTCTGGCATTTAATTAAATGTTCTGTATTACATAATTTGATACGACCATTAGTCTGATTTTATGTACTTTATATATCCCGGCAACTAAGAAATATTTTTATAAGCCGAGCCGGGTCCAATCTATCATGTTGTGACGGGCGACAAAACACCCTTAATCGTCTCTATTAACGAGTTACGTAAAGCCAGCAAGCTTTGACAATATTCTTTGAAATTACTTTGATAAATATCAGAAATCTAATAATGTTAAATTTCTTATTGATAACAAACTCAAGGGTAAAAATACTATCTCTCCTCATACAGTTTTCGTACAGTTTCTTAAGGTATGTATATGTTAGTTATGTATTGTATGTGAGTTTATTGTATGCACACATATATACATATTAATTATCTATGTATTGCATAGTTTTCAATTTAAATCATCGGCTATGCTTCCTGTTTTTGTTGTTTTTCCTGCTTGAATAGTTGTCTGGAAGAGAACGCTTTTAGCGATATGGCCGCCTATTGATTCATCGAGTCTCTTTTTATTGTGTATTGTATCATAATATTTCGTGTCTTCATAAAGTGTTATATTATTAATATCACATACTGTAAAAATAATAAAATTTTGACTTCAAAACTACTATTATATTTTGGTCTTCAGACTTAAAAACTTTAGATGGAGGCTTTGTGTATTTTCTCATAGTAATCCAAAGCAAACTGAAAAGGGACCACTAGTCTATCAATACTGGAATTAACTCCTTGACCACATGATTGCGTTGGTTGAGGAAGGCTTTGCAGACTAACGGCTTTAATCATAGGCAGTCTTAAACCTATTTTAGTATAGAATGTTTTGTCTTCTTCGCTCGAACTGAATTCCAAAGTCGTATGAAAGAGACGGAAACATCGTTAATTAAAATAGATTTATTAAAATCATTGAATTGCTCTCTGCTCCTATACGTTGTAGATATAGTATACTAAAACTGTCTTATAAACTGATGTTAAAAAGTATTATTTTTGTATTACAGTAGTGCGTGGTCGCATGTAGGTAACCACATAGGTAACAGGTCAAACGCGGCTGCCAACATGTTCACGATGGTCGCGGATTCCAATTCTAGGGCACACCTTTGATTTTTCGGAATCATTTGTGCATTGATAGATAGTCAATCCCCACGCATTATAACAGTGAAGGAAAACAGCGTGAGGAAACCTGCATAATATTGCGATTCGGAAGAATCTCAGTAGGACGTTAAAGTCCGCCAACCCGCACTGGGCCAGCGTGGTGGAATATAGGGTCTTGCCCTTCGAATGTGGAGGAGGCTCGTGCCCTCCAGTGGAACGTATATGGGCGTACATACAGAAACTGTACACTCCATAGTACGAATAATTCATATAAAACATGGTAATGATATGAAACAATAGCTTCTATACCTGAGGTATTTCATGTCAAATAAATAGTTGCTCAGTAAAATTTATTTTTAGTAGGTAGTATAATATATTTTTACCCATTTAAAAAAAGGAGATTAGCAATTTGGTGTATGTGTGTAATTTTATAGAAGAAAATCTCTACTGAGGAATCGATTCCATGTCCATTATTGACAATATAACAATTATTAAGTGTCATATTTAGAAAAAAATTCAAACTGCATTATTAAAATACACCGTTTGAATTTAGTAGGCTTATTAATATAACAACACAAGGTATATAACTATTAAACTATGATAAAGGTTACGAATATTTTTTAAAGGTTTCGTCTACAAGTGAACGCGTAAAATCTGACGTGAAAGATTCCGGAGCTTTTAGAATTTGTGGGTCAAAGTCATTTTATACAGGCTGCAGTGCTAAGCTTCTTTTGTGTAAAACCACAAAATGAGGAAAATTCTATACAGTTCTCATTGAACTCATCAATTATACTTAATTATGTTTCGTTTTTAATTGAAATACTTGTTATGAAGTCTAATAAAACACTGCAAACAATATAGAGCAAGGGCCTGTGGCGGCCAGACTTTGAACATTTTATAAACGTTGAAAGAATTTCAGCGTCTCTGACATAGGCGTCACACGTTAAGCTAAGAAGATCCCATCGTGATGGTTTTGGAACTTATCAGCTTAAATGTGTCTGGTAAGATACAAGAACCATCAAAAATGTCTGATTACCAATCGTGATGGTTTTTGAAGTTATCAGCTTCAATGTGTCTGCCAAGAAGTAAACCATCAAAAGTGTCTGATTACCAAGAAAACGCCTTTGGATAGTAGCCTTAACACCATAAATATATTCAGCTAAAAAAAACGGTTGCAAAATTATATGTAAAATATAAAATAAATAAATAAATATTACGATACCTTCAATTTTTATTAATCAATAATACATATTGTGGCATAAAAAATATTAAGGCTTTTTATTCGTCGAGCAGTAAAATCGTGTGTTGGTTATCAGGTCGGGGAATTAAATTTGTTTGATTTTTTGGATTCGCACGATGTTGTCCGAGACTAGATTTATTAGAAAGCAGAAGACTTATATGATGGATATACCAAAGCCTTTATAGATATTGAGGGGGCCAGACACGGTTATCCGTACTAATATTATAAATATGAATGTGAGTTTGTTTGTTACACTTTCACGCGAAAACTATTTAATCGATCCTCTTAAAACTTTGTACTCATATTCTTGGAGGTATTAAAAATAACATAGGAAACTTTTTATGAAAAAAAAAAACGAAAGATAAATACAACTGTCAAAAATTAATAACCTATATAAAAAATAACAATATTAATAACATTTACGACATTTTTAAAAGTGTATCTGCACCCGAGCGACGCCGGGCCGGACAGTTAGTATCCTATAAAATCAACGCGAATAACTATAGAAGAATAGATTTTTTTAATTTATTCTCAGCAATTTATTTATAGTGCAAAACTTCATAAAAATAAAGTATGCAATTGAAATTGTTCATCCACTGCCTCAAATTGTATTGTCCGGGTCGGCAAGCTGTTTTCCGCACGGAAACGACCCCAATCACAAAGAATGTAATTCTTCACTTTATTTTCTATCAAACAATTGTACGCCTTAAAAATGTTTATAGTTGTTAATACTACTAGTACAACTAATCAATGAATATATATAATACTCAGAATAAAACATTTGGCATAACTTTGAGACTTGTGGGCAATTCTCTTATCTTCTGTAATTTTCAATAGAAATTAAATTTAATATTTGGAAGAAAGTGTCACTTATCATGTATACAGTATATAACACATACATATGTGTGCACTTATGTTTTTTGTATGTTTATATTTAAAACAGAGAAAGTGAGAGCGTAGTTATATTCAAATAAACTAATTTCTAGTGACGACATTCCAGTTGTTTATAATGTATGTATGTCGATCGGTTTAAATTTCAGATCCCTTACAGATAGAAGTACACTCCTAAAATCTACTAGGCATGATTTAATATAATAGAATCTTTGATTGCTTAAAACCTAAAATTAAAATTTATAAGCAATCGACAATAAAAATACGACACATAAGGCTTAAACAAAACTCATGCGTCTTCAACTACAATTATAATCAATATTTAGTCAGTATACGTATAAATATACAGAGTGATATTGACATATGGTATTTAATTTAAAACACATGTTCCTTAATCCCCCTAGGTACTATTGTGCCAAATTTGTATAAAAACTGCCTGATAGTTTTGTCAAAAATCACGATTTTAGGTTTCAAGACGTCTGATCAACCCCTATATAAACTGAGTTTTTTTTGGTTCAGATAAGTTCCTTAACCGAACTGAAGTTCATCTAAGCGGTAAAAATACTCTTATTTACATGGGAAGTCCGAAAATCGAAAAAACGTTAATCACGATTTATGACAAAAAATCTTCTCATATTGCTTTCAAATTATATACCTGGTGTGATGAAAAACATGTGGGTTAATTTAAGTAACATGTGTCAATATTACCTGTATATAATGTACATAGCTACTTTTCGCGCTGTGCAGATAGAGCCACTTTTGTTGAAGAAACTCTTAGCATTCTACTAGTTCCGGCAAACGAACAAATTTGTAACCTGATGGTAAGTGAACACTGCCGATAAACATCTATAACAATGGGATCAAGGACGTGTTAAAGGCTCCTCGTATCGGGAGAGGAGCGGGAAGGAAAAAGGCTGGAACGAGGAAAGAGATTTTGTGCATCCAGCAAAATATTTCCATAAAAGTTGCCAGTAGCAACATAAACCCCGTTTTTACTTGTCGCGATTGTAAATAAACTTTTCTAATCCATGGTCAACAGTCAGTGGGACTTTTAATACGTCATGATCGGGGGATGCAGGGAGGGAGCGAAATCGTTCGAAATGTTGCGAATACTAATTGAGGAAACTAGCAATTTGACACAACTAGTACAAATCTGACAGTTATTATTTGCGTTTATATGAAACTGATTCTGCTTACAAATGCAGCACAGACACCCCAATACAGATGCAATCGTTTGTAGAATTTTCATAGTATCTAAAGTTTCGATTATACGTGATTAATTAAAAAAATCAAATCTTTTCGGAAGTTTTTAGGTGGTATCATGTGTAAAGTCATTAATATTACCTCCCCGTTTGTCTTCGTATCCGAAGTACCCTGTTTAAGATCCGGGTTTTAAGTGGTCCTGGTCCAACTCCGGAAACTAATCGCAACTGTGAATTATCAATTTAACTTAGTCCTGTATACAGTATGAGGGATATATTTTAAACTTATGCTATCCTACAGTGTATTGTCTTCAGTTTATTATAAAAAAAATATTGGATTTAAAATATAGTCTAATGATATAATAAACACATCCAACAGTCACATACATAGCCCCACATTAAGATCAATTAAGTGTTGTATCGTGGGTATTAAAAACTACGAGAGACTACGTCTCACAAACACCTAGACCCGAGACAAATATTTATGGGCCTCACAAATATCTGTCTCAGTGCGGGTATCAAATCCGCGGCCTCTCGTTTCGCAACCGGTGTCTAACCAGCTGCGCCACAGAGGCTGTCATATTTCAAATATATTAGTATCTTATAAATCGACTGCTATTTTCATAACAATAGCGATCTCTTCGTAGCTTAATAACATCATGTTTCTATTATCCTGTCTTATAATAGCTTTGTTTACACCTCCCTTCATTTTATATTTTTGTTCCAGGACATCAAGTTTATGCTGCTCCCGTGGGTAGTAGCCATGGCATTGGAAACCCTGGTTGAGATAATCAATCTGGTCTACCTGTTCTACTTGCAGACTGTAAGTATAATTTTTATTAATTTTTCAGACAAAATATGTCTATTGCAGCAAGATTGCTTTTAGGGAAAGGAGAATGCCATTTTGCTATGAAACTTAGACTTTTTTCCATGGAACCTACTTTTATGTGTTGGGAAATTTAAATATTTTCAATAAATATAAACATATAATTGCGACCCTGGCCGTAGTTCTTGTAGAAATAATTTTAAGTCCAATAAAGATATTTTGTTTGGCTTTGACTCTACGAACAAAATGTAAAATGTGATGATCATTTCTTTATTTTATAAATATCTATCAACCGGGATAAAACAGGAAATTGTTTAAGGACAAACCATAAAAATGCTGTAATAAATTTTAAGCAGTATCTGTATTGGGATCTATGATATTTATTATTCGTTATTTGGTGGCACCACAAGTACATTTTATAGGGGATTTTGTAAATATGCTTAGCTTGCGGGATAGCAAGCTGGTGTAACATCTCATGCTGATGACTCTTCTACCTGTCAACAGCCTGTTATGAAGCTACGTAATCTTTGTGATGGTCAGCCTTTTCTCAGCTAATCATCATAACCTCTTTCTATGCCCAGATGATTAAAACCTTTACGATGATCATGCCCTTGATGATGATAATAATATAGAGTATATAAAGACTGCTATTGAAAACGAAGCTGGGTGATAGTTTTAGTGACTTCAGACACAATTTAACTAGAAATTAAGCAAAATAAGAGGTTCGATTTTTTTTTATATATATATTTTTCCTATCGTTGTATGTGGGTGGTAAATACATAGTATATTTTCTTCTAAAATAATAGTGCACACCCTTTTATTTTTAAAGACACTATGGTACGCAAGGGCTTATATTATTGTTTTGACAAAACTTTGGACTTGCCTGCCAAACAAGATGATTGAAAATAAAACCTAAAAAATTAACGCGTTTCCTTCCAAAAGTTTAGTTGTATGTGTTTGAAGTCACTAGAACTTCTACCCGGCTTCATTTTCGGTAGCAGTCTTGATATACCCTGTGCATATAAAACGGCATCTAGTTATTCTTTTAAAACCATTTCATAATATTTTATAGGCACAGCTTTACTAAAAATTCGACATGTGTTTATACCAAGTAGAGGCGTTTAGACGTAACCAGTTATCCGTGATAACGTGCTCATTCGGTGGTTTTATGGGCAATATACTTATCACACCGAAGTAATTACGTATGGAATTATATCTCCAATTACATGTGAAACCTCGAGCCATTAGTATTAATAGCGACCACTGCTAGATATAAGCTGCGATAATAATTTTAATGTTCTGAATTCTGTGGTCTTCATCTGCATTGTGGTTAAACTTTCATAGCGAACATTATTTATAATTTAATAAATTGCAAATAAGCAAATTGAAAAATCAATATTATTGTTCTGCACTCCATGTCGTAATACTTGATCGAACGTCTCCCCTTTTATTAAATAATAATTAAGGACATTTGCCATCTTCTCTTTAACCCGTAACGAAGATTAATCAAATACAAAAGATTTGAAAGTAATCCTTTTGGACCACTTTTCTTTCTATTCTGGAGACATATTCAACTCATTTTAAAATATATATATAATCAAAATAGTTACTGCTATTTACAGTTAACAATGGTTAACAACCAATCCAGTAAATTATATGTATAATATAAGTATGTCATGAAATACAACTGGAAACGCCATATGTTGATCTCCACGAATATCCACTTCCGCGAAAATAAATTACACTGGAAAAAGTTAGACCTGATATTTCCACTAACTAGCACCGTTTTTGGAGTATTGTGCTTGTCAACCATAATCTTGTTCTGAAGTCTCATGCGAAGATAGTTTCGTTTGAATAATCAATTAGACATCTCATTTCCTATTCCAACTTCCCTAGTTATAGACAATTTATAAACCTATTTTATTAATTAAATGTTTAGCCCCTTTCAAACTAATTTGAATTTATTTATTTATATATTTAAATGCTTTATATACACAGTATAATCTACTGGTGGTAGGTCTCTCATATGTGAGAAGCTGCCTGGGTGGGTACCACCGCAATGTCTATTTCTCCCGTCAAACAGCAGTTTAAATACACTGTTGTGTTTCGGATTGAAGGACATTGTAGCCAGAATAACTACTGGACATATTGAGACTTAACATCTTATGTCTCAGGATGACGAGCGCAGTGGAATGCCAAGTATTGCTTTGTAATTCAAGGTGTTATTTGGTTTTGCTACTGTTCATGAGCGGTCGCATCGCTTACCATCAGGCGTACGGCATGCTCGTCTCGTCATTCACAGCAATAAAAATATATATATATATATATATAGGTATATATACTACATAAAACATACTAAGATTATTCTGCCAATGTATTAAGTAAATGTTGTAGTAAGTTTAGTTAGATCGAAGAAGACAAAACATTCAAATAATGGGTTTATAAACTATCTAAGTCATTTGCAGCTCCTCAAGTGAAGTGTCAATTTTAGTACACCGTATGTTTGAAGTATATTAGGTTATTCATTAGAAATTGGGGCCCAGCCCAGCCCGCGTGCAAAAAGTTCTTGACTCCAGTCCATATTCCATAATATCACAAACAATATATTATGTACTGTTTTATATTTAAACTCAACGTGACTGCTGTGGTCTTTTACTTTTCCCATTTCGTCCCATCTCTATTTATCTCATGATTTAAGGCATACAATCCTGTCCTATTTCATCCGCCCTATACTCTATCCCATGCCGTCCCTCTACATCCAATAATTATTTTGTTGCGCAAATATTCTCAAACTGTGATACTAAGGTATAATTGAAATCAAAATATGTAAGGGCAAATTTCATCATAGTGACATGACATCGGAATAATTATAATATGATGTGTAGTGCAAAATTCCGTAATATACATGGAAATATGCACAATCAAAATAATTATACTATAAATTATTATTTGAACTCGTGTTTATGTTGACAATATTTGTCATGTTATTAATATAAATGCATATTTTTATAATTACGAGCCGAGGTGTTATTTTTTTAATAAAATAAATAAACTATGAACTAATCACTCAAACTTCATGGGCCTTCATGTAGATGCTTTAGCTAAAAAGCTGAGTACGTAAGGTACGGTAGTTGACTGATACTGATACAGCTCGATTGGTCTATTTGGCCTATTTTCATTAGTTATGGCCTTTTACTATGGGTTTACTGCACAACCAAGGAAATCGTCGTGTAGTTCACACAAAGTTTCAAGTCTGGTTGTAAGAAGAGTCATCAACGCTATTGTTTAGAACTGTGTGATTTTCTGATATCTGCTTTCTCACGAAATCTGTTTACAAGCATTTTTTTAACTGCAATGAATGTACATATCTTATTGCATAATACATTTGATGCACGGTACTGTCGAAATGGGTTGTTGGTATCAAAATATGGTGTAGATTTTTCGGTCAGCTAAAATACTTTGAAACAGTAATAAATAAAAATATTGATACAATTCTGATAAAACTAACAAGGCCTAATACCGAAAAATTCAACATTCAAGTAGGTACTTCCGCGGTCTCACGTTATAAAGAACACACATACGAGTATATTATAGAATTATACGATTCAAATAATTATAATTTTCCTTAATACTTTAAAACCATCAATATTTTTGCTTAAAAATATAAAGAAATAATTCGATATACAAGATGAGAGCTGCCATCTTGTTGTGTTAACATTATCCCATAAACGTATACTTGAGTACTTTTCCTCGCATACGTCGGGAGATACAAAAATATTTCCTGTATAAAAACGAGATAGAACGGCGAAACTACATAAATCACCGTGATATCAGTTGCATGGCGGAATTTGTTCAGCCTTGAAGACATTCCCCTGTTGCCCGTCATACAACTTGACGTCTTACAAAAAATGCTTATTCCGCTTATTCCCACCTTAAAGGCGGGGCAACGCATTTCTATGCCCTTGGAATATTGTTATAAATATCAGCCTTAAGTAAACAATACATTTCTGACCATCAGATTCATACGGGTGGCAGTGACCATTTACGATCAAGCGAGCCAACAGCTTTCTGCATTGATATGGACATTCTTTTATGACAACTAAGTGGGTCATGAAATTCCTTTTGAGGATTTTTTTATTTTTTATTTCTACGCAGAGTTATACTGTCAGGGATTGTTAGGATCTACTTTTTTGCTCACCCTATGGTGACAACCCTCCGATAATGGGGAACTATTTTGCTCCGTCTTTGGTACCATTAGGTCCCATGTTTTTATCGATATCAAGCCAGTGCTTCTGCATCTCAACTCTTGCATTGGCAACGTACTCCCGAAGTTTTCATGATAAGTGACCACACCATCTGAAACGAAGACCTTAAAGTTTAGCCGCCACTTGTGGACCCTACATGTTCCGTTATTCTTGCCGTCCCAAAATAGGCAACAATTGTAATTTTATTTACACTCATCATCTTCAGCCACAAAAACCGCTGAACATGAGTCTTGTAAATATACTGTATACCAACGTATGCGAATCGGTGTAGCGTGATGGTATGAGTCATAGAACAACTGATTTCACAGAGCGCTAGTACGTGACTGAATATATATATTTAATTCAATAACAATGTAAAAACCTACGTAAATATGACATACAAAACATTTCAGTCGAATTGATCACCTCGTATTTTAAAGTTGGTCAATAAAGTTCACCGACTGTGTGGACCATGCATGACAGCCATGCATGGAATTGCATAGCGATGTTTAAGAAGCCGCCTATATTCTACATCATGAAAATTTGTTTATTATTATTATCCTATTCTTTCCCATTCCCATGCATGTTTGGTTGTTAACATTAATATTTAAGTCAAACTATTTTTTTATTTCCTTTTTCCTGTGTTAATAATTTAATATATAAAGCTACGTTTTTTCGAACGCTGTGTTCACTATTTTAGGACATGTATAAAAGAGTACTACAACTAATAAAGCTAGCCACTAAATGTGAATTTGTATTGTCTGATTTGTGAACCAAATAATAAAATAAAAACATTTAACATGTCGTGAGTCTAGTCCAATCGTGTGTGGGTCGACTTATGTCTCACTATACTTGCTAGTGACTTATACTAAAGAACTTTTATGATTAGTCAACGTAAATTATGCCAAGAGCCTAAACCAAAGCGCTGCAAATTCAGATATAATAAAGTATTTATTATGTTGATAATATGAATAAAAATCTGGTTGACACTGATTGACGGATTTTTTATGGTCGGATGATAAATACTTCATGCAAATAAAAACATATCTAATTTTGAAAATAAAATATTCATTGCCGTAACAACATAATACTGAACTTTTCCATGAACTTAAAAAAACTATTGCTACATACTGGCGTTAGTACCAGGTAACAGAACAATGCGTTCAACTGTTTCATGAGTATTCAATTAGCTTAGCTTCTGCTTTGCTCTCGAGATCCATAATCCACAACATACTTACCTAACCAAAGCCAAATCTAATTACACCCAATTTACCACACAACAATTATACCTTCTTTCAGAATGTATTTCACTCTTCATATCATACCTACCTACATATTATTATAACCTATGCTATTGAAAAAAATAATATCGAAGATACTCCTTTACTATATAAAATAAGGAAAATGAATAGACTTTTGTATCAATATTATTACTGTGTTTTTACCACAGCAGATCGGTATAATGCGACAGCTGTGAATAAACAACCCCAGTTTATTTTCAATGATTACTTTTCTGACCCCGATAGGCATGGATTGTATTGCGAGATTTAACTATAAATAAAAGGTCTATCACACTTGTATATACGTCATGCTGAGCTCAACGTATTGTATGAAAGGATTTATCCTGTTATATATGGATTAAACTGTAATTGACGGTTTGTGGGAGACTTTAGTCCATACAAATATACTTTTATATTGTTGAAACAAAAAAAACACATATAATTTTTATTCTTTCACAACAAAGTGACTGCACTCCAGCAGTAAGTTTAGTGCATCACAAAAATGTTCACGTGAAAAGAAATATTATTCGTCTGTCAAACAAATTATTTCTGTATGATTTAAACTAGTTATACACAGTTATTATACATAATCAATATTAACGAAATGAGATTGTGACAAACTATAGGTACTGTTATTCAGTCATTCAATAGCTTTCTATGTATAAAAAAGGCAAACGTGGCAGACTGCGTATTCTATCAACGCGCAATACAAACCACTGAAAAGTTTAAGTTAAAATTTGGCACCCAGATAGTTTTTATAAAGTAGGCATCCTCTAGGAATAGATATTTACGAATGCCACTTCCAAAGCCTTCTAAAGGCGCCGAGAATTTGTAGAGAGACATAATATAAGATAGGTGTACCTACCTATTTAAAAATGGACGTTTTATTTTTACGGAATTTTAATTGAAAGGCAGCAAATTTTTATGGCTGTGACATGGGTTACTGGTAATTATATTAATATATAAGGGTTTGCTCCAAAAATAAACCATTATTAATAAGGGACCAAACCTTTTAATATGATACTTACTAAACTTTCATAGTAGAGCTGCTAAGTTCTCTATATTTTAAACAAATATTAATGATCAATCATAAAAAAAGAAGTTTACATAATGATAGCATGATGGCATAAATCAAGTTACGAATGGATCGAACATGGCAATGGCAATATTTAAATATCTAATATCGTGTAGATATATAAAACGTGCGTAGTACTGGCCTTTTGGTTTTTGGATTTTCATAATAAGGAGATAATGGGAGTAATCGATATGAGATCCGTTTTTAAAAAACTAATTTTAATGTGGCAGTAACTTAAAAACTTTATTATTTTATTTTTGTGTGAATCTTAAAACCAAACCAGAATGTGTGATTGAGTCGTTCTTGAAAAAAATGAATCACGCAGATGAGTTGCGGTTTGCGTTTTTGGTGACGGTCCGGTGACGGTGGCGGTGGACAAACGGCCTAAGGCTAAAGTTTGTGTGATTGTTACTTCTACACGCTCAAACCACTTCACTAATTTTGATGAGCTAACTAAATGCTAAAAAAATGGAGCTGACTGAACCCCTGGATTAATACATAACCTATTGTTTCTACCGAAAATCATAGTATTCCTGTAGTATGTTCAGCAAGAAGTTGAAGTATAATATAGTCGAGACTCTTTTAAACTCAAAGGAATGGGGTGGGAAGTTTAAAATACTTTAGTAACATTGAGATTAAATATTAAAAACAGCTATAACGCGAAATAGTTCCTATGTTTCTAAATTAAACTGGATTCTAGACATAAAAGTAACAGCAACCGGGCGTAGTAATAGTAGATAGAAGTGAAGTAAAACTGCATTAAAATATTTATTTATTTATTTCCCTCATTTCCTTTTTCCTTTTTACATTCTTATACATATAAATATTAAAAATAATAAAATACATACTATTGGTGGTAGGTCTCTCATATGTGCGAGGCCATCTGGGTAGGTACCACCGCAATGTCTATTTCTCCCGTGAAACAACACTCCTTAAATGCACTGTTGTGTTTCGGATTGAAGGACAGTGTAGCCAGAGCAACTACTGGACATATTGAGACTTAACATCTTATGTCTCAACTCTCAGGATGGCGAGCGCAGTGGAATGTTTCTACTGTTTATGAGCGGTCGTATCGCTTACCATCAGGCGAACGGCTTGCTCGTCTCGCCATTCACTGCAATATAAAAAAAAAATACAAAATATAAATTCTGAATCATTAATCCGTCGACAATTATTTATTTCATTGTTAAATTAGCAGCATTTATAAATTATACCGGGACTGAGATGTACGTCATAGGTCGGTCCCGAGCACACACCTCTGACTTTGAAACTTATGTTTGTGCTCATAGTTAAACACCGCTCGATTTGTCGATCAAGGCAAACAATGGAAAACAAGCGTAACTTAGAGCTTTTAACTATGACTTTCAAGATTTATGTAGTCTATCAACATGCTATAAACAACAGCAGTGTAAATGCACTGTTGTGTTCCGGTTTGAAGGACGTTGTAGCCAGAGTAACTACTGGACATATTGTGACTTATCATCGTAAGTGTCAGGATGGCAAGTGCAATGGAGCACCAAGCATTTCTTTGTAATTCATGGTGTTTTTTTGGTTATGCTGCTGTCCATGAGGTGTCGTATTGCTTACCATCAGGCGAATGGCATGTTCATCAATGAAAGAAAAAAACGATATTAATAAATACATACATACATACATAAACTCACGCCTTTTTCCCAGAAGGGGTAGGCAGAGGTGCCAGGACACCCACATTTCGCCTTGTATGTTCCGTCCCATGATGTGATAGGTGGCAAGCCTATCGCCATATCGCGCACAAATTCCTGACTCTGGGCTGATAATGAATAGAAAAATCCAATATCACTTTGCCCAACTCGGGATTCGAACCCGAGACCTCAGCTTTGTAACCGTACCGGAGTACAACTACGCCACCGAGGCAGAGAGGATATTAATAAATCATTGCATTAATTGCAATAAAATATGAATGTTTGAATTTATTTTAACCCTTCTATCAAAATGGTTGAAGTCAGGCGGTCGATACTAAGATATGGGGTTGGAAGAATATATCGATTTGTGTCGATAGACATCGATTTAAACATATCGATTTTATATAGATATATCGATAAATAACTGTAAATACGTCGCGTAATTATGAATGCAGTACCCATTCAAACACTGGGCAGGAAACTGCACTGTTCACGTTATCCAAGAAATATTAGGTTTCAGTTCGGTTCAGTTCCTAGATAAAATAATAGAGTACGTAGGGTTAAGATAAATACAACTATCCAGATTGGTATACATCTGACTTAATACAAGATATTAGGAATAATGGGTCCATCACAAATTGTATAAAAAGACTGGCTCACAGAGCGATTACGAAACGTTTTCTTTCTATCGCTCCCAAGTTAAATCCAAAATTTCATCATCGTATCATTTGTACATAAAACGCTTAACAATCATATGTATAAGCAAAAGTATCTATTTGAAATTATTATTATCTATTTTAAATAATAATCATAATACAGTAAATATCGCAAAACCATGAACACTTTACCCCACGTCCACAGTAAAAAGGAAAATATTCCGATTATGCAAGAGAAACAAAGCCCTTTACACACGTAAAATTAGTTTGCTTTCCACAGCCATATTACAAATAAAACTAAGCACAAATGGCTCATTGTCTACTGTCTAGTTTGTATGAAAATTCTCCGCCGCACCGCAAAACATTGAGCGTTGCAGATGTTCCGCTTTCACACACCGGTGTCGGCAAAAACGCCACGTGCATTACTGTATTGAAATCCGTTGAGGCTGGCTTCATCGCAATGTTTAGTTTAAAACTAATCTTCACCCATGTTATTATAAATAGGAACCGTAATAAGCTGAATATGAACTTTGAACATACATAAACTCACGCCTTTTTTCCACCAGGGCACCGACATTTCGCTTTGTATGTTCTGTCCCATGATGTGATAGTGGGCGATGTCTCACATCGGGCACAAATTTCTGACTTCAGGCTGATAATGAATATAAAATCCAATATCGCTTTGCCATATAATGTTGATAAATTCTCTAACACAAACCTACTATTTTAATTTGTTAATAACAAAACTACTGATTTTTTTATGCAAATGAATTTACTTAAGTGTCTTAGTTGTTTAAAAGTGAAATGTATCTAACCACCCAGAACAATTTCGCAAATGGAAAATAGATTTGAACATCTATAACGTGCCATTTAATTCAATGTTTGGGATAATTACGAACATTGTCGCAAACGTAGAGAATACATTATGATTAGAATGTATTATGATTTATCCATTATTAGATTTTGGGTGAACTTTGTATTAATCGTTGGAAATGGTTACATGCAAATGCATATAATCCGGTTTCTAATTATACCCTTCTATATGATGAGGCATTAGCATAAAGTGTAGCTCTGAACCGTGAACGACGAGAATGCCGTTTGCCTGATGGTTAGCGAAACGACCGCTCATGACCAGTATCAAAACCAAACAACACCTTGGATTACAATGCAATGCTTGGCATTCCACTGCTCGCCAACATGAGACATAAGATGTTAAGTCTTTTAAGTTACTATGGCTACAATGTCCTTTAATCCGACACAATCGTGCATTTACACTGCTGTTTGGCGGGAGAAATAATCAGTGCGATGATACTTACACTGGCGGCCTCTCACATATGAGAGTACCACTAATAAACTACTATACTGCGCTCCATAGCTCGTTGAGACACACACGAATATTTTAATTATAATATTCAGCGAAAATTTTAAATGAGCTAATCTATAATTATTATAAACACAAAAATCACCAACTTGGCGAATGAGAAAATGTATTTGATTATTAAAAATTTAATAATCTAGCCAGAGATTCACTTCAGTTAACTCCTATAAAAATACAACACGCGAAGGTACAAAGCTTTCAGTCAAGTCTTTTTATTCGGGTCGAAGTACTAAAGTACATTGAACCATCATAATTCCAAAAGCAGAGATCAAAGAGTAGAAAATATTACGGCAATAATAGTTGAACGGATTTCCGATTCTACGCTTGATTAATATACTGTAATAATACACCGGCCCCTACCGAATTCGACCTCATAAACCGGCCTGAAATCTCGCACATTTTACGATTGAACTAAATCAAACAGTCGGTCGAACATAATGCCACATTTTATTGCACCCTACCTGTGTTAGGCTCTGTAAGATTATTTTTACTATCTATAAAAAGGTTGACGCTCCATAATGGTTCGTTTAATCAAGTGATTGTCGGGCGATAAAAAAATAAACACACATGCTGTAAACGCTGTGAAAAATGAAACCATCGACCAGGCTTTGTGTGTCATACGCGGCAAAATTCTAATTTTTCATGAAAACAAGTTAGCCTCACGTCAATATGTGTTTTTAATCTTTGCGGTGTACAATACGCCAACCTTGTTAGGTTCAACATTCCGAACGTTAAACATCAACTTTGTTACTCTATTTCAGTTGCACAGAAAATATAAGATAGTCTGTATAATATATTTTTGATTAAGGTGCAGAAAATAGAAGACATCGAAACCGCACCTGTCAAACGTAATATAGGGAAGGTTAGCTAGCAAATAGCAATAGGGTAATAGTATAAGCCCGGAGAGAGATTACAGTGTTCATTGCGTTTGAACCTGTCATGGTGACCCACATAAACGTATAGCGTTTCGGATGAACAACTATAAATAACAATTAGACGATTACTATTACATTTGTATCAGCCCATATATGTAAGATCCACTGCAAGACACGGGTCTTCTCTACAATCGACAGTACGATTGAGAGTGGTTAGGCCATATTATAATCCACCACGCTGGTCTAATGCTGCTTCACTATTATATCTCGGAGAAAATCATCCAGCTACATCCTATTAGACTGGACTTGACTACATTTCGCACCAAATGCAATGTAGCCAGTTTATCTTATCAATATAAAAACATCGAGTAGGCAATACTTTCTATTGGAATTGGAATAAAAGTAACAAATTAAGTAAGCTACAGCGGGAGTAGGCGGGGCATAGCTGACGCCGGCGGACGCTGGGCTAAATAGATCTAGTCTGGCGGCCGCGCTCCGGAATTAGGAAAATAATGCAGCCCTCCAATGGTTATATTGAATCAACCAATGAAGATGGAAGAGATGGCTACTGCCAAGAAATAAGGATTGTCATAGGCATAACGACTTTATATTGTTATTATAGAAAGAAAAGTATTATAAAATACAAAGCAAGGTTATTAAAGAAACAAAAATATATTTTTCTTCTTCTGCCTTCAGTTATTCCGCACACATTCGATATTATTAGTATGTATGTATCTTTAGTTTGTTTTCTATAATGCACAATGACTCGAATTAAAATAATTGTAACAATATGAATTCAAGTGCTTCCCGAAACTGTTTTAACTAAGGGCGGCGAGTGTTTTATATTTTTTTAATTTTCATTCGTATGAAAAGGAAACGTTGTAAAATAATTAAGACAAAGAAATAAATAAATAAATAACACTCAACAGTCACATACATGTACACAAATGTTGAGTGTGTTTAAAATATAAAATAACTAACCAATATCATTTAAATAAAAGAAGATAATAATGTTCATCACTATAATTAATATTTTTAAATATGAAAATATTTATTTAAATTAATCTATTTAACATATTTTTTCCACATTACAATCGGCTTCCTGAGAATGACATGTTAATTAAATTCACTTTACATTTGAGATATTTTTAATATTAGCAATTCAATTTAAGTATCGCGTGTTAAATTGTATATTATTCCTTGGAATAGAATCCGGATTCGATATTCATTCGAGTAGATTGGTTTCAGGAATACCTGTACTCGGCAACCAGATTGGCGTCCTAAAATGAAAGTGTATGTAGGTTTAATTTTCCCTTGCTTTTTCCTGGATAAGTCGGATTTGGTCCTGGACAGAATTACCTTCTGGCCTCGGGTGAATTTTGGATGTGCATCATTGTCTAGTGGAATATTATTTCTCGGAATTGAACATTTAACAAATGTGGTATTCAGTCATAACAAATTATTGATCAATTCAAAATGATCTTTCTTTTTCTCGCTCTTCTTTTGGTATGAAGTCCAAAGAATGTTAAACTTAGTTGATTAGGTTAGAAAGAATATATTATAAAATTGAAAATAATTTTTGTTCCCCAGTACCTCATCAGGTTATATCCACAGAAGCATAATCAAAATATTTCGAAGAAAACTACATATATATACTCCATCGGTTTAGGTACTTAACTAAATGTAAACAAACCAGAACACGTGACGCATGGTTGTTCAACATTTTATTGCAATGTCCAATTTACGAATATTTTGTTAGTCAACCAAGTAACAAGTATTAACAACAATTAACATCAGCTTATAACAAATAATAACTAAAACAGAGTAAAGAACAACGATGAAGACTTCCAAACACTTCACCACTTCACGAAAATAGTAAGTACATTAACGCAATGAATAATAATTGGCTGCCATAGATAACATAATATGATGATGCTTAGTTATCCGACCTAAAAATGGACCTAACGCATTATCTTTCATTTAAATGGTCGCATTACGGTAAAGTCGTACTTCTAGAAGTAGTAAAAGTTGCTACAAAATCTAGATTTTGTAGCATATTTCTTGTACCTTTTATGACAATGTTTTGGATGCCTGACTGTTTAGGTCTTTTTTTATAAACAGATTGCATTATGTAAAATTAGATAATTTAATTTAGATAATTTAATTATGATCTTACATAATTTAATTGTTTCCAAGCTCACTCACACAAGCCAATTCATGATTATAATCGTTATAATAAATTTGAACATGCAATGTAGTTTTACATTTACGTAACATTTTTTTGTCTTCAATTAATTCAGAAATGAGAAATGGCAATGTTTAATAACCTTTTTTATGGTTTGTTTACATTTAGTTAAGTACCTAAACCGATGGAGCATAGAAGGAGTATAGTTAGTAAAATTAAACTATATAGTTTATTTTTATTGGCGTGACGAGCATTCTATTCGCAATGGTAAGCGATACGACCGCTCATGGATAATAGCAAAATCAAACAACTCCTTGCACAAAGCAATGTTTGGAATTCTACAGCGCTGTCCATCCTAAGATATAAGATGTTAAGTCTCAATATGTTCAATAGTTTCTTTGGCTAGAATGTCTTTTAAACCAGTACTCAACACACTGCATTTGAACTACTGTTTGGCGGGAGAAGTAGACATGGCGGTGGGACCTAGCCAGTCGGCCTCTCATATGAGACACTTACCACTAGCAGAAATTAATTACTTATATAAGACATTATATAACTTATACTTTGTCTCCAAACCGCTAATATATTGTCTAATATCCGCTAATATAGGTTAAAAATATCTTTAAAGAAAAGAAAAAGAATAATCGTTGTATAAGCTTTTCTGGGTCATAATAGAAAAACATCGCTTCAGTAAGTTTGACGGCCCCTTTCTATTCTACTCTGCCAACTATCGCTTAAGTAAAAAGCGCAAAAAAACCTTTTACATAGTTTTCACCAGCAATTTTCTTTGGTATTTTCAGGCATTATGAGATGCATCACGCTGGGCTTAAACTAATGAAACATAATAAGCATCGGTATTGGTGGGACGTAAATATTTGTACTGATACAGTATGCATCAACCTCAGGTTTATTCCTCCAATATTGCCTACATTGACCTAAAATAGTGTTTGACTTTTTGAGGCTATGACTTGTTCTTCGAAACGATGTTTGATCGGAATACTGACCATATGGCAGACAGTGGTATAGCTAACTTTGGCATTGCAAACGCTCATGACTGTCAGTGACCACTTACCTTCCATTAAATCGCTCTCTTATCATCAAACTCAAGCAATAATTACAAAAAAATAACAAACCGACTTCAAAAACCAAACAAAAAATCTTTAAAGTATAAAATATTAATTAAGAAAAAGAGTCAACTCTGAGAAGCAAAACATAACACTTATTTCATCGTGCTTATACACATTGATTAATTTTCTTATTGACATACATACATACATAAACTCACGCCTTTTTCCCAGAAGGGGTAGGCAGAGGTGCCAGGGCACCCACATTTCGCCTTGTATGTTCCGTCCCACGATGTGATAGGTGGCGAGCCTATTGACTAGCAAATCAAAATATATGCGTAGCATACCAAAGGCCGGTCGCCAACTACGAAACATATAGATATTTAAATTAATATTAGGCATAGGTCCGACATGTTATAGTATGTGTACATGTGTAGGCAATATGTTATTTTAAATATAAAAATGTTCATTTTCAGGGTCCTACCCTGAGCTGTTATTTAGCTACGTCATAGAGACAATAAGGTCAAACACTCTGCGCCGATTAGGTATGCTTACGGGTTTTAAATAATTCAATTTCTTGCTAGTGAAGTTTCTTGCGTCGTTTTTTCCAGAGAAGCGACATATACCAGAGTGGTATTTTTATATGTAAACAATGCATACTATAATTTTATAACTGATACTTGTACTTGGAATGTATCATAAATTATTAGACTACGACTCCACAAAGTTAGTGGGAAACAAAAGGCGACAGGTAAACGAGCGTTGGCGGCTGCTCCCGCGGGTCTGAACCGCATACGTCTACCCGCGCTGCCGCTGCTGTCTGGCAGACTTCATGGAAGCCGCCTTATGGGGGCTGGAGTCCAAAACAATGATCGTTTCAATAACATCTTTCAGTCCTTCTGTGCGCACTAATCTCAGAATCAGCAGAACAAATTTCGCTTACATTGGGCATGGCATTTCATCCCAACAAAATAGAGTTTCCATGATGATTTAAATATATTTGTTACTCTTCGAACTCAAAAGATGGGATAGGACAGGAGAGGATAAGATTGCATGCCTTGAGTTATAGAATGAGACGGGATGTGACATGGAAACCAGCATAGAATAATAAAATGTTTATCAAAGCAGAATGCCCCTTTTACCATGAAACTTACTATTGGTGCGGAGATCGTTGTTTTTTGTTGAGAATAATATATGCTTTCAATAAATATAAACATAATTGAGACCTAGGACCGGAGTTCTTGGAGAAATTAACTTGAAGTCCAATAAAAATATTTTTGTGAAGAAAATGTAACTTTGATGATAATTACTTCATTTTAAAATATCTGTCGCCCAGGATAAAACAGGAAAATGTTTAAGGACAAACCATAAATACTGGTATGATTACTTTGAAGCAGTATCGGTATCGAAATGAATGATATTTTTTATCGATACCATGAATGGGCATACTCCTTTATTTCGATTTTGCTTACTTAGTGAATTTTTAGTACCTATACTATCTTTACAATAATGAAACAATATATTCTTTAAGATTAATAGCAAGGATTAATTTATTTCATAACGTTAGAATTTCATTATATTAAACAAATTCTTTGACATAATAAGTAGAATCTTAGGAGCTCTCGCAAGTTAATAAACTAAGTAAGAATGCTTTGTGAACTACCTGTCAGTTTCTCAAGTCACTAGTTGTTTATAAAAGATATGCGGCACTAAGTAGAAATGCGTTCCGATAGAAGGACTGGCAAGGCTACCTACGCAGTTGCCACCCACGATACTCGTTTATTTGGTCGGGCTGCAGGTAGCTTGATTGGAGTACTCGAAGATTTGCGAAACGGTCACTGCTGGCCGCCTGCTGGTCAGTAGCGGCTTGAACCCGTGGATTCACTACTGTCGAACTTCCCGGAAAGCTGTCCTACCAACGGGCAAACAACTCGTCTTACAGTCGTCGGGAAAGAGTGAAAAACTAGTGTGAATCTCGGCGATTGTACGCCGGCAATTTCGTGCTTCACGCTGGCTTTTCTTTCTGTTTTATGCCTGTCTCGGACTATATCCTCCCTTCCCGAACATCGTTTTGATTCAAACACGTTTGTCTTTATTCCATCCTACTTTTCAACACGATTGGAAGCCACAATAAAAGAAGCAAGCTCAGGGAAACTCGTCCCTATTTTCTGTGGACTTCTGCTTTACACAGTAACCTCGACGCCGTCCATCACCGTAAACGTGCCTGTACGATTGCTCCCCGTCTCAAGCAGTCCGCATACGCGGTGTGGAACTGGCCGTAATACACATAAAGAGCTATTATTGTTAAAAATATTTGAACAGAACATCGAAATAGCGATGCTAAATGTAATAGGAAATTATTAATTCCTTATGCGGTATAGGTAGGTAATCTATAATAATAGGAACACCATTAGACTATACATATGAGCTTGCTACAGCCGTTCACCATCCATATGGTTGGAAATTAACTAGAGCCCAAAACCTAACTTGATGTCCGATGAATGAACGTACTTAAGTTATTTAAGCCAATTTACTAAGCCACTTATCTTACTTGATCGAATTAAGTGTTGCTCAAACCTGCAAGACCTTAATTGTAAAAATAAATCAGATTTCGTTTCGAAACCTCTTAATTTCATAATAGGCCACTCAGAGACAACTTTATAAGATTTGAAAGAAATTCTTCTTGGAATTTGTTGAATACAATCCGAGATTTCCAACTTTTATAAACACAAATTCAGGATTAACAAACAAATATAACGAGTTTGCATTATTACTGTATTATAATAAGCTACTCTCATTTTCTTATAAATTGTTCTTTTAAAAATGTAAATTCGTCTTAACTGGTTTGCTTTCGTCTTGCCACTTAAACACTCCAACTTCGCCTGATTTTAGCCTCTTGAAATGGAGTTCATTAGCCGTCCTACCCCCTGATGCCGCAAAGTCTGCGTTTTTTAATATCAATTATGAATTTATGATGAAGAATGTACGATGGATTGTAAGATTCCGTTTTAAGGCACACTAATCGTAATTGGAAATTTTACAACATAGAATATAGATAAAAGAAAACGTTTTTGTGGTGCCACATCCAAGGTTCTAATCATAAGTATGTACGATTTCTCTTTCGTCACGGTCTATCAGGCTATCCTGCTTTTATTCTATCTTTTGGATTATATTTAGCAGTTTGTAGTTTTCACAGAATAAATAATCTGTGGTGAAAAACACAAGTAAAAATTTGTTCGGAGAAAAACTGCATTGTAAGTTTTGCGGTCTTCGTAAAAATGGCAATGAGAGAAACTTTAAACGTAATGTAAGTAAACTCTTAACTAAAATGACAAATAATAAAACCACCGAGTCTGAGTTCCCTTTTTTAAAATAATATTGCCTCTGTAATTAAAATTTCTTGCTGCCATGGACGGGTCAACTCTAGAATATGCTATTTGACTAGTTTCTAGAAACTATTCCAATTACAGTGGAGTCTACACCTTCCAGTCCACCCCACCAGCCTGCACCTTACAAATAATGGTAATTTAAAATTATTATGACGAATTCATAAAAATTAAATGACATAATACACTGATTATTTTGAGTAATAAAACGCGTTGGGCTCTACGATATTGTGGCGGGGGAATGTGTTGATTTCAAAAGTATACGAATAGTTCTTCTCTCCACACATTTTATGACATTGTTAATACATAGACATATTAATACTATTAGATTATGAGTATAAATGCTCGTTATTATTATTATTTCATAAAAATGATATCTGAAATAATGCGTTAAATAAATATTTCTAAAATAAGATTCGTTCTAAATTTCGCCACACGCCAGTAGATTTAAGGTTTGTATTGATTAATGTTTATTAATGTCTGTATTATCAATCCCATTGTTTTCCTGGACGTAATAAATGTACCATTGGTAATCTGTTCCCAATTTTTAATCAATCATTGGCAGATCCGTCCGCTGCAGATAGTAATTAACAGGAATTCCGTTTTGGCAACATTTCCACTCTCATTTTTCGCAGCGTGATCATATAGCCTGTTACCTTATAATATCCTTATACATGGGTATATCTGACACCAAATTAATTTTTCAATTCGAACCATAGTTTCTTGTTATTAGTGTTTTCAAAAAAAAAAGTCGCGTTTCTTTGCGAAATTTTTGGTAACATTGTGTTTGTAGTCACTAAAACTACCACCCGGCTTCGTTTTCGGTAGCACTCTTGATATAGTCGGTATATTAATATAGATATCATTGTAATAGTATTTCATCTTCGTCATCAGCATAATTATCAAAATAATCATAATTTTGTTCATCCCGAGTAAGTCCACCGCTGACCCATCGTCATCAACATCATAATTTTATCATCATCATTATGTTCAACCTAAGTGAATCCACTGCTGACCCTAGTTTTTCTTCAAGAAACTCTACATTGATTTGAAGCATATTGTCTTGTGAATACAAACTATCGCTAACTCTAACTTGTATTGTTTCAGATGGATTTCAACCCGATAACATCCTTCCTCTTCACGTTGGATTTTTTCATCATAATGCTGAACGTAAGTAGTTAGAATATTGCAGCATAAAAAATATTTCTGTACTAATCAAATTCTACAATATTTTATTTTACTTGAACATTTTACATAACCCACCAACAGATGTTACAAGAATTACAGATCTATATTATATTGTTCACCTATATTTGGACCCATTTGCATCAAACAACGAAAAGTAGACAGTAAAAAAATTAACGATAATTAAATAAACGATGGAGTTTTTTTACGCTGGCACTGTATATTCACTGCACTGCACCTGATAGCGAGCGCAAATGCCGTCCAGACGCAGTATCGAATGGAATCAGACGGTAGTCCCATGCCATTCGATACAATTATGTCGACCTGTAAATAATTACAGTAATCGTAACAATAATGTTACGATTACTGTTTATAAGTATTGTATCTGTATCTGTATCAGCCCATATAACGTCCCACTGCAGGGCACGGGTCTCCTCTACAATCGAGAGTACGATTGAGAGTGGTAAGGCCATATAGTCCACCACGCTGGCCTAGTGCGGGTTGGCGAACTTACATACCATAGAAATTTTATAAATCGCTATGGTATGCAGGTTTCCTCACGATGTTTTCCTTCACCGTTTTAGTGCGTGGTGATTGACTATCAATACACACATGACTCCGAAAAGTCAGAGGGTGGTGAGAGGTGCCCTGGGATTCGAACCCGCGACCACCGTAAACATGTTGGCAGTCGCGTCTAGTCCGTTTACCAACAGGCCACCACGCACGTCAAGTATTACAATATTAAAATATTTACAATATTAGTATTCATGTATAAGTATTAACAATATTATATATCCACATATTTTTAAAAACAATTTTAGTTGTATTGTTTTATTCGTAAAGTATAGAAGAAAGTTGTGAAATATGATCACAAAGTGAAACAAACAAGCGCATGTCATAGAAACTAATGACCTTTGCGAGTCGGCAGGCCGGGGACAAGAAAGGTTCGATCCCCAAACAGGCTTAAACGTTTGTTAGATCCTCAAATATTTGTACCGGTTTGGGTTGTATGTGACCATAATACATTGTTGTTTCAAATTCTATCGACTCAAAGACTCTGGCTAATGATGTGGCCGTGAGTGTTGTTGGATTACATTTTTGATATTAAATATTTTATGCTTTGAATATATTATGTAGAAAAACGACCCTGTATTATTATTCTTGCTGGCGGTACGGTATTTATATAAAATAACAAATATTAAAAACCTTCAAATTCTGGGTTCCACAAGGGTGTTGCGTCTTGGGTTTGGCGTGTGGAGTCAACCAGATTAGCTCATGCCTAATTAGACTAGAAATAACTATCGCCGATAGGTCCTTTTTGAATCGCTCTCCATTTTCCATAAGAAGCAGTAGTTGTAGTTTCATCGCCCGGGCAGTATAGTCTATAGAATGTTTGGTAGGCGACTGTTCCTTTATAGTTTTGTAACCTAGCTATAGCTATAGCTTAGATATCATTTAAATGGGGAAAAAGTACTTGAAGTATGACTTTGCTGCCACCTGCGGCTTCGTGGGTGGTGTTATCTTTCTCCCTGACCTCTTCTCCAGTTTGATAAGATATTCTCAAATCATGTTCTATACAACCTTTTACATTATCATACGTTTTAATGGACGAGGTGATCGGTCACCGTTAGTTACTTTGATAATCCATTGAACAACTTGTCCATTGTAGACTTACTAATGCAATTCCCGTGAAACAAGCGTAGATCATGTTCAAGGTATGTTTTCTTTTAACTACTGTCGAGTTGGAATAAGTTTTTTATTATTTCTAGTTTATTTTCCTTCAAGTTAATCCAATCTACCGAGATGGTACCGGCCTTCGTTCCTTTAATTTGCTTGCTATTTATAAATGCGTATAGATTTAACGGCGAAATTGGTTAAGTTTTTAAGATACGGAGATCTGTTTGAATGTATTTTGTGCGTATCATATGGTTTTTAAAATAATCCGCAGATTAACACCCGTATTCTAAGACGTTTCCTCGAATCTTCCATAACCTTATCTCTGTCGAGGTGACGTTTAAAATGAATTCGAGGAATTCTCGAAAATGGTATGCTTAGTAAAAAATATATCTATTTCCTAGAGGATCCTCAAGTGAGGTTGAGTCGAGGAAATACGTCATCAAATACGTTATTGATGTGTTAATAAGGTACAGATTTAACAAAAACTATTTGACATTTCAATATTAAGCTCACTTGAAAAGTAACAGTCAAAAGGAAAAGGGGCAAACATGTATGGACTCCAGCCTATCGCCCAATAACGACGAGCGATATGTCAATGGATAGGTCTTTTCGGGTGCTACAACTTCTTCTATGGCAACAAAACCGAATTCGCTGTATTTTAGAAAATATAGACACTTAAAGACTGCAGGAAAATCACGCGAAAGGGTCTGGGCATAGTGAGCAATAATAACAAACGAGGCGTACTACATAACGTTAATGTATAGGTACTGTTATGTGCGTGAATTAAGACCAGTTTAAGTTTTGTGATAAGATGAAATACGATAAATTCAATCCAGGTATTGGTCAGAAGTTGTCCAAGGAGGATTTTGCGCGGCATTTATGTTTATAAGTAATATATTTTTGTACTGATATGTGTTCATTTGCCAGTGACGTCAATTATTGTCAACGATCTTAATAATCCAATCCAGGGGGCTCTTAGAAAACAAAACTCAATTTAAAATAGAAAACCAAATAATATGTAGACATTAAGTAGAACTGCTTCGGTGGCGTAGTTGTACTACGGTATGATTGCAAAGCGGAGGCCTCTGGTTCAAATCCCGTGTGGGGTCCAAGTGAGAGCTTTCGAATGACATATCGCTTGTCGTTATTGGTCGATAGACTTGAGTCCATACGTATGAGCCTCGCGATATCGTTATGTCGATATACTTCTTTTCATACAGCGAATCGGGATTTCTTGGCAAAGAAGAAGTTATTGAAAATAAAGAGAGCTTTCGAATGATATATCGCTCGTCGTTATTGGTCAACAGGCTATGAGTACATATACATATTTTCATCGTTGCGTTACCTTTACGCACTGATATTTTTTTCCTCGCAGAGATTTGATACTGGCCGCCGTAGAAGAAGTTATAGTATTTCAGAAGACATTTCTAATGACGCATCGCTTGTTGTTATTGCTCACTATGGCGAGGCCTTTTCACGTGATTTTCCTGCAGTCTTTAAGTAGCTATATTTTCTAAAATACAGCGATTTCGATTTTGTTGTCATAGAAGAAGTTGTAGCACCTGAAAAGACCTTTCCATTGATATATGGCTTGTCGTTATTGGTCGATAGCCTTGAGTCCATACATATGAGCCTCGCGATATCTTTATGTCGATATATTTCTTTTCATACAGCGAATCGGGATTTCTTGGCAAAGAAGAAGTTATTGAAAATAAAGAGAGCTTTCGAATGATATATCGCTCGTCGTTATTGGTTAACGGGCTAAGAGTCCATATACATGTTTTCATCCTTGCGTTACCTTTACGCAGCGGTATTTTTTTTGGCCGCCGTAGAAGAAATTATATTATTTAAATTATAGTATTTCAGAAGACCTTAAATACAGCGATTTCCATTTTGTTGCCATAGAAAAAGTTGTAATATCTGAAAAGACCTTTCCATTGATATGTGGCTTGTCGTTATTGGTCGATAGGCTGGGATGCCCCTTCTCCTTTGTCATGTAAATAATAAACACTGTTTCCATACTGAAAATATTTCCTCAAGTATTCCTTAAGGTAGGTCGCGAGGTACCTTGAGTTTAACAGTTGATTCTTTTTCTCAAGAAAGGAAAAGTATTGATTGACGTTGAGTGGAGGAGACTTTTTTCAACTATGAATACAGATTTCCTCCAAGTAAGGCCGAGTGGAGTCGAGAAATTTTCGAGGAACGTCTTAGAATATGGGTGTAAGTCTTTAATCAATACCAGGTACTTTAAAACATGTAATTATAAATGTTATTTTATTTAGGTTCATGTTTGAAGAACTAATCCAAAATTAAAGCGTATATGTTATGGGCCAAGTGATTAATCTGGCATTATTCATAATGCCCGGGCAATATGATTATAACCAATCAATTTCTCACATTGCCCGGGCATTATGAATAATTCCAAGTGCCTATTGGGCAGAGTGATGTAAAGCGAATCAAAATCAAAACAATGAGCCGAAGTGGTATAATTTAGAATAGGGCAGCACGAGGGGTGGGTTGGGAACAGTGGAGAGGGAGGGGGAGTATCGCACCTCCCCTGGTACCACTCCCATGAAAAGGTAACGCACCATTCCTGAGAAATATCTATTATAGCAACCTAACCCTTAAAACACTTGTTGTCAATACAAATTAGCTCCTGCATCGTCTCCGGCGCTACGGGAAGTTCAGCCCCTTCGCCCTTGCGTAACAAAAGATAGGCACCCATGCTCACCTCCGCAGCGGGCGGGGGCTGCTCTCCGTCCGCGCCTCCGGCTTTTTATATACACTCTAGGGTCGGTAGCCAAAAGACTACGTAAAGTCGGGGTATTCCGAGTCGATTTTAGGGCACAGTAGACCTAACTGATCCATAAAGTGGGTACACTAATTTTCTTCTGAAGATAATGTTTCAGACGTTAAAAAACAACTAAACATAAGCAGATCAATTCAACCTTTCTAATTTATGGGTCTATCGCAGATGCGACAATGCGGCAGCGCACCACGTAAAAAATCACCTATTAATCACATTGCCCGATCATCATGTAGCCATATTCATAATGCCCAGGCAATGTGATAAATAGGTGAGTTTAGATTGTAGTTAATCACTTGGCCCGATATGGCTCGGCAATATTCATACTGCCCGGGCATTATGAATACTGCTCGCATTAATCACTTGGCCCATAACATATATACTGTTTAAACATAGACTAACAAATTCTATTATTACATAACTAACTAACATAATAACATTAACATTATACTAACTGTCTGGGCTCAGGGCTGGCTTCGCACGGGTACATATTATACTTTTTGAATCTAGTTCAATTTAACAATATAGGAACTACACACGCCGGCACAATTAGAGGAACACGCACAAAAATTAGTTTTTTTTAAATTTTGTTTGCTGTTTGTTTGAATAGTCCTAGTTTTAATATTTCAACACGTTTGAAAAACAAAATCATGCAAAAAGATTTTTGGATATTTAGAGTTTTATCGTTAATTATACGCTCTTAAGTGTTTTTAAGACTTTTTCACTTTCAAGTGGTTTCACAAAATTTTGTTTAATTTCATTTTGTGTGACTTAAGATATTTTTATTGTTATTATTTTTAGAGTACCTTTTTTGTAGGATATAAAATGAGTGGCTTACCTTCCACTGAAGTTGCCAGAGCGGTAACAATGATTGAAAATGGTCAACGGTAGGGTTCAGTAAGTCGCGCATTGGCTGTGTCGGCATCTATCGTCTTTCGCAACGTTAAACGTTAGAGGCACATAGGCTCTTATGTGCGGAGGCCAGAATAAGGCAGAAAATGGTGAACCAATAGCAGAAAATGGTGAACCGGTACCCAGGATGATCGTTTTATACGACTGCAAACTTTGAGAAATCGTCGTCAAACAGCTATTCAGACCCGAAACATGTCACATGAAGTCCATAATGTTAATATCAGTGAGCGTACAGTGAGAACACGCTTAAATTAAGTTGGACTGAAGTCTTTCGTTCCGCCCAAAGCTCCAAAACTTAAGGTGGTACATAGAGTAGCCAGATAAGCTTTTGCTCATCGACACCGCGACTGGACAGATGAGTGGAGCCGAGTTTTGTTTAGTGATGAAAGCAGTTTTGGTGTGAATTGCATAGAAAAAAGGCAGAGTATCTGGAGGTATCGAGGAGAACGCTAATCGAGCAAACTTTACTGAAAGAGGTGTCTTATGGCGGAGGGTCAATTTTGGTATGGGGTGGTACATGTTTGGAAGCACGCACGGAGTTAATACTTATAGAAAATGGCTCTTTAACTGCACAAAGATACGTCTCAGAGGTCTTAGAGTCCCATGTATTGTTTTTTACACCATCCATAGGCGAATATTTTTTATTTATGCTTGATAAAGCGCAGCCCCACGCAGCGCAAATGGTTCGCGACTACTTAAATCAGGCCCAAATCGCGCAAATGGATTGCCCAGCAAGATCACCAGACATGAATCCGATAGAGAATGTATGGGACGTCATCGGAAGAAAGATAAATGTAAGAAACCAAGCCCCTAAGATCGTCCAAGAATGAAAATTCATGTTAGTGCAAGAGTGGGAAAATTTGTTGCAAAAAATGATTGATGACGTCATTAAAAGCATGAAAGACCATATCCAGACTCTTATCAGAGCCCGTGGTAGCAATACGCATTATTAATTTTCTTACCTTATTTCGGTAACTTTTTAAAATACATGATTACATTTGACAATACAGAAATTTCATTTTACTGTATTTCCGTTTAATTGCATTTGCGTCATTAATTAAAGTATTTTTAACTCAATTATAGTAATTTGTTATAAATTTTGCCACACTTTAAATAATTAAAAATTAAAAACATTCAGTTATAATAATATTTTCTAAGAAATTCAATATTTAACGCGTGTTCCTCTAATTTTGCCGGCGTGTGTATTTCGCGCGACAACTGTTTGAAATATTTAAACTCAACAACTCCTTTGAATATGAAAGTGTGTCAAATATATTAAATTTTTTTGCACATCCCTCTGGAACATGACATTTTGTCGGGACAAAAAGTAGCTATGTGTTAATCCAGAGAGTCAACTAACTACATACCAAATTTCATCCAAAATTTCTGTAGTGTATTGGGCGTGAAGAGGCAACAGACACACAAACTTTAGCATTTATAGCATTATTAGGATAAAAACTGTAGTAGGTATATTTTTTTAAGAGTGCGCCATTGCTCAGCTAATTCTATAAGATAATACAACTTTTTCTTAAACTTACTGCAACTTTTGTAATAATTCGTATTTATATTGCAACGAAATGAAATTAAAATAAATTATTTTAATTTCATAAAAATGTTCAACATCATTTAGATTCAGTCATTTTTTTATCTACCACCCCGGTTCAGAAATCGGTTTTAACTAGAGAAGAACGGGCAAGAAACTCTAGTGTTGCTCTATTCAAAACCAGTTTAGATAAATATCATTGTATCAACGGTGCCTATTAGTTCGGTTAGATTATAAGAGATATAATTGTATCATACTACATACACATTTTCTAATTAATATAATGAGTAGGTATGGAGACTTGACAGACCACTATCCAACAGAAGTTTGCTATGGGCTGATAATCATGATTACTTATTCAAAGTAGTTACTCTAATATCGTCTTCACTTAATACTTATTAAAATGAATGTCTATCTCAAAGAGACTTACACCCAGCAAGGGATGATGAAGAAATAAATTAAAATACTATAATTTCAGTAAAAAAATGTCTGATTGCCTTTAACTCCTATGGGGAAAATTTTAGCTCGAGCAGAATACCTTTAATTAAAAAAATACTGAAAGTGTAAAGCGATTGTAACTCACTAAAGAGGTGTATTAGAAATCTTTATTATTATTTGGGGTAGAATGATCGATTATGCCGTTTATGCTGTGAAATAAAGCCTTATTTACTCGGGTAGAGTAGAGTAAGGATATACTATAAATGAATGCAGAATTGGAGTAAAAAATCTATGGCGGTTATGTCATATAATAATGGCAGACGATACTCGTCGCATGAAACTCTCTCCATGTAATGAAGCTTAAATGTTATGCAATATTTAAGTGTTGCATATATCAGATATATTTACCTTACGTATTTAAATAAGAAATTGTTAATATACACAATGTGGATGACCCTAAAAAATATATAAATATGTATACAGAATCCGAATAAAGTGCTTATTAAAGTTGGAATTTGTTTACTCCAGTAACTAAGATTGCGCCACGATGTTTTTCTTGGAAATAATTTCATAAATACATTAGATTTTGTCTCGCCTTCGTGTTCATTTTCTTGCGACATGTTGCTTATAATGTTCTTGGTATTTGTACTCGTATAAATAAGAAATATGTAGTAATATTAGGAATATCATCACCAGTCCGTTGCAGTCCACTGCTGGACATGGGCCCTCTTCTTAGTATATTTCAACCACATTGTGACTCTACTACCTAAAATATTAAATTCTTCGTAAAGTAAAACTATTCTACGGTATACCTTGTCCGACAGTATCCGTCAGATCAATGGACCGATACAGCTCGGGAACAAGCATTTGAATCGAACTGCAAGACCGGTACTACCCAGCTAGTTGCTATCCTTCAGGTCCTGGAAAAAAACTCAGTTTCCTTCTAAATCTTTTTTATGCTAATTCTGAATCTATTATAGTGGTTCCGTAGTATACTGATCACACCTGACGTCCATTTATCTCATAAAGAACCTCTTCAGTCTACTACTAAAGCATATATTATAATGTTACGCAAATGAGGAAACTGTCACACGGCGAATAATGTTTGGTTCAGGCTACTAATCTAAGGCCACTACGCTCCGCTTAATATCCCTAAGAAAAATCACGTTAGTTTCAAAGTGAACAATATCTTTTATCCGTAAATATTTTAAAAATAATTAGCCATACTGTATCAGCCCATATACGTCCCACTGCAGGGCACGGGCCTACTCTACAATCGAGAATACGATTGAGAAAAAAATCGTAGGAAGTACTAGTATGGCTGTATCTGTACAGATACAGATACAGCCATACTAGTACTTCCTACGATTTTTTTTGGATAAATAGGCTAATCGTCTGTCTCAACTGAAATGATAAAGTTTCCTCTTGTCATAATTTATTTATTTATATAGTGGTATTATTTTACCTTCGTGCTGGATCCACACCGCGCCGCGCCTTGCTGCCATAAGAAGTTGTTAATCTGTCGCAAATTCCTTTGAATTACTTTCTGAAGTATTCGCCGCTACCACAGCGTTGTTTTTAATAACAGCTGGTATTTACTTTGCCTGAAAACGAATTAAATTAACTAACACATGAAGCTTAAAATGTCTGATCATTTTGATTTGTCATGAAATGCAAGAAAAAAAACAACTCATGTGCATGCATGATTACTATTTGAAATGTAGTACTTTTAGAGCATTTCATGTCTTTATATTTGTATATAAATATATGCCTATACAATAATACAGGCCGATCGTTTTTCCAGTTACATTTTTCCTATCGCATTTACATTGAAACGAGATTTAACTTGTCCTTCTTGTATGATTATCCTCAGCAGCTGCATTATTGACAGTATGAGTTATTTTCAATTCATAGTCTTAACTGTTACAAGGTCTTTTCTGTATGAACGAACTTTCACCGAATTCTGAATTGCAGCTTCCATTTCAATACTCCATTTCCAATTCAATACTCTATTTAATAACTGTTACTAATCTGACTGTACTTCGGTACGACTGTCCTGCGGTCTCGGCTTCGAATCCACGTATAAAAGAATATGAATATCCCATCATCAACTTAGACGTAAACGACATGCCGAAGGCAAGATAGTAATTATACGTACACATTTTTATAATAGTAAAGACTAAGAACCAAGGTAAAGCATAATATTTCGTTATGCTAGAAAATTAACATATTAATATTTAATGTAAAGAGAAGCAAAATATAAAATATGCAACGAATGCCCGAAGGTCAGCGTAAGGTCAGATGTTAATAAGACATTTATGAATAACATAAAACTTATCTCAGTATAACCGCTGACCTTAAACATCTATCCTAGACGAGTCATCGTTAAAATGTTATTTAAAAGTACCCAAATAACAGATAACCATGATTAGGGTAAGTTAAAATAACAATTAAGTATATTTTTTGATCATAGTAATGTTGGCCATGCGTAACTTATTAAGTGCTTTTAACAGCTATTTTAAACCTCTGATTCATTTTCGAAAATTATGTTAAGTTGTCCTAAGGTAAAAACACACGTGCATAAAAATACTTAGTACCAGTAATAAATCAGTCTCATAAAAACCATTTTAAACTTTCACGCGTAACTATATAGGTATATTATAAGAAAACGCTTGATGCCATGTTTCGTCTGATTCCATCACTTCGGCAGAACAGAACCTCCAATAACCAAGTAAACAATTACGCTGTGCTTAGTGAAGAGTGCATTTTTGCAATGAACATGAGTTACTCTCTTCTTCTTCTACCTGGCATTATACCGGCCGGTGCCAGGATCCGGCTTTCGGCAAATTCTTCTCAATAGTAAGGCCATTGACCCTTATATCTTTGTTGACGACATCTAGCCAGCGCTTCTTTGGTCTACCCCTCGGTGGAAGCCCGTGAATGTTGAGACTCAGGCACATATTTCCTAAGTTCTTCGGTTTCCTCAGGACATGAGTTACTCTCTTATAATATTTTATTTGAAAAATAACTTACTTGAAATAAAGGTAGAGTCAGATTTGTTTGTTAACACACATATTTTACTATTTTCTAGCAGATTGACATCATAGCGGCCATCTTTTTTTTCATCATCATCTTTTTTCACATAATTATTTCTATGATAGAATAAATAATGTGAAACATTGAAAACTAATAAAAAATGGAGAGGGGGGCAGTTTTGAACATTTTTCATACTTTATTCCATAACTTCTGAACTTATTTAATTTACTTAGATTTTTCGTCGTAAATAGCGGTCATGATTATCAGGCAACAAAATAATTATGTCCTCCTTAATCATTCAAAAAGGAGTAATGAGATATTTAAAGTTTTGTACAGGCTTGTAAATGTTCAAAGCTGCCCCGTGATTGGGGCAGCTTTGAGCACAACTGGGGCAGTTTTGAATCAGTATTTTTAAATGAAAGAAACTATATTTTTCTACATGTATTTGGTAAATAATTAATGAACCAACCTTTTTTAATGAAAGGTATCATTTGAAATTAAATTAAAAACGCAGAAGATTTTAAATATTAAATCACTTACAAAAGCTAACAATGTGCGATATAAGAATCAACTTAGTACTAATAAAATTTATCAAATAAAACATTGCATAGTTTCCTATCAAAATAATAATATTTTAATATAAATCTACTTAAGCGATACCTATATTAATTCAATATCACTTTAAAAAGGAGATCTGAAATTACTGACTTATAGGAACCACTTAAAACAAAAAAAAGAAAAATATGAATTACCAAAAATTCGTAAAGCTATTAGCCTAAATTCCCCCCTCTAATCATATTCTCATGATACCGAGCTCGAGGAAATATAAAAACGGGAGGAAGAAAGTTGCCTATCGCATTTCCTATGCCACACATCGTTATTAATTGCCCACGCTCTGCTGACACACTTTGGCCAACTTGTTTGGTTCCAGTTTGTGCTATGACATTTGGTGCTTGAACTACCGTCATTATATTGGTTTCATCCAGGTTATAGATACGGTCAGGTGTAAAATTATACTTTTTCAAAACCTTTTCATAATTATCATAGAATTGGTTAACGTTATGTCTGTTGAAGCTGGTAGAACGCGACAAACTTGTATTTTCTGGTTTGCGAAGGGAAAGTTCCTTATGTCGCTTCATGAAGCCTTTAAGCCATTCAATGCCAGCTTGTCTATTTTTATTCCATAAAGGAGGGCATTTATTTAGTGCTGTAGCATACTCATATGCTAGTACCTGAGCTTGTTTGTATGTCAGACCGTAATGCATTTTAGAACTTTTTATCAGATAAGCCTTTAGTAGTTTTTCTTCATCATTCGTAAATACTTGCGCAACTGTATATTTTGTCGAATAATCTGCGCTTTTAGGTATTATTGTTAATATTAATGTAAAGTATTAGGTTTGACATTGTATACATCAGCAGCCTGTCTTAATTTCATATGCCCTCTTATAACTTGAATGATAGCATTCTCAATATCCTCTTCATTCACTTCACGTTCTCTTTTTTTTTATAATTTCTAACCATACTGACCTAGAACAAATAAAAAAAGCAATAACTAAACGAATTTAATATTAATATTATTATGACGGGGCACCTTTGAACAAATATTTCAAATCTGCCCCAACTACTTTGTTCAAACCTGCCCCAAGGAGGTCTTTCCAAGAATAACGTAAATTTAACAACGGAGCTTACTTCTATGTTGTATTTTTTTGTTAAATCTTCATTGAAACTATATGTGCTATCAAATAGAGAAAAAAACACTCACCGCTTTCTTAAATTACGTCCAGGAAAACCTTAAAAGTAAAATTAAAAATGAATACAACAGACCGGTGAAAACAAACAAATGCTTTTACTGGTTACTCATATGTCAAATATTTGAAATGACAAGTGACAGCTATGCGCATCAGCGTTGCCAATACTAATTACGATTTTTACCAATATAGCCTAAAATAGTAATTTGTAAAGTCATTTGTTCTAAGCTGCCCCTGTTCAAAACTGCCCCCCTCTCCCCTATTATTGGAAATTGTAAGTTGAAAGTAAAATGTTATGATTGGATAATGCTGTAAATTTACTATTATTTTTTAATTTAAAGCAACATACTCTTATTCCGTATGTCTATATGGTGGAGAAAAGTGTGTCATAGGGACCCACGTCCTCCGCAAGAATATAATATTCGGTGTATAAACGTTGTTAATCAGGTAAACGTATGCTTCTAGTTATTTACATTACATTGTGCACTATAAGGCGTGTTGCATTGTATTTTGCTAAAAAAAACTAGTAAAGGATTCCAGCAGTCATATCTAGTACAATAACCAGTATATTGCCACTATCCTGCGCAATTTAAGTACTCCGCAGACAACTACAATATACAATCCATTTAGTTTTACAGTTGCAGTGCAACCCAGAACTTAATTTACGCCGATGTGAAAAAGTTTTACACCCTCAAGATTGTAAAGATTAATCCAAGTAATAAACTGGCAGCGGAAAGTGCGCCAGTTAATTACACGCTTGATTGCTTTCCATGATGTATTTTGGAACGTTTTCATGTAAGTTCGGGTATGAATTCTTGTATCGATATATTGCAGGATGAAGACGATGTATGTAGGCTTGTTTAGAACGGTATTGATCTTGCCGAGAATTATGAGAAAGTTTAGTCGAGTGGTCTATTATTTACTCGACATATACTAACTAGATCGACGAGATATAATTCATTATAAACCAAGAGATCGGAACTTCATAATAGCTGATCGTGCGATGCCTATGTTCGAGGCAAATTTTCAGCTTTTATAAAATTACGTAAGTCTGGCGGCCACAGGCTCTTCATCTATTAGATCAATGTCAAATGATAGTAACCAAAAGTCACATCTATCAATCGAATTAACAGCGGTTTGAAATATTTGCCCCTTCATATTGTTATCTATCTGGACTTCAATTTACGTCCCTGAATATACTTAGAAATATTTGTCCTGTTATCATGATCATCATCAGCCACAAGAAATCTACTGTTAAAAATAAGTCTTTCTTTAAGGATTTCCAAGCGACCTGAAGGAACCAGCACTGGATCAAACTATGTACATTAAATATATGCTTACCACTAAGCCATAAATCCTTAAAAACCAATCCAAAATATCTCACAAAACACGAACCGAACTTAATACCATTAATTTTCTTTTGAAATAAATTGTTTTGACTTTCAAAGTACCTATCTAAAACAACAATTAGTAGTAGGGGAATAATCTACTTTAACAAATCAGAGTCGTTCGTGTAACCTACAAAGTTTAACTACACACTCCAGATAATATATTCTAATTATTTCGCCCCAAATTTATTCCTGACTCACTGCCACACACGGACGGTACAAGTGTAATCAAAAAGGAACAGCTCCTTAGGGAAAAGGGACGCTGTTGGTAAATAATAATCCGCTTAAGTTACTCGTCTCTACCCTTTATTTCAAACAAAGTGTACCGTAAAATTAAGACAAATGCTGTAAGAAGATTAAACGTAAACAATAGCTTATTTTGATTCGAATTCTCTTTTATATTTTGTTGTTAGAGAATATTATTAGTTAGCTGCGTGAATGCTCGTCTGATGGCTAACGCTTCTGCCAATAAACAGGAACAATACGTCTCAGAACGTGTAATTACTCGACACTGCATGTCTCTACACCGACACTTTAGATATTCAATATTGACGCCGAGTATTTATTTATTTATTTATCACTGAATACAATGTATTGCAATACGGAATGCTACAAAGCTTACACACCACAGCTTAGCGGCACATATATAGACAATACGATGGCACCTGTCTAGACGGCTTTATGCATTGTCCTCCCTCTCAGTTATGTTGTTTTCGTAACTACCACCTGAATATTATGTCATCTGCTGGATACATACTGATATCAAAGCATTTAAAGGCGACCAACTGAGAGTTTATTTTATCAAGCCACAAGAAATTTACTGATGAGCACAGGTCTCCCTTAAAGATCATAAGGGTTCGATTTGTTATCAATATTTTATCAGGTTTTTAGTGGGCGCAGGTTTCTGCCAAAAACGCCAATAGCCGTACATTCTGCTAAAGACGCCACTGGCCGCGACATCGCCTTACATTTATCAGCAATGCTTTCATCAAGAAGTTCGCATGGACTATGGAAAATTCTAGAGACCCCTACGGCCTAAAAGTCTACTTAAGACGTGGGAATTTGAATCAGCAGCGAGTATTAGCTGAGAATAGCGTCTGAAGGTGACCCTGGAGCGGACCAATTCGATATTGTGGTCCCAAACGGTGTCGCTTTCAGTCTTTGATTCAAATTTACTCCAGCTCGGTAATATAAAAATGCATATTTTGTCTGAACTACAATATGCTTATTATGAAGAAAATAATTTATCTTTAAATTAAAATTATGTAGATCCCTAGTTAAAAGGATTTAATTATAAAATTTGTGGCATTATAATTGGCTTCTCACTCAAAGCAATGTGAAGGCTTTTTCATTTTCACAGATCTGACATGAGTGAGCTTTGTCAGGAAATAACATTCCAAAACTGGTGGTAGGTGTCTCATATATGAGAGGCCGCCTGGGTAGTTACCATCGCAAAGTCTTTTTCTCCCGGCAAACAGCAGTATGGATGCACTTATGCATTTCGGATTGAAGGATATTGGAGCCAGAGTAACTTTTGGACATATTGAGACTTAACGTCTTATGTCTCAGGGTAGTGAATGCAGTGGAATGCCAAGCATGGCTTTGTTACTCAATGTGTTTGGTTTTGCTACTGTTTATGAGTGGTTGTATCGCTTACCATCAGGCGAACGCCATGATAGTTAAAACATACACTAGTAAGTACTGTAGCTTTAATAAAATATGCCATGCCCTCACCATTTCAGAGAAAGTGAGGCCATTGATAAAATTAGTGTTTTAATTTACTTCGAAATTGATCACAAGCAAGTCTTTGACTTAAACTTAATTTCGCAAGCTTATTAGTACTAAAAATAGTCAAAAGAAATTTAATTAAAATATTTACGAAATTACTTCGGTGAATTGTATAATTATACTTTTCTTATGAACACGTTTTAATTTTTAAAGGCGATTAGTAAAGCCATATTTAATAGGGTGGGCATTAATAATATTTTGTTTGTATAGAATTTTCAGTTCTGAAGACGTCAAAAGACTTATTATTTTAAGAAACAGTATTTTGTCTAGCTCATATATATCTTCACTAAGTTATTGCCACTGCTTTAAAAATACACGAGAATGGGAAATATTGATAGCGCAACCTCTGAATGAAACAATTGAAACACTACATTCAATATTGATAAGCCATATTCAATCACGATAAAATAGCTGTACACACTAACTCAATTGCCTTATACTTAAGATGGGTACACAAAAAGCTATTAATTAACAATTCATGTTTTATATGAAAAGGCATCGTGAAGATATTCATATTCCGCTCTAGACGTGAAATTTTCGAGACTAATATCCGCCACGAAGTTGGCGAAATCCACCCACCTTAATAGAAGGGTGTGACCTTGAAAAAGTTTGTTGCGTAAACCAAGCCGTCCTTCACCCAGCGTACTATGAAAACGCTGTCTATCTCACTATAGTTCTATTGTGTTCGCAGATATGGGCGGTACAAACACATACTGCGTATTCTATAGCTGGGTTACGACATCGAGCTAATAAACGATTACGACCATCCGACTCAATGAACACAGTTTTTTAATATAGGTGCGATATCAAATTAAAGCAACTAACGCCCGTATACTGGAACGTAACTTAAATATAAGTTGCGCTTAACTAATAGCGCTTAAATGTACTGGCTAAGTGGGCCGTGCGCTGTTAAGAGCAACTTATTATTTGAATGGCGTTCCAGTATTCGGGCGTTATTTTCAAATACTATCTTGTAATGAAACAAGTACATAATTTAACCTGTAAAAATCTGTTTAGTAAAAAACATAAAGCTATAACATATATATTACTCACGCCGTTTTTCCAGTAGGCAGAGGTGTCAAGACATCCACATTTCGTCTTGTAAGTTTCACATCGGGCATAAATTTCCGACGGCGTGCTGATATACAATGAAAAAAAAAAACAATATCAGCTTGCCCGACCCAGGATTCAAACCCTAGACCTTAGCTTTGTAACCGTGAAATAATACAACTACGCCACCGCGCCGATGCAGTCAAATAAATCTGTTATTATTTCATTATTTCTGGTGCACATATTTATTGCTGTACTTTCGACCCATATTGTCATGTCTAAACAACTTGATAAACAGTTTGTAGACTTCCTTATGTCAAAGATTGGTCTCCTTTGATTTTATATGTGTATTTAAGTTTAAATTACATTTTCATTACATTTACGAAGTTCCACGATTTTGACCAAATTACACTCGTATTAACATTCCTATCCGCCTATAAAGTTTTCCTTCGTATTTGATGTATTGTTTGATTGTAAATACGACTCATTGCCCTGAATTTACAAGGGTCATCATTACATAGTCAAATATATGTAAAATGTACTCCAAACGCGGATCATTCTTGTTAAGTATTTACGACGAAAGCAACTTCAGATATCGTTTTTTATTTACAAGCGTTGTGTGTTCAATATTTATTTTGGTCAACAATGCCCCGGGCGGTCCTTCCGGTCGGAACTCGATGCGATTTCTGTAAAAATGTAATTCCAGGACCAGTTGAAATCGGAAATTTGGAAGTCCTCCCGCCTTGGTCATGTCAATCCAAAATAATCGAACTGTGACTGCCCCTTATCATTAAATTACTTACAGACCATTCCTCTTTTGTAAAGTTCGTGATCTCTGATTTCTTGGATGTTTTCAAATCTAAATGTTTAAAACGTTGAACGAGCGTAATGAATACATAATTTTCTGCTGCAATGGTCGTAAACACGTTTTGTTATGGTCCAAATGGATTCAACAGCGTGTCTCTAATAGGAGTAATAGATCGTTAACACCGTGGAAGAATGAAATTAACGCACAGTGAACTTACGACGCGACGTTGTTCCAAAGCGGTAACAAAGTTGTCGAGCTAAATAATTTAAAGCGTATACGATATTAAAAATATTGTTTCCCTTTTCATTACATCTCTTGTATTGGTATTAGTTATTTCTTTTATCTATTGTATTAGCTTGCTCATTTGATTTTTTGTAGCTTGTGTTATCTGGGGGCGCGGCCGAGCCCCCGTCCAAGTCGAGCTATAGGCCGTAACATCCTTTTCTCGAAGCAATTCAGACCATTTTCAACCCCCTATAACTTCGTTGTGGCTAAAGCATGAAGCCTGAATTTTCAGTTACTAAGCAGGCATTGTGTAAACACGGTATATTTAAAATTTCATTCAATTTGAACCAGTAGTTTAATAATTGTAACTAGTCAAACTTTCTTAATTTTGTCACTCACTGACTGACTGACCGATCATCAAAAGTCTAAGGCACTTCTAGCAGACATAGAACCTTCAAATTTAGAATATAATTAGTGTTTAGTGTCTAAAGTAAGGGAAAATTCAAACATTTCATAATTTGTGTCTAGTTTTCTAGATAGACCAACTGTCAACTAGTAGTTGACATGACGTGGCGCGTTTGGATGCATTAGAAATCCGTTAAATATGGCCATTTCGGTCGCACTAAGGGCAATTTGTATTACTATTTTAACCTTGACGGGCATGAGCGGCGGTGCGGATAACTTTATAATCCCATATAAATGTATAGGATTACAAAGTTACATTTGCAGTTAATGAATCATTGTACCCGTATATAATGGAATAATAGTTGTAGATAGATATCTATATATATGAGGCATAACAGGAGGGGATATAGAGAAGGAAATGGTGTATTCAGCATGTCACATGCCCTTGCAAATAAATAGACTAAATAGCTCGAAAATATCAATTACAATGAAAGAAAGAACATTAATAATCAAATCCGCTATATTTGTGATAAATTGATGCCTACAAAAATAAGAAAAATCCATAAGACAGAGGCTTTAAGAAAAATCGTTAGTGATATTCTAGAAGTAAGAAGTACCGAAAAGGAAAAAAGTAGGACTACAAAAAGACGTGAGATCCCATCAAAAACATCCTGTAAAAAAAATCCAAGTCTCGCAGCTCAGGTTTTCTACCGCAAAAAGTTGTCAGATGCATGTAACACCAAGTCGATTAATTTATTTAGTCCTTAAGGGACCTTCTATATAAAGTTATTACGTTAGTTATTACCATATCAATCTTAAAAATTCTTTACGATTTAAATAAATAGATCGACTTGGCCAGCAGCATTATGTATAAATTGTATGATACATTATGTTTTCATGCGATGGCCAAGTCGATCCATTTATTTAACCCGGCGATCGCACAGTTGGGTCTATAGTACCCACGCCTTTTGAAAATGCACGCATTTCTATAAAATATTTTTGCGACGTTGCTACACTTCTCATTAGCTGGAGCTAATGTTTTTCTCTTCCTTTCAAATATCGTCTTACAGTGGTATCGTGTATACAGCGGTGGATAGACGCGGATAAACACAAGAAAGGTAAATAAGACCCAACTATACACCTGGTGTCGTAATTTCGCGCCGTCTTTTTTTAAATGTATTATTGTCTTATTGTATTGTTTTCAGAACCTTTGTAATTATGGATCGCGAAAAACTCGAACAGCAGCGAATTTTAGCTATTCTGCAAGAATCCGACTCCGAATATGAAAATTCTACATCAGAAAATGAAGAGGAAGATCATCTGAGTGTTCGCAACCAGGAAAGTGACACCGATCAAGATGTATCTGACACGGACAGTGACGATGTGCCCCTTGTTGAACTATGCCATCAGCTACATTCTTCAACGTCTGAAATACAGCACAGTTTCGATACGTATTTGACTACCACCACCTCTGAAAGTCAGATATGAACATCTTATTTTTTTGGAATAGACGGGACCAAGTGGCAGCAGAGGCCTACCCGCCAAAATGTCCGAACTAGGGCGGAAAATATCATAACACAAGTGCCAGGTGTTCAACCAGTAGCTCAAAATGTCTGGAATAAACGCATACACAATACATAAGAAGAACAACAATACCACGACAAAGCGTAGCAAAAGCGGCGCAAAAGGGTAAGAGATTTTTAGGAGAACCTGATGAGGAACCACCTGTGAAGATATCTAATGCAAAAAGAAGGTGTCAGGATTGTCCTGCCAAAAAACACAGGAAATCTAGAAATACTTGTCGGTGCTGTAAAAAATACATCTGCATTGAGCACGCTGTGTTGTACTGCAAGGATTGCGCAGATGAAAGAGAAACTATGACTGATTAATTATAAGACTATTATAGAAAATAGTTGTTATTCCTGCTATAAATTTCATGGTTATACTTACTATTACGTTAAAATTGTGAAAAAAGTTTGTTTTCTATTTTTTTTTTAGTTTAAGACAGAGGTTACCTATTTTGTTAAAAAATTTTCATACTTTTATAAAAATGTCATTAAAAACTTATATCTCGTACCAGGTTGTTTTTGTTTATCCAAAAAGTCATAAACAATAGGTTTTTCATCCAATTATTATGATATGTCAGTAAATTTATTTTAATTATTGATGTTATGGCGTTTTTTTATACGGGTCCATTAGACCCAACCCTACTACCGTTGTGACATATTTCCACTGTGCTGACGCCGGGTTAAATCGTAAAGAATTTTTAAGATTGATATGGTAATAACTAACGTAATAACTTTATATAGAAGGTCCCTTAAGGACTAAATAAATTAATCGACTTGGTATTACATGCATCTGACAACTTTTTGCGGTAGAAAACCTGAGCTGCGAGACTTGGAATTTTTTTACAGGATGTTTTTGATGGGATCGCTTACTCCGGCAGGATCTACTTTCCTGCTCAATCAAAATTACTATTTTTTTATTGCGACGAATGGTGACACTAATATAGGATTATGGTAAGCAATACGACCGCATATGGACTGTAGTAAAGCCAAACAACACTTTGAATTACAAAGCAATGCTTGGCATTCCACTGCGCTCGGCATCGTGAGACATAAAATGTTAAGTCACTATAGGTCCAGTATTTACTTTGGCTACAATGTACCTCAAATTGGAACACAACAGTGCATTTACACTGCAGATTGGCGGGAAAAAGATATTGGGGTGGTACCTACATTTACCTTTGACATTTGAAAGATCTACCACTAGAAGATGCTAAAAACATTGTTTTGGTTATTTGCATAGTCGATTGTAACACCATTGGCTTTCATATTTTTGGTCAGACCGACGCTTACTTGAATTGTCATTCTTCTAGATCACAGATTTGTATTGATATTATTATTATCATCATCATCAGCCACATGAACACCTGTTTTATTATAAAATAATAAATAAGTAATACACGTGATAGCCACATTCGTAGCCCGGACCCCACACTAACATCGAGTCTTATGCTGTGAGTATGAGGATACATACAGGATTACACAATTATTTGTCTTAGCGTGAGGATCGAATCCATGGCCTCACGTTTCGCAGTCGGAACCTAACCAACTGTGCCAAAGAGACTGACTAACCAATTAGATTGTGTTAAATAATCATATATTATGTTATATCATCATATGTTTAAATTAAAATAATAAAACATAATGTATGCATAAAGACATTCCAACAGGCGACTTAATTACTTTCACGCGGTTTTACTGTGTTAAAATTTAAAATTTTCGTGCCCGCACCCTGTAATTACATAAGGGGGAAACTTTGTTACGAGATTTACTGTCGCGAAATTAAAAGCAAATAAAAAAAAATGCAAATTAATCTAAAAAGGTAGGCTGGAGCAATGTTATCGTAAATGTCATGATCGTGGGACCCCGAGGACGGCTTATGTGCGGCGAAACAAAGGATTGGGCACTCCCTAATAGTTGCTATAATTAACTAAATGTAATCGACTACCGACACGGTCTATACGTCTCTCAGTGTTATATTGGCTTTATTACCATTTTTTGCAATGAGTAATCTACGAGTGGAGGCAAGACATTAATTAATACCATAACCTTTATTGCGTCAACGGGTCATAAACCACAATAATTGAAGTATTGAACGAATGTACATTTCACTGGATTATTTTCTAATGTTATATGAAGCCACATATTTTCTGTATCAGCCCATATACGTCCCACTGCAGGGCACGGGCCTACTCTACAATCGAGAATACGATTGAGAGTGGTTAGGCCATATAGTCCACCACGCTGGCCTAGTGCGGGTTGGCGGACTTACATACCATAGAAATTCTTATAAATCGCTATGGTATGCAGGTTTCCTCACGATGTTTTCCTTCACCGTTTTAGTGCGTGGTGATTGATTATCAATACACACATGACTCCGAAAAGTCAGAGGTGTGCCCTGGGATTCGAACCCGCGACCACCGTGAACATGTGGGCAGCCGCGTCTAGTCCGTTTACCAACAGGCCACCACGCACGTATATTAACACATATTTTAAACGTTCAGAATTATTTTGATCCTCTCGTCGCATTCGTGTTAAGTCCATATCGTTAAACTTTAATGTCCCCATATTGTCTCCAACATTCTATAAGTTTTATGCGAATAATGCTGAATTATGCTATCTAATAATGCTTACCGTTTGGATTGGTTTGGATTTTAAATTATAAGTAAACCTTTAATTGATATTAGTAACTGTAAATTATTAAACATTCCTATTCAATATTCAAGTAGAAATAATTGCCGCATGTTCAGCTCGTGTAATGTCAACGTAAAGGAAAAATAAATTTAATCAAATGTAACTTTATGAAATCCTTACGAAATATATTGTGTTACACTCGGTCTGTGTTTAATAAAGCCGTGGTTGAATTTCTTGATGTTTCATTTTGACTAATCTTGGTGCCGTATCAAGGAAAATGAGAGGGAAAGATAACATTAAGAGAAACGTTACAGAGTGTTGAAACGAACCTTTACTTTCGTAAATTTCTTAACGGAATGGGCGATAGTTAAATGCGGCGAGAACCGTACTGACAAAATACGGGTTCAGGATCCTCTTTTAATCTTAAATATGTACTCTTTATTATACTGTACTGTTTCAACCCATATATGTAAGGTACTACTGCAGGGTACGGGCTTCGTCTACAATCGATAGTACGATTGAGAGTGATTAGGCCATATAGTACACCACGCTGGCCTAGTGCGGGTTGGCGGACTATCACATCATATCACTTTTTTATTAATCGCTATGATATGCAGGTTTCCTCACAATGTTTTCCTTCACCGTTATATACACCCAATATGGGTGTAGATATTCTAATATGCAACAAATAGATCAAACGAGTTGATATGAAAATTTCGCTTTGTTGCTCGTCATCGCAATTCGAAAGGTCATGACCTTCCCAAAAGCAACTTTCGGCACGAGTTACCCAGTGCCAAATTACTTGATCCCGCGTTAATTTTACAACACCCTATATACGCTTGCAGCCTTCGCTGTAATCATCAAGAAGCTCGGCTTAGGATACTATATTCAATTAGTTATTGACAAATTAGATCAGAAATAAAACCTTTGTTGGGAAAGGCGACAGGGATATAGATACGGAAGTTGTTATATCATCATGTATACAGCCCATGCCGCGCACGAGCCTATTTTAGTTCATATTAGGTTAAGCCTATATAAATAAATAACACCCAACAGACACATACATAGTCCTGACCCCACATTAAGATCGAGTCTTGTGTCGTGGGCATCAGGAACTACGAGAAACTTTTCGGTCTCACAAACACCCAGACCCGGAAGAAATATTTGTGGACCGCACAAACATTTCTCTCGGTGCGGGGATCGAACCGCGGCCTCTCGTTTCACGGGCGGCATCAAACCAACTGCGCCACGGAGGCTGTCTATATGATTAAAGAGATAGTCAGAGATGTCATTTTGGAACTTATTACGGTCTCTGAAGTCTGATGTGATAGATCGAGACTATAATTCATAAAAGATGTTTAAAACCAAATATCACAGTTGAAATCCCGACCTGAGAATCGAACCCAAGATATCCGTGTAAACACTATCACTAGATCACGTTACCGTATTGAAGAATACCTTTATCCGAGTACACATGCATAAAAATTAAATAAGTTACACAAACAAAAATAACATTTTTGCTAGTACAGAATATACATTTGTAACACTTTCTTAAATAAATAAAGTAGATGCAAATATATAAGTCACCTTTAACAATATGATTGCGGTACTAAGTTGCTGACGATGTAATAGCGCGTAAACTTGTATTTTCTAAGAGTTTTCTGCTTCTAATAATACTCTGAGCAGAGCAATTAATACTAGTACATCTCACAAGACTCTTATCATTCTTTCCCTGAATTTTTATATCTAAATTTGCAGAAACAAAAACGATAAATAATTAATCTTTGTTGGGTTTGATTGTATTCCTAACTTTTCACCTAAATCGTTTAGTGCTTGGGTAGTTCATAAGAACATGATTTCGATTCTTAAATCGGGCAATTTCTATTACGCGAGTTGTGACTAGATATTTTTTAGAAATTGTTGTCAGATGGCCCTACTGTTATTAATATAGCGATTAATTAAAGATGCACTAAAACTACAGAACTCAGAATGATAACGAAAACAAAGCCAGGTGGTAGTTTTACTTATTACGAGTACAGACCCAACGCAACTCAAAATTTTTCAAACAATTTGTTCTGATGTTTTAAATGTCATCTTGTTCGGGTGATAAATCCATAGTTTTTACTAAAATTATAGTTAGAACCCTTGCGCACCATCGAGTGTTTAAAAGTATAAGAGGGTACATTATTATTTTAGGAAAAACTATGTGTTTACCACCCAAACAAGACGTTAGGAAAGATATTGCAAAATAAATCACCTCGTTTTTTGCATTTTTTTTATTACATTGTCTCTGAAATTTCTAAAGCCATAAACCATCTAGCTTGGTTGGGCTCTGTATAAAGGGATGCATATGGGATTAATAGACAAACAAGGTATATTTTAATTCATCAACTTCCTGCCTATGTAGATGTACTAGCGACCCGGCCCGACTTCACCCGAGTGTAGGAGACAATCTAATAATATAAACATATGCAATCGCAGATATTTTTAGATTTTTTTAAGAGGAACAATACCGTCACGCTTTTTTGTTTTTTAACCGTTTACACAGTGCACGCCACCGCTGTTTTTGAAAGGAATATTTTCTCTGTTTTTGCAATATTTTTCATTGCTGGTGCGCTCATGTTGGTCTTAGCGTGATATATTGCGTATAGTCTCTTTCGACAAATGGGGAATCCAGCTAAAAAAAACAGTTCCAAAAAGCAATTCTTTATTTTAGCCTGTACCAACAAACATAAAAACTCTTCATCATATTTCAGTATAGATCAACACGCTACACGAACTTTCCATCACATATTTTTTGTTGTGAGCTAACGATGCCGACCATTGTTAGCTTTACTGCTTAATCATAAAAATATACCGCTGCGAGTTACTGCCATATTTTATTACAACTTAGCAGATCGGCCCGGCTTCGCCTGTATTCTTTTTATTGCACGGATCTGGTAAATGAACACACATCTCACCTGACTATACGTGATTACGGGCGCCTATAATCTGCGACAGTTTAATCGTATGGTGGTCACACTTTATCACGCACTGAAGGTACATGGCCAACACCTTGAAATGGCGTGGGAGAAAGACGGGCTTTCAAAAACGGATCCACTTTTGAACTGATTTTCTGTATCTTTAAGTAATTTTATATCAGTGTCACCTGGGATTCCAAACAACTATCACTTTTTTTTTAACAATATCTCTTTTTATGTTACCCTAGTTTTAATTTTATTTATGTCTTTAGTACTTCACCAATTATTATATAGATATTATATATGTTTTCATCGTCTTGGAGATATAATTAGAAAGTGTCCCAAATGTTATACGTTATTAGAATTCAGGTTTTGTTATTTCTGTTTAGAGACCTAATAATAATATAATAAAAAGATCTAAATTTGTCGCCGCTAACAAAGCAGACATCCAACCCAAATATAAGCTAAAACTTGGTCATGTGACTAATAAAAGAATCGCAGAAATCGGGCCACTCATTCTAGATTTAGAAGGGAACAAACGGCCATACAGCCACAAAAATATATTTTATAATACGTAAGGATTAAGTGAACTGCCAATATATTTCATGTTTGATTTAAAAGCTTCTCTCTTTCGCATTTTAGATAGAATTTCAATAAACGAAGCGATCCTGTGTTTTAATACCGATTAATCTCATTACTCACTTATACGTAATATGCAAATATGCCTCCATTCCGCCGCTTTCCTGCTTTGCTGGTGGGCCTCCTAAATAAACTTTAATTTTGATCAGACGACGTTCGCATTTTATGACTCCCGGAAGCGTGTGCTTTAATACTGTAATTTTGAAAATTGGACATCAAATAGTTGTATCTTCGAACCTTGTAAGAAAAATTTGTCAATATTTTTGCAACTGTGTATTTGAGCGGATTTCAACTTGAGAACTTAATGTTTCCGTTGTAAAATTGGTTGCTACGTTTCCATGAACTGTTTACTGTTTCTGGTAATTATATAAAAGACTGTTATTTTTACTAACATACTGCGTCAGGGTTGGGAACTAAACATTGTTTTTATACATTTAATTCAATATAATAATAATTCATCAAATAAAGAAAAATAGTGTCTGTCAATTTCTTGCTTCTTATTTTTCATCTGATTACCTAAATAGTAAAGTTCTACGATTAAATCCCGTCTTCGTCGCCTCTCAAATCCCTTTTATATACAAGATAAAACAGAAAATTGCTGAAATAGTATTCGTTGCAGACGATATTTATATTCGTTATTTCATATTTTTTTTTTACGAAGTTCTTTGCTTTTTAATAACAATATGGTATAATATAATATAATAATATATTTAATAAGTATATGGTAGTAGAGGATATCATAGGGTTGAAAAAAACTTACTGAAGTTCTTAGGCGAGGTAATAAATTATAAATACATGAGTAGAGATACATATTCTAACTTTACTATACTTCAAGTTTTTTTTTGTGATTGTGTGTGTTTTTAACCTGGAGAAGCTTTATGCCATAGCCGAAATTTTATTCTATCCTAAAGCTGAATCTCAAACTACGGGTTCGAATTGAAAATTAGTTTTAATGTTGGATGGCCTATTAATCGAGCAAGGCTATGTAGGCTGTGGGTCTTTTAATTAAAATAAAATTGGCAGAAAAGTCATTTTTGTAATTGCTATGTATAATTGTATGTATGTGTATATTTATATATATATATATATATGTTTACCTATATATTAGGCAATGCACAAGCGACGCGGAGACGCGCCGCGTCGCTCGGTGGCTTGGTGCTAGTTTCGTATTTGTACGCGGATAAATCTCGCTTCAGTGTCTCGGACCAATATATTAGCAACTTAGTTTGCTTATCAATAATATTCTTCGCTTTGTGTGTCAAATATGTGCGAATTTCTTGTAAACCTTCATTGAATCTTGTGTATATTGACTTGTATAATGGTTTACGATTTATCACTGCATTTTTCTATAAGAATATTCATTAAATCCAATATAAACGGAAGCTGGTGTGACCGCGCCGTGCGTTAGTGTCCAAGTTGTAGTATGATGCCAATATTTATTCCGCAGAGGACAGAGATCTAGACGGGAGCGCGCTCACGCCAGCCCACCTGGACTGGGTCGTTATTGTAATACACATTTATTTTTATAAGGACGGGCCAGTGTGATATCTATACTATGAAATGGATAAATTAATATGTATTATCTGATATGATGTTTATATATTCTCTTAATATTAATTCCTTTTTACCTTAATTTTTGTTGTTTGGTTTTTATTTTTGCGTATGTTAATTTAATTTTAATTTTTGTTATTTGGTTTTTATCTACATCACCCAAAGATCAACATTGCGAGAATGCCTCGGGTATTAGGTCCGCTTGAATACTTTGTATATAAAGCGTTAATTAATAAATAAACATCAAGCTATGGCCAATAGGAACGGAGCAGTTATAAAACTTGTTGCAATATCGGATTCCCCGTCAAAAAGTATTTGCAGCCTGGCAAAGCCTGGCCTTACCGCAATTAAATAAAATGCTGGAAATATTATAACATTAGTTGAACCCACTTACAAGGAATCGCGTGAAAAAATATAATAAATTATAATATTGGACAATGTTACTATCCGAACCATATATTTTTGTTTTTTTTTTTTTATTTCTTTACGTCGCTTACTAAATCTATATAATACATACTTTTAGTTATTTTAATTAACTGAAAACTACTATGTTCTTTAAGAAGTTCATACTTCTACTACATATACCATTAAAGAGGCAATCAACAAAGAAAATAAACTTTATTTTCTTTCCGTGAATTTTGGTCCTGGCTAAAGATATCACGTAGGGACACCCAATAGCGAAACCTTAACCACGATGTTAAATACAATCTCTTTGGAGTTCGCGACGTGTTTGCGTAGGTAAACAAAATTAACACTCGATTTTTGTAACGAGAAATTGCGTGACGGCCTGTTAGTTAACGGACCAGACGCGGCTGCCAACGTGTTCATGGTGTCAATCACCACGTACTATACCGAAAAGTCTCTTGTAGTTTCTGATACCCACGATACGAGACTATGTATGTTACAGTTGGGTGCATTTATTTATTTATGTTTCTGATAACAGCAATATAAATTACTGCCCGATTATGAAAAATAATATACAATATGCAGCTTAAGAAAGCTGGCCGCTTGTGTTTAGGGGTCGTCAGAAATCCGCTACGGTACGTCGTACGGGGTATTGAAGGCGTTTTAGAAAACGATATGAATTTTCCAGGCTATCACTTTTGAGATAAATAAATACACCAAACATTCACTAAGATTGAGTTCTGTCTCGTGGATATCAGGAACTACAAAAAACTTTTCATTCTCACACACACCCAGAATCGAAACAAATGCCTGTGGTTCACACACATATTTTTTTCGTTGCGGGGATCGAACCCGCGGCCTCTCGTTTCACAGCCGGCGTCTAACCAACTGCGCCACGGAGGCTGCCAAGATACTTCTACACGTGTCTTTTTTTCTAAGATTTGAATGTAAATAACGTGTTATTCTTTGTCGGCAGATCTATGCGATGGTGTGCGTCATCTCGCAGTTCCAGGAGTACCTCGAGGGGCGTGGTACTGCTGCCTTCGATTATTCCGACCGGGTGAGGAACCTTACTTTATTTTGACAGCCTCCATGGCGCATTTGGTTGGCGCTGGCTGTAAAATGAGAGGTTGCGGGCTCGATCCCCGCACCGACACAAATGTTCGTGCAGCTCACTAATACTAGACCGAAACGTCTCTTATAGTTCCTGATACCCACGACCCAAGACTCGATCTTAGTGGTGTGTATGTGACTGTTATGTGTATTTATTTATTTAAAACTTTAATTATACGTATAATACTAAAGTATTGTAGGCAAATTGAAATAGAACTTCTTTAAGCGCCATAAATAATTTTAATGCCAAAATAATATCAGTGAAATTCGTATTTTATGGTACTTTTACTGATTTCACAAGAGGGAGTATACTGTATAGGTCAAGAGCCCGTGACTGCCAGATTCACGTAGTTCAAAGCTGTATTACTTTTCTACGTATGTATATTACAGTTATACCTATACTAAAGTACTATTAACCTCGAATCGCGGCGTAAAAGGTTGGAAAGGTATACCTTTGTAAGCATATCAAACTGCATTTTATTTATAAAATATATTTAAATATTGTAGTTTGAGTCTTCGCCGTGGAAATCATAGTAATGTGGATTTCGATAACCTAAAACACCATATAGAAAAAATCATTCTATAACACTTTTCGTTTGAATTCACCCTACGACGTGAAATAAGGGCAGTAAAGAAAGGGACTCATAATTAAACTATTAAAAACCAACCTACAAAGTAATATGATGGAACAACGTTTGCAAAATGATATCGGAATAGATCAAGGGAGTAGGCCGACACATGTTACAAGGCGTCTGTGGGCGTCGGAGTGTGAAAACTGCGCTCCGGGCGCAGAGAGAATGTAGTCCCGTCCTGAAATAGGCTGTAAGGGCTGTCACCTGACGACGGAATTTTCGCAAAATATAGAATAGGACTGAGTTTAATTCATTTTAAGCCAAGTTATAATACATTGGTCTCATCCACCACAGTCTTCGCCATGTTCGAGAGAGGTTGAAATTTCAGTCTATCGATAAGATTTTAGCGTCACTTCAATGAAAACGGTAAAAACCAAAAAAAACTCATAACCCGAACTTAATAACTTAAAAAAGATACGATATGTGTCTCCTGTCCCTGAAAGAAACAATAGATTATGAGTGAATCAAATTAGAGTCCTATACATTACTATGAAATTTTACTGACCCTATTAATTGGTTCAATTTACAGCTGGCTGCACATCTACGTGGCTAAAGGAATTTTGTGAATAGGGCTCTTAATGTAACCAACCACTCATATGGCGATGTTGGCTGTGTGTCCAATGATAATAAAAATAATATGAAGGGCCCGTGTTTGTATAATAGATCAATACACGTCACTATGCCAAGGGCTGGCTATGAAACTATTTATATCTTTATTTGCCTCTTAACCGGTCTTTAAGTAATCTGCGCACAGCTTTCATCTTATGTGTTTGCAAACACAGGGAACCTTTTAGTCATTCTTGTATTATTGACATCTAAACCAACGTGATTTATGAAAGTATCCTAAGGTGGATTGTAGGACGTCTAATAATATCACCCCTTGTGTCCTTTCATTTTTAAAGACAATGCACCCCCTACTATCTCAGTGCTGTTGATGCTTATAGACATGGGAGTTCGGTTTTTATCACGTGACCCAGTTTTGTTTGCTGTTCCTAACAACTGAAGTCCGACGGTGTAAAAATATATTTTCTAATAAATAATGAAACTGACGTTTTATCGTCAAATTTGTATATTTTTTTTCTCAAAAAACTGCGCTAAAACATTGATCTCTTATCATGATATTTTAATTACTGTCTTAAGATTCTCTATTCCAACAAATTATTTTACATATGGGTAATAGTCGTTGGTACTTTTGTCAATCATTTCAGAGCGGAAGTGGGGTAGTGCCTATATTTGCTATTCAAGTCCGAAACACGTCAAAGCGATAATACTAAGCACTCTGGCTCTTGCGATGCATCGGCGGTTTTATACCTATCTCAACAGGTTGGATTTGGGTGAGGAAATTCTGTGATCTAATAAAAGCTACAAGCCCCGTCTAGCGTCAGCATAGGCCTGCAGGCCGCGATCCACAGGAGATGAGATTTCCATCCGGGACGATTGCATGTGACCTCAATGTTGTGCGGTAATTATAGTCATGGTCACTTCGGCGACCGATGTGATCTGGTTGCTGTGGCGTCTTAAATTAGCTCTGTTAATTACATTGCTTGTGGCTGTGCTTCAAATTATGTGGGAGTCAGCCCTTGATCCAATATGCTGGGCCAATATTGGTTAGCAAATATATTGTAACTCTAACTGTTATCTAGTGATATGATTTCTAAGCTTTTGACGAAAGACTAATTATTTTCCACTTCCATCTATACTAACACAAGTGACAACGGGGCGATCTAGACCGTTTAAAAACCGGGGATAAAAGATTTTTACAGCTGAATGAACAAGCTGTAAAATTCTTACAGCTGTGAAGGATCATGGATAAAATTAAACGGTTAAATTAAACTACAGGAGCTATAATACATAATTCCAATTATATTCAAGACTCGTTTTGATAAGGTTCTGCCACTTCTCTGTGGAACATATTTATTCATTCGCCATAATTTCAGACGAGCAAATTACTTTGTGGGCAGTACCATGATTAACAACAATAAGATTTCAGTGATGTGATAATCAAAACAGATTCTACATACAGATACAGAGCACTACGCTCGTCACCTTGAGTAATTTGGTTGTAAAACTCTCATTTGTCCAGTGTTGCTAAAATTCAGTTTGATTGCAGCTGGCCGCAGTGCAGTATACTGCAACGGCCCAGCAGACCACCACCACCAGCTCCGCACCGAGTGGTAGGCGCCGATCTGCCGGCAAGCCGATGCCGAGCCGCTGCGACCCTGAAGAATTCTCCGAGGCACCGACCAAAACGATCAGTAAGTGCTTTAATATACTTGTTTCTCTTTCTACCATTAATTACTGGATTTTAATCCAGGTTAGCCATTAGCTTTTATTTATAGTTGTTTTCTAATTTGCTATAAAAGTTTAAAAAAAATGAGGTTTAAAATTTAGTACACGCTGCTCAAATACGGATTAGGAAATTTAATATTCGTTCTAAATTCGTTTATTAGGTTTTATTTATCTTGGTTTCTTATTCTGATACAACAAGTGTTTGTTGTTTATATTTTTCATTATTATTTTTTCCCGGCGATGTTTAATTTCTATGGATAAGAGTGCGATCACAATTTTTAATTTAATTTATTGGCATCTGTTCATAGGTAAATGCTTCGGACCTATACCGCCGACTCCACCGTAACAATTATTTCTGTTTTTAGCTATCACAGGCATGATTGTACCGTAATTAATCGCTGGTGTTTAACTAGTCTGGTATACATTTATATCTCATTTCTGTATACAGGGTATATCAAGACTGCTACCGAAAACGAAGCCGGGTGGTAGTTTAAGCGCCTTCAGATACAATGCAACAGTAAAAGTTGCAAAAAAAAGCGACAATTTTTTTTTTTATTTTTTTCTAAGACCATATTTTGTGGTAAATACATTTTTTCCTAAAATAATAGTGTATACCCTTTTATTTATATATAATCTAAGGCATAAAAGTGTTTAAATTATTATTTTAGCAAAAACTTATGGATTTACCACCCAAAAATGACGATATTTATAAAATCATAAAAAAATAATTGTCTCGTTTCTTTGCGAAATTTTTAGTTGCATTGTGTTTGTAGTCACTAAAACTACCACCCGGCTTCGTTTTAGGTAGCTGTCTTGAGATACCCGGTCTTGTTAGTAATAATAAGATCCTCCTTTAAATATCAAAACATATTTCGTATCGTGCGTTGCTTCAACATATGTGGTCACAGCACAGTTGAATTTAAGTATTCATATCATTTCTATGACAGTAATAAAAACATACATTCCAGATTATAACTTACTTTTGAAAATGCATTAGAAGCTTGCCCAGAATTCACCTCCAATGCACGTGTTTGAATTACTCTTTACCAGGTTAAGATGATTTATACAAAATGTAGGCAATAAATATTTCAAAACTCCTTTGTTAAGATGTTTCGGGTTGTTCAAACTTCTTGGAAATTATGAACAAAGGAGAAGCCGGTTACTTGGCTTAGGGATTACATAATTTATAAATATAGAGGTTATAAATAATCAGTACTTTTAACATTAACTTACTTATTAATCCTGGTACACTTTACTGGAGGCTACTTCACGATCCGAAACGAAATTCGAATGTTCGAAGTAAGTTATGAGTTTTCCATTTCTGAAAATCATTACTATTCACTATAACACTTATTATTCCTCTCAAACTTAGTATATGGTTACGATATACGATACAGGATTCAAACATTTGTGGAGTACATTCATTCTAGAGGCGCATTCATTTAATTTTACGGAGGACTTCCAAACTTTATAACTTCGTTTCGAATCATAGGGTAGGGGTAGGGTAGGATCATACCCCTTGATCCGAAAATAAGGCGGTATTTAATTATTTTCTGTATAGTATATTTCAGTTTAAACCAATCATAGTTAAACTCGGTGGAATTATAGATGCTAGTTGCTACATGTCAAAATACTAAACACCAGTCCATTAGTGTATCTGAAGATTATCTATGCCCGCATAAACTTTATTGCCGAGTTTGAAATTCATAATTCAGTCTGAGTAATCCAGACTTTTAGTTGTGGTTTGCTTCTACTTTCATTCACTCGCTTTGGTTTTTTCTGCGATACTGTAAAAAAGTAATTTATAATTACAAATTCACAATTGAAAACTTTTAAAAAGCATCAAATATCAATCTCAAGCTTGTGAAATGGTTTAGGAAATATTTACTTACAGAAAATACTATGAATAGACCAAATCCCAATATATAAAATAAATAGCTCCGGACTTAGGCTCCAGAAACTTATTATTTATGTTCCATAATTTTAATTAGCACACAAATAAACGAAGACAAAAATAGTAACCACCTCTGACCATGTGAACCACTCTTGACATCACTGTTTGTGGAATCACAGATTTTTCGGAAGAAGAATTAATATTAATTGTAAAACGTCGAACATCAAACTGACAATCAATTTTACTTTTTATGTCGGCTTTTGAGGATAGCAGGAGGGACGGAGATTTGAAAAGGTTGCACGAATATATTTGAAATGAATAATCCAATATTCCACTATTTTATTCTAAAACTATGTTGTACAGTTGTATTATATTGGAATTGAATGAATTATACCCTAAATTCCAATACAATACTGTTATTAACTGTTTCTGCTATCAGCCAAATAATGAGAGGTTATTGTTATTTCTGAGAAACCGGGCGGATCCTGTCACTTGTCATCGTTTTTATTAAATTTTCCTATCAGTGCTTATTCAAGTATTAAACCTAATCTTTGCTCTAGTATTATTTATTCTATATACATATATTTTTGTTACACGATGCTGCTAATCGCATCAAGATCTCTCTCCATCTGTCTTTAGTAGACAATAGGCGGGTGCATTCGTTTACAGAAGGCCCTGTAACCTACAGTTTTAATTTGGCTAGTCCACTTTTTATAGTGTAGTAAATAAAAAAAAACCATTAATATCCAATGAAGGCATGTCCTTGATATAAAATTGACAAATGTTAATATTCTCAGCCGTATCACTAACAAATTACTCGCAAAAATGCGCGATTTTTTCTTAGTATCATTAATACTTATTGTTATCAAAAACCACCCCGCGTGGATGATCGCGGATTAAAGTGTAGTTTAGGTATTTGCTACTAGATGTCACTATTAGGATAAATCACTGCTTGGAGTGGTTGATTTTTAAAACATCTAAAATCATCTATCGTCGTAAATATTACAATAGCTCATTTGCGCATTAAATTATTTCGGTTTAACAATACAAGCGTGTTGTGGTCACACTTGTAACGGACGAGAATCATCATCATCATCAGTAGATTCAGTTTGCAGGTTTTGCAGATAACATAGCGTCCATAAAATACTTGGTCTTGATTCTTGATGGCCGGTGGGCATTTCGTACCCACTTCAAAGCATTAGCTACAAAGCTGTCCTGGGCAGCGGGTGCCCTTAGTACCTTGCTGCCTAACCTGGAGGGTCCTGACGTCTTTTGCCGAAAGCTATATGCCGGAGTCGTGCGGTCCATGGCTCTATACGGTAGTCCGGTATGGGCTGAGGCCCTGAGTGACCGTTGCGTCACTCTCCTACGTAAGCCCCAAAGATTAGTGGCGCAGCGGGCCATCAGGGGCTACCGCACGGTTTCCTTCGAGGCGGCTTGTGTGTTAGCTGGATATCTGCCCTGGGATCTGGACGCCAAAGCCCTTTCGGCTACGTTTTACTGGCGCGAGGAGGCGTTCAGACTTGGACAAAGACCAGTATCCAGAGAGGTTGAGGTAATGCGTGCCGCCCTCCACAGGGCCGTCGTGGAGGAGTGGCGTCTTAGATTGGACAACCCAACAGCGGGTCTGAGGACTGTTGAAGCAGTACGCCCTGTCTTTGACCAATGGCTAGACAGGCGCCACGGCGTGGCGACGTTCCGACTCACACAGGTGCTCACAGGACATGGTAGTTTTGCTGAGTACCTGTGTAGGATAGTTGGCGTCGAAAGATTGGCCGTTGGTCACCACTGTGGCAACTGTCCAGAAGATACGGACCAGCACACGCTGGAGGTTTGTCCATCCTGGGATAGCGAACGCAGCGCTCTCACAGAAGTTATTGGGACCGATCTCTCTCTGCCGGCTGTGGTTTCGGCCATGGTAGACAGTCCAAGGTCTTGACGTGCGGTGGCAAACTTCTGTGAGGAAGTAATCTCGCAGAAGGAAAATGCCAAGAGAAATCGAGAGCGGTCAGATCCTTCTCGCCGCTAAAGAAGACGTAGGAGACGCCGACGTGACGCATGATCGGCGACTCGCGCCCTGTGGTATGGGGGCGCTTCGAGAATCCCGCCACGGTATCCCCTGCCTGTCGTAGGAGGCGACTAATGGGGAAGTGAAGGTCGCGGGCGCGCAGTGGGGGGCTGTTGTTGCGCCCATTGTACTCACGTACAATGTGACCTCGAGATGTTCGGCAGCAGGAGGAGGAGGAAGCAATTGCCTGTTGCCGGGAAATGAGGTGGCTTCCTAGCCTCCAACATACTTATGGTACGGGCCGCAAATTGAGCGGCATTGTGCAGGGATGGTCCCGGTAGAAGCTGGAGCGCTCTTACTTCGGGTTCCCGGGGCCGTTCCAATTGCGCTGAAGAGGGCAACGCGGGGTTTTGGTTGGTATGCCTATCGGTGACCCCAACATAATCGCTCCACCCTCCCCCAAGGTGGGGCGTTAGCGGTAATCCGTATTCTACGCGTCAAAAAAAAATATTAACATAGCGTAACATACTCCTATGAACATTTTTAGATTCCAAAACGTAAAAACCAAATACTTGAGGTAACTTCATTATTATTATGAATAACGACTATCGCCCAAAACGGAGTAAATGCTGTCTCATCAGATATTCAAACCAATTTATTAAAAGTTCTGATAACGTTGATAATCAGAATGTGTGCAAGTGTTATAGTTTGTGGCAAAATTAATGCTTAATGTTTTAGCTGAATCATTTATGTAATGTCAAAAATATGAAAGAAAAAAGGTGGACAAAAATTAAATTCAATGACTGTACACAATTGTGCAGAGTCGAATTTGAACATGACTAACACCCGTATTCTAAAACGTTTCCTCGAATCTTCCTCAACCATATCTCTGTCGAGGTGACGTTTAAAATGAATTCGACGAATCCTCGAAAATGGTATGCTTAGTTAAAAATATATCTTTCCTAGAGGATCCTCGAGTGAGGTTGAGTCGGGGAAATACAAGAAGCTTATATGGGAAATACGTCATTGATGTGTTAATAAGGTACAGATTTAACAAAAACTATTTGACATTTCAATATTACGCTCACTTGAAAAGTGACAGTCAACATTAATTGTCATGTAAATAATAAACACCGTTTCCATCAGTTTCCATAGTGAAAATATTTCCTCAAGTATTCCTTTATTCCTTATGGTAGGTCGCGACGTACCTTGAGTTTGACAGTTGATTCCTTTCTTCGAGAAAGGAAAAGTATTGAGTGACATTGAGTGGAGGAGACTTTTTTCAACTATGAATACCTACAGATTCCCTCCAGTAAGGCCGAGTGGAGTCGAGAAATTTTCGAGGAACGTCTTAGAACACGGGTGTAAATCTTTATAGGTGGAATTTAGAAAGAACGAAAACTTTTTTGTCGTCCCACATAATATACGATATCTATACATATAAATAAAATTGAAGTGTCTGTTTGAAAGTGAAAATAAAAAAATGTCCTACTACATATCGTTATATACACGAGACCTACTCCGAAAATGACCTTTAAAAAAAATTTTGTCTGTCTGTGTGTTCCGGCTAATCTCTGAAATGGCTGGATCGATTTTGACGGGACTTTTATTGTCAGGTAGCTGATATAATAAGGAGTAACTTAGGCTACATTTATTTTAGAAAAAATCTTTTATTTTAGAAAAATAAAGTTTTGTTAAATTCCGCGAGGACGAAGGCGTGGGCACAGCTAGTTGTAAATATATTAATCAAATTAAGACAAAAAAAAAATCTGGAAAATAAAAAGAATCTTAATTAGAACAGTAGTAATTCTATGTGTTTCTAAAACAGCGAGCTATTTGTATCAGCTTGCCATTTATTAAAGTGTCTGTCCATCTCGTGAATATCGATTTCATCTTGCAGGATGCACTCTACAATATTATCCTCAATGAGCATAAATTTTATCAGACAAGGCCAACAAATATTCCATTTAACATTGCGTAGCTTATTTATTACAATTTTTATTTTGATATTCCATAATTTGATTTCCATCCCTTACAAAATTGAGAGGCTCTTCCACTGCCTAGCCTTATTTCAGTGAATTGCTCAATTTTGTCACGTTCCCTATAAGGCACATGTTATCAATAATCTCTTATCGTGTTGACATTCAATCAAGTCTTGTTGACCCATTTATTTTGCCCTTAATCCGGTATGAACGGAAGATAATAGACGCAATGAAAGTTAATTGATCAGTGATGTCCCTTGAGCCCTAAGGGACGCGCGTGAAATGCACGCTTTATGATTGGAGTTCCAACAAAAATATAATTTAGTTGGAACTTTATACAAGTGGTAATACGTGTCATGAATAGATAGCTGTTCGGTGTTTTGACAACAATTTGAGTATGTACGATTCTTGAGAGAAATTGTGACGTTGTTATTTATTTTGGGTAAACAAATCCACCAATAGTGTGATGTACTCCTTATGCAGTGGAGATGTCAGTTACATTCACTGTCTTTAATGAAATAGAAATGAATATTAGGAAATAAAATAATCGAAGGTTTGATTTATATTTTATTAAACAAAAAAAAAACAGTTATGCCTAGTAGGGTATAAAATAATGAGGTGTTTCCATTAGAACTCTTATCAATTATTTATGCCCACAAAATTGAATAAGATTATATGTCAGTGCCCATCTGCGATAAACATAAATCGCAGTTCAGAACAGCACGCTTCTTTGAATTGGTTTACACGATATATAATAACCTTGTTAATTTTCACCTCGATGATAATTATGTTAAACACGCCTTAAAACATTAATACGCGACAGCCCGGGATGAGGAATGCTTAATTTTGTTTTCTCATAGTCTATAGTCTTACCGCCGCACTTTATCTCAGCCGGTGTCCGGACGGATTTTAATTTTTCATTTGGTTCACGAAACGCGTGGCGGTTGATCATCTGCCACCCCACAATAAACCCACGGGGACCCCACTGGAATTAAAACGCTGTCAGCGTCCATCTATCCTGTTAAAATATTCGCGACATTTCAAGAGAAGTAGCTCGCGAAGCCACTTCGGTTGTTTATTTTAAACTATTTATTTCGTGGAATGCTGCTTGTCTCTTATCTCTTAGGAACTGTTATATCGAATGATACTTTTTCTTTTATTGGTTGTTAAATATTTTAGGGCAACACGTATTAATTATTATCAAATAGTGACGTTGTAACAGTTGTGATATCAAAATTTTAATGGCAATTAAGTTGCAATGTATGCGTATAATGTATCTAATGGTGCATCCAATTTTTGATGATCAACATTTTAAAATTTTACTATGCAACATCTGATAACGATATGTTATTTGTTTTTAATACATTTGGCCGTGTTAGTATATGTTTAGTAATGTTGCGTAACATGGTAATGACGGATAACACGCACAATGCTGTTCGAAAATTCAAGTTTACTGCTGTGTGGATGCACTGTAACTGAAGTAGTCTGATCTTATACAACTAAAATAACCAGTAAGATGCTAGTGCGGCCGTCGCACACGTACGCGGGCAGCACGCAGCACAAACCCAAACACACTATCACACCCTGTATACAATAATACTAACGCGAGCACACCCTGTCGGTGCACAGCGCCGGGTGCTCGTCCTCGCCGCGCGTGCAGTCGGTGCGGCCGTTGCTTATATCCCTGTATTCGCATACGGATATTAACTGAATGCTTCAATGAACTTTCTAGAATAAAACGAATCGAGTACCTACTTCAACAAAACTCGCGCTATGTTAGCTACACTTCAGTAATTTCTAATAAGGGTACGCGCACTCAATTACTTTTTATACGCGTTTTTATGAAAATAATACTCAAAAAGTTAATAAACTTCGCAAATTATGATTCAATGATCGATTAGCTGTTGAAATAAATAGCCGACTAAATGGAAAAGTCGTGTAGCCCATTTTATTAATGTAAAATTCCAGAACAAACATATTAATTCTAGAATAACTTTGATTTTGAAGATATTATATTTATAATAATTGCTTTTGCTACATTTATACAGTCTGGTTGAGCTATGACATTAATTAAAACCATAAACGGGATTGATATCACAAGTCGTATTCCAGAAATAATTAATATATATTCAGCTGCATAATCACCGGATATTTATTAACTAAATATATTGTTGTCATCACCTAATCAATTCTTGCCTGCCCTTTTCTTTAGCACGCTTTATTATACCTCTCTCTCATTCCTCAAGTCACAGAACCACAGCCTCATATAAAGACCTATTGGAAGTGGCTTGCATCTACCTACCGACTTTTTTTTTAATTACAAGTAATGGCGAGACAAGCATGCCGTTCGCCTAATGGTAACCACTACGACCGCTCATGAACAGTAGCAAAACCAAATAACACCTTGAATTACAAAGCAATGCTTGGGATTCCACTGCGCTCGCCATCCTGAGACATAAGATGTTAAGTCTCAATATGTCTAGTATTTACTCTGGCTATAATGTCCTTCACACCGAAACACAACAGTGCATTTACACTACTGATTGGCGGGAGAAATTAACATGGTACCTATCCAGGCGGCCATCTCAGACTTCCTTGTATATACAATGGAATTATAATACTGATCTCAGAAGATAATGCTCAGAACCCTTGTTGCGGTTCGACATTCTGTATAAATCACTAAAATATCTGTAACTTTTTAATGTCAAAACTCTTATATAAGCAAAATAGTCCTAATTGCTATACTTTAGTTAAGCATTTCTAAACGACAGCTACTTTTGAAATCCTCTTTTAAAACTTGGCGGGCAGTTTCTTTGTTGTTATCGGAGGTGAAAGTAATCGAAACAAGTTGAAAATTTTGTTTTGCGAGGAATTAAAAAGTTTTATTGGTGTCTTAATTTGGTGAAGTTCGTCTAGTGAGGTACTCAAATCGATATTGTATGGGGCTGCGAACGTTCTAGAACTAAAGTATTATTATATTATATAAAATGGATATGTTTATGCATTTTGATTAGAAAATATTCATGTCTCGATGTATTATATTATTATAGAAGAAGTTGTCTTAATATGAGCCATGCTGCGCAATGATTAGATTGTAATTTTGCGATCGGCTGCCTTTTTGTTGTTGTTGCGGGGCAATCAATTTACCGCTGCTGCAAACCACGGGGGCAAGTGGAACCACTCCACTTGCATCATCACGTCACGTCATCTATGGTTCACCATTCTACAGCATACCAACCAGTATCCAAGTGACTCTCTTCTACTTTCTTTCTAAAAGAGATCACTTTGTGCCGCCGGCAAAGGGAGCGACCGGCTGCCTGTCTAATATCAATTATTTTGTTTGTAGGTCATTCACTTTACCAGATCACTTATGGGAAACTCTCATCATTTCCTTAGGATTTTTCTTACTCTGTTCATGGCAGGTAAACCAAAAATATACTCACGTGACTTTGAAAAATCTATATTTGGGGCCCTGAATTTGGATCTGCTACTTTCGATTTGACAGTCAGATCCCAATTAGACTGTCGCTAGTTTCAATTTCTCTCTAAGTGTTCAGCAGTTAAATACTAAAACAAATAATATCAGAACAATTTGTACATACATACCTACACAAACTCACGCCTTTTACCAGAAAGGTTAGGCAGAGGTGCCAGGGCACCTACATTTCGCCTTTGTATGTTCCATCTCACAATATGATAGGTGGCGAGCCTATCGCCATATCGGGCACTAATTCAAGACTCTGGGCTGATAATGAATAGCAAATCCAATATCAATTTGCCCAACCCGGGATTTGAACTCGAGGCCCCAGCTTGGCAACCGTATCCTGGTACAACTACCCCACCAAGGCAGTCAATCATTTGTGTCGATACAGTATCTTATAATTTACTGTAAATGATGAGTTGAAAAAATCCTCTTTTATTTATATTTGCAGATCACAGAGCGGTAGGGCCAGCTACTGGATTGTTTATTAAACCGTTCGTTTTATCGATTCGACTATTATTTATGATTTATTAGTTTCCGATAACGGTAAAACATATTTTAATATAACATTCGGTATTATCCCGAGTATTTATGGGACGAGCCGGCTCGGTGTTTTGTGTAGTAACGTCACACTGTTGGCTCACAATGTTTGTTAAATTGTATTATACGCAGTAGTTAGATCTTCTTCTTTCATAATAAAACTCAGGCCCGGATCTAGGGGAGGGCAAGTCGGGGTGCGTGCCCCGGGCGGCACGATCAGGGGGCGGCATATTGAATCTTCGGAGACAACTACAAAATTCATCAATAACGTAACACCACTTACACTTTTTTTTTCGCCGTGCGCGA